>CM065720.1:35224995-35237495 GCA_033310375.1 Conus canariensis
GGACCACAGGCCAGGGTAATGTGACCTTTGCCATCCACATCACAGCACATCAAAGGGACCACAGGCCAGGGTAATTGGACCTTTGCCATCCACATCACAGCACATCAAAGGGACCACAGGCAGGGTAATTTGACCTTTGCTGGATGGCGGAAGGGCGAAATCGAAGAACGGTCAATATGTGGAAGGGCGGGGTGGGTGGGTGGGGGGGGGGGGGGGAGAGAGAGACAGAGACAGAGAGAGAGAGACAGAGAGCAGAGAGAGAGACAGAGAGAGACAGAGACAGAGGCAGAGAGAGACAGACAAACAGACAGGCAGACAGACTGAGAGACAGAGACACAGAAACAGAGACAAACACAGAGGCAGACAGACAGTCCGAGAGACAGGCACAGGCCCACAGAGAGAGAGAGAGAGAGAGAGAGAGAGAGAGAGAGAGAGAGAGAGAGAGAGACAGACAGACAGACAGACAGACAGACAGACAGACAGACAGACAGACAGACAGACAGAGACACAGAGAGAGAGAGACAGATAGGCAGACAGACAGAAAGTAGGAAGCTAAACAAACCCGCTTTCTCAATTAGCTTCTATTGGGTTATTATCCACTTCATCCTGAAATAAAATGAAGTGCAGTCTTTGAGAGATAAAGGTCAGAAGCGCCATCTTTTCTGGATTGTAAACTTATTTCTCGTTCTTTCTTTTTCCTCAGGTTCCGTAAAATCGGTGAGGCCACATGCACACTGTATTTTGATATTGTGTTGTTGCGTATCGTTTCTCTGGATAGAACACGACGCTTTGGTGGAGGCTCACCGAGATCTTTTTTTTTTTTCCTTCGTATATTTCTTGGCCGTCCGAAAACAAACGTGAAATTTCTGAGCTTTTCTTTTTTCGCCAGGGACAAAAAAAAAAAAAAAAAAAAAAAGTAGCTACCTTGCTGTCATGGACGTTTCATTTAAGATGTGCGCTATACGCAAATTACACAGGCATAGGAACGCGGTTCAACATCTCCTCACGACAAACACACACGGAGAAATAAGACAAGACCACAGGCGCGTGACATTTCTTCTGTTTGCGATGGGGTCGATGGGAAATAAAGAAGAAAAAAAGATATATAAGCGTACACAGAGGCCAATCAACAAACCAAAAGCACTACAAGGAAACGCAGGAGAACACAGACCCCTGCCAGGGTGGAACGGATGCTGGATCCTGAATTTGCTCCAGACGTTCGACACAGATCCGCAGTAAACCATAAAGGAGGTCACCCATGGTTTGCACTCCGTCTTTTCACAGAGATTCGTTACAATCGGTTTTGTAGCTTTTGCGCAGTCTTGCTGAAACACAGGATACTGCCCTTCCATGTGGATCTGCACCATAGATCCGCGCTAAACGTTAACAGAGTTGTCCCTCAGCCACAGTCCGTGGTGCCACCAAGTTTTGTTCAAATCCTCGGCTAGGAAGGAGCTCCTGGGTTTGAGTCCCATCAGCGCCGTTCACATGTGTGGGATTTTTCAGGCTTGTGATTGGTCCACGACTGACCCAGGTTTTATTTTTCATTTATTTATTTATTTTTTTGCCAGGGCTTCAGCTTGAAAGACTGGAGCCACCTGGTCAGTTTCATCCACTCCGAGAGCGTTGCTCAACATTCCTGACTGATAGTGCAGGTGTCTGTGATTCTATGGCCTGATTGCCACCATTGTATATCATAACAGTAAGCGTAGAGTATAACCCTGCTATGCAGTCTCCAAGCGGAATGGGACTCCATAGCATCATCTTCAGCAGTCTCATCCTCCTCATTCAGCATAACAGTCTCAGATTCTGCGGCCCTTGCTGCCTTATTCTCATTGTCATCTCTGTACGGATTTCCTCTCCATAAGACAGCCCACCAGAGGAGACACTGCACTGCTGCCGAGTCACAATGTGGTGTTCGGTAGTGCTTGCTCTGATCCAGCATACGCAGGACACCACTTACAAAGCTCTCTCTACTGGCGACAACAATCGGTCAGTCGTGGAACCAGCGGGCGCCACTATGTTCGTCCAACGACAGTCCCCACTGACTCCCCGATACCAGCGACGTCAACAAGAACTCACCAAGGAGGTAGACGTGGAGTGGGAATCAATACAGAGTGACCACGAGAGTGCGGCATGAAAGACCGCAGAATTTGACACCTTTTATGCTTAGACTTTGAGAGACGCATCCATAAAGTGGATAACACTCGACGGTGTGGTCCCAGTCTTCCCAGCTGAGTCCATAGCGAACTCAACTCCGAGTAAGAGTCGGTCGGGGCAGAAAAATCTCACAAATAAATGGCTCTGATGGGGATCGAACCCACCTCCTCCCAGTCGGGATTCTGCAACGCTAACCACTTCGCCCGGCTGGAGCTACCCCTTCACCCGTATCCGCGGGACAAATTCGCTAAAAAAAAAATATCACTTTTGTCCTCATTCCAGTTTCTGTCTTTCCATCAAGTTTCCATTAAATCGGAGTGAAAGGTTTTGCGTAATCTTCCTGATAAACAAACAAACAAACCGAAGGATGCTTACAGTATGACAGAGATTTTCTGCTCTGTTTGAAATCTGTCCGAGATTCACTGTCATGGCCTGATGAAGCTATCCCCGAGGATTTGATGTGTCAGAGTGAGAATGACAGAGGAGGAGGAGGAAGAGGAGTGAGTGGGCGAAAGAGAGGTCGGAGAGGAGGAGTGAGGAGAAGATTGAGAAATAATACAACAAAACCTCCACTTCCGTCTATGATTCTGTCGAATGTCAAATCCATCAACCCCAAACAGCAAGAACTGTAATTTTGATGAGTTGCAGGCAAACTGCATTTTTAAGTGAATTCAGGAACTCATGTTTAGTTTGTTTTACTGAGACTTTTCTTACAGACAAAATCACCGACGAACGCATGGCAATTAATGGCTTTGGTACACCATACAGAATGGACAGAGACTGTGCAACGCATGGCAATTAATGGCTTTGGCACACCATACAGAATGGACAGAGACTGTGCAATAGCAGGAAAAGAATCAGGTGGTGGCGTGTGCCTGTATGTGAATGAAAGATGGTGTGACAGTGCGAATGTGTGCGTGAAGCAGCGAATGTGTACGCCAGAAGTTGAACTGCTGTCAGTGTCCTTGAGACCCCGCTATTTGCCGCGCGAGTTTGGCCGCATATTTGTGACAGTTGTGTATGCCTCAGTCTATGACCAGTCATCTGCAACACGTGCTGGGCGCACAATAGCCGGTGTTGTCCGTGATCTGCAAATGATATCTGCTGATGCCCCCTGTTTTGTTGTGGGTGACTTTAACCATTGTGACTTGAAAAAAATTCTTCCTTCTTTTAAGCAGTATATGTAACCTGTCCCACGCGGATTGATAACACAATTGACTTGTGCTATGGAAACATCCCTGGTGCATTTAAATCTTTTTGTCTGCCACCTGTTGTTTGTCTGACCATAATACTGTGCAACTGATCCCTGCATACAACCCTAAAATACAAACTGAGCCTGTTGTGAGGAAGAGTGTGAAAGTATGGACGGCTGAGAGTGTGG
The DNA here is from genome assembly GCA_033310375.1 of Conus canariensis. Taxonomy (NCBI): domain Eukaryota; kingdom Metazoa; phylum Mollusca; class Gastropoda; order Neogastropoda; family Conidae; genus Conus; species Conus canariensis. Next base: position 35,228,537 of record CM065720.1, read on the forward strand.
ATGACCTGAGAGGATGTTTTGAATGATTGGAGTGTGCTGACTGACTCATGTCAAAATGTTCATGAAGCGGCAGATGTGGTTACTTATTATATCCTTTTTTGTGAAGACATGAATATCCCAACAAAAACAATTAGACTGTTTCCAGACAACAAACCATAGATAACGGGGTCAATTAAGACACTTCTTAATGAGAAAAAGATAGTATTTCAGGCTGGTGACAAAAAAGAAAGGAAACGAGTACAAACAAAGCTTAGGTGCGGAATACGGAGGGCCCAAAAGGAATTCAAAGCTAAAGTAGAAGAGCGGTTTCAGTTAGGAAGAATGAAGGATGCATGGGATGGGTTAAAGATTCTAACGGGTGAAGCCAAAAAGAAAGCAAGATCTTGCCAGATGAATATTAATGACCAAACTGATTTTTCGAACAAACTCAATGATTTCTATTGTCGTTTTGAAAGAAATGATCTGGGTGGGACGGTAGACAATGTGGTTAAAGAGCTGAACAAAAGGATCAAAGACAAGGGAGACGAACAAGACATTGAGATCCGTGGGGATGTTGTGAAGTCACTGTTTTTGAAACTGAATATCAGGAAATCAATGGGTCCAGATAATATCAGTGGAAGATTGCTGAAATTGTGTGCTTCTGAACTTTGTAATGTTTTCTGTAAGATTTTGAACTGGTCTCTTAAGGCATGCTCTGTACCCAGTATCTGGAAAAATTCCACTGTCTGCCCTGTCCCGAAGAAAAGAAACCCTACAACATTGAATGACTATCGCCCTGTAGCTCTGACCTCCATAGTTATGAAATGCTTTGAAAAACTTGTTCTCCATCACTTGTTAACTTTTGTTGGTCAGTACCTTGACCCCTTTCAGTTTGCTTATAAACCCCATAGAGGTACAGATAATGCCATTCTAACTCTCCTTCACAATGCTTTCTTCCACTTAAACAAACCAGGTTCTTTTGTGCGTATTCTTTTTATTGATTTTTCCTCTGCTTTTAACACTATACAGCCACATCTCTTAGCTATGAAACTGCTTGACTTAGGTGTTGACCCAAAGCTTACTTTATGGATTATCAATTTTCTGCGCAATTGAACTGGGTCTGTTCGTTTTCAGTCTGCACTATCCTCTGAACGCTCGACTTCTACTGGTGCACCCCAAGGCACAGTTCTGTCTCCCGTTTTGTTTACTTTATATACTAATGACTGTAGAAGCACAGAGAAAACTCCACTCATTAAATATTCTGATGATTCTACTATTCTAGATATGTCAAACTCTGATTCAGCTGACTTTGACGAAATCAAAAAGTTCTGCAGCTGGTGTAAAGACAACTTTCTTGACCTTAATGTGCAAAAAACAAAAGAAATCTTAATCGATTTTCGGAAGAACCCGGAACCTGTGCCAGACCTTATAATTAATGGTGAAGCTGCTGAGCGAGTGAATGAGTATAAATATGTGGGAATGATTGTCGATGATAAATTAGTTTTTGATAACAATGTTACTAAAATCCATAAAAATTGCCAGTCAAGAATATTCTGCTTGCAAAAGCTACAAAATATTGGTGTTAACCCTGTAATCTTACAAACTTATTACAGATGTTGTGTTGAGTCATTGCTCACTGCTTCTTTTATGTGCTGGTATGGAAGTTTGGGTGTTAGGAGCAAGCGAGTATTGAATGATGTGGTGAATGTGTGTAGCGAAGTGATCGGAAGGAAGCAAGTTGGAATGCAAGAATTGTATGACAGACGAGTGGAGAGGAAAGCAAGAAAGATTGCCAGTGATGATAGCCATGTTTTAGCAAAATATTACGAAATTTTACCATCTGGGCGTCGTTTTAGGACCCTTAGAGTCAAATCTAGGGCACAAAAAACTTTTATACCCAGGTCGATCCATCTGTTAACTCATGATGTCTTTTGTACCACTTTTTATGCTTAGTGGTGTGAAGGAGTGAGAGAGAGAGAGAGAGAGAGAGAGAGAGAGAGAGAGAGGGGGGGGGGGAGGAGGGGGGAGGGAGAGAGAGAGAGAGAGGGTGTGGGGTGGTTGAGGGTGTGTGTGTGCTTGTGTGAATATATGTGTATTTGCACATAATATGTGCTTGTGTGTGTGTGTGTGTGTGTGTGTGTGTGTGTGTGTGTGTGTGTGTGTGTGTGTGTGTGTGTGTGTGTGTGTATCTGCTTGTGAGTGTAAGCCTATGAGTGTGCTTGTGTATGTGCATGTGTATGAGGTTTTTCAAATGATTAATGTGTGTGTGTGTGTGTGTGTGTGTGTGTGTGTGTGTGTGTGTGTGTGTGTGTGTGTGTGCGTGTGTGTGAGTGAGTGGGTGAGGTGTGTGTGGTGTGTGTGTGTGTGTGTGTGTGTGTGTGTGTGTGTGTGTGTGTGTGTGTGTGTGTTGGAGGGTGGGGGTGTTGGACTGTACATGTAAATTCTATAAGTGGCCACTTGATTGTGATGATTCTTGTATCATGCATGTTGTCTTGTGATACTGTTTATTATGCACCTATCTTAATTTCTCATCTTTTGAGAAAATAAAGTATTCATATCATATCATATCATATCATATCATATCATATCATATCATATCATATCATGCATTTGAAAACGAACCTAGTTGTTAGAGAGTTTGTTAAAAAAAATGCAGCCCCTATTACAACACCGAGAAAGTGGTAAACAACTAACAGCGAGTGCTCGGGGGAAACACGATCTGTTTGCAAACACACTGGAAAACCAGACGCAACATGTGTTCTTCTTCTTGTTCTTTTTTTTTGTGATTATATACAATTTTTTGCTGTGTCAACACCCACCACCGTCGCGACAGACCCGAAACCAAATATTATGCGGGTCACCATTTTGACCTATATTTCGTTATCGGGGAGAGGGGCTCGGTGGGGTAAAAGTGAGAGCGGTAGAGGGTGGTGGGTGAGAGTGGTAAACGGGAGTGAGTGGGTAGGGGAAAAAGAAAAGCAAAATAACAACACACAAAAAGGGAAATTAAAACGAAACAGAAACTCTCGGAAAAATGAAGCAACGCTCTCTCTCTCATCTCTCTCTCTCTCATTCTCCTCAAAACTTATTACAGATGTTGTGTTGAGTTATTGCTCACTGCAAAAAACAAAAGAAATCTCTCTCTGTCTCAACACACACACACACACACACACACACACACACACACACACACACACACACACACACACACACACACACACACACAAAACGCGCGCGCGCGCAGACACCTATCTCTCTCTCTCTCTTTCTGTTCATGTGTGTGTGTGTGTTTTTTTTTCTTTCCCTTCTCTGTCATTTTTCTCTGCCTGTCTGATTAGACTCTCTCTCTCCTCTCTCTCTCTCTCTCTCTCTCTCTCGTCCCTCTCTCTGCTCTCTCTGTCTCTGTCTTCTGTCTGTCTCTCTTCTCTCTCTCTCTCTCTCTCTCTCTCTCTCTCTCTCTCTCTCTCTCTCCCTCTCCTCCGCGTTCGTAGACGGTGTGGGCAAAGCACAATACATGGTTTCCCTGAAGTACTCCATTGTGTGTGTGTGTGTTTTTTTTTCCTTGAGGGGTCCCAACCCCTTCCTTATTTTTCTACCCCCCCCCCCACCCCCTCACCCTGCACCCTGCACCACCTTTCCCTCTGACCCTACGCCGTTCCCCCACTCTTTCCTCTGTTTTCGCCTTCTTCACAGCCTAGGTCCTGGCAAGTGTACTGATTATCTTTCCGTCTGTACCTCGTCTACATTGTCCCACCACCACCACCAACCACCACCACCACCACCACCCCTCCTCCTCTCCATTCCCCACGTCCTAGCTCTCTCTCTCTCTCTCTTCTCTCTCTCTCTCTCTCTCTCCGAAACTAGTGTTGACTCTCACGTTTCCTTCGCTAGAAGTTTACCACACTTTTAACACGTAGACGCGGATTCGGATAGATAGTACGCTCATGTACATAAGAGTGCGCTCGGGGTGTGTGTGTGTGAGTTGAGTGTAGGTGCGTTGTGCAGGCGTGTGCATTATTGTCTACACACAGACACGCACATGTGCAAGCTCACTTTTAAGGCACGCGCCCCCTCTTTCCCCCTCCCCCACTACACACACACACACACACACACACACACACACACACACACACACACACACACACACACACACACACACACACTCGCAGGCACGCGCGTTTCTGTGTATCGATGTGTGTGTGTGTGTGTGTGTGTGTGTGTGTGTGTGTGTGTGTGTGTGTGTGTGTGTGTGTGTGCGCGCGCGCGCGCGCGGCGCGCGCAGTTGCACAATGACAACCATGTGTTATGGAGGAAGTGTTTTATTTTCTGTTTCCGTGTTCATCAGCAGCGGGATGATACTGTTTTGTGTACTTTGATCTGAACTGATTCCTAATACTCATCAAATATAACTATGTCTTTTTGACATACATATTAACAATGTATACCATTCATCACAAATTGATCAGATCCATAACATTTTAAGTTGATACTGGTTTGCACAGCGTCTAAAAGTCGCATCTTCCTTTTAAAGGTGAACTTTGTGAAATGTAACGTAAGCTCTTCAACATGATTGCATGAGTGAGAAACTGCGTTGGAGCGAAGTAATAAATAACTTTTGTATAAAAAAAATGTCAAGGGCAGGAAGTTATGAACTTATCACATATGTTCATCTACCCGTTCGTTTGATTGCAATGTAGTTACCATAAACTTAAACTTGAGTTAAGAGGACAGAATGAATTTGTAACAACTGTGGTATATATGCTTTTCGTGATGAATTCTATATTTGATCTTGGAAAGTCCGAAATACTTGGAACATAAACAGAAATACATACACAAGAAGTATGTCCACCCTAAACCAATGTTTATTTTTTTGTGCAGTTTCTTGTCAGGTGGTAACAGTCATCATCTCGAATTAGATAAGTTTTATGTTTCACTGTTAATACATAGAGGCTTCTGGTCTACTGCTTACAAGTTGACTCATTTTCAGTTGCCATGAATATTTCATTTTTGTGACTATGTATAGTCACCCCCACACACACAATAGTCTCGTGTAAATATCTAAGCCATTACTGGGGTTTTGGTTTTTGTTTTTAGTTGTTTTTTGCTTTTTCTTTACGTCATTTTGTTGTGAGTAGAATCAAAGGATGATTAAACTTGAAACTTGAAGCGTGTGTTTGTTTACTGTCGATGTGCACACGAACAAACGAGCATTCTCGCTCCCTCTCTCTCTCTCTCTCTATGTGGTAGAGAGAGAGAGAGAGGAGAGAGAGAGAAAGAGAGAGAGAGAGAGAAGAGAGAAAACTAGTTAGATAGACAGACAGACAGACAGACAGACAGACAACACACACACACACACACACACACACACACACACACAGACGTATATTGGTGCAAGTGTCTCGTCGAGTGTTGTAATCTTCCTTGTCGCTTTTAAAGACATCGGAGCTGAACTTCTCCGGGACAGAGTTTGCATCACTTCGTCTTTAGGTCCTCTCATACCCCACACCCCCTACCCCCTAATGGTATAGTCCCTCTCATCGAGTCCCTTCCCCCCCTCCCCGCCCTGAGGCAGCCATTGGGTATTAAGAGATTGTTATCAGCGCAGTTAAGCGCCCTAGCTTATTTAAAACATTCAACATCGAATTCACTGCTTGAATCTGTTTACCTTGTGATCATTTATTTTTCTTTTAGAAAGGGCAGGATTGTTTGTATATACGCCTCATGAGCGCACGTTTGCCACTTTTTTTATGCTTTTGTCTTTTCTACTCGTATTTTACCTTTTCCTGTCCGTCTGTCTGTCTTTATATCATATGTGTATGTGTGTGTGTGTGTGTGTGTGTGTGTGTGTGTGTGTGTGTGTGTGTGTGTGGCGTGCGTGCGCGCGTGGGTGGTGTGTGTGTGTGTGTGTGTGTGTGTGTGTGTGTGTGTGGAGCACGCGCGGGCGCCTTTGTGTATAGACGCGCGCGTGTGTGCGAACGCTCGCAATTGTGCGTCTGTTGTAGGGGATTAGTGAGGAGGGAAAGGGCGTGGAGTGTGTGTGTGTGTGTGTGTGTGTGTGTGTGTGTGTGTGTGTATGGAGGTCTGCCGTCTCTCCATCAGTGTGGAAGCCGAGAGAGAAGGACCAATGACTGTGAATGAGGCATTATTAAAACGGGTTTAGTCAAGGCTGAGGAGTCTGGGAGGCAAGGGCTCCTTTACTTGCCCCTCCACTTGCCTTGACACGTCAAAGGCGACTTGACGTTGCCCGCCACAGCACATCAAAGACCTCCGACGCCAGCAGTTGTTTGACCTTCAAGGGGCGGGAAGAAGCCAGGGGGCAACAGTCATCAACACTCAATCCACTTCCCATCCACATTAATCCTAAGACCCTCGAGGAGGGGGCGGGGAAGGGAGAGCGAGTGGAAAGGACGGAGGAGGAGGAGGAGGACGATGAGAGAGAGAGAGAGAGAGAGAGAGAGAGAGAGAGAGAGAGAGAGAGAGAGAGAGAAATGCGAACGTGTTCATTCAGTATAAGTCAAAGACTCTTACTGAAGGGGCTGACATAACATTGAAATTTCTTTGAACATTTTCAAAAATTTCTTTTTATCTCTGTTTAATCAAGTAGAAAAAAGAACAAAAGCATCATTGGAAAAAAGCAAATCAATAGCGCGCGTGCACACACACGCATACATACACAGACACACACACGCGCACGCGCGCGCGCGCGCGCACCGACAGCACACACACACACACACACACACACACACCAGCACACACACACACACACACAAGAGAGAGAGAGAGAGAGAGAGAGAGAGAGAGAGAGAGAGAGAGAGAGAGAGAGAGATTGATTGATTGATCTTTAATACGCAAGGATGAAGATTTTAGGCCAAAGCCTAGTCTTACAATCTGTCCTTGTCAAGAGAGAGAGAGAGAGAGAGAGAGAGAGAGAGAGAGAGAGAGAGAGAGAGAGAGAGAGAGAGAGAGAGCACATCAACGCAGAAATCACTAAACCAATGGATGAAGAGGTTGTAAGGGGAGGAGTCTGCACACAACATCCAGTATAGGTTACTTGTTAACTGCATTTCATTTCTGTATTTCTGTATCTTAGGGAAAAATTGTAGCCACAATACATCTCGGAAGAACTGGGTTTTATTTTGTTTTGTTTTGCTTTTGTCTGTTTGCTTTTGACAGTCGTAGCTGGGTTTGTACACCGATTCTTATTATCAGAGTTAAATCATTGCCAGCTGATACTTTCCTTGAGATTTCCGATGTTGAGGCATTCTGTCGTATGGTTCCGGGACAAGGAGTTTGCAGGTCGTTAGACTTCTGAAAGAATTCGCATTAGCCCACTGAGAGTTCACATAAACCGGTGGAAATATTTTTAAAGATTTGATAGGGACACTAACAATAACAGCGCAGTTTGGCGTAATATGGTAAATTTCCATATGACCTTAATGCTTTGAGAGTTTCGTCAAGTGTTGGTGTAGAGTAATTCCCCAAGTCGTAGGATTTAGTATTAATGTATGGCAATCAAAGGAGTGAAAGAATAGTTCAGACGACACATACAAAAACCATCTTGTGTAAATTTGAGCTAGGTCATACGCACGCTGTTCAAAATGCTGTCAATTTTAACTACTGTTGTAAAAAAAAAAAACAATGTTTGATTTGATTTTATTTTTGAGAGGAAAGTGGTTGTGATAGAGAAAGAAGGGTGGTGAGGGGGTGCAGAGAGTAGGAGAGAGAGGGAGGGGGAAAGGGAGAGAACGCACAATGACTGTACCCATTCTGGTATGACTATTTTGTAAGAAGGTGACGGCTGATTTGAATCAGACGAGTTTATTTGGCATGCCACTCGGATAATCATGAAAACTGTCGTCTTTTTTGTCCGCTAAAATCAAACAGACAACCCGTACACAGAAGTTTCCGGAATGGTAAAACGTATGGCTAATATGATTTTGAAAATTGTGACCCAAATTAAATTGAAGGCCTTGTTCACTTGTTTGTTTGTCCCAGACATAGGACATTGCGTAAAAAAAATGACATCCTTTGAAATGCTGCCAGACCCATACTCTTTCACAGCCATGTTTTCTGTGCTAATCTGTGTGAAAGACTGGCCCTCAGATTGCTTACATGCCTGTGCGTGTACAAATCGACCAACTATGTAATTTTTGGAAGTACACTGTTCACATGCTCATCCAACAAATACATAGTTGTTTCTTATTCTGTCCATATGAGACAGACAGTCTGAAGAGACTGAATGACAACATTGAACTGAACTTGAATAAATGATTCGTACATGCCGCCAGAATGGTAAAAAAAAACAACAAAGCAATGTTACATGAAGAACGTCCTGCTTGTTCGCGTAATGTTCTGCTGTTTGAAAGCTGCAGATGCTTTATCTGTTTTGCGTGAGATTTCATTGTCAATCGAACCCAGGTAGTCTAGAGTGAGCATTCCATATAAGGAAAGCTCGTATCATCCGTTGACTTCGTCTTAGGCTACACATTGTCTCAAAGGGTTATGAATGATCTCAATGAGAGCATGTCATTGCTATCCTTGCAGCAACAGTCAGCGCTTGTGCTCCTGCAGTAGAGCTGATATATCCACGATATCTTGGGGACTCTGCTATCACCTGACCATACTACAACGTAATCAGTAAGTCAAGGATGGACGAGAGTTTCATCCGTATCAGTCGTTGCCTTCATTCTTCTTCGTCTCCTTCAGGTTCCATTCAGTTCTTGCCGCAAAGTGAGCGGGAGAGGTAATATAGCCTTGAGTTACGCCGGTCAGCATTCAAAAAAGACTAAGGAAAAAAAAAGAAAGAAAAATCACAAAAAAAAAACCCACAAAAAAGTTGAATCCATCAACTTCACGGTAGCCAGAGGTGTCAAATATGTTTGAAACTGGCTGCATAGGCCTACGTTTTACAGAGAACTTCTTTTGAAAAGGAATAAAGCATATGATGAAGACTTGCAGATGCTCGTGAATACAACAACAA
>CM065720.1:35269995-35272495 GCA_033310375.1 Conus canariensis
TCAAATACAACAAAATATATTCACGTGCAAAGTGGTAAATGGAAATCCGCCTCTCTCCATTGTAAATATTTTCCAGGCGAATTACAACAGACATGTTCATAACTTGATAATACCTCTGCCCATACTTGACCTTTACAAACCTCGTTTACAGTGACAGCACATAACGGAACAGCTTGCTTTCGTTTCTGAAAAATAAAACAAGTTTCAATGTTTTCAAACAGCGTATAAAAAGATGGGTTTGTTTTTCAGTGAGATAAAGAACATAAAAAGGAACTATGGCATGCTGACAACCAGCGTACAGACAGCAGTCGTGCACTGTAATTTTAATGCATAGCGATACATGGGTACACATTACTGAATACCATGCTCTAAGCTTGATGAAACTGTTTGCTTGCATTTTTTTTTTCTTGTCAGCCTAACGTATGACTATTCTCTGACACTTTGTATCAAGTCTATCCAACTCTTTCGTCTCTTTGCGTGTATCTCTGTCTATCGTTTGTTTCTTTATGGCCTGGTTTCTTTCTCTGTCTGTCTGTCTGTCTGTCTGTCTGTCTGTCCTCTCTCTCTCTCTCTCTCTCTCTCTCTCTCTCTCTCTCTCTCTCTCTCATTCTTCTTCTTCTTCTGACTCACTCAGTCAGCTCTTCAACATCTTCGCTCTAATTTTCTGCTTACGGCATTCCTCCCCCTCCCCTCTCTGTCTCTCTCTCTGTCTCTGTCTGCCTGTCTCTCTATCTCTCTGTCTCTCTCTCTCTCTCTCTCACTGTCTCTCTCGCTCTCTGTATCCTTCTCTCTGTCTCTCTTTCTCTCTGTGTCTCACTGTGTCTCTGTCTCTGCCTCTCTGTCCTTGCCTCCCTCCCTACCCTCCCTACCCTCTCTCTCTCTCTCTCTCTCTCCTCTCTCTCTCTCCAATTGTTGTATACGTGCGTTTGTGTAAGTGTTTGGGTAGGGTGTTGGACTATAGTCATGTATAGGGAAGGGACGGTGTAAATGGACGAGTGTGACGCTTTGTTCATGTTATTTCTATGTTCTGTATGTGATGTATGTTCTGATATTTCCTTTTGTGTGTGTGTGTCTGTGTACCTATTCGTCGATTGCTTATGTTTCTATTTTTCCCTCTTTGGCAAAAGCTGAGAGTGAAACCTGTAAACTTGTTTATCTGTTACTCCCGTTCGTAAAGATGTTCTCTCTCTGTCTCTGTCTCTGTCTGTCTGTCTGTCTGTCTGTCTGTCTGTCTGTCTGTCTGTCTCTCTCTCTCTCTCTCTCTCTCTCTCTCTCTCTCTCTCTCTCTCTCTCTCTTAACGAATAGATTCAGATTTAGTATTTCTGAAATTGCCAAGCATTATTATCGTCACCAACCTCATAGCAATGCCGATCTGATATGTCCACTTTGCAGACAGGATATTGAAAAAGAAGTGCATTTTGTGTTGTCTTGCCCTGTCTTGCACACGTTAATAGCTCAGTATATACCGTTCAAATATAATAAGTTCGCCAGTTAGTTTAGATAAGCACTTCTTTTGGCATGTATGCAGGATCAAACTGTTAGAAATTTTTTTCCATTTATTTAAAGCATTCAAGTTGCGATCATTTCTACTATTATAAGACACTTTTCAGAATGAATGTCATTCATGTTTGCGAGCAGTTGCATGGGTGCTAAGACGATTTTAGTTAACTTGCAATCCCCTTCATAAGGGGCAATGGCCTATACATGAATAAATAACCTTGTAGTCATCACTCTCTCTCTCTCTCTCTGTCTCTCTCTCTCTCTCTCTCTTCTCTCTCTCTCTCTCTCTCTCTCTCTCTCTCTCTCTCTCTCTAGACAAACCAACAAGAGCCACCGCTACCTCCCAAACACTTATTGACCATATATATACTTCTTCAGTTAACACCATGATAGAAATATGCTCACCGACGTTCGGTTGTAGCGACCATTCTCCAGTGTGTTTTACGTGGTCCAAGCGAGGAGTTGAAGTTCCAAAAAATTTCCACAAGATAATTACCTACAGAAACTTTTCAAAATTTGACAATGACTCCTTTCAGCGGGATTTAATGAACTCATTCCTTTCCACGGTCTATCAATTCACAGACCCCGACGAGGCTTTAGAAGTCTGGTATCATAGTTTCCTTAATGTTTATAATAAGCATGCCCCATTTAAAACAATGCGTGTTAGTAACAATCCTAAAAAACCCTGGATAACTAAAGATATAGACACTGCTACCGACTTAAGAGAGTCGCTGTTAGTGTCAGGGAGTCGAGATTCCTATAAAAAGCAAAGAAACTTAGTCAATTACCTAAAACGATCGTCAAAGAAAAAGTATTTTCAAAATCTTATTTCTTCCAAAGCAGATAACAGATCTATTTGGAAAGCGATAAACGAGCTTACTAATAAAAATGTTAAAGGTCATACTACCTCGCCAAAAGATTTTTCATCTGATGTCTTGAATTCACATTTTTGTGACACAGCTAACTCAACGATAAAAATAAACAGAACGTCAGAAAATA
>CM065720.1:35277495-35279995 GCA_033310375.1 Conus canariensis
AAGTGATTATTGACATTTTGAACATTGTTAATGATTCTCTCTCCGTGTGGATGCTCTCTCTTTATTGCACCCTTCGCTCACCATGCGAATGATTTCTCTTTACGACTAAGAGGAGAGAGAGAGAGAGAGAGAGAGAGAGAGAGAGAGAGAGGAGGAGAGAGAGAGAGAGAGAGAGAGGCATGATGAGTTGTGGACGATTAATGGACTAGCTGTTTGCAGACTTTTTTTTTCCGTTTTAAAGAGCGGCCGTGCCAGACAGTTTTGAAAGAACCGGTTTCTTCAGAGACTTGTTCAGCGAGGAGCAAGTTTGTTTGGCCAACCATTTCTTAAAGAGTGACCCCAGACAGCTGAAGATGACTTCCCTTCTTCTTTCTTTTCAGTTAATGATAGAGAAGCTCTGTGAGGGTGGGTCTTTTGCCGGCGCTGTATGCATGTGCATGATTTTTTTCCCCATTATGATTATACAACATGGTTCTGTAGGGTCGGGCAGGAAGGTAGCTGTTGCACGCTTTCTGCGCGGAGGTTTGAAATATTTTTGTATCTGTCTCATCTTTAAGCGAACGCTGTCAGCAACACTTTCGCTAAGTGGATGAAATTACTATGTGATTTCATTCTTACCATTTGTACCTGCAGAACAAACAGTAACTCTTTTATAAATTGCTGGAGCCAAAAATCTCTTTAATATTTAGCCTATGAAGGGACTGGACACCACGACCTTTTAGTTCGAAATTCGCAGCAAAATCTGTTGCATCACGACTCTCTCCCTCTCTGTCTATCCGTCTGTCTGTCTGTCTGTCTGTCTCCCTCTCTCTCTCTCTCTCTCTCTCTCTCTCTCTCTCTCTCTCTCTCTCTCTCTCTCTGTGTCCCTTCCTCTCCCCCTCTCTCTCATTCCCTCCCTGCCTCCCTCGCTTCCCATTTCCCTCTTGTTTCCGTTCTTTTAACAGTTCGTCCAGTCATTATCATTCATTAAGAACACAGGCATGATAAAGACCTGTAATTCAGAGACTGTTTGTCTGAGCCATCGTTTATGTCCACACATCAGTATTGTTCATGCATCTCATTCAGCCAGACCCAGGCTGTCATGATCGTAATCTCGATGCTAGCGGTCGATTGATGTCCATGTCAACTCCAGGTCACCCACAAAAGCAGGTCTTCCTATGCTGCTGAATCAGTTCTGCAACTTCTGCAAACACCTGTTTGATCCACCCAGGCAGACCATGATATTCGAAAACTGAAAATTGAAAATCGGGGTACACGATATGTAAACATCAACAACTAGAAAAGAAATGGACGCACATTTCAACAATGTTGTCGTCTGAACATTGGGATATGAACAAAATAAAGTATGTGCATGGAAATCTTTCATTAAACATTTACATTTTTGCTAAAAGTACTCAGAGAGAGAGAGAGAGAGAGAGAGAGAGAGAGAGAGAGAAGAGAGAGAGAGAGAGAGAGAGAGAGAGAGAGAATATGCCATTAACAAGCAAGAGGGGTAAGTGAGTGCTTGAAACTAGTTTAATGTCAGATTAACCACAGAAACCGAATGTTAATTCCAAAAGACAAATGAACAATAAGAACACACACACACACACACACACACACACACACACACACACACACACACACACACACACACGCACGCACGCGCGCGCACATACAATTATGCACACACCTATACACATATTTACAGTCAACGACAGAAAAAAAAGCTTAACAATGGGAACACGTGGGACAGACTCAATCAAACAGCCCTCTCCCTCCCATTACTGACAATAATGCACCACTAATGGTCTGAAAAGGAGAGCACAGTATGACTGCTGCAGCTGCAAACTTGCTTGACAAGACCTCGACAGTCTGGATCCAAGTTGATCCCCACAAACTGAACGCATCATCGTTTGCATTGCAAGGCATCATGCCTTGACTGTACAATTATGAGAGAATGAATGGGCGAAATGTGGTGCTGCGTGATTTTCCGTGTTGATTTTATTATCGTCGTCATTGTTCGTCGTCATCAGATACCGCTGGAGAAGAAGCAGCAGCAGCAGCAGCAGCAGTAGCAGGAACAGCAGTTGTAGAAGAAGCAATGTCAGCGTTGTCTTCATTAAGTATATGAATATTGCTGATATGCTAAAGTTGATCATTCTAATGGGAAATATTTCATTTGTACATATAGAATCAACAAAACAAAACTAATCTAAATATGTTTTGAAGGAGGTAGTCCTACGTATATATGTGGGGGAAAACTATATAAGTATCATTAGCCCCGTCAAACGTCTTACGTTTTCACCGTGTCTCTAAGTATCATTAGCCCCGTCAAACGCCTGACGTTTTCACCGTGTCTCTAAGTACCATTAGCCCCGTCAAACGCTGACGTTTTCACCGTGTCTCTAGGTTTAATCTTTGTCTATCCATCAGCAAGGTAACACAAAAACCACACAACCGATTTTAACGAAACTTGGTGTCAAAATAGAACGTGGACCCAGGACAAATCCAATCAAGT
>CM065720.1:35292495-35302495 GCA_033310375.1 Conus canariensis
CACACACACTCCAGACAGTGCAAAGCCTTTTCCTAGGACAGCAGTCTAGTTGACCGAAAACCTTCCTAGGACAGCATCTAAGGTGACCGGAAAACTGTCCTAGGGACAGCATCTAAGTGTGACCGGAAAACCCTGTCTGCAGTGAGTTCTTTGACACATGTAGCAGTGACATTAGTTTGACTTTCTTTAGGCGCAAGCTTAGAACTAATATCAGCACACAGCACCTCAGTCCCGCCAATACTGTTCAGTGCGTCAGGACAAAGGAGTAGAGAGGACAGGAACAGTATCACGCCACGTCTCCCCGCTATTCGCCTTTGTGGGAGTCCCGCTCGCTCAAGCGCAGGTCACTAACCTCTTCCGGGCGAGAGAATTGTTGAGTCGGCTCGGCTGCCCTCTCAGGAAACCACTCATGCTAGCTTCTTCCTGTCTCGCTGTTTAGCGAGGCCCGTCTGCACAGCTTGTGTGCCTCAAACTTGATTGTTGAACACCATTACCTGTGAAACATGGTAACTAGACAAACAACTCTGAAGCAGGTGGCAGACACAACACCCGTTAGACCAACATGAAGTGGAGAACGCTTGGAATATGCACAATAGACCCGAACTCAGACCAGCGAAAGACCATGATACTGTTCCTGTCCCGTTTTCTCTCTTGATAAGGTCATTTCTTCCCTCCCTCCCTCTCCTCTCTCTCTCTCTCTCTCTCTCTCTCTCCTCTCTCTCTCTCTCTCTCTCTCTCCTGAGGCAATTTAAATGGATAACAATTTTCAAATGTTTTTAATGAACAAATGAATTGAAAACAGCCTTTCCATGACACAGATAACATAGACGATATGTGTAGCAACACAAAGCGTGGTAAAGAATTATGCTACGTCCATTGTCCTACAATATTCCAGAAACGTGACGTAAGAATAGTGCATCTTATGTATAACATATTTCTTTTTACAAGATTAGTATTGGTCAATAATTCGCACATTATTACCTCTTCAAACTTGCTGTATTTTTACACATCAGTTTGTTTATCTGTCGACATAGTACACACAAACCACCGAACGGATTTTCACGAAACATTGTTCAAAGATGGAATGTGCCCCAAGAGCGAAGACGTAAAAAGTTGGTGTGGATCCGTTCTGCTGATCCGGATCAAAACAAAGATCCAGGATTTTCAACATGGCGGAGGTCTGCGTTTCCCGGATGGCCGTTGTGTTAAGTGTTTGTGTTTTAAACTGAATACTGACGTCAACAAAAACATCGACATTGGTAATTTTGTGATGTTAAATGAAACGACTACACACAGGTGACAGCTAGCCCAGAATGGCCCAGTACTGAAAAGTTATGCCCTTCCTTGAGTCAGTCAGGGGTAATATACCTCTGGTGTGATAGTCTGTTAATTGAAAGCATCTATTCCTCGAGTCAGTCAGGGGTGAAATACCTCTGGTGTGATAGTCTGTTAATGGAAAGCATCTATTCCTTGACTCAGTCAGGGGTGAAATACCCCTGGTGTGATAGTTTAATTGAAAGCATCTATTCCTTGAGTCAGTCAGGGGTGAAATACCTCTGGTGTGATAGTCTGTTAATTGAAAGCATCTATTCCTTGAGTCAGTCAGGGGTAAGATACCTCTGGTGTGATAGTCTGTTAATGGAAAGCATCTATTCCTTGAGTCAGTCAGGGGTGAGATACCTCTGGTGTGATAGTCTGTTAATGGAAAGCATCTATTCCTTGAGTCAGTCAGGGGTAAGATACCTCTGGTGTGATAGTCTGTTAATGGAAAGCATCTATTCCTTGAGTCAGTCAAGGGTGAGATACCTCTGGTGTGATAGTCTGTTAATGGAAAGCATCTATTCCTTGAGTCAGTCAGGGGTGAAATATCTCTGGTGTGATAGTCTGTTAATAGAAAGTATCTATTCCTTGAGTCAGTCAGGGGTAAGATACCTCTGGTGTGATAGTCTGTTAATGGAGAGCATCTATTCCTTGAGTCAGTCAGGGGTGAAATACCTCTGGTGTGATAGTCTGTTAATGAAAATCATCTATGGAGGAGGAAGTCATGGAAATCAGATCAGCTGGTTCGGGGAGATCCTGCACCTCCCCCCCCCTCCTTCTTCCTCCTCCCCTATACTCCCTTAGGGGTAAAGGACCTAAGTCAGTCTCAGTCTTTCGCCCAGTCACTAAAAGTGGTGTGGTTGCTACTTGTTTGAAGGGAGAGTAAATAAAAGCAGATCCTGTGGGCAGTGTGCTCGTCTGCATACAGAGAGAGAAAGAGAGAGAGGGAGAGAGAGATAGGGAGAGAGAGAGGGAGAGCGAGGGAGAGAAGAAAAAAGAAGAAGAAGAAGAAGAAGAAGAAGAAGAAGAAGGAAGGAGAGGGGGGACATCATCGTTTTGTAGACGTGTCTCTAATCCATTCTGTCAGAAACAGGAAGCAAACTGAAGCGCACATACAGGAGTGAAGGCGTCAGGTTTGCATGGTTCCAACGACTGGCAGGTTTCAGTTAGAGACACAACAGACTTTGCTACATACTATGCAATGTTCTTTCCATGCCAAAGAGAGTTCGACACATGCATGTGCCTTGTCTTGCCTTCAGAACGTCATCTAGGACTGATCTGTTCCATCTTGAGTGCAAGCAAAGCTTACTTTCCCTCGCAGAGAATCACGTTGACAACACTGGGTCTGTCTGAAAGAGAGGTGGACACTGCCATCGCCAGCATCACCAATATCAACGCCACCACCACCACCACCACCACCACCACCAGCACTCTGTCGGACCTGTCTCACGTCTGTGTGCTGCAGCTCCACGCACGCTCTGCTTCATCTTCTTCCGGACCGGGGTCAACCCTGGGGTCCATCCAAACGAATTTGTCTTCTCCGTGGTCAGTTCGGCTGGCGACCACCCTCTTGACCCTGTGTGCACTGTCTGGAGGGCAGAGGATCTCTTCCAAACATCCTCTGTCTTGGTTTGTGTTGCCATAGTCATGGACTAGGTCACATTTCTCTTGGCTTTGAGGGAGAGAGGTGTCAAAGAGAAAGATGGGGTTGAGAAACAGACAGACAGACAGACAGACATCCAGAAAGACAGACAGACAGACAGACAGACAGACACACACACACACACACACACACACACACACACACACACACACACACACACACACACGCACGCACGCACGCACGCACATTGCCTGCACATATTTTCCTCCACTACAAAATTGTTTCCACACTGAAAAACATGTGTATGAGAAACAAGAAGAAGAAGAAGAAGAAGAAGAAGAAGAAGAAGAAGAAGAAGAAGAGAAGAGAGAGAGAGAGAGAGAGAGAGAGAGAGAGAGAGAGAGAGAGAGAGAGAGAGAGAGAGAGAGAGGGAGAGAAACACACTCACACACACACACAGATACACGCGTGCGTGCATGTGCACAAAACACGCAAAGACACACACACACGCACGCACACACACACACACACACACACACACACACACACACACACACACACACACACACACACACACACACACACACACGCACACACACACACTTACCTCGTCGGTCTTCATCGTTTGCCAATGACCCACTTCCATTACGGACGCTGCCCTGTCAATGATAGTCTGAGTTCAATGGCAACAACGTCAGTCCCTGTTTCATCTCACCCCTGGCCTGCCCCCCCCCCCCCCCCCCCTCGTGTTGTCCCACTGAGTTTGTTTATCTCCTGTTTGCCCAGACAATGGATCCACCACTTCACACCCAGTTTGGTTCGTCTGAGGAGGTCTAGGTAATCGCCCCCAGACTCTTTTATCTCGCACATTGTCGCATCCTTTTGCTTTGTCTTTTTCTTCGGTGCCAGACCTTCCCATGGTTGTTGGTATTCATGATCTGTTTTATAAGAACAGCCGTCACTACGGGTGCTAGTGATCTTTATCACCCTCGATTGACGAGCATCTGAGCCCTTTGTGTTGTTTTGTGTAGCTTAGAATTCGGATAATTGATGGCATGGAATTCTTCTTGGTCCCCTGCCGGCAACATTCATCATAACTGGTTTTAAATTGTCTGATAGGGTAGCACACATGGAATGGCGGTTGGAACAGGATGAAGAAAAGATCTGTTAAACCGTCTGTGTTGCTGCTATGGTTTGTGCTGCACACTTGCAGGCTGGGAAGTCTTGGACTGATTTCCAGTCAGACACATTTGTCTTCGAGATAACATCTTCTCACAGACAGTTTTACAGAATGTAACAGTGGATAGAAAGATAACATCTTCTCATAGACAATTTTACAGAATGTAACAGTGGAGAGAAAGATAACATCTTCTCATAGACAATGTTACAGAATGTAACAGTGGAGAGAAAGATAACATCTTCTCATAGACAATTTTACAGAATGTAACAGTGGAGAGAAAGATAACATCTTCTCATAGACAATTTTACAGAATGTAACAGTGGAGAGAAAGATTCGGTGACCCGACAAAAAAAAATCAAAGATAACTTTTGATAGAGACAGAAAACTTTCTTTGAATATGGCATACACATGGAAAATTATCTGAACTGAAACAAAATGAAACAAAGACTAAATTTCCAAGACATAGTCAGCATACACCTATCAAGGAAAAGACTAGATGATGCGTCTATTGACATGGAAAGCGAGTACCTTGAACAATACCCATTCAAATTGGTTTTGTTCGAGAGTAGCGTTCATTACTTCAGTGGCACTAAATTACCTCCACCAAGGAGGTTATCTTTTCACCCATGACTGTTGGTTTGTTAGTCTCTCTGTCACCACGATTTTGCAAAAAAAAACACTGAACAGGTTTTCACGAAAATTGAGATTAAGATGGACTGAGCCCTAAGAACAAACCCATTGAATTTCGGTGCTGACTGGGCCCTAAGAACAAACCCACTGAATTTCGGTGCGGACTAAGCCCTAAGAACAAACCCATTGAATTTCGGTGCTGACTGAGCCCTAAGAACAAACCCACTGAATTTCGGTGCGGACTGAGCCCTAAGAACAAACCCACTGAATTTCGGTGCGGACTGAGCCCTAAGAACAAACCCATTGAATTTCGGTGCGGACTGAGCCCTAAGAACAAACCCACTGAATTTCGGTGCGGATCTGTTGACCAGATCCGGACCAAAGAGTGTTGAACTGGACGTTGAGATGACATAGGAAAGTGAAGATGGCGGAGTCATCATGTTGAGGGTACACAACGCAGGCCAGCCCAGCACAGCGGTATACCAGACAGTTCAGCTCCACCTTGAGTCAGTCAGGACTGGGATGCTGCTGGCTTGATGGTCTGATAATTGAAAGTCTCTATGTAGAAGGGGAGCCATAGGAATCAGGTTAACTTGTTTGGGGAGACTGCCGTCCTCCCTCTTCCTCTCTCACTATGTCCCCTAAGGGGCGAAGAGCCCAAGTGGATCTCTCTCTCTCTCTCTCTCTCTCTCTCTGTGTCTCTCTCTCTGTGTCTCTGTCTCTGTCTCTGTCTCTGTCTCCTCTCTCTCTCTCTCTCTCTCTCTCTCTCTCTCTCTCTCTCTCTCTCTCTCTTGCTTGGTCCTTAGAAGTGGTGTGGTTGCTACTTGTTAGAGAGGAGAGTAAATCAAAACAGATCCTGTGGGTAGAGTGTGCACCAGCTTAGAGAGAGAGAGAGAGAGAGAGAGAGAGAGAGAGAGAGAGAGAGAAAGAGAGAGAGAGAGAAAGAGAGAGAGAGACAGACAGACAGAGAGAGAGAGAGAGAGAGAGAGAGAGAGAGAGAGAGAGACCCATGCGTGTGTGTACACTTATATACAACTCCACAAAGAATATAAGAACTCGTTTGGGCATTTGTGTAACACACACACACACACACACACACACACACACACACACACACACACACACACACACACACACACACACACACACATATCTTTTCTGTTTCCAGCGTCGACCAATGACTGACTACCATAGTACACATTGTCGTGTCAGTAGTAGTCGGACTTCGATAGCAACACTCTCGCTCCTTGTTACATCTCGCCCCCGCCCTTGGTCACCCTGATGTCGTCTGAATGAGTTTATTTATCGCCTGTTTATCCAGACAACTGGTCCACTCTGTCGCACCCTGTATCTATGGGGTCTGGGGAGGACATGAAAATCTCTCCTAGTCCTCTTTTAACTTGCTCGGAGTCACATTATTTTGCTTTCTTTTCTTCGTGTGTGTCCTATTCTCCCATAGTTAATGATATCCATGTTCTGTTCTATCAAACATACCTGTTGCTACAGGTGCTGCTGCTCTTTGTCATCCTCGATTAGTGAGCATCTGAGCCCGTTGTATAGTTTTGTGCCAATCAGAATCTGGATAATTGATTGCAGAGAAATCTTCTTGGTCTCCTGCCATCAACATTCATCATCACTGGCATCAAATTGTCTGCTAGCTAACTCCCAATGAATGATGATTTTAAGAGAACAGAATATGAAAACGTCGGTACGGCAAGCTGCTGTGGTACTGTGGTTAGTATTGCAGACAGGTCGTGGTTTCGACATCCATCAGAAATGTTTATTTGTGGAAATGTTCACCCTCAGCTGGCTTCTATGGCCTCAAGTGAGAAGACTTGAAATACACAGTTGAGGTCCATCCACTT
The DNA here is from genome assembly GCA_033310375.1 of Conus canariensis. Taxonomy (NCBI): domain Eukaryota; kingdom Metazoa; phylum Mollusca; class Gastropoda; order Neogastropoda; family Conidae; genus Conus; species Conus canariensis. The sequence goes on from CM065720.1 coordinate 35,299,094, forward strand.
CATTGACGTGTCATGAAAAGTGTTGGTTACATTCCTTAACCAACACTGGAAGTGTCTGTCTCTCCCAGGCCCGGTTGGCGCTGGAGTATGTTCTGAAAGGAAGGGTTGAGTATAGCCCTGTCCTGAATGGACGGCTGGAATATATTCTGAAAGGAAGGGTTGAGTATAGCCCTGTCCTGAACAGACCTTCAAAGGATCATCTTTATCATCGTCACTTTCATTGATTATCAGAAAAAGACTCCAATTCTGTGGTCCTTCATACCCTGCTTTGTGTTGTCCTCAGTTTGAAATCCCTGTCACAGCCCATGTCCATGTGGTCCTTCATACCCTGCTTTGTGTTGTCAGTTTGAAATCCCTGTCCCAGCCCATGTCCATGCGGTCCTTCATACCCTGCTTTGTGTTGTCCTCAGTCTGAATTCCCTGTCCCAGCCCATGCCCATGTGGTCCTTCACACCCTGCTTTGTGTTGTCCTCAGTTTGAAATCCCTGTCCCAGCCCATGTCCATGGCGATTCCTGTCAAAGTCGTTGGCATCCACAATTTCTTGGGGACTATCATTGAATGGTTCCCTGTGCAGTGGAACAGTCATTCACTCTGGCTCTGCGACTAAGCAGACATCGTCGTCTGTGGCAAGCCCAGAGTGTGGATGTTGTACATATGCTGGATCAGAAGAGATATTATTGACACCACTGATTTGGCAGCGGAACAGTGTGTCCTTTTGAGGGATTGTCCCCCGACGACTTGGAATTTATTGTTTCCTGTGATCAAGTAGGATCTTAGATGCGAGTAATACCATTGGGAGAGAACGGGGCGGGGGTGGGGGTGAGCGCAGCGAGAACGAGGCCGAAAAATACTGATTACTTCATGAGCAAGAAATAGCAAGGGACACATGTAATAGTATGCATATATCCTTCAACCAAGTAGAAATAGCAAGGGACACATTTAATAGTATGCATATATCCTTCAACCAAGTAGAAATAGCAAGGGACACATGTCAATAGTAGTTGCATACATCCTTCAATCCAGTAGAAATAGAAAGGGACACATTTAATTGCTATGCATACATCCTTCAACCAAGTAGAACATAGCAAGGGACACATGTAATATTGCATACATCCTTCAATCCAGATGAAATGAGGACACATGTAATAGTATGCATACATCCTTCAGAACCAAGTAGAAATAGGCAGGGAACACCAAAAATATGATTATCCTTCAACAAGTAAATAGCAAGGGACACATGTAATAGTATGCATACATCCTTCAACCAAGTAGAAATAGCAAGGGACACATTTAATAGTATGCATAATCCTTCAACCAAGTAGAAATAGCAAGGGACACATTTAATAGTATGCATACATCCTTCAACCAAGTAGAAATAGCAAGGGACACATTTAATAGTATGCATACATCCTTCAACCAAGTAGAAATAGCAAGGGACACATTTAATAGTATGCATACATCCTTCAACCAAGTAGAAATAGCAAGGGACACATTTAATAGTATGCATACATCCTTCAACCAAGTAGAAATAGCAAGGGACACATTTAATAGTATGCATATATCCTTCAACCAAGTAGTGAAATTGTGAACCGAATGAGGTTTTGTTCAACAAAACGTGAAATAACCACATTACACACTATGACCAGGACATTGGCATCTCTTTGTAGTCTTGTTGTAATACCATTTCCGCGCCATTGTGCACTAACATTATTCGTTGCTGTCCATGGGAAATGAGGAAAAATCAATAAGGTGAAATTTCTTCGTATTATCAGCCGTGTGTGTGTGTGGTGTGTGTGTGTGTGTGTGTGTGTGTGTGTGTGTGTGTGTGTGTGTGTGTGTGTGTGTGTGTGTGTGTGTGTGTGTGTGTGTGTGTGTGTGTGTGTGTGTGGTGTGTGTGTGGTGTGTGTGTGTGTTGTGTGAAGGTCTTCTCAATGACATCTTTGCTGACAGAGCTTCACATAATTAATAAGTGTTTCAAAAGTAATTTAAAATAATAATGAAGCTAGAAAAAGGTAAATGTGAATAATATATGGAGACAGGAAACACTCTTGGAATATGCTTAAAATACAGGGAAACGTAGGCATGGATACACAATTCCATTTTTTTTGTTTTGTTTTGTGTTTTGGTTTTGAACAAATGAATTGAAAAGAACATTTACATGACACAGGCAACATGTGTGGCAGTTGAAACCATGATGTACATTTAAGCTACATTACGATCCACGATATTCCAAAGATGTGGGAAGAATTCATCTTAAATACTACGCACTCACATTGTTTTGCACGACAGTAGTATTCATTAGTTTCACGAAAATACCTCTAAAAGTTGTGACAATTTCACCTATGTCTGTTGGTTTGTTTGTCTGTCTGTCAGCACCACTACACAAAAAAAACAACAACACTGAACGGATTTTCACAAAACGTGGTGGACAGATAAAACGGCGGATCCGGGATCCGGCTGACCATGACCGAGGTTTGCATTCTCCCCCACGGTCTTGTAGTTTCGTTATACTGGGAACTGACAATCACTTAGGACGGCTGAGAGGATGTTATGATTTTGTTGAGAGTAATCCAAGGCAGGTCAGCCTAGTAATCACAGTACCAGACGATTATGTCCTAACTGCAGTCAATCAGAAGTGGGATGCTGCTCGCGTGATGGTTTCCTGAGTGCACAATTCGGTCGGAGCAAGCCTTGGGAATGAGATAAACTGATTTGGGAGACTATCCCCTTCGTCTTCTTCCCTTCTTCCTTTGCTCCCTCAGGGGTAACGGGACGAAGTCAGTCTTCCTCTTTCATCCGGTCCTTAAAAAGTTGTGTGATTGCTGCTCGTTAGACTGGAGAGTCAATTAACATAGATCTTGTTGGCAGCGTGTTTGCGTCCATTCAGAGAGAGAGAGAGAGAGAGAGAGAGAGAGAGAGAGGTGAAGAGACAGAGACAGAGAGTGTATGTGTGTAAGAGAGAGAGAGAGAGAGAGAGAGAGAGAGAGAGAGAGAGAGAGAGAGAGAGAGAGAGAGAAACACAGAAGAAGAAGAAGAAGAAGAAGAAGAAGAAGAAGAAGAAGAAGAAGAAGAAGAAGAAGAAGGGAACAGAGAAGAAGACGAGAGAAAGGGACGTCATATTTTGTGTAGTAGACATGTGTAGAGTTCCTTATCCATCCCATTGCAAATGGAAAGGTAAGCACAAATGAGTGTATATGAATAATAAGTTTCAGCTTAAATTGTATTTCTAATTTTCTATTCATGTTTTTTGTACCTTCTTCGCAATTACATCGAGTTTGATTCAGAACAAAGACCTGCCACTACGCTCTAAATTAATTCCTCGTGAATTTTGTCATCATACTTGCACAAAACTTGAATTTTTCGTTCCCATAAGTGACAATGCTTCCAGATAGTGGCACTAC
>CM065720.1:35309995-35322495 GCA_033310375.1 Conus canariensis
CGAAAAACAGCATTCAAGACAATGACAAGGACAATTGCGCATTTCTGTACACATCATGTATAGTCTGTATGTTCTCCTAAAACTGGACATAATCTTGCTGATTTTAGTTTTGGTGTTTGTTCGTGTTCTAATGTATGATGTGCTGACACTCTCACTATCTGATAAATATAATGCTTAAGTAAAAGAGAACGAATAAACCAAAAGAAAAGAATAACATGTTGTGTCTTTTCTTTCCATTTTTTTCCCCCAAAGTCATTTTCGAAAATATTACATCATGTGTCTTTCTTTTTTCTGAATAGACAAGTTGAGCAGGATCTCACACAGTTCAGTTTGTCAGCACTATAACATATACATGCGAAAGAGTGAAGAGGATTTGTGAATGACAAATAGGAAAGACTGCAAAGCCTTGTGTCTACAGTTTTGGAAGATAAGTCAGGTCATACACGTATAATCAGCGGACTGTAGATCCCCTAATTTACTGCTGGTAATTAATTGTAAACAATACATCAGACATATTCATATTTCAAAAGCCTTACGATTAAGAACCTTCAGGTCAACGTGTGTTCACAAGGTTTATCGGATGAAATAAAAAGCCGAGGTCCCTGAGGTCCCTGGCAGACGTAGAAAAATGTCATAGCAACGGGGATGTTTTCCTTAGAAACTCTTGGTGTGTGTGTGTGTGTGTGTGTGTTGTGTGTGTGTGTGTGTGTGTGTGCGTGGTGTGTGTGTGTGTGTGTGTGTGTGTGTGTGTGTGTGTGTGTGTGTGTGTGTGTGTGTGTGTGTAGAAAATGCATTTGGATAGATCGACAAGAATATGGATATACAGACCGGAAACACAAATTGGGTAGTATACTGTACCACGGTGGCGCATTATTCCTGGCGGGAACCGCTGGAATTTCACACAGACAGATTCGTTGTGGAGATGAAGTTGTACAATGCAATGCAATACAGTACGATACAATACAGTACAATACAGCACATAGCGATGCCATAAAATGCAATGTGATGCAGTACGAGGCGATGAAATGCAATGCTATTCAACACAGTGCAATGCAATACAAAATGATGTGACACTGTATTATGTAACATCATGTAATGTAATGTAATGTAATGTAATATAATACAATACAGTACAATATAATATAGTATGATATGATACGATATGATATGATATGATATAACATAATGTACTATAATGTAATATAACATAACATAATAATTATAATACAATATGATATAACACAAGGAAACATGTCATAACATAGTATAATTAAAAATATATAGTATGATGTAACATAATGTCATGCAATATATAATGCGCTACATTACAAAGCAACACAATGTAATGCAATACAATGTGGTGGAAAACAAGTTAATGCAGTCCAGTGCAGAAAGATGCAATACAGTGTAATACAAAACAAACTATGAACACAGCACTGAGTTTCCAGACAACGAGTGAATTCACAACGTTAATAAAATGACACCGTGAAATCTTGTGCATACGTGTCCGAAGACGGATGGGTTCGCAGTGCATACATGGTCAGTGATAAAATCATGTTTCATGATTACAACACACATCAGCAGCTCACATATTGCAACCGCTTTTTAAGACTTGCTGGCACGTACACTCTCCCCCCTCTTCCCCTCTCCCTTTTCTACCAACACCCCCCCCCCCAACCTCTCCCTCCCAGCCCCGGCCCTTTCCAATTGCGCGTCTTCATTCTTTCTGCTTGGTTATCATGCAATGTTTCAGAGAGCTGGCTTGATGTGAGTTCCTTCATTGGAATCAAGTCTGATTTTCGCGAGATACTCTGAACCTATTGGTTTCTGGGTTGTCTTTTTTACCCTTAATATAAAAACCGAAGTCAATCCTGTAGACATGATTTAACAAATGGATTAGTGCTAAACTACACTTGCATTCTACAAAGATCAAAATCAGTTATGTACAAATGGTTAACAACGCCAACGAAATGGACAATTATTCTGCAGTCCATTTCACAGTTAAGAAACGACAAAGCAAAGTCAGACGTGTACAAATGATTAACAACATCACACCGAAACGTTTAGTCTGCAATCCATTTTCACAATTAGAGAAAGTACTACTCCCCGGCTCCTCGACCCCTTCCCATTCCTCCTCCTTCTGCTCCCATTTCCATTCTCTTCCGGCCTCAACCAAGGTCTTTGCCCCCGACCCACCCTCCTGACTTCCTCTGGTTGCAAACTAACCACCCTCCTAACTTCCTCTGGTTGCAAACCTCACCCACCTCCTAACTTCCTCTGCTTGCAACCCAACCACCCTAACTTCTCGGTTGCAAACCTCACCCACCTCCTAACTTCCTCTGCTGCAACCACCCTCTACTTCCTCTGGTGCAAACCTCAACCCACCCTCCTAACTTCCTCTGTTGCAAACCCCAACCCACCCTCCTAACTTCCTCTGGATGCAAACCTCAACCCATCCTCCTAACTTCCTCTGCTTGCAAACCCCAACCCACCCTCCTAACTTCCTCTGGATGCAAACCTCAACCCACCCTCCTAACTTCCTCTGCTTGCAAATCTCAACCCACCCTCCTAACTTCCTCTGTTGCAAACCTCAACCCACCTCCTAACTTCCTCTGCTTGCAAACCTCAACCCATCCTCCTAACTTCCTCTGGATGCAAACCTCAACCCACCCTCCTAACTTCCTCTGGTTGCAAACCTCAACCCATCCTCCTAACTTCCTCTGGTTGCAAACCTCAACCCATCCTCCTAACTTCCTCTGGTTGCAAACCCAACCCACCCTCCTAACTTCCTCTGGTTGCAAACCTGCAGTCTTTTTTTTTATTTTGCGTGGACATTTCCCTCTTCTTGACTGTCCCCCATTCACTCTAGGAGTCGGCCGCTCCACGAGTTTCACAATACTGAAACGCCTTCCTTCTTCACGCAGTTTTGGCGGGGAGGGGGGGGGGGGGGCTGGGGGGGAGGGAGGGGGGGTAAGAGTGTAGGCAGGGTGTGGTGGGGTGTGGGGTGCGGGCAGAGGATGTGTGGGGAGTGGGGGGTGGGGGGGGGTGAGGGGGGTGAGGGCTCTCTCCCTAAGCGTAGTTTACAATGGCCATTGATTTGTCGGCGCGCTTTCCGGACCGTCGGCGGGCAATGAGCCCTGAGGAGAAACCGATGTTTTGTCAGCAGCGAGGCGGCATTAGGCTCTGGGTCAACGACCAACTGCTGCTGGCCCGTCCTGCCTGCCGTCAGCGGCGTCGGCTCGTTGTGGTGGTGGTGGTGGTGTGTTCGGTGGCTTGCTGGCTGGCTGGTTCGATGCTGGCTGGCTTTAATGGTGCCCAATGATGGATGTCTTCCCCGCCGCCGCCTGCTACACTGTCTGGGACAGCCTGACAACGATGCCTATGAGATGTGGTGGTGGAGAGCTGCAGTTCCTCCCCCCTGTCTCCTTCCCTCCCCCCCCCCCACACTCTCCCTCCTTTCCTTTGCGTCTCTCTCTCCCATTCTCTCTTCCCTTGAGTCTTTTCCCTGGGAGAGATTTTTGGAGGGGATGGTGAGAATTTGGGAATGGGGTGGTGGAGGTGGGATGGGGGGAGGGGGGTGGGGTGGGGGGATGGCTATGTTCATCTCAGCCAGTGAAGGCTTGCTTATCTGTTTGTGGGTTGTGAGCATCTGGCACGGAGGCTGGGCAGTGGAGGCTGCGGTACAGATCAAATAAGCGTGCATGCATCCATGAGTGTGTGTGTGTGTGTGTGTGTGTGTGTGTGTGTGTGTGTGTGTGTGTGTGTGTGTGTGTGTGTGTGCGCGCGCGCGCGCGCGCGCGCGTGCTCTTGCACAATCACGTAGTTCTGGCATGAAAAGACACTGTGGCTCTTTTGGTTTATTTAAAATGTTCACAACAATGACCCTATAGGCTCAACTCAGAGCAAGCAAGAATTTGTACGACGAAAGTGAGTGGGGTCACAGTACATTATGAAAGGACCGTAAAGTTCTGTGGTATTCCATCTGATTCATAATGTGTAATGAAATGGCCATAAAGCCTTGTGTCTCTAATTTCCAAAGATCTGTTGGTTCACACTATGCAATGAAGGGATAGTAAAGCCTCGCATGTTTCTCGAGTTGGAAAGATCGTCTGTCTTAAAAGGAACTTGAAGCCTTGGATCCAATAGGTTCACAAGCTGTCATGAAAGGACTTTAAAGCCATGTGTTTACAGTTTGGAAGAACAGTGGGTAGGGCTCACCACGTTTGATCAACAGGCTCTGAAGCCTTTTGTCGATATTTTAGGCCAAATTTGAGGAGAAAAATGATTGTTGAGATGAGAAGAACAGTGACTGATCGTTTTGCCCCCTATTTGAGGAGAAAAAAAGATTGATCGTTCTTCATTTCCATTGTCTTGAAAGTTGTTTGTTTTGCCTGAGGAAGACCAAAGAGGCCGAAACGCGGCGTGTTTGTCGTGTAATTTATTTGTTTCTTTCGTTCGGCGACGTAGTAATTTTTCTTTTGAGTTTGTTTCAATTTCCGCCTGCACTCACCTCGTTTTGAAACTAAATTTTGGAACACCAAGGGTTAAGCACAATGAAACAGACGTAGCACGTTGTGCCTACATTCCGGAAGTGTGTGGGGTTGCAATACGTAGTAGCCTGTAAAACATGAATGTTTCGTCAGCTGTTCAATAGCTGGTGAGGACTTATGACCTTAGATGTGAATACATGTATGTCACCACTGTTTTGTGGAAACATTTTCCGAATGTATGCACCCCCCCCCACCCCCTCTCTCTCCCCTCCCCTCTCGCTCCCCTCCCCTGTCCTCCATATGTCTTCCGTCTTCACCCCCTCACCCCTGCTTCCTATCTCCATACTAGGCAGTCGTGTAATGAATTAGACAGACAGCATGTTGAACCAAGGGTTACTTCATCGGGTTCAATATTGATTTCTCAGGATTTTGTTTTTTCCAGTTTGAAAATCAAAGCCAATGATTTACGGATTATTGAATCTGGAAGAAAAACTGACCTGCGCTAAAAACCTTCGTTTTCCTGCCACCCTACTGCACAGACTTAGAATACCTCTTCCAACCTCCTTCACAGCAGCCCTCCGCCCTCCTCCACCCCCCTCGCCCTCTCCCGCCATGCCCTCCCCCCCTCCCTCTCCTTCTCCTTCACCTGCGCTCTTCTTCCTTTGATGCATCCTCTTTACCTACAATCCCCCATCTGCACTGGAATCAGCAGATCCGCAAGCCTCACCATTCTGAAATGCCTCACCACACCGAAATGCCTCACCACACCGAAATGCCTCACCACACTGAAATGTCTCACCACACTGAAATGTCTCACCACACCGAAATGCCACACCATTCTGAAATGCCTCACCACACTGAAATGCCTCACCACACCGAAATGCCTCACCACACTGAAATGTCTCACCACACTGAAATGTCTCACCACACCGAAATGCCTCACCATTCTGAAATGCCTCACCACACTGAAATGCCTCACCACACCGAAATGCCTCACCACACTGAAATGCCTCACCACACTGAAATGTCTCACCACACTGAAATGTCTCACCACACCGAAATGCCTCACCATTCTGAAATGCCTCACCACACTGAAATGCCTCACCACACCGAAATGCCTCACCACACTGAAATGTCTCACCACACCGAAATGCCTCACCATTCTGAAATGCCTCACCATTCTGAAATGCCTCACCATACTGAAATGCCTCACGATTCTGAAATGCCTCACCATATTGAAATGCCTCACCATATTGAAATGCCTCACCACACTGAAATGCCTCACCATTCTGAAATGCCTCACCATATTGAAATGCCTCACGATTCTGAAATGCCTCACCATATTGAAATGCCTCACCATATTGAAATGCCTCACCATATTGAAATGCCTCACCATATTGAAATGCCTCACCATACTGAAATGCCTCACCATTCTGAAATGCCTCACCATATTGAAATGCCTCATCATTCTGGAATGCCTCACCATTCTGAAATGTCTCACCATACTGAAATACCTCACCATACTGAATTGCCTCACCATATTGAAATGCCTCACCATATTGAAATGCCTCACCATTCTGAAATGCCTCACCATATTGAAATGCCTCACCATTCTGGAATGCCTCACCATATTGAAATGCCTCACCATACTGAAATACCTCACCATACTGAAATGCCTCACCATATTGAAATGCCTCACCATACTGAAATGCCCCACCATACTGAAATGCCCCACCATTCTGAAATGCCTCACCATTCTGAAATGCCTCACCATATTGAAATGCCTCACCATATTGAAATGCCTCACCATACTGAAATGCCTCACCAAAATGTCTCACCATATTGAAATACCTCACCATATTGAAATGCCTCACCATATTGAAATGCCTCACCATACTGAAATGCCTCACCAAAATGTCTCACCATATTGAAATGCCTCACCATATTGAAATGCCTCACCATACTGAAATGCCTCACCATTCTGAAATGCCTCACCATATTGAAATGCCTCACCATATTGAAATGCCTCACCATAATGAAATGTCTCACCATATTGAAATGCCTCACCATATTGAAATGCCTCACCATATTGAAATGCCTCACCACACTGAAATGCCTCACCACACTGAAGTGCCTCACCATACTGAAATACCTCACCATACTGAAATGCCTCACCATACTGAAATACCTCACCATACTGAAATACCTCACCATATTGAAATGCCTCACCATATTGAAATGCCTCACCATTCTGAAATGCCTCACCATTCTGAAATGCCTCACCATACTGAAATGCCTTACCATACTGAAATGCCTCACCATATTGAAATGCCTTCACGTGGTTTGGGGTCTCTCCCTCAGTTATCCAAGGCCATTATTTGTTGACGTGCTTTCCGAACCGTCGTGGAAGAGGTGGGTTGGGGGGATGGGGACGTTGGAGGGGGGAGGGGGGCCGCGGCGGGGGGGGGGGGGGGAGGTGGTACGGCAGGGGGTGGGACGGGGGCTATGCGTTTCAACTGAGGTAAAACTTGTGTTTTGCTGGCAGCAATGCGGAATCAGCCTGAGTTAACAGCCAGTTTCTGCTGTGCAGGTATGGTCGGATGCTGTTGTGGGTGGTTAGAGTCTTAAGACTTGTAGTCTCGTTGGCTTGGGTCCATGAGGGCAGGTTTTAATGGTGAATAAATGATGGTCAACTGTCAAGGGCATTCTCACAAGGACTTGCGTCTGTTTAATGCTCTAGTGAAGGAATGCCCCACCCCCTCAACACACACACACACACACAAACACACATAATCCTTTCTATCCTCATGTCCTTTTTTTCCCTTGTGTGTGTGTGTGTGTGTGTGTGTGTGTGTGTGTGTGTGTGTGTGTGTGGTGTGTGCGTGCGTGCGTGCGTGCGTGGTGTTGTGTGTGTGTGTGTGTGTGTGTGTGTGTGTGTGGTGTGTGTGTGTGTGTGTGTGTGTGTGTGTGTGTGTGTGTGTGTGTGTTTGCTTTGTTTCGTCGATTTAAAAGAAGGTATGTTTCCTCTGAGTTTGTGCTGGAAGGGCACGAGGTATTACGTATTTTTATATGTGTGCATATGTATGTATGTATGTATGTATGTATGTATGTATGTATGTATGTATGTATGTATGTATGTATGCATGTATATATATATATATATATATATATAGAGAGAGAGAGAGAGAGAGAGAGAGATCTGACTGCCTATCCATCTATCTACCTGCCTACCTACCTATCCAGATATATGTATGTATATATCTACTGCGTCAAGCAAGTAAATAAATAAGCAATTATGAATAAGTAAGGAAGGAAGAATTAAATGAAGAAACGAAAGGAAGGAAATAAACTACAGGTAGAAAATAAGAACAGGAGATCGATTGTTTCTTCCAGGTGAAGACTCGACAAAGTATAACGGGAGAAATAAAGTTTGATATAGAGCAGAGCTAAGGTGAAAAGAGGGAAAAAGTAAAGACTTCATAGCGAAGGAACCGCCTTCTCCGTCTTCTTCTTTTTCCTGAACTCCATGCCGAGTCATCGGGGCACTGCACTGAAGAACTGGTCTGCAGGTTCCTCCATCTCAGTTAGTTGCATGCCACGGCTTTGGTCTCTGGCAATGGTTCCTTTGCCCATGCTGCAGTGTTGTCAAGCCACCGTTTTCTCTGTCTTCCTGTCCATCTCTTTTCGCACACTCATAGACTCAATTCACAAAGTCACATTCATACAAAAAGTACATTTGATCATTCAAGATACGCTCTTTCTCTTCTCTTAAAGGCTTTCTACAGATATACAGCAAGATTTTTAACGACTTCTGTCTTTCGTGATGCTAAAAGTAATGTCAATCTCAAATCACTGGGATTATTATGCTATTTTGGATGTATTAAACTGTGTCTTAAATCATCAAAGGCAGACAATAAAAAAAAAGTGCGAATTTAATTATTTTCTTTCGCGAATTTCCATTATTTTTCTTTATAAGTTGGTAAACTGTTTTCAGTCTTGCATTTGATCTAGTTCTCATGCTCATGTTGGGATGATAGTTTCATTCACGTTTGTATCATATATTCATTGTCCTTGTTTATTCCATTCAAATGAGATTTTGGCCTTTAAAAAAAAAGTTCTGTTCTGTTCTGTTCTGTCCATCTGCTTCTCCCAACAGTTCTATTAAAAAGATGTTTTAGCAAGCCCACTGCATCTTAATACGTGGCTATAGTGGTACAGTTTTTGTAGTATAGCCTACTGGAAACAGATGATCGAATTCCACTTTTTTCGCATCCATTCATATACACTCACTTACAAGGTAAGAAGAATCAGCGAAGAACTGCTTGTCCTAAAAATTATCAACATTATTATTTCATGACTTGAATTTATATAAACTATATCTATAAACCGAAGTGATTCAGGTACACACACACACACACACACACACACACACACACCACACACACACACACCACACACACACACACAACACACACACACACACACACACACACACACACACACACACACACACACACACACACACACACACACACACACGCACACATATATGGATCCTCAAGCATAGGCTCAAAGATTGCCCCCTATATTTTATACCGTTTGAATAATGCTTTTAGTTTTTCAGCAACTTTTTTCCTCTCCACACTTTCGTTTTGTTCCATTTACTACCCTTCGCTGGCTGCTTTGAGGGTGCTGTTGGATTCTTTTTTGAACCCTTGGTGGTGAGAACACCACAGAATTATGGACTGTGGTGTGTCTCAAATTGACACCAAGAGCACAGACACAACCAGCCGTGTCTCCCTGCTGAGTCCGATCCAGCGGACGAAAGGCCTAGGAGCAGGCAATACAAATAGATGTGTCTTTGAGAGGGTTTAGGATGGTTCCCACAGACAGCTAGTGAAGGGTTTCTCATATTTATAGCACATTCCCCATTTTCTTCATCTTCAATTTTTTTTTTTCTAAAAGCTTAAATCTTTGCCAAGTTATTACTGTAACGACTGAAGAATTGTTAGCCTGCACTTGTTTTCCCCCACTACTTAACTGTTCAGCATTATATATATATATATATATATATATATAAGCGGAGAAGAAGAAACTGGATCCCAAAGCCACTTGGTTGACTCCTTTTTTTTTTTTTTTAATTTATTTTAGACCAATATTTCGGTCCTGAAAGGGACCTTCTTCTGGGACAGGAGAGCTACAGACATATATGCACCATGTCATCCTACTGACAAATAAAATTTAGGTTTTATACTATCGAATAAAAATTACTGTTAATTAAAACTAGGCAGGGGAGGAGTGGGAGGGGAGGGTGGGGGGTTCAAAGGGAAGGGTGGGAGGTTCAAAGGGAAAGGAATATCTAGTGTAAGGGGAGTGACAGTCACTTGTCATTTGTGACGGGCAAGATACTGAGATCGTAAAGGGGGAGGAGAGAGAGAGAGAGAGAGAGAGAGAGAGATTAGGAAGGCAGAATAGAGCACATGGGGAAGGCGAGTAGGGTTGAGATGGGAGTATAAGTAACAAAGGGGAACAGCGAAAACGGGTGGGGGTGGGGGGTTAAGTGGGAAAGAAAAAAAAAAGGGGGGGGAGGGTTGGGGGAAGGCGGTATACATGGAAAGGGGAGGGGGGGGGCAAGGGAAATATAGGAAGAGTTATCACATTCATGCATTCACACACATGGAATGGAGACGGAAAGAGAGTGTGAGAGTGAGGACAAAATTGAGAAAAAAAAAAGAAAAGAAAAGAAAGAGTGAGATAGGAGCAGATGGAATTGAGTGGAGGATAGAGGGGGAGGAGTGGGAATAAATGTAACCAATGGGGTGGAGGAGCAGACTACAGATGCGGGGAGGGGGGGGGAGGGGTTGTTATTAAGAATTCAATTTCACAAGATTGAGTGCTTCTTTTGTAAATAGGTATAGACGTATCAGAGAGGTATTTCAAACGGGCTTTAGTTCCAAACATCTGAGCTAGAATTCTATTGTTTCAGATGTCACATTCAGCGTATTAGACTACAGAAAAGAATAGGGAAATTGGTGGTGGACGGGGGAGGAGGAGGGAGGGGGAGGAGGGAGGGAAGGAGGAGGGGGTAAAGAAAGTAAAATGGAAGGGGGGTGGGACGGGCTGGGGGTGGGGGGTGGGAGGCGAGTAAAAAAGGACGTATCAGCAGTGAGAGATTGGTGCATCTGGATTTTTAAGGTTTATATATATATATATATATATATATATATATATATATCATGAATTATGCCAGTTTATAATGCATCATTTGGTTACCATCATTTCTGGCTCTATGAAGTACATCATGTTAACTGCTATGGTTTATTCAGAAACAAAAGTACATTATTATTTACAGGTAATGACAGGTGTATAGATGATGTGAATGTTGTCGACTATTTATACATGAAGTTCGATTGGAAACCATCATTGTGTTTATATAACGATATTAAATAACATGGTTAATCCAAGCCACTGTTTAAGTATCTTTGTGCATATATAACTGAATAGGCTGGAAGCAAGGAACGAAACAGGTACGCCAACAATCATTTTTCTTTGATAGGAGCACATGTGTGCATACATTGTGACGAGAGCTGGGAGTGGGTCGGTGTGTCATCTAGGGGAAGGACTAAGGATATTTTATCTGATAGAGTTATGTTACAATTTTCACCTCCACCCTCTCTCTTACTAGTTATGGAAGGAACAGCTTTCCGGTACTAGTCATCGAAAGAAATTTCTATTTTTCTCGGGACTGTTAAAACTACTCAAGCATGGCTCAGGAAGAATTCTCCTTAGGCTTGTAGACTTGAAAGTATTTGTGGCTCCAAGAGACAGAATTAGAGATAAGTTCAAACATTCAATACTGAGTGAACAACAAAGAACTCACACAAATGAACTGCACTTTCACACTTGTTTATACAAAGGTGAAATATTGAAATCAATTTCAAAAATTCACTTCGGGCTGATTTTTGGTTCCCACTGTTTCATCATTAAGAGAGGGAAAGTTCTGCATGAGTTGAGTTGGAGTCCACTTGGAATATCACAACTTATGTGATGTTGGAGAGGATAGTTGATCTCTCTCTCTAGTTGCTGGTGACTGATCCACTTCTATGTAGAACGGCCGATCATGTGCTGGGCTGCGGTGTTTGTCCACTACCAGGCATGCCCAGGGAAGGTAGGGACCCAGGTTCTCACACTTGCCCTCTGGCTTTCAGTAAATGTGTGAGATCTCACCCAACAAAGGACTAGAGTAGCATAAATCTATCTGCCCTAATTATCAGTCACCACTGTTTTTCAGATTTTGAGTGGAGTTTAACAAAGGGGAGGAGACAGTAATACAATGCTTAACAATTTTAGTCAAATAACTCTGCAATTTTTCTTATAAATTGAATTGCAGTAACTTGGAATACACTTAGCCCAAGTACACATGTGGAGTAGATTTAGCATCACACACTATAAAGCATTCTGACACACAACAGTATTCATAAATCAACAATTTTCACCCAGTATAGGCATAAAGTTTTTTCCGATCAGAAGTTATCGTTCAGTTATCATCTTTACAGATAGAATTGAATACTGGCAACAGTTAGATTGTAAACAAAGGATGTTAATCAGACGGTTAACAAAAAAATCTTAACCAAGCATCTTAATAATTTTTACCAAGTTGAGGCAAACAAACTATTACAACAGAATACTCATTCATCATCTTGATAGATGTCACCAAGTATTGGCATCAAGTTATACTGTTAAAGCACATGGCATACATACAATCAATGCATCTGTTCAAAATTTAGAAACATAGTTTCAACATACAGTTCTGGGTGGTCACTGAACCTTAGACCGGATCAGAGTAGGTGAGATAAGCTTTCACACACTCTGGTTTACCCTTGTTGTCTTTGTGGCTACACTGTATCAGTCTTACGGCTGTAGGTGGAGGCAGTGAATGGGAGGGAGTATGAGTGAGTGAGTGGGTGAGATTAACGTCCTATTGGCCTGAGGCCCTTAAGGACAAGGTTT
>CM065720.1:35327495-35347495 GCA_033310375.1 Conus canariensis
TCTCCAAGAGAGAGGGAGAGAAGATGAAACAGCGGATGAGGGAGGTGCTGAAAATGAAGAGAGCGAAAACAACCCCGGTGTCTGACTCAACTTTCAACCTATCTCCATGCAAGTAAGTTAACTTTTCACTGAGGTCGAGATCTCAGAAAAGATTTGTTTTTCCTAAATATGTACTGCTTTCCTTTGTGTGTGATTAAAAAAAAAAAAAATCCAGTACATCTTAAATATAAACATCACCCTTCCTGTCGTTCCTGGACAAAGTCTTCATTGTCGCAACAGGAGTGGGAGATAGGAGAGAAGAGAAGGCAGAAAGGGGTGACGATAGCAAGAGGAGAGGGCAGAGAGGGGGGACGATAGCAGAGAAGGAGAAGGAGAAGCCAGAAGCGGGGTGGACGAGAGAAGGAGAAGGAAAGAAGCACAGAGAAGGAGAAGGAGAAGCCAAAGGGGGTGGACGAGAGAAGGAGAAGGAGAAGCCAGAAGAGGGGGTGGCCGAGAGAAGGAGAAGGAGAAGCCAGAAGAGGGGGTGGACGAGAGAAGGAGAAGGAGAAGCCAGAAGAGGGGGTGGACGAGAGAAGGAGAAGCCAGAAGAGGGGGTGGACGATAGCAGAGAAGAAGCGTGGGAAGAGGGCAGGACGGACAAGAAGAACGGAGGGGTTCATTGAAAGTGCAGATAGATTCGACCACGGGAACGAGTGCGTGCATGTAAACGACGTGATCACCGTCTGTACGATGCCCGTAATGGATTCTTAAACGTGGGGGGAACTGATCTGGTCTGTTTTGTGCTTACCCGCACCAGAATTTGTTTTTTCTTTTTTTTTAAATTTTTTTTTTCAGTGGGGCTAGCAGTAGAGTGGAGGGGTGGGGTTGGGGGGTGGTGGGGGAGGGTGAGAGGGTTCGAAAGGATTTCGAAGCATCGAATGCGATTTTCAACACCGTCACGGTGAGAGCAAACTTGTGTTCGCTCACAATGGAGAGATATTCTGTTGGATATCTATCGCGTTAGAACGGTCACGTTCTCTGAAAACTCTCTCTCTCTCTCCTCTCTCTCTCTCTCTCTCTCTCTCTCTCTCTCTCTCTCTCTCTCTCTCTCTCTCTCTCTCTCTCTCTTCGCGGCCCCTTCCTCGTCACTTCCACCTCGACCCCATCATGGGAAATAACTGGATGTGGTGTTATCACTCCGTACAAATGTATGAAAATACGAACAATGTCATAACTAGTGCGTGTAATTCAATTGTGTCTGAAGTATATTCTAGTGATCCAAAGATGTATGATGACAATTCGATCATAGATTAGAAGTGTATATCCAGTAAGTCAATGATAATTGCATGTGAAAACCTATAGTCGTTTGCCAAAAGCTTTGCACATTTAGTCACCAAAACGTTCTAATGCACCAAAGGCTTTTCCGTACTTGTTCGTTAACTTCCATTAATCATGATGAAAACGGTTTTTTGTTTGTTTGTTTTTGTTTTGTTTTGTTTTGTTGTGTTTTTTCCGTCTCAGTACATTCTGTCTGTTCTATTTTCTCGCACATAAAATCATACCAACAAAAATGGGAAATGGTATTTGTGAAAAACAGATACATTATAAATGACTGTCATTTGGTTGGACAGTTTCCTGTTGTTGAATTAATTATAACAACATGATCACCAGTGATGCAAAATTGGGATGAAAATGATTTGATCGGTGTTATTCTGCCCTGATCCGTTTTCATCAAAGCATGCAAGTAATACTGAAGATCAGATTAATGTCTACAGCTTTTACAACTCTCTTGAAACTAATAAACTCAATGTGTTGAACGCTCCAGGTTTAAGTACTTTTCAACATTTGTTTCAGCTATCAAATACATAAAATTCTGTCAATTCTCCTATTGTAAGATATCGCAAAGGATTTTTTTTTCATGTCGGTTCTCTTACCTTGACAGATGAACATCTTTTGTTTGCTTCATTGCATATAGCTGAAGCCACTTTTCATGTCAGGAAATCGTTTTGAGAAGATTTGAATATATATTTTCTTATTGGAAAATGGGGAAGGGGGTGGGGAGGAACTCATAGTTTCCCGTTGCACACTACAACCCATCACCTCCACCCCCCCCTGCCTCTCCGCCCTCCCTCTGCTCCCCCCCCCCCCCCCCCCCCTTATTTCCATTCTTTTCCCGCACGCTTCCCTCCGGGATCCATACACATAATCTGCTCCTTATACGTTCCTACATAAAAAAACACCTTTCTTTCCCGGTCCGTCTGTTTGTCTGTCTGTCTATCTCTGTCTTTCTGTCCCTGTCTCTCTCCATTTCCATGTGTGTGTGTATGTGTGTGTGTGTGTGTGTGTGTGTGTGTGTGTGTGTGTGTGTGTGTGAGAGAGAGAGAGAGAGAGAGAGGAGAGAGAGAGAGAGAGAGAGAGAGAGAGAGAGAGAGAGAGATTATCCGAGTTCAAAATGCATCAGAGTGTCAGTAGAGACTAATGATTATTGATTCGGGGGACGGGGGCAGGGGGAGAGGGAGGCGAGAGAGGGAAACTCACTAGAAAAGGATGCTTATTACGTCAGTAATCTAGGTACAGGGTAATTCAGGGGAGTGATCAAAGAAGGAAGACAAAACACCCACAATTAATCGATGTGGTCTCCACTGCTTTACAAATCAAGGATGAAACCAACAAACAAATCATCGGAAAGTTATTATTTTCAAAATCAAGCGAGCAAAAAAAAAAAAAAAAAAAAAAAAAAAAAAAAGAAAAACCCGACCAGCAAACAAATAAACGAAGTAAAACAAAAACCAAAAGGAAAACTGAGACGAGTGGTGGGTGGTGTAGGTGAAGGGGTGGTGGTGGGGGGGGGGGGGGGGGGGGGGGGGGGGTGTCGGTGGATATTTCCAGATAAACCTTCACGCAAATAATGCCAGGGATCAACCCACACGATTCCATTGAGCAAGCTTCTTCGCACGTCGAATCGATTGGGTAAACTGCTGACAAGACGATTAAAAAGAAAAGAAATCTCTCTTGTGGATGGATGCGAACATTTCTTTCACTGGCGTGTTGCCTACAACAGCGCGGAGCTTACGTCCAGTCGCTGTATACAGATCGCGGGGTGAAAAAACGACTAGAAGTGACCCGCGCGTCTGAGGTGCCAAGAAGCGCTTTCACTGAGCGCTGTCTTTCGGGGTTTGTTCTTCCACGCGAGTTACGTTGCGTCAAGGACGAGGGGGTTAATTGCACTTTTAAGGTGTGTGTGTGTGTGTGTGTGTGTGTGTGTGTGTGTGTGTGTGTGTGTGTGTGTGTGTGCACGCGTGCGTGCGTGTGTGCGTGCGCGTATGAGTGGGCATGTATGTGTGTGTGTCCGTCTGTCTGTTTCTGTGTCTGTGCGCGCACGCGAGCGCGCGTGCCCCACGTTTGTCCTCTAGACTTCATGTAGTTCATGTAATTCCTGTCATTTTCAAAATATATATATATTTTTTTTTCCATTTTAAAGATGTGACCCAGACAAGAGACTTACAAAATTGCATCTATTTCAGTTCCATCTCTTTCAACCACAGAATCCCTGGAGGAGGCAATTGTGAATGATTCAAAGCCACTGGAACTGTCTCTGGAAGTAAATGGCTTTCCATTGTCCGACATGGGCACAGGTTTGGCAGCTGGTTCCAGCCAGAATATTGCAGACTTTCAGTTTTGAAATTGATGTGTATGGACACATTATAAGGGAAGAAGAAAAAAAAAAAAAAAAAAAAAGAACCGAATCTAGCTCCGAACGTAATTCCAATAACAAGATATGTGTTGAGCAATATTGCAAGAATGTTCGTTGGGTTTTCGTGGTTTTATTGTCCTTCTTTCTTTCTTTCTTTCTTTCTTTCTTTGCTTCTTTCTTTCTTATTTCTGTCTATTTACCAATAAGTCTGTCAAATTGCCTTATCCGTCTCTCTTTCTGTCCGCGTAATTCTTTTTTTAGTAACGCCTTCAACGCCTTCTTCCTTGCGCTGAACCCTGTGAAGTGATCTGAAGCGATCAAAGCTAAGTGAATTTTCGTTGTTTTTTCGTTTATGTCTCACCTGATGAAGACCTAAGAGGTCGAAACGCGTTGTGTTTCGTCTTGTGACTCGTTTGTCCACGTTCTCTGGGCGGTTCGCTAACATTTATTTAAGACTTTTTTTTAGTAAGTTATTTTATTTCCTTCTTTCTTTTCTTTCATTCTTTCATCCTCCAGTCTCTCTCTCTCTCTCTCTCTCTCTCTCTCTCTCTCTCTCTCTCTCTCTCTCTCTCTCTCTCTCTCTCTCTCTCTCCCTTCTTATTGTTGTTGTTGTTGCTGTTGTTGTTTTCTTCTTTTTCTTCTTTCCTTCTTTCTTATTTGTTCCTTCTCATCGTCTCTATGACCGTGTTTCCCTGTTCATTTAGAACTTGCCAGCTGCCACTCCTTTGGCCTTGTTATATATTCGTTCGTTCACTTTCGGTTTTGTCTCTTCATTGGAAGTGATGTTATGTGACTTTCATGTATCAATAACTCACACACACACACACCACAGACACACACACACACACACACACACACACACACACACACACACACCACACACACACACACACACACCACAGACACACACACACACACACACACACACACACACACACACGCACGCACACACACACGCATGCACGCACGCACGCACACACGCACGCACGCACGCACGCACGCACACACACACGCACGCACGCACGCACGCACGCACACACACACACACACACACACACACACACACACACACACACACACACACACACACACCCACCACAGAGTGTATATCCTTTATTCCAGTTGTTCATATTTCTAAAGATGCAGGACTCATGAATCCTGACTCCTCAAAGTAAATAAATAAATAAACAAATAAATAAATAAATGAATAAATAAACAAATGAATGAATAAATAAACTGATTATAGATGAATGGAGCGCTAGCCGGCCTAATTAATTACATCTGGAAGCGTGCTTATCGGCCTTCAGATCCCCCCAGATGTTTTCCAAGGGGGACAATCTTCTAAGAGCTATCTCCCCTGACCCTGCCTGTTATTGCTGGCGACAGGCAACCGGACGGGGAAGTTGCTTATTGCCTGGCGACCGCCTGGGGGCGCTATTTGACGGTCGGCTGCTCATTCAGTTTTCATTGAAAGCTTCATGAATTGCATGGGGATTTCCATACTCTTTTTTTTTCTCTTAAAAAGAAATTCCTGTGAAATGGGGTCGTTAAAAAAAGGACGCTTGATGCATTATTTAGAAGATCGTCTCTATTTTGGGGGGATGATTATTGTAAGTTGAAAATATGACTTGTCAGGACACAAGACGATGAGGGAGGGTTAAGTGTAAACTATTCTGAAAGGACCTTTGTGAAGCGGTTGTGCTAGAAGAATCTTAAACAAAGGATGTGTGAACAGAGACTGTCAGCATCACAGGCATGGACGCACGTACGCACCGCAATCACGCATGACACACACACACACACACACACACACACACACACACACACACACACACACACACACACACACGCACGTACACACACACACACACACACACACACACACACACACACACACACACACACACACACACACACACAGAGTCAGCACATTTGCATCCCATGTCATTCCATATTAGGCGCCTGTACCGCCTCACTGTTTGCATTTTCATCATTTCAGTTTCATGGCCATTGCTGGTACGATCAGTTTTCGTGCTGCTGTGAGATTATCATTTGGGAACAACAGAACTTGGCGAAAACAAATGATCTTTAAAACTTGTGTAATTACGCAGCCAGAAGGCCATGCATACGCTTACGTGCGCTCGCAGACAGACGAACAGACAGACAGACCGAGAGAGAGAGAGAGAGAGGAGAGAGAGAGAGAGAGAGGAGAGAGGAGGGAGAGAGAGAGAGAGAGAGAGAGAGAGAGAGAAGACAGACCAGACAGACAGACAGACAGACAGACAGACAGAGGCAGAGACAGACAGACACACAGACCGGCAGACAGACAGAGAAAGAGAGACCCAGGAGTTTGGGGTGGGTTGTTTGCGACAATCTCAATTCAGTTTATCACTACGACACCCATACACAAAACAGCAACAAGCCACTGCTGCTGGTGCAGAGAGGAAAGTGCAAAGGGTATTGTGGGGGCAACAGGGCAACAAACATGTCTCACTGAGCAAGTTACCGTGCGGCTTCCGAACGAAATCAGCCGCATACGCCTTGTCCATATTTTTTTCATTTCTTATTTTTGTTCTTCAATTTGTTTGTTATTCGCATATTTATGTATTTTCTAGCTGGAATGGGGAAAGTAATTGGGCTGGGATGGGATGGGGGCAGGGGAGTTTGGAGCGGGAAGAGGTTGGGGAGACAGAGCAAGGGATTTCTGGGATTTCTGGACCCGGGGTACATGCCCTTGTTCCCTGCTCCCTCCCACCGCCTCCTTGACTCGTGCATCACCAGTGTGTTAGTGTACGTCTTTATCCTAACACCTTCTGCTGTTTTGGTTTTGTTTGGGTGGTTGGCTGGTGTTGTCGATGGTTCTTTTTTGGTTAATTCATCTAGTTGTATATCTCTTGAATTCTTTACATACGTCGGCCACTTTAAATGACATCTTTGCATTGATTTTGTTTTGCTGTTGCCTAAAACAAAAATGATTTGTGACTTTATAGTAGTCAACCATGTTTGGTCCCCACAGTTTCAACAGTATGAGTCATTAATTCGTTAAGCACAGTCACGATCACATCTGGTTACAACAAGCATTGAACCGATCGTGGAAGTTCCATGCATATTCTCTGCAGAGTCATCCACACTTCAGGAAAGTCCTGAACGCCTTGGCGGTTTCAAATTACAAGCAGAAATAAACTACAAAAAAGGAGAAAAAAGAAATTCAATAAAAAAAAAAAAAGATAATAGGAAAATGAGGGAGGAATCGGAGAGGAAGAAGAAAAGGACGAAGAAAATCTCACCACTACTCCTTACCCCCCCCCCCTACCCAACCTTCACCTCAGAAAAAAAAAAGAGGGAGAGGAGGTGAAGGAAAAGAAGAAGGAAGAAGAAGAAGAAGAAGAAGAAGAAGAAGAAGAAGAAGAAGAAGAAGAAGAAGAAGAAAGCGGAGGAGGAGGAAGGAAAAAGGAAAAAAAAAAAAAAAAAAAAAAAAAAAGGAAGAAAAAGATCAACAGAAAAAAAAAGCACTCAGAAGAAAAGAAAACTCTGCAGATTCCAGCCTCCAGCGCACGAGGTCAGCATGACCCCGGCCACCAGTAGCAGAGCAGTGGAAGGTGGAAAATTTTATCGTCGTGACGGATGGCGCCATCACGGTGACAGGGATGCTGACGTCTGAAACTGACACTCAGTCACGACCCGGCGCTTCTCTACAATCAGTATCCTTCCGCCAGCCAGACGCCTGCCTTATTTGGGGCAGCCTGGTTCCTGGAAAGTCTCTGGTCGCAGACCTGCTCGCTGGCTGTCGCAAGGTGCATTGTAGAACAGAAAGTGCATGGGGTACGAATCGTTGCGTGCGTATAGATTCAGGTGGCTTAAGGCCCAGCTGAACTCCGAACAATATCAGGGTCCGTGTGTGTGTGTGTGTGTGTGTGTGTGTGTGTGTGTGTGTGTGTGTGTGTGTGTGTGGTGGTGTTGTGTGTGTGTGTGTGTGCGTGGTGTGTGCGTGCGTGCGTGCGTGGCGTGTGTGGTGTGTGTGTGTGTGTGCGTGCGTGTGTGTGTGTGTTTGCGCACGCGCGCGTGTGTATGTATGTATGTGTGTGTGTGTGTGTGTGTGTGTGTGTGTGTGTGTGTGTGTGTGTGTGTGTGTTTAGCAGTGAAAAAGCGGTTTAAACTTGAGGCTCAGATTTCATGTATACTATACAAATACATACATACATTCATACACACATACATACACATTACATACATTACACACACACACACACACACACACACACACACACACACACACACACACACACACACACGCATATATATATATATATATATATTTTATATACATGGAGGAGAGAGAGAGAGAGAGAGAGAGAGAGAGAGAGAGAGGAGAGAGAGAGAGAGAGAGAGATTACACATAATTATTAGAATGAGAAGGAGCTGCAGTCGACTAAAATAGAGCTTTCAGCTGCGAAACTGACAGTCATAAATGGATCACTGGTGGGCTCAGGGATCGTCTCATCTCTACGGCATGAACTCAGTCCAGCAGTATGCAAGTACCTGATACAGCTCAAGGAAAATGGGCAGAAGAAGTTTGGACTTCGCTTTCCATCATGTCTTGCCCTACACTCAAAGAACATGAAACAGTTTGCTGTCCCTCGCGCCACTCGGCTATGGCACTTTAACCTTTGTCTGTCTGTCTGTTTCTGTCTGTCTCTCTGTCTGTCTGTCTGTCTTCTGTCTCAGTCTGTCTGTCTGTCTGTCTGTCTGTCTGTCTGTCCGTGTGTGTGTGTGTGTGTGTGTGTGTGTGTGTGTGTGTGTGTGTGTGTGTGTGTGTGTGTGTTGTGCGCGCGCGCGCGTGCGTGTGTCTGTGTGTTTCTGTGCCTATGTGAAGTGCTGAGCCACGAGCTCTTCCCACGGTAAAGTGGCCAAATTTGGCAAAGAAAGAAAATATGACCAAGAAAGTGCATAATGCAGTGCAGTACAATACAGTCTCATTGTAGAGATTCCATTGGCGCATGCTGCCTCCCTTCTTTGTCTGCATTCCATTTTGAGGTCAGTGCAGACAGACACAAACACACCGTGAAGAGAAAGGAACGGAAGGAAAGAAAGGCGGAAGGAGTGACGTCGTCAGCTGCTGATTACTGCAGTATTCCTCACTGATAAAGATCTGAACTAGTCTTCGGAAAAAAAAAATTATGAAGAATGCAGGCGTTTGAGTGTAAGATCCAAAATCTTTTCATTTCGAAGGCTGTTGTGATATGGTCATAACATTTCTTAAAGCGTGTGTCATTTGATAATAGTCAAGATTAAAAGGTATTAGTCAATCTGAAAACAAATGTTACTATGTATTTGTTGATTTCTTCCATTGTTGTTGCCCTGTGCATGTCTCAGCTCTGCTCATGAGGGGCGAGCTTCGAACGTCCCCTCACACCCCCCCCCCTTTCTTTCTATTCCTTTAAGGACGTATTCTTCCTTGCCATGTGTGATTCGTGTTTGCATCTGTGCTAGGGGAATGGGTGCCGGAAGCAGCATTAGTTTGGAGTTACGGGCATGTAACTGTGTCAACATGGGAGCAAAACCTGCCTTCCTTATTTGTTATGTACTACTTACGTCTCCCTGCCTCAGTCATAGATTCTTTTTTCTCATTTTGTCAATGAATCACACTGATCTTCCAGGCAGCGTGTATGTGACAAATAACATGCAACAGAAGTGTGTCTACTCGTGGTCAGAAAATGGTGGATGACATTTTGACACAAAGCATGATTTGTGTACGATCACTTTATTTTCAGTGTACTCTTGATTAACATTTATTGGTATAGTTCTTTTCATATTTGGTGTCTAAACTGTCGAATATATTTTTGATTGTAAATGAAATGTTCACGTTGATACTGGTCCTTAAATCAGTTTCCATTGCAACTGCTATTTTAAGCTGAATGTCAAAGCATAAACCGTAATTATAATTTTCGGGGGGAAAAAAATATGTTTTGTTTTCCTTTTTCCTGTGTCTTTCCTCAGTTTTTGTTGTTTGTTTTTTTGTTTTTTTGTCTTTTCTCAGTTCTGTGCATTGGGCTTAATGTTAGTTCAAGATTGGAGGATTATGTGGTTTCAAAGTCGTATAAGTAAATGATGTTGACCTGCAATATTCAACATCTTCAAATACTAAAACTTAAATCCCCACAACTGAATATACCTGTAGAAGAAGTAAGCACGATCAGAAACACTATGTATGGTATAAATAAATTGACGACACATGACATTTCTTCCTCAGGGATCCTTTTGGATCTGTCTCCAAGGAAACAGCCTACATGAATGGCATATTTTGATCTTTTCACTACTTTCAGTGAGTTTACTTTATTCTCTTGTCAAAGGTTGGCCAGAAAAAAAAACAATCGTCATTGAACTGAAATTTCATACATGTCTAGCCCAGTTTGATATCTAGGCTTTGATTATAACAGATCATTCCGCGTCAGCCCTGATTTCAAGAGATAAATCTGTTAACAATTAATTGCTAGTGTTTTGTCCTGTCAATTGTTTGTCTCTTTCGTTCGGCGGATTAGGAATTGTTCTTTTAACTTTGTTTCAACTGGTTCGCCCGCAGTCACCTCACTCTGAAATTAATTTCAAGAGTAAGAATACCTGCACAGAGATCAAAGGTACCTATTGGCACCTGTTTCTACAGAATATTTACCTATACTGACATTTATCTTAAGATGAAGTTACTCGTTTGGTGTTCCTATGGATTGAAAGATATCACCGACTGAAGGATAACTGTTTAGTATGATTTCAACTGACTTCCTGCACTGGTTTTAAGTATTCTGACTTTTAATTTCTTCTCAAAAGGTGGCACAGAAACTAAAATGTGACTGCATTGGTCTGATGTAAAATACCAAATGTTAGCCTGTGGAATACTGCTTGATTATAAGCGGAGATCTTTCGCGTGAGCTCCAGAAGTGATAAAATAAATGCGTTATGTATGGAGGGAAATCTAATAGTTTTCTACTCCGTAAAGTTTTCCATTCTTTGCGGCGTGATTGTTTTTTATGTGTGTCGTTTGGGTCTACTGCTGTATTTGGTGTCGACAGAGATCAGTATGGTGTAGATATATGACTGTTCTGATGTAAGCACCCTCTGGGACATGTGTATGGCTGATTGTTAGTATGATTGGTGTTGAGTCGTAGTGTTGAGTTTTTTGTCATGTGTGTTGTTTATGTGTGTGTGGCTGTGGGGATGTGATGTTGTGGAATGGGAGACTATAATGGATACGAAGGGAAAAAGCTGGGAAAAGAATTTTACTTTGGCTATATCTAGATAGGATGTACCCTTTTGGACATGGATACAGAAAAAGCGACAGAATACTCTATAGAAAAACTATTTCGGGAACTCTATGGATTCGGTTTGGTTTTTTTTTTAATGTCACGAACATGTACAAGAAACCAAAGTGAATACTGGATAAAGGAGACTTTTGCATGATAAATCCTTCTTCTCTCAGCTGATCCTTGTGTTCAAAATGCATCACTAATACAGCCACCCTCCTTCACCCTCCTCCAGTCCCCCACCCCATCTTCAGCCCACACTGTCCCTTCCCTTCCACACCAATTGGATTTCAGGCTGGTCTGACAATCTCCGTCAGGAAATCTCACGAATCATTTCAATAGAACTCTCCAACGATAGTTCTTTACGATTTTTTGGGTGCCCATTTAGCAAATTTGAACAGAAATGTATTGCCTCTGAGGATAGACGATCAATGAAATATTCATCCTGGATAGATTCGGCGTAGGAAGGTGTTGGAAGTTGGGGGGGAGGTAGGAGGCAGTGGGGGTGAGTGGTACGAGCCGGGGCTCTAGAGACAATAATTGTACACACTTTGCCTCAGTGAATAAGGGAACAGTAGAGATTGCTGCCTCTGCATGATAATTCCTCGCTGTCTTATCTCCTGATCTCTTTCAGAAAAAGAATACAGCTACTCCACCACCCCCTCCTCACCCCTGCTTTCAATTTCCTCAGCACACCCACTCACGTCCGACATAACGCATGTTCCCAGTAGTGGCTTTGAAGTTTCTGCATCGTGAGGAATGCTTCCCATGGGGAGAAAAGAGAAAAGTTTCCAGCCTCAAACTGTTCTTGTGTCTGTCTGGTGTATATACATAACTCAAGGGTCTAGTCAGCCGGAAGTTACGTAACGGTTCGGGCGACTTGAGAAATGCATGCGTGGCAACAGACGGCGGATGGGTGGGGGTGACAGGGTGGGAGGGGAGGGGGGGGGGGCTATTCCGGACTGCTGCAATAGAAAGTGTTTCTTGTGGCACATCCATTGTTCACAACACAGTTTGTCTCATGGCGCTTTTCGGGTCAAAGTTCAGGAGATTTTGGTTGAAGGGGTGCAGAATGAGCCGAAGAACAAGGGTCGTAGATGAGAATTGAGCTCCCACCCACCCAAACCCGCCCCCTCCCACGTTCACCTACTCCCTCATATTCCTCCAAATTCCTTCTCCTTACCACCAAAACACCTTGTCTGAAAAAGTGTACATCCCTCTCGCTCCTTCTATTCCTCTTTTCCTATTCTGTTTTCCCCTCTTATGACTGTGCGTTATCAATTTCATTTGTCTGTCCATTTGTTTATCATGTGTGTGTGTGTGTGTGTGTGTGTGTGTGTGTGTGTGTGTGTGTGTGTTTGTGCACACGCGGGCGTGTGTGTGTGTGTGTGTGTGTGTGTGTGTGTGTGTGTGTGTGTGTGTGTGTGTGTTCGTGGTTGTGTGCATGTGTGTGGTGTTTCTTTGTGCCTCTCTCTCTCTCTCTCTCTCTCTCTCTCTCTCTCTCTCTCTTTGTGTTTGTCCGTCTGTCTGCCTGCCTGGTTGTCTGATCTCTCTCTCTCTCTCTCTCTCTCTCTCTCTCTCTCTCTCTCTCTCTCTCTCTCTCTCTCAAAGACACTATTGTTCGATTAACTAATCAAGGTTAACTACTCTAATTCTACGAGAGCTCACGCTTGGAAAGTTCAGTTGTCATCTAAGTTGGGTAGCGAAGTGACTCGAAAGCTGTGCAGTGTCTCCTCTGGTGGGTTGCCATATGCCGACTTGGCATTCATTCAATGCTGGTGCTGGTGCTGCCACAGGACAGACCAGGGTTTGCTGTGTCGTAGCGGATCCGAAATGACAGGTGTGAAAAATAATGCTACTCGAGGAGGGGGTTGGGGGGTGGGGTGGAATGGGAGAATATGTGTATGAGTATGGGACTGACGGGTGACGGGGAGTGGGGTGGAGGGGAAGGGCACGGAAAATAAAATAGCAAAAAAAAAAAAAGAAAAAAAAGAAAAAAAAAGAAAAAAGAAAAAAAAAAAACCCTCACCAATTCTGTAATACATGATAGAATTCAAACCGCTACTCTACCGGGTAAAGATAAAAATAAAATCAAATCGCCATTCGTGTTTGCTTGTGAAGTGTTCTGTTTCAAACGTGAAGGGACAGACATGGTATGTAAGCCCAGCCTTGCGTAGCACTGTGTGGTCGGATTGGTTGGAAAAGAACACTGAAATTCGAACGGAAAGTAACTAGGAAGCTCTTAACTTTGAGAACTCTTTGAATGGTGTCTGCGTTGAAAATGAATTCGTGACCGCCACACTTCTGTTCCCAAAGGGAAAAATCAGTCTTTTATAACAACAAAATGAATGACAGCCATACTTCTGTTCACGAGAAAAAGATACCCATAAATGTGTTCATTTGTTTGTTTATATGTTTGTTTGTTTTTAATATATAACACCCTCTTCACCTAAAAAAAGATCGCGTTTCATCCTCTAATTAAAGCAAAAAGATTGATGAATTTGCAGATTCTATCCGCAGTTTGATCGTGATACAGCTTAAAAAAACGCTGTCTTTCATCCTCCAATCAAAGTCAAAAGATTGATAATTTTGCAGATTCTGTCCACAGTTTGATCATGCGACGGTGTCTATCCACAGTAAGAAACCCTCTTCTTCTTTCTTCTTCTTCTAAAAAAGTCCAGCTATTATTGTTGACTATACTTACAGTCCTTGGCATGTCTGAAAGCTTTAGTGAGATTTTCAAGGAATGACTTGAAAAGGGGATTGCATAGAAATCTGTTAACCTAAGAAGGGTCAAACCTATTGTATTCACGAGGAAGCCAGTAATAACTTCTGTGATAAAAGATAATTATGACATGAAAACAGTAACTTTCATGTGAAGAAATTATTTTTAAACGGTGTTGACGCTGTAAAAGATGATGATTCAAATGACAGGAAACAACACCACGATCTTATTCAGCCATGTACAGTGGTAACGGGAACAATATGGCGGTTGTTTCCGGTTTCCAGCTTCCGGCATCGTTGTAAAGCTGTATCTTTTGAAACCTGTACAGTTCACACAGTGATGCTAATGACTTCGCCTTGCATGGACATGAAACGCATATCTTCATGAGTTATGACTGTTTGGTTTCAATTTTTTTTCCATAGTGACGACGTATAACTGCCATTTCAAAAGGCAAGAAAACAGTAATTATTGTTGCTTTCCTGGAGAAGATGGTTGAGTTGACGAAGACGGCGGTGATTGTGAGCTTTTGAACATGGGCATCTCACATAGCAGTCTGTGCACGTGGGGCAGCTCGTGTCTAATAACGTGCAAGACCCCCCAGAAAGATTCTCATACCGCTCGGGGCTCACAAATCACAGAGAGCGAGAGAGAGAGAGAGAGAGAGAGAGAGAGAGAGAGACGCCCAAGCAGAAGGCGAAGTTCCATCAGAGTTTCATTGGTGACTCAGAAATCTTGAAGTGAAGGCGTTGAGTGAGAGAGACTGAACTGCGTGGAGGGTTTGGGGATGTGGGGATGGGGGCATTCAGCCCTGTGTACACGAGGGATGAAGTAAAAGGTGCATTGTCCTTGATCAGTGTAGTGGAAGGAGACGTCAATGCTCAAGGCAGTAGTCGCCCCTTCTGCTAGTCCAGTGGAAGTTGTTTGAGTTGACACAGGCATTGCTGTGTGTGTGTGTGTGTGTGTGTGTGTGTGTGCGCGCGCGCGCGCGCGCAACATGCGCACGCATGTGTGTGTGTGTGTGTGTGTGTGTGTGGGAGAGAGAGAGAGAGAGAGAGAGAGAGAGAGAGAGTGTGTGTGTGTGTGTGTGTGTGTAGTGTAGGTCAGAGCAGCCAGTGAAGAACGTCACTGAAACCTGAAAGCTGCCACCCCGACCTACTCATTTCCACTCCACCTCCATTTCATTCCTTATCTCTAAGTTTTAGACCTCCTCTCTATCATCATCATCATCATCAAGATCATCATCATCGTCGTCATCATCATCATCATCATCATCATCATCATCACGATGTCCTCTCTCTCTCCCATGCTGCTGTTTCAGGATACGTTTCTCTCTATGCATCTCCTTCTCTCTTACCAGCCACCATTTTATTTCCAAAACTATTAGCTCTGTGTGCTTTCTTTTCTTTTCCTTTCAGTTTCTTTCCTCCCTTAAACACGTCTGCTTGCAACTTTCTTTATAGAATCATGTGTGCTGCGCCCAGACTACTTAAGGCGAATACAAGCGTGAAAGTAACTGAAGCATAATCTTCAACCTCCGCCGTTTTCCCCTTCAAGGATCTCTTGTCTTAAGGCCCTTGAACATTCATGCAGTGCCCCATGCCCCGTCTGCCCCCTCTTTGTTACCACCGCCGTGTTTGAAGGCTGCAGACAAAAGAGCTGCTGGCGGACACCGCCAACACAAGGGCTCTCGCCTCTATCTGTCTTTCACGCGGACGAGTGGAGATCAAAGCATACTTCATTGAAAGCGGAAGACGACAGAAACTTTGAATGAGACCACCCCCCTGCTTGAAAAACAAATCCGTCAGGCTATTCAGACGCTCTTCCTTTCTTTTATTTAACATGGCACTGCTTGAAAACAATAGCGGTGGGGCTTTTCTGACAGCGTCCGTCCCTCCCCCCCCCACCCCCCACCTCCCCCTCCCAGTTTAAAAAGAAAAATCAGCTATGATAGAGAGAATTAGAAACATTTCGTGCGCCTTGGGACGTTACTATTTATGAGCATGTCTCTCTCTCTCATCTCTCTCTCTCTCTCTCTCTAAATATACATGTATGTAATTATCTATCTATCTAGCTGTGTGTGTGTGTGTGTGTGTGTGTGTGTGTGTGTGTGTGTGTGTGTGTGTGTGTGTGTGTGTGTGCTTTACATAATCAAGGCAGATTTCCTTTTTAATCTCTACTCCATTCTCTTACCCCCCCCCCCCCCCCCCACCCCTTCAGTCCTGTTTTCTGTCTTCACACGTTTACTCCGTACTGACAATTCTTTGCTGTTAGTGATGGAGGAAATACTAGTCTGTGTTTTTTTCACCACTACTCATTTGTTCAAAACACACACACACACACACACACACACACACACACACACACACACACACACACACACATAGCAGAGAGAGAGGGGGGGGGATTAGGAGGTAGAGGACAGCCCAGAAGAGAGAAGAAGAAATTGACGGGGAAAGGGGAGGGGTGGGGTTAGGGAGGATGTGGATTAGGAGTGGGTTTTTTTTTTTTCTTTTTGTGTGTTGCGTGTGAGCATATTGCAAGACTGCAGAAATGTATAAAGCGTATAACGTTCACAGAACACACACACACACACACACACACACACACACACACACACACACACACACACACACACACACACACATGTTTATGTGCACATATATGCATATACGCACACACATTCTCTCTCTCTCTCTTTCTCTCTCTCTCTCTCTCACGCGCACACACACACACACACACACACACACACACACACACACACACACACACACACACACACACAAACACACACACACACGATTTCTTCTTCACCGGCGGCTCGGTGCTCCCTACCTCTCACCTTTTCCTGTCAATCATCTCTATATCTGGCCCCTCATTCGCCAACCTCCGACAAAGTCATGCGGACGGAAAATTTCCAGTGACTATTTACCGGGTTTTTCCCCAAAACAACTGCGATGTCACGGGACGATTTGCCACAAAGACCTAATTTGGAGTTCGTGTTTTGATCTTCTTCCTTTTAGCCTGCCGCGCCGATTCCCGCCAGGCTTATTTTTAACCTCGTACATAATATTAGAAGACAGGCAGGCTCACATGGCGACCTACGCGGTGTGCTTACGGCACGGAAAATTACCAAGGTGGATTCTGAAGTACTACGTGACACGGTTCCCATTCGTCGGGCTGGAAGCATGGAGAGAGGTTCCGTGATGTAATGAGAGAGAGAGAGAGAGAGAGAGGGAGAGAGAGAGAGGACTGATCTTTGACATTTTACTGCTGTCATGATGCTGCTCCTTTGGTCTGCCTGCCTGTCTGTTATTCTGTCTGTTTTTTTTTTTCTGTGTTATTTAGTCTGTGTCTCTCTTTCTCTCTGAACGAGCGCGCATATGTGCACGTTTGCACGCGCGTGCCGGGCTCGAGGGTCCCGAGGATGCGCGTAGTGTGTGTTTTGGTGTGTGTGTGTGTGTGTGTGTGTGTGTGTGTGTGTGGTGTATGTGCGCGCGTGCATGTGTGTACGCGCATGCGTGTGTGTGTGTGTGTGTTTGTGTGTGTGTGTGTGTGTGTGTGTGTGTGTGTGCGTGTGTCTGTATATGTGTTTGTGTGTGTGTGTGTGTGTGGAGAGAGAGAGAGAGACACAGAGAGAGAGAGAGAGAGGGCGGACAGACAGAACAAACACACAGACAGACAGACAGACACGCACACAGGCAGACAAACGAACAGACAGAGATAGGAGTAGTTAAGTAGGGTGAAAGACAGATCGTCCGATGCATGCCTGTTTAGCATGACTGTAAGAGAAAGTACCAGACTCAAAGGGTCATTTTTGCACTAGGCTTTCTTGCAGCTGCCAGTCAATGCTGTTCCATCACATCTCTCCTTCACATTGCCAGACAATACCGTCAGACACAGAGTCACATTCAGGAGGATGCAGTCTGGCACGCAACAAACTAGTCTCCTTACATAACGAGCACAAAATAGCAGCACTCATTGATCGTGAACCCCACCCACCCACTGCCTTCCCCAACCCTAAGCTCCGGTGAATTCTCTCTCTCTCTCTCTCTCTCTCTCTCTCTCTCTCTCTCTCTCTCTCTCTCTCTCTCTCTCTCTCTCTCTCTCTCTCTGTGGGCGCGTGCAAAGTTTGTCCACTGTCCATTACAGACAAATCCCACTGACATGCAGAATATAAACAAACCTGTGCCACAGATGCCATGAAGCTCAAACAGAAAACCACGTAGTCATGTTGTTTGCAGTCCAGCCGATTACGGAGAACAGGTGAGTTCCTGAGAGCAGAAAAATGCGAGCTGGATAAATTGTCCCATAGACATCACGTTGCACAATTCTCTGGTTCCTGCGAATGTTGTCCTAATACCGTATCAAAATAGAGGAAGATGAAAACCGCCAGTGTGTCATGGCATCTGATCCCAAGAACTGAATTCTGTTCATGGCCATGGTGAGTTTAACCTTTGTGATGTTTCACGCTGAGTCTTTGTGGGGGAAAAAACATCAAAAAGCAAAAACAAAAGCAAACAAACAAACAAAAAAAAACCCTTTCTTAACATGCACGCAGCAAAGGACCATAGAAATGGTCTCCATTCATGTGTTTGTGTTTGGAAAATATCTTCAATTACTCAAAACAAGAGTATTCGAGTATGCTCTAATGCTTGAATCATTTAATGACACAGACCATTCTACTGGATTTTGAAAAAAAAGTAGGTGTGTGTAAGTTATTTTCGAAAACAAGGGAAGTGGGTGGTAACTGTAATTAATAAAACAAAAGTTTAGACATGCAACTGTCAAATGTTTTTTTTTTTCACAGTATAAATCATAACACCAATATGAAAACGTTGCACACACACACACACACACACAACACACACACACACACACACACACACACACACTGAGAGAGAGAGAGAGAGAGAGAGAGAGAGAGAGAGAGAGAGAGAGAGAGAGTGAGAGAGAGCGAGCGAGCGAGAGAGAGAGAGAGAGAGAGAGAGAGAGAGAGAGAGAGAGAGGCCAGACAGACAGACAGACAGAGACGGACAGAGATGGAGACAAACAGGCAGACAGACAGACAGACAGACAGACAGACAGACAACAAACATTGACAGGGGAATTTAAGCAAGGCGAGAGTCAGATAAATACAAACATATTACTCGTGACGAGGAGAAAGTACCAAACTCACAAGGTCATTTTATAAAGCACTTTCTTGCTGCTGTCAGCTGGTACTACTTTATCACGTGCATCTATCACATTGCCAGACAATACCGTCAGACAGAGTCACATTCAGGAGGATGCAGTCTGGCATGCAACGAATAATCTCCTTACATAATGAGCACAAAATAGCAGCACGCATTAATCGTGAACCCCACCCTCCCACCTCCTCTGTCGACCTCCAAGCTGCCTCGACTCTCTGTCTGTCTGTCTGTCTGTCTGTCTCTGTCTCTCTTTGTCTCTGTGTCCGTCCATTGGTGTGTCTGTATATCTGTCTGTCTGTCTGTCTGTCTGTCTGTCTGTCTGTCTGTCTGTCTGTCTCTCTCTCTCTCTCTCTCTCTCTCTCTCTCTCTCTCTCTCTCTCCCCTCTCTCTGAGTGTGTGGGCGTACGCGTAGTTCGTCTACAATTCAGTCCTGAAAAGGACACAAACCACTGACATGCAGAATAATACATACCTCTGTCAGAGACACCATAAAGCGCAAGCAGAACGCATCTCGTCTTCTTGTTTGTAGCCCAAGCCTACTACAGGGACCACACCAGTTCCTGATAGCAGAATACGCATACAGCATAAATCCTCACGTATACATTACGTTGCACAGTTCTCTTGTTCCTGCAATTTTAGCCTCGCACATCATACAAAACAAAAAAAACCAAAAAAACACAAAAAAAACCCCGAGCATCTGATCAACAGAACTGCATGCTATTTATGGTTACGCCGAGCTTTACGTTCGTGATGTTTCATGCTGAGTGTGGTGAAACATTTGCTCGCTCATGCAATGAAGGATCAGGGAGACTATCTCCTTTTATGACTATGCTTGTGTATGGAAAATCTCCCCAGCTATGGAACAAGTATCACAGCATGCTGTAATGCTTCAGTTATTTAATGACATGGACCATTCTCCTGGAATTTGAAAAAAAAAATCAAGATCGAAAACCAGAGCAGGGATCAGGGGTGAATTCTAAAACAAAAGTATCAACATGCTTCTGTCCACATTTTGCTTTCAAAATATGCATCAAACTATTAATATAAAGACGTTCTGCGCAAACACACACACACACACACACACACACACACACACACACACACACACACACACACAC
>CM065720.1:35357495-35359995 GCA_033310375.1 Conus canariensis
AGTCGTCTGTATTGATCTTGAGACCTGCAATAAAATCAGTAACATAAAATTGTTAGGGTCACAGGCAAGCGCGAAGGCGTGAAATGTGACAACAGGTAAGGGATAGCTCATCCATTCTCTTTTTGTGAATGACGTTATCGGCAGAAATCCTTGAAAACAAGTGATATGATTGTTGCGGGATTCATTTGATCTATGATTAATTCCATGTTAATCCTTGGCTCAATTAATCTTACCGCTCAAAGCGCTTACAGGGATAAATAGTGATTTAATGTATAGTCCTAATAGTGGCGTGCGGCCTGCGCTTGGATAGAGTTCTTCAGAGTACGCAGGCTGATACTCCTGTGGACACTCCCTGAATAGACATGCAGGTATTAATCCCATCTGCTTAACAAAGGGAATGAAGTTTTGTGTGTATGACCGTTTTTTTTTATCCCGCCATTAAGGCAGCCATACTCCATCTTCGGGGAAGGTGCATGCTATGTGTAACGTGTCATCCATACCAACGGCCAAACTGGCCTTCTCTTCCGAAAGTTGGTGATGGGATTTTACGTGAGTGCAAGATGTTATGCGTGCGTTCACACACGGAACCTCGGTTTATAGTCTCATTCGAAGGACTGTATGGGAAAATGGAGTCAGAACCAATGTTAACTCCGAGGGAAAAATCCCCCTGTCCCGAAACAGCCCGGCGGAGATTCGAAACCGCAACCCTTGGATTACGAGTCCGGCGCTCTACTAACTGAGCTATTCTGGCCTCCCAGCTGGATTTAGGAGTGAGGGAGAGGGGTGGGGATGGATGGGGAAAGGGAGGGTGAACAGTCAGAGGAAGGAAGGAAGGGATAGGAGAAGACTACGTGGAGAGGGTGCCGGCCAGGTTAGGGTCGGGTGGAGAAAGAACATGCTAATGATGGGAGCAATCACAGTCCTCCAAGATTTAGGTCACGCCGCCCCAGACAGGGACAACAGGCGTCGGAACCGGAAGTGAGAAGCCCGTCAGTTTTAGGTAATGAGGCTTCGGAGACAAGACCCTTCAACGAATTATCTCCCTGTCTGAGACGGAAATCGAAGGGGAAAATGTGGGGAGGGGAAGTTGGACGGGGTAGGGGCAGGGATGAGGGGGGGGGGGGGAGAAAAAGGGTGGAGGGAGAGAAAGAAGGCACGGCGGAGAGGGGGAGGGGGCGGGGGGGGGGGGGGGGGGGGGGGGCAGGAAGGAAGTTCCGAGATAACCACGTGGTCCACAAGACGAATGGTCCGCCAAACGCGCACCAATCACGAGAAAGTTGACATTACTCTGGCAATCGCATTGCTCGACACATGAACTCAACACACGAAGAGAGAGAGAGAGAGAGAGAGAGAGAGAGAGAGAGAGAGAGAGAGAGAGAGAGACAGAGACAGAGACAGAGACAGAGAGACAGAGAGACAGACACAGACACAGACACAGAGACAGAGAAAGAGATACAGAGAGGAGAGAGAGAGAGAGAGAGAGAGAGGAGAAGAGAGAGGAGAGAGACAGACAGACAGACAGAGAGTTGCTTTAGTGATTTAAACACCAGTGCCCATAATAAAGGGAAATAACTGATGGATCATTTAACACAAAGTTTACAGTGCCAGTCATCATGTTGCACACAGTATGTTACAAAATAGCAACCTCATGCAACTGAAACGTTTTGTACACGAACATCGACAGATTTTTAATGGTTCTTTTACGCCTACGTGCCAATAGTAAACTTAATCGAAACTGGCTTTGGATGTGGTAAAACTTTTTAGGAATATTTTAGTGTTAAACCATTTAGTATTGAACGACATAAAGCAAAAAGATTTTTTTACAGATATTACGAGAGAGAGAGAGAGAGAGAGAGAGAGAGAGAGAGAGAGAGAGAGAGAGAGAGAGAGAGTAGTTCAACTTCTGTCTTTTTATGATCCATCTTCGTTTCCGACAGCAATCCAAACATATATTGTTTCATAGAACAAGCGGACAGACGGAAATCTTTTCCAAACTCTCTCTCTCTCTCTCTCTCTCTCTCTCTCTCTCTCTCCTCTCTCTCTCTCTCTCTCTCTCTCTCCACCCCACCTCTAAGCCACTCCACATTCCCAATGCATTGTACAAGGGAGAGGCTTCGGTCTTCCTTGAGATCCTACAGCTTTGTCCTGGATTATCACTCGCCTACAGCAAGAGAGTTTTGTCCCCCCCCCCCCCCCACCCCGCCTCTATTGTCTATGGCTTGCTTGTCCGTCTGCCAAGGAGTTAGTGTGGAAAGTACTGAATATAATTATTCCAACAAAACATGCTTCTTCGATAAAAGATGGCCCGGTTACAAAGACACTAACTTTTGATGCAGATCCGGATCAAAAGACGGGTCCGGGATCCGTCTGACCATGTCGGGGACCTGCGCTCTCATGGAGCGCCGGTCTAGCTGTTTACTGCAGTGGTGGCAGTGATAATGTTTATTTTGGACGTTGGTAATGAAGGGTTACACGTAATTCTGTCAAGAACTGGGCCAGG
>CM065720.1:35367495-35374995 GCA_033310375.1 Conus canariensis
ATGCCTGCTCTGTAGCTGTTTTGAGCAGTATCCAAAATAAGCGACTGTTTGTCAAACTATAAAAGGACGATGCCTGCTCTGTAGCTGTTTTGAGCAGTGTCCAAAATAAGCGACTGTTTGTCAAACTATAAAAGGACGATGCCTGCTCTGTAGCTGTTTTATCAGTACCCAGAATAACCGACTGTTAGTCAAACTGCGAAACCATCCAGATATCAACAGGAAGAGTGGCATGAGACTGGATTAAGTACTCCTCTAAGGTTCATCAAAACATGTGATTCTGGTTGAACTGATTGTACTATATGAAAGCAGAATAGAGCAATATCACATCCACAACACTGGAAAGTATGCTAGTCTAGTCAGCAACTCTTCCAAGCCAAGGTCATCGCTATAGAATTTGAAGCCAGAAGAGGGGAGGGGAGTTGTAGGCTCATTAGCCTATGATTTAATAAACGAGCTCTGGATATCTGGTCAGAAGAAAACTAGAGCCCCCAAAATGACGGTAAAGGCAACTGAAAAGAGTTCCAACTAGATCTGATCGAAGACGAACAAAACAGAACTTCATCAACTTACATTTCCCAAATTGGAACAGGTATTCCATAGCGTTGTGGATAAGAAATCCATCTAAAAAGGCAACGTTTGAAGACACCCACCATTCCAAAACTTGCTGGTTCAAATCCTGAAAGCGCCATGGAAACCAAACTCTGGCAGCAGAAAGACATCTGGGAGTCACGACCTGGATGCAGCCTGGCTCTCTCAGAGTGTAAGGAGTTCAGGGCTGAAACACTTGTCTGAGTGGGGTTCTTCTCTGAACACACTCATTCAAGCTCTTCCTTGTGTTTCTCGACTAATTATCAATTATAGAGAAAAACAAAGAAGAAAAAAAGAACTTTCTTCTCTGAGGCCCTACTTCATTCAAGCTCTTCCTAGTGTTTCTTCCTACTGATTATCATTTAGTAAGAAAAAAAAACACATTTTCTTTCGTCCATTTTTTGCTGCCTCAAACGCACAAAGTAATTGGGTAGAAGCATGGCATACTTAATTAAAACAATGTATCTCTCAGTGTGAAGTTCTGGCTGGTCTCCAACTGGAGCGCACGTCGCTATGACACAGTGCCACATTTTTCTGCTCGTATATGTTTGAAGCCAAACTACAAATACACCAAAACACCAGACCAAGTAGAGGTTTTTGTAAAAGAAACAAAAAAAAAAAAAAAAAGAAAAAAAAAAGAAAAAAAAAGAAAAGAAAAAAAATACGGACCAGGCAATTCAAATTTTCGACAAATTGTCTCCTTTATATGTAGTGAATAATAAGTAATGAAAATGCACAAGTAATACTCTTCATATCAAAATGGCATGAAAATATCAGTTAGCTGTGTTTTGGTTTGTGTTCAGTAAGGTAGTATTCTGATTCTGTGTCTGTCACCTTACTTATATGTTGGGAGGTTTTGTGTTGACTTTGTCAAAGGGTTTTATCCGGGACAATTACTTTGTTTCCATAGTTCCCCCCCCCCCCACACACACATATTTAGTACAGAGAAACACAAAACACAAACAGCAAACAGTAGTAGCAGCATGGTATATTCCATTGTGACACTATCCCTCTGTATGAAAATCTGGCTGTTTTGCTTGTGGTCAAAGAGGGTCCTGTAGTCAAATGGTTATAGCGTGGTCAAAGAGGGTCCTGTAGTCAAATAGTTATAGCGTGGTCAAAGAGGGCCATGTAGTCAAATGGTTATATCGTTTGCCAGCGGAGCTGACGGTCGTGAGTTCGAGCCACCCAATTGTCATAATGGGTACCTGATTCAGGTCAGGGAAGGTCAAAAGAGAGGGATGGACTCCGCCTTTCATTGTGCAGTGCAGACACGGTACACTCTGACACTCTACTGTCCCTATGGCCTATAGGCTATGGGAACTTTGATCCTAGACCTTAAAAGTGCGTGCTGAGCATGGAATTTCCATTTATGATCTCACCTGAGAGGCTAGTACTCAGACAATCAGCTCAGCTCAGGTGGAATGGAGAAAACTGTTTGCCGTCTGTAAAACTCTAACCAAGAGCCCGGGATCACCATAGCGTTTAATTGCCAAGCGGAACTGGTGTTGGAAAAGAGTAGTCAAGTCATCTGAAGTCATGAGCTTGGGAGAGAAGCCACTCTTCCCCCTCTCCCACCTCCCCACCCCATGCAACACCCCATTTTTTCTCCCTTCCTCGAATCATCTAACCTTCGCCCCATTGCCCCCATCCACCCGGTTCTTCTCTACACCTTTCAGAAGGAACGACGATAATACCACGGTTTTAAAGGAATTGCAAAATAGCATGGCTAACTGGACATTTGTCAAGAACTATGTTCTTTTGTTCCATTCTCCTTAGCCTTTTATCACCCAGGGCTGCAACTCCCGCTTGGTTCTTCAGCAGATGTTTTCTCACTGGTGACTGATGAATGGGATAGGGACCGACTGAGGCATGGGGCTGTGAGGATGGAATGGGGAATGGGAATGAGGGGGTAGAGGGTGGCAAGATGGGAGACAACTCTTAACTATGTTATTTCAAAACCAGGCTTGTCCGCAACATTTAGTACGATTTTCTTAATAATTATAATTGTAACTGAACAGCATCACATGGACAAAGCGATGATGGATGGAGGTGGAGGGGCGAGGGTGGACAGGGTTAGGAGAGAGATGGGTTGGGGTGGGTTCAAGTCATCGAGGAGGAGGAGGGGAGGGGAGAGGGCATTTGAACTTCTTTATGAATCCTTGCCTACCCCCCGACAATCCCCTCTCCCCGCTTCGCCCATCACACACACACACACACACAACACACACACACACACACACACACACAACACACAAACAGCACACACACACACCACACAATCACACACACACACACACACACACACACACACACACACACACACACAACACACACACACACACACACACACAACACCACACACACATATCGCACACATCCCGCCGCCGCACGACACACACACACACACACACCATACACCCCCCCCCCCCCCACACACACACACACACACACCTTAAGAACGTCAGAAGAGATCGAGGAAAATGAGTCCTAAAGTAAACCATGCTCATCAGCAAATGAAGCAAAATCACTGCCGTCCTCCAATCCTCTGTCACTGCCCTCATCTACCCTGTTACCCCTCTCCCGCCATCTTCCCCCCCCCCTCTCAGATCCCCCTTCCCCGATCAAAGACACTCTCCTTTCCAGTCACCCCCCCCCTCCCCCCCCCCTTCCCCAACCAAAAACACTGACAGAAACATAACTGAAGCAGCCAAAGTGGAATTACGAGCAAATCTATTTCTTTGCTTATTTATATGTAGCCCCTAAATCATTATGTAAAGGTATGTGGGTGTATAATTAATAAGGAAACATAAGACTAAGCTATATGCATGTACATTACGAATTCCTTTTCTAACTTGTTACTCTTTTCCATTGACATGAAGCAAGGGTTGTAATCATGCCCCACTGAATAGACAAGACAATTTCTTTTCTATATACAAGTATTGATGTGCTTTCTTTTACATACATTTATCTATTAATCGACGTATGATCTACAACCAAAAGAAACGTTTTATAGGAAAGCTGGATCCTAACATGATAATGTGAGAGAGAGAGAGAGAGAGCGAGAGAGAGAGAGAGAGAGAGAGAGAGAGAGAGAGAGAGAGAGAGAGAGAGAGAGAGAGAGAGAGAGAGAGAGGTGTAAAACTAAGCAATTTAAAAGCACTGAACTTAATTTGAATAATGGCCCTTCCAACTCGGTAATACAAAGAAAGGTTAATGTGGCACATGGAAACGTTCCAACAAGAAGTAAACTTCTATGAAGCAGTAACAATTGCTACAGCATCTGAATCAAATACCTAAGAGGAGAGAGGAGACGAGGAGAGAGAGAGACAGAGAGACAGACAGACAGACAGACAGAGACAGAGACAGAGACAGACAGACAGACAGAAGACAGACAGGACAGACAGCGAGGGGGTGGACAGAAAGGAAGAAGGAAGAAGGGACTGGAGTGGGATTGCACATGACCCGACTAAGGAAGGACCTGGTAGGCAACATCGCGACGACTGAGCGACACATTTCGTCAGTGGAGGCAATGCCGCTTCAGCGCAAGCACCACTCCTCCACCCCCCCCCCCCCTTCCCTCCAATTATCTCACCCACTGTCTGACGAGGGTCAGAGCTGGGGGAAAGGGGATCCCAAAATAACCGACCGTCTGTCAAACCTCACCACTTTCACAGCTGTTTACCTTCCACTGTCTATTGGCTGGACAGTCTTTGTCTGTTTTTGTTAGCGTATGTTATGTAGGGGATGGAGAAAAAAAAAGGGGGTGGTAGAGGGGTGTTGCTTAAGTTGAAGTGTCAGGAGATCAGAAAAGGGGGGAGGGAGGGAGTATCAAGTGCAAGATCTGGATTTGTTGAAAGGGGCTGAAGCAGGATAGGTAGATAATGATTCTTGTTACTTTGATTCTTTGATAATCCTATGAGGTATTCAAGGTTTGATGACAGAAACTTGCATTGTATACCCAGACAGATAGACTTTTCAGCAGATCAATAAATGAATTTTTTGTTGTTGTTTTTTTTACAGACAAACTGACCCTGGAGGTCATTACATGACTTGTGGTGAAAAGCAAAGCCCTTAGCGAAATAAAGCTATTAGGTTTTCTTCTAAATGTGAAAACACTTTGAAAATGAATGGAGAGAAAAGCTTTCAATACAGAGAAATTATAACATTAAGTAGGCGCAAAGCAACATATGCTATGTAACCATTCCGTTTCATGGAATGAACACTTTTTATTTTTAATTGCGTCACCAAAGGGCGTGCAGGTGTTCTTGTGCTCGATATGCTCCAGACTTTCCTCAGTCGCCTTCAATGTATTCATCACGGAGACACTGTCGTCTATCTTGTCCCCATCTTTAACAAGTGTTTTCTCCGTGCTGATGTGGGACTGTGGAGAAGAGATATCTGGAATGTCTGAAGAGCTCTTCCATTTTTTTTTTTTACTGAGTATCACCCACTGTCTAGCCTGGAAAATACTCCTGGGACAATTAACTGTCGACAATGGTCTGTAGACTGGCATTTGCTCTACACAACCGCAGAGATAAGAGTCTTCAGACAAACAGAACAGCGCTTCATCAAAGAGTCTATTGGTGATAAGGAAAAAAACGAATCAGAGTCAGTGAAGTGCTTGGAGCATCCAGAATGTTATGTCTGGAACAGTGGAAGGCGTAAAAGATGGGGGAGAGATAAAGGGGTTGCAGCAAGGGAGTGGAAGGGGTGTTAACGAGTTTCTGTTAAATGTGAACACACGTTGAGAATGAATGTATAGAAAAGCTTTCAATACAGAGAATTTATAAAAGTAAGTAAGCACAAGACAGCGTAGGCAATGTAATCATTCAGTTTCATAAACGAATACTTTTTTTTAACAGTCACGACTGGGGGAACTTGAAAGGAGACGACATTTCGTCAGTGGAGGCAATGCGGCTTCAGATGCAAGCACCATTCCCCCCCCCACCCCACCCCCCACCCCCCGCCTTTCCCTCCAATTATCTCACCAACTGTCTGACCAGGGTCAGAAGGGAGGGAATCCCAAAATAACTGACCATCTGTCAAACCTCGCCAATTTTGCAGCTGCTTACCTTCCACTGTCTATGTGCTGGACAGTCTGTGTCAAAATAAGTTGAAGCAGGTTAGGGGGAGACGTTCATGATATCCTGTCACTCTGACTCTTTGATAACCATATGCAGTGTTCAAGGTTTGGGAACAGAAACTTGCATGGTATACACAGACAGATAGATTATTCAGTAGATGACTAGATGAAAGGTTTTTACAGCCAAACTGACGCTCGGGGTCATTACATGACTTGCGGTAAAAGCAAAGAATTTGGTGAAATACAGCTATTGAGTTT
The DNA here is from genome assembly GCA_033310375.1 of Conus canariensis. NCBI lineage: Eukaryota > Metazoa > Mollusca > Gastropoda > Neogastropoda > Conidae > Conus > Conus canariensis. The sequence goes on from CM065720.1 coordinate 35,373,428, forward strand.
CTGTTAAATGTGAACATACGTTGAGAATGAATGGATAGAAAAGCTTTTAATGAAGAGAATTTATAAAATTAAGCACAAGACAGCATAGGCAATGTAACCATTCAGTTTCATAAATGAGTACCTTTTTTGAACTGTGTCGCCAAAGGGCGTGCAGTGTTCTTGTACTCCATTTGCTCCAAACTGTTCTCAGTCGTCTTCAATGGGTCCATCACAGAGGCACTGTCGTCTATCTTGTCCCCATCTTTGACAAGTGTTTTCTCAGCGCTGAAGTAGGTCTGGGAAGAAAGAGTTGTCTGGGATGTCTGAAGAGCTCTTCCATTGGGTTTTTTTTTTTTGCCGAGTGCCACCCACCGTCTGGCCTGGAAATTACCCCTGGGACAATTAACTGTCGACAATGGTCTACTCTACACAACCACAGAGATAAGAGTCTTCAGACAAACAGAACAGCGCTTCATTGAAGGGTCTATTGGTGATTAGGATAAAAACAAATCAAAGTCAGTGAAGTCTTTGGTGCGCCCAGAATGTTATGTCTGGAACACTGGAAGGGGTGAAAGATGGGGAGACATAAAGGGGTGTGGGGCAAGAGAGTGGAGGGATTGTTAAAGGGGTATGGGACATGCAGGAGGAGGGGTGTCTTTCTCTTTTTCATCTGCAAAGTTCCTCTTTCCTCTAACTTTTATTTGTAAAGATTTCAACAGCCATGGTTCTTGACAAAGAAAGATTACTTTTGGGTCAGTGTAAATGTGCGAGTGTGCGTTCATCCGTTCGTGCATACGTGTGTACGTGCGTGTGTGTGTGTGTGTGTGTGTGTGTGTGTGTGTGTGTGTGTGTGTTGTTAATGTGTTGTGTTGTAGTGTTGAAAGAGAGAGAAAGAAAATATGAGAGAGAGAAAGAGGCGAAGCGTGCGCTGCCGCGTGCGCGCGCGGCGCGCCGTGTGTGTGTGTGGGTGGGTGGATGTGTGCAAATGAAGTCATTTTTGATGGTATTTGCAAATTGTTAAGTATGCTTGAGAGCAAAGAAAATAGATAATAAGTGTATTGGTTTCAAACATTTTGGTGCCGATTTACTGCAATGATCTAGATGAAGGAAATGAGCTCGAAAAAAAGTCTTCTTCAACTTATTAAAACATACTTTCGAAGCAGTCAATTACAACTAACCCATGAGTAAATATAGCTAAACAGCTTTTTTCTCCTCAACCAATTTGAACATTCATTAAATTATAAAAAAAGCACACACAAACTCCATATTCTTGTTGTATCCTCAGCACAATTCGAATCTGGAAGGTATGTGACCAACAGGTGACTATTCTGGTTAATTTCATGTTGTACTATATTTCAGAACTTCATCGTCAAAACATAATCAATTTTTTGTTGAATCTCAGATGAATATCTGTCCAAAAAGAGTGGTTCCCTATCACATAGCTTCACGCATTTTTTGAACTTGCCATATATTTTACCAATCAAATTGGATCTCAAACAGATTGATCTGAACAATCTTCAGGTAGGCGTAGGGTTTTTTTCACGCGTGCTAGCACAGCAGTCAATTCAATTTCCACGATAGCTGAAATC
>CM065720.1:35379995-35382495 GCA_033310375.1 Conus canariensis
ACTTAATGGGAGAACTTGAATCTTTTTATAGTCCGAGTCCAGAAGACTACTGCTTTTTAGGAGGACTAATTTGAGGGCTCGCTTGTGTAGGCTTAACAATGGTTTGAGAGTGTTAGCGCTAGCACAGTCCCATAGTGTAGATCCATAGTCTATGTATGATTGAATATGAGACTGGAAAAAGAGCTTGCGTGAATGCAGGTCGAGGAAGCGTTTGATTTTGGAGAGTTGATCAGCTTTCTGTGAAACTTTTTTGCATAGTGAGGTTATGTGAGCTTGCCAACTCATATTGTTATCAATTGTTATTCCTAGCACTTTGAGGCATGTAACCTGTTCAACGGGTTCATTTTTAAGATGTACAGGAGGAAACTTAAGAGTGAGATTTTGTCTTTTTTGCCTAGTTGTGATAAGCATGGATTTAGTTTTTTGAGGGTGAAGCGACATGTGATTTAGTTCAGTCCATTTGACGAGGTCATTCGCACTTTCTTGTAAAGTGTGTGCAAGAACAGTAACATCAGAATGATTTGTATGTATTGTTGTATCATCAGCAAAGAGTTCACAGGTGGATGTGATATGGAGAGGTAAATCATTGATGTAAATTGTGAACAGTAAGGGACCCAGGATAGAGCCTTGTGGGACGCCATAGGAAAGTGTTTGAAATGAAGAGAAAGTTGTATTAATTTTTACACATTGTTGCCTATTTGTGAGATATGAGTGAAAAAGCGTAAGTGTTTTTGTGGATAAGCCATACAATTTTAGTTTTCTAAGTAGAAGGTTATGGTCTATCACATCGAATGCTTTTTTGAAATCAATAAATAGGACACCACAATATCTGTTGTTGTTAATGCTATTTAGCCATTCATCAACCAGGTTGATTAGGGCTGAGTGGCATGAATGGTTGTGTCGAAACCCGGACTGTCTTGGATGAAGCAAGTGGTATGTGTTAAGGTGGTGTATTGTGTGCTTGTTTATGTGTTTTTCCAAAGGTTTGGAAATAGTGGAAATGATTGAGATTGGTCTGTAGTTTGCAGGGTCTGAGTTGACACCTGCTTTGTAGATAGGTATGACTTTCGCTTTTTTGAAACTATCGGGAAAATGATTTTTGTCGATGCATAAATTGAAGACGTATGTTAACGTGTCTGTAATTGCTGGAGCTGATAGTTTGAGGATTTTGCCGTCTAGGCCATCCACCCGCAGGTACCTGACTGTTTTAGGTGCGTTAGGTAGTGATAAACTTCGAAAACTGTTATTGGTGGAATGTCAAGTTCAGACTTGATGTTTTTATCTTGGCAATAATGTTTCAGTTTTTGTAGGTCGTTTGATCTGGATGAATCTGTCGTGACAATTTTATTGGCAATAGTGCAAAAGTGGGTGTTCAGCTGTTCGGCAGAGATGTCTTTAATTATAGTTGATTTTGAAGAAGATTGATTGTTTGTAAGCTCGTTAATAGCTCTCCATACCAATTTTGGGTTCTGGTTTGAGGATATTAGTTCTCGATAGTATTTCGTTTTTTTCTGCGCTTCTGTGAATTTATTGCATTTCTCAGTTTTCTAGATTCCTCTTCATAGCCATGTTGTTTAAGCATATCTCTAAGGTAACCTGCCTCCTGTAACTCTTTAGTGTACCATGCCGGTTTAGGATCATGTCGTACTCTAATCGTTTTTAGAGGGGCGTGTTTATCATAAATTTCAGTAAATGTTTTGATCCAAAATTCTACTGCAAGATCTGGATTAGTTATGTTGAAAACTGAAGAGAGATTTGAGTTAAGCAAGTCATGCAGAAAGTCTTGGTTGTTAAAGCTTGTAAAGCAACGGTAGGTCATTGTTTTGTGTCCCGTTTTGGGAATTTTACTCCTTTTTTGGACCATGTGACACAAACTGGATAATGATCACTACAGTTTAGAACAGGGACGCAGATTTCTGTTATGTTAGTTTTATCTGAAACATAAATATGGTCGATAAGTGTCTTGGAGTTTGGTGTGACTCTCGTTGGAGATTCAATGAGTTGATGCAGATTGAATGCTTGCGTCGATTGGTTTTGTACTTTCAGAAGGTCTATGTTAAAGTCACCAAGTAAATGATTTCCTTGGATTCAAGCGAGACTGCATCCATCATCGTAATTAATTTGTCGACCCAGTTTACTCTTTCGGATGGGTTCCTGTAGCAGAATCCAACCAAAATAGAAGGGTTTCTTTTCAGCTTAACTTCTATCCAAACACATTCCACACCGTTGCTTTCTAGGTGTGGAAGTCGTTTGAAGCTAAGGGTTTCGCTGATATAGATAAGAAGACCCGTCTCTTTCGCAAGTGAAGGATCTTTCCGGATTGTGTTGTATCCTGGAATAGTTACATCATTGTCGCTAATGTGTGCAGCTAATCTGGATTCTGAGAGTCCTAAGATATGAAAAGGTTTACCATGATTCCAAATCAGTGTTGAAATATCTGATGTCTTGTTAACTGCATGTTGGATATTAAGGTGACAGATTCGGAGTCCTTCTTTGCATG
>CM065720.1:35394995-35399995 GCA_033310375.1 Conus canariensis
TAAGCATAAATAATGCTTTTTTGTTACTATCCAGCCCTCTCGGAGCAAAACCAAACGCATATTGCAAATAAACTGGGCACAAATACGGCTGCATACGACAAATACACAGTGCATGGTCTACCAGCTAAAGAAAAAAGAGTCTTTGTTTCATTAACAAATTTTGCTATGAGTAGAATAACCAGAAACGAGAGAGAGAGAGAGAGAGAGAGAGAGAGAGAGAGAGAGAGAGAGAGAGAGAGAGAGAGAGACACTGAGACAGACAGACACGGTCGTGGGGGAAAAGAGGAGGGGAAGAGAGGGAATGTGTGTGTGTGTGTGTGTGTGTGTGTGTGTGTGTGTGTGTGTGTGTGTGTGTGTGTGTGTGTGTATGTGTGTGTGTGTGTCTGTGTGTCTGTGTGTCTGTGTGTCTGTGTGTGCGCATGTGTGTGTGTGTGTGTGTGTGTGTGTGTGTGTGTGTGTGTGTGTGTGAGTGTGTGTGTGTGTGTGTGTGTGTGTGTGTGTGTGTGTGTGTGTGTGTGTGTGTAGGTGTGTGTGCACGCGAGCGCGCACGTGCGTGTGTGCGTGTGTGTGGCTGGTGAGGGAGTTGTTGGCATGGTGACCCAGACAAGGTCAACAGACCATAGTGTATCATATGCTACAGTCGCGTCAGGAGGTACTGCCAGGAGAAGACTCGTCGCTCTGTCAGTCCAGGTTATGGGGCATCAGAGACAAGCAAGACCCTCACCGCAGACTTCCCACCCCCTTCCTGCCATCCTCTTCCTCCTTTGAATGGCACCGCCCGCTGTCTGAAGAGGGTCTGAAACTGGGAGAAAGTTCCGAAAATAACCAGCGCCTCTCACACAGTGCCTATTCCCTATGGTCTCACACTGTGCCTATTTCCCTACTGTTTCACACTTCGCCTATTTCCCTATGGTCTCACACTGTGCCTATTCCCTATTGTTTCACACTGTGCCTATTTCCCTATTGTTTCACACTGTGCTTATTTCCCTATTGTTTCACACTTCGCCTATTTCCCTATTGTTTCACACTTCGCCTAATTCCCTATTGTTTCACACTGTGCCTATTTCTCTATTGTTTCACACTGTGCCTACTTCCCTATTGTTTCACACTTCGCCTATTTCCCTATTGTTTCACACTGTGCCTATTTCTCTTTGTTCACATGTGCCTTTCATTCACACAATTTCACACTGTGCCTACTTCCCTATTGTTTCACACTGTGCCTATTTCCCTATTGTTTCACACTGTGCCTATTTCCCTATTGTTTCACACTGTGCCTATTTCCATGTTGTTTCACACTGTGCCTATTTCCTGTTGTTTCACACTGTGCTATTCCCTGTTGTTTCACACTGTGCTTATTCCCTATTGTTTCACACTGTGCTTATTTCCCTATTGTTTCACACTGTGCCTATTCCCCTATTGTTTCACACTGTGCCTATTTCCATGTTGTTTCACACTGTGCCTATTTCCATGTTGTTTCACACTGTGCCTACTTCCCTGTTGTTTCACACTGTGCTTATTTCCCTATTGTTTAACACTTCGCCTATTTCCCTATTGTTCCACACTGTGCCTACTTCCCTATTGTTTCACACTGTGCCTATTTCCCTATTGTTTCACACTGTGCCTATTTCCCTATTGTTCCACACTGTGCCTATTTCCCTATTGTTTCACACTGTGCCTATTTCCCTATTGTTTCACACTGTGCCTATTTCCTTGTTGTTTCACACTATGCCTATTTCCCTGTTGTTTCACACTGTGCCTATTTCCCTGTTGTTTCACACTGTGCCTATTTCCTTGTTGTTTCACACTGTGCCTATTTCCCTGTTGTTTCACACTGTGCCTATTTCCCTATTGTTTCACCACTGTGCCTATTTCCCTATTGTTTCACACTGTGCCTATTTCCCTGTTGTTTCACACTGTGCCTATTTCCCTATTGTTTCACACTGTGCCTATTTCCCTATTGTTTCACACTGTGCCTATTTCCCTGTTGTTTCACACTATGCCTATTTCCCTGTTGTTTCACACTGTGCCTATTTCCCTATTGTTTCACACTGTGCCTATTTCCCTATTGTTTCACACTGTGCCTATTTCCTTGTTGTTTCACACTGTGCCTATTTCCTTGTTGTTTCACACTATGCCTATTTCCCTGTTGTTTCACACTGTGCCTATTTCCCTATTGTTTCACACTGTGCCTATTTCCTTGTTGTTTCACACTATGCCTATTTCCCTGTTGTTTCACACTGTGCCTATTTCCCTATTGTTTCACACTGTGCCTATTTCCCTGTTGTTTCACACTGTGCCTATTTCCCTATTGTTTCACACTGTGCCTATTTCCCTATTGTTTCACACTGTGCCTATTTCCCTATTGTTTCACACTGTGCCTATTTCCCTATTGTTTCACACTGTGCCTACTTCCCTGTTGTTCACCTATGCCTGTTCCTTGTTGTTTCACACTGTGCCTATTTCCCTATTGTTTCACACTATGCCTTTTCCCTATTGTTTCACACTATGCCTGTTTCCCTGTTGTTTCACACTGTGCCTATTTCCCTGTTGTTTCACACTGTGCCTATTTCCCTGTTGTTTCACACTATGCCTATTTCCTTGTTGTTTCACACTGTGCCTATTTCCTTGTTGTTTCACACTGTGCCTATTTCCTTGTTGTTTCACACTGTGCCTATTTCCTTGTTGTTTCACACTGTGCCTATTTCCCTATTGTTTCACACTGTGCCTATTTCCTTGTTGTTTCACACTGTGCCTATTTCCTTGTTGTTTCACACTGTGCCTATTTCCCTATTGTTTCACACTGTGCCTATTTCCTTGTTGTTTCACACTGTGCCTATTTCCTATTGTTTCACACTGTGCCTATTTCCTTGTTGTTTCACACTGTGCCTATTTCCTATTGTTTCACACTGTGCCTATTTCCTATTGTTTCACACTGTGCCTATTTCCTTGTTGTTTCACACTGTGCCTATTTCCTTGTTGTTTCACACTGTGCCTATTTCCTTGTTGTTTCACACTGTGCCTATTTCCTTGTTGTTTCACACTGTGCCTATTTCCCTATTGTTTCACACTGTGCCTATTTCCCTGTTGTTTCACACTATGCCTATTTCCCTGTTGTTTCACACTATGCCTATTTCCCTGTTGTTTCACACTGTGCCTATTTCCTTGTTGTTTCACACTGTGCCTATTTCCTTGTTGTTTCACACTGTGCCTATTTCCCTGTTGTTTCACACTGTGCCTATTTCCTTGTTGTTTCACACTGTGCCTATTTCCCTTTGTTTTCACTCACTGTGCCTATTTCCCTGTTGTTTCACACTATGCCTATTTCCTTGTTGTTTCACACTGTGCCTATTTCCTTGTTGTTTCACACTGTGCCTATTTCCCTGTTGTTTCACACTAGTGCCTATTTCCTTGTTGTTTCACACTGTGCCTATTTCCTTGTTGTTTCACACTGTGCCTATTTCCCTGTTGTTTCACACTGTGCCTACTTCCCTATTGTTTCACACTGTGCCTATTTCCCTATTGTTTCACACTGTGCCTATTTCCCTGTTGTTTCACACTGTGCCTATTTCCCTATTGTTTCACACTGTGCCTATTTCCTGTTGTTTCACACTGTGCCTATTTCCCTTTGTTTCACACTGTGCCTATTTCCCTATTGTTTCACACTGTGCCTATTTCCCTGATTGTTTGCAGCACTGTGCCTATTTCCTATTGTTTCACACTGTGCCTATTTCCTATTGTTTCACACTGTGCCTATTTCCCTATTGTTTCACACTGTGCCTATTTCCCTGTTGTTTCACACTGTGCCTATTTCCCTATTGTTTCACACTGTGCCTATTTCCCTGTTGTTTCACACTGATGCCTATTTCCCTGTTGTTTCACACTGTGCCTATTTCCCTTTGTTTCACACTTGCCTATTTCCCTATTGTTTCACACTGTGCCTATTTCCCTATTGTTTCACACTGTGCCTATTTCCCTATTGTTTCACACTGTGCCTATTTCCCTATTGTTTCACACTGTGCCTATTTCCATGTTGTTTCACACTGTGCCTATTTCCCTGTTGTTTCACGCTGTGCCTATTTCCCTATTGTTTCACACTGTGCTTATTTCCCTATTGTTTCACACTTCGCCTATTTCCCTATTGTTTCACACTGTGCCTATTCCTATTGTTTCACACTGTGCCTATTTCCCTATTGTTTCACACTGTGCCTATTTCCCTATTGTTTCACACTGTGCCTTTTCCCTATTGTTTCACACTGTGCCTGTTTTCCCTGTTTTGTTTCACACTGTGCCTATTTCCCTGTTGTTTCACGCTGTGCCTATTTCCCTATTGTTTCACACTGTGCCTATTTCCCTGTTGTTTCACGCTGTGCCTATTTCCCTATTGTTTCACACTGCTTGACTGGACCATCCCCGTCAGAGTTTTCATAGTTTGTTTTAATGAAGGTATTGGAAAAAGAGTGGGATGGGGTGGGGATGTGTGGGGGGGGGGGGGGGGGGGGGCAGGGGGGCGGGGGGGGGGGGGGGGGGGGGGGGGGGGCTTTACCGCGTCGATGCGAACTGGAGGTGTGGAGAGTTACAGGAGTGGGAAGAGGAGCTGGATGGGTGAGGGGAGTTGAGTATATACAGGACATTCGATTTGTTATACTGAGTTGAAACAAGTTATGTTGAAAAACGTGCCACGTATTGATAAAGAGATTATAGAAAGGTAAACAAATTCAATCACCTATTGTTTATATAAGCAAACTGGCAATGTAGATAATTATTATGGAAGGGACAAAAGGATACAATTCCTAGTGTTGTTATAACCAATAAACGAATTCAATCATCTATTGTTTATATAAGCAAACTGGCAATGTAGATAATTATTATGGAAGGGACACAAGGATACAATTCCTAGTGTTGTTATAACCAAACTGACAACAGAGACAATTAAATTCGATCACCTACTGTCTTTATAACCCAACTGACAGAGGAAACAATAGTATGCAGTATTTGAAAAC
>CM065720.1:35412495-35424995 GCA_033310375.1 Conus canariensis
CTGACGGATGAAAAAAATAAGGGTGGTGGGTGGTGGCGGGGGGTGGGGTCCGGGAATTCCCTTACAAACCAACTTGTTGGCGGGTGCAGAATCCGTTCTAACTTGGTGGAGGTCTGTGCATTTCCAAGCGCCCTTCAAGGTATCGTTATATTTTTCTTTTGTTTATTTCTTGCCTGTTCCCTCAGCGACATTATTTCCACGCCTCTCGTGTCAGTCATCCTATCCACAACCGCTTCAAGACTCGTCCTCCTGTCGCAGCTCCAGTCCATATCAGGAAGTCTTGAGGCAACCCGCCGGAGGACACACGGCACTGCTGCTGAGTCACTTTGGCGGTGTTCAGCGATGCCTTCGCTTCATCCGTTCATTTCTGACTTGTGGTTCCTTCCTTCATCGGCTGTGTGTAATAAAAGGTTGAATAAACAACTGCTGTGAAAATCATTTGTCTGCCTACCTGTTTGTCTGTCTGTTTTGTGTGTTTTTCTTTCCAGAGTCGTGGTTACAAGTCTGTCTGTCTGTCTATCTGTCTGTCTCTTTTTTTTTTTTTTTTTCCGGAGTCGTGTTTAGAAGTTCTTGGTCGTAAACTAAGCGCCCTGCCTTTTTGAAATGCGATTAATTTACTCATGCTGAACAGCAACAATAATTCACTCATGCTGAACAGCAACAATAATTTACTCATGCTGAACAGCAACAATAATTTACTCATGCTGAACAGCAACAATAATTCACTCATGCTGAACAACAACAATAATTTTCTCATGCTGAACAACAAACAATGAATGAATGTAACGGTTTCAGTTCACAGGTATTCCTATCTTGTCAAGAATATCAGGCTCTTGGAATCGTCAGCAAGAAATTAAATTTCGTCGTGGTGTTACAAAGTCATGATGAAAACAGTGCACGATGATGACCGCGCCGACGACGATGTGATGTGACGTGGACCTATACTGCTTTCATATGTGCTATGGCCTTGAGTCCTCGGAAAATTTGTTTGGACCTTTTTTTTTACGGTGTTAATGTCGACGTGGATGAATATGACATCAAAAAGAGGTTAGAAGGATGAACATACAAGCCCCACCTCCCCGCTCCTCTGTTACCTCCCCACCCAACCCCTTACCCCTACCCCCAACCCCAGTCCCGTCCCACCTCTCTTCAGTTTTTCTGTCATTCATTCAAAGGCATTAGATTGGAAACCTGTTAAGTGGTAATTATGTTATCATCATCGTTGTTGTTGCAACCGCTAAAGTTGTGGTTGTTGCTGTTGTTGCTGTCCCTGTTGTTGTTCTTGCTGCTTCGTCATCCGTTTCCATTCGTTTTATTACTCTCTCTCTCTCTCTCTCTCTCTCTCTCTCTCCTCTCCTCTCTCTTCTCCTCTCTCTTCTTCTGTCTCTCTGTCCTGTCTGTCTCTCTGTCTTCTGTCTCTGTCTCTCTCTCTGCTCTCTCTCTCTCTCTCTCTCTCTCTCTCTCTCTCTCTCTCTTCCCCTCCTCCTCCTACTCCTTCTTCTTCTTCTGCCACTACATATTTTTGTTATTATTCTTGTTGTCGTTGTTTAACAAGCTTGTTGATCATTCGTGCTCCTTTATTAATCTTATCTATTCACTAGCATGTTTGTGCACGTTCTGTTTTTCTCCCAACAAAGCAGAAACTTAAGACTGGGAGGGTAATGTTAGCAATGCTAAACGGTGTTAGAACCAGCTTCAGATTCTTCTATTCTTGAAAACTGAAAGGTTAACGTGAGAAAGGTCACATTTTTAAAAATTATACCATCTGCTGCTCTACTTTTTCCCCACACCCACGCTTTTCATCGCTCTCTCTCCCCTCTTCCCCTCCTACACACACACGCGCACGCGCTCGCGCGCGCGCGCGCACACACACACACACACATACACACACACGTGCGCGCGCGCGCGCGCGCGAGCGCGTACGCACGCACGCACACACAATCAGGTGTCTAACTCCATGTCTCGTTTCCTTACTGAAAAAAAAAAATTAAAAGAGACAAAAAGATCTGGTAGGGAGGAGCTGAAGCGAAACTGGCGGCAGGAGGGTGGGGGGGAGGGGAGGGGGGAGGGAGGGCGGAAGTGCGTGGTGGGGGAGATCGGCGAGGTGGGTGGGGGGGGGGGGGGAGACGCTGAAGCGGGGAATGAGGAGAAGAGGAAGCGGAGGGGAGGGTAGGGGGGGGGGGTTGGAGGGGGAAGCGATCCCAAAGAAAACAGAAATTTCCTAAAGAAAGGGAAGGATGACATCGGAAAGTTTTCTGCGAGCAGTTGGTCTTCCAAACATGTGTCTTGTTTTGAGAACTCCTTAAATGTCGATCAATAGTCCCTCCAACATCGTTGTCCTTTTTCCCGTGTATCCACCCCCCCCCTCCCCCACCCATGCACACACTTCCTCCCCACTCCCCCCTTTTTCTTTCGCCTGGCCCTTCTCACCCTACTCGACCACCACCTCCACCACCATCATCATCGTTATCTTTCTCTCCCTGTCTGTCTGTGTGTGTGTCTCTCTGTCTCTGTCTGTCTGTCTCTCTCTCTCTGTGATTGTTGGTCTATCTCTCTATCTCTGTCTGTCTGTCTGTCTGTCTCTCCCTCCCTATCTATCTCTCTCTCTTTGTATCCGTCGGTCTGTCTGTCTCTTTGGGGGCCGGAATAGCTCAGTTGGTAGAGCGCCGGGCTCGTGATCTTGGGGTCGCGGGTTCGAATCTCCACTGGGCCGTTTCGGTACAGGGGATTTTTCCCTCGGAGTTAACATTGGTTCTGACTCCATTTCCCATACAGTCTTTCGAATGAGACTATAAACCGAGGTTTCGAGGGTGTGGATGACACGTTACACATAGCATGCACCCTGCGTGAGGAATGGAAAGAATGCAGGAAGTAAGAAAATTGAGTGAACGATATTGGACAATATTGACTGGGTGACACGGGAAACGACCGAATGAAGCGCCAGCTGGCAGCTCTTCAGTCGGCACTACCCAGGTAGACAGCCCGTGGTGTAAACGAGTGTGGATTGTAAAGCGCTTAGAGCTTGGTCTCAAGCCGAAAATAGGCGCTATACAAGTATTCATTATTATTATTATTGTTATTATTATTATTATTATTATTATTTTGTCTCTGTTTCTGCCTGCCTGTCTGTCTATCTGTCTGTCTGTCTGTCTGCTCTCCTCTCTCTCTCTCTCTCTCTCTTCTCTCTCTCTCTCTCTCTCTCTCTCTCTCTCTCTCTCTCTCTCTCTGCACGCCTGCACGTGCGATGTGAAACTTTCAGTATCAATGGCCAAGTTGCTCATTTTCAACAAAGAAATGATGACAGTCTCGGACTAGTTCTTGGCCAAGAAAGCCTTGTTTCTCTGTTTATGACTCTCTCACTCTCTGTCTGTCTGTCTGTCTGTCTGTCTGTCTGTCTGTCTGTCTGTCTGTCTCTCTCTCTCTCTCTCTCTCTCTCTCTTCTCTCTCTCTTTTCCTCCCTATGCTACCTTTACCATTAACCCCCAACCTACCCCTTGCCCTTTTCCGTCCCCCTTTCCTACTCCTTGTACGCTATGTTCACACGTGTTTTTTTTTTTTATTGCGTTCGTTTGTCAATGATGTGGACAATAGCTAATTTGTATTGAACTGTGCAAGATGCTGTCATTGTTTGTTCCTTTTATATGTATTTGCATGAATTTGATCTTTAATATGCATTACTTTGATCTTTAATTTGTTTTCTTTCCTTTTGCCCCAGGGCTGGGTGGAAAAAAGCATTTGTATTGCTTATCTCTTATTATTTTACCCTGGTAAAATAAAATTTCGTTCGTCTGTTCGTTCGTTCTCTCTCTCTCTCTCTCTCTCTCCTCTCTCTCTCTCTCTCTCTCTCTCCTCTGACTGCCTGTTTGTCTGTCTGTCTGTCTCTCCCTCTTTGCACTCTCTGTATGTGTGTGTGTGTGTGTGTGTGTGTGCGTGCGTGCGTGCGTGCGTGCGTGCGTGCGTGCGTGCGTGCGTGCGTGCGTGCGTGTGTGTGTGTGTGTGTGTGTGTGTGTGTGAGAGAGAGAGAGAAAGAGAGAGGAGAGAGGGGGGGGGGGGGTCGCGTGCGTGCGTCTATGTTTGTTGTCTCTTTTCGAAACAATGAGAATCGAAAGAAAAAAAAGCACAACGCTTTATTTAATATCAGGGCCGTGAAATGTGGGTATACAGATAAATGAAATCTTAAGCAGTGAAGCAACACATGATAGAGAAATATAAAATGAGACAGAGACAGAGAGATAGAGAGAAAGACAGAGAGTGACGGAGAGAGAGAGGAAGACAGAGAGACAGAGACAGACTGACAGACAGACAGATACAGAGACAAACACACAGACAGACACAGACAGACAGAGAGAAAAAACGCAGAGACGGTGTCGCTGGGACATTGAAGACAGGGGTAGATGAAAAGTCTAAGATGGGGGCTGGCGCTTTACAGGGGTGGCAGAGGGGGGGGGGGGTGGGGGTGGGGACGGGATGGGAAGAGAGCAAGGGACGGGGGGGGGGGGGGGTCAACTGTTGCGGAGAGACGGGAAAAACCCCTAAGGAAAGTTTTAGGAATTATTTGTAGATTTAACACAGCACTGACATCACCACAGAGAACAGGTTTTAATAGCAGTTTTCATACTGGGCTCCACTGGCATTGCTGGTCACAGGCTTGTGGAATGTGTTATCTTACACCGACTTCTTCTTCTGCGTACGCAGGCTGATACTCCTGCGGACACTCCCTTTTTGGACAGGCAAGTATGCATCCCATCTACCCTACAAAGGGAGTGGAGTTTTGTGTGCATGACCGTTTCTTATCCCGCCATAAAGGCAGCCATACTCCATCTTCGGGGAAGGTGCATGCTATGTGTAACGTGTCATCCATACCAACGGCCAAACTGGCCTTCTCTTCCGAAAGTTGGTGATGGGATTTTACGTGAGTGCAAGATGTTATGCGTGCGTTCACACACGAAACCTCGGTTTATAGTCTCATTCGAAGGACTGTATGGGAAATGGAGTCAGAACTAATGTTAACTCCCAGGGAAAAATCCCCGTGTACCGAAACGGCCCTGCGGAGATTCGAACTCGCAACTCTTGGATTACGAGTCCGGCGCTCTACCAACTGAGCTACTCCGGCCCCCATCTTAGACCGACAAAACAACATGTAAAAACATAACTTTGTCACCCTAGAAACATCAACAACAACCAAAGAAACTCCATTCCTGGAAGAGGAAGGAAAAGACTGCCCAGGACCGTGGTCGTTGGCGTGCAGTTGTTGATGGCCTATGCTCTGGCAAGAGCAATGGGCCTAAGTAAGTAAGTTTACATTGGGCCTCCATTGGATTGGCATCTGGCAGCCTTGTGGAATTTGTTAATTGGTAACTATTAAAGGGAAAACGGAGCAAGTCACCTTGCCGTTGTGGTTATCGTGACAAACTGGCCTGTGGGATGCCACGGTTCCGATCCCCGTAAGTGTAAAATTTGTAGGATACTGTCATATTGGCAAAAGAGGTTGTGCCTTACCACCAGCCACTGTGGTGTAGTGTTAACGTCGCGTTCTGAGGGCTAGAAGGTTGTGGGTTCGAATCCTATCAAAAGCATTTGCTTAAGCCCATCTGGTTCCCAGACAGATTTGAATCCGCCATGGGAAACCCGGAACCACACATTTCAGTTTCATCTACTAATTGAATTCGATGCGCCTTTGAGAGTGCTGCTCAGATTTACTGACCAACACCGCAGGTGTCTGTGTTTCTCGGGCGTGGATGACACCCAGACCTATTATGAAAGGAACAGTATAGACCAGAATAAAAAATTCCACATTATCTTTATCGGCCTCATAGTCACTTAGCGTCACAACAGTCTCAAACTGTGCGGTCCTCCAGGCCCTGCTGTCGTGGTGACTTCAGATTCGATTCCCTCTCCAGGTCCAAATCCGTGGTGAGTCCGTGTTGTTCCTTTCCTTAAGCACAACTTGCTCTGTAAGATCAACTTGAAGTCGTTCGGTCCTGTCGGCTGTTGTCCAGAAGCATCCGCTGCGTGCCGTCGCACCACCTACATTTTAAAGTAACTTTAGTGTTTGCTTGTGTGTTTTGATTGCGGGGGGAGGGGAGTAACTCCGTAGATAACCCTTGTTGGTCGGATCCCTGACACGATCATCCATGGAGAAGGGGGTAGTCCCTGGCATTTCAGTGGCACTGTGAATTTCGAGGGTGGAGGACAGGGATGGAGGATGTCCTGACCTTGAGGTCTGCTATTCCTCTGTTCTGCTTCATGGTCAGCACCATCTGTGTACAGCTGAGGATCAGAGGGAATCCATCAGGAGCCTCATGGGTTGCGTGCTCAGAGACGGGTGAGGCTGGAGGGCAGAGTCCTGCACGCTGAAGTCGTCGGTTCGTTCATCTTGAACACCCAGATGAGGCTTCGGTGTGTGGGCAAGGATGAAGCATTCGCTGTGGGCGTGATGCGTCATTCCCCCCGTGGGCATGAAGTGAACCAGGCACATGTACAGCCACCACACCACATCATCCCATCACCCCACAGGGCCACCTACTGCCACAAACAACTGTGCCTGTCACCCCTTATCCCCTCACCCCTCTCTTTCTCTTCCCGCCCCGACAACTACCAGACAGGTTTCAGTCTGCAACCAACTGATCCATAACAGTTTCAGGCAAATGCGACGTTCATCTCAACACCCAGTCAGGTTACATTCCGGATTAAAGCCCACACCCAGCAATGGATGTATGCCGGACAGATGTGAAGCATCCCAGTTCAGTGTGGATGGGGGTGGGGAATGTGGTTGGTGGGCTTATCAAGCACTGCACGGATGACACAGGAACTATAACACGCTGATGAAGTAAGGGAGAGAGGAAGGGGCATATCTTTTTAAAGATGTGTTCTAGGGGGCCGGTTGAATTTGAACTCCGCAAAATTCAACGTAAACCTGGTACTCTATTACGTACAACATGTCTTTATGTCAATTTGAACACACACACACACACACACATACACACACACACACACACACACACACACACACACACACACGCACGCACGCACGCACGCACGCACGCACGCACCACACACACACACACACACACACAGACACAACAACACACAACAAAAAACACAAAAGAACAGCGACTCACGCACGATTCCCCAGTCCTGTTGTTCGTCATTAAGAAAGCGAGTGTCGATCCAGGTGTCCCGTTGTGCATTGCTGGCGTCCTTAGGTGACATGGGTTGTGATTCCCTTGCCCCAGGCGATGGGTTGTTGTCCAGCTACAGGTGACATGGGTTGTGATTCCCTTGCCCCAGGCGATGGGTTGTTGTCCAGCTACAGGTGACATGGGTTGTGATTCCCTTGCCCCAGGCGATGGGCTGTTGTCCAGCTACAGGTGACATGGGTTGTGATTCCCTTGCCCCAGGCGATGGGTTGTTGTCCAGTGCAGGGTTGGACGGCAGATGCATGGGGGAACAGTCTCTGGAAGGACATTGCAGGTGGGGTTGCATGTCCCTCGGCAGGTTTTTCTGTCATGGTAATGCAGGACAGTGCAAAGCGACACGCGTACCGAAGAGATTTGATACTGCAGTGCGCTGTTCCTGAAGTGAGTGGCCTCTTAGCGACATCATTCTGACACCGCTGCAGTGCCCTGGCGCTGGAACTATTGCGGGACCACCCTGGGCATAGCTGTGTTTATTGAAGGAATCGTCATGGGTGACGCGAGTGTAATGCTTTGGGTGAATGCCGAAGAAAAAAAAAAAACGACAAGAGGACAACCTCAAACAGCATTCAACATCAATCAAGATACGTCCACCACATAGTTGAGTCTTCTTTATAGTGTAAGAGTACCGTCTGGCCAATTTTGCCTGGGTGTAGAAGAAATTCCACTCAATGTCAAACTACTTGGATTCGGTCATTCATCTTGACTCAGGAAATGCTAGTAATGTATCTGATAATGTATGTTCTAAAGTTTCCTTTTTTTCCAGGTTTACTCTTCTGCCGCCCAGCCCCATTCCCTGTGGAAAGAAATGCTTACCTACTCAGCCGAACCCCTTACCCGTCTCCACCGGCCCTTCCACACACACACACACACACACCACACACACACACACACACACACACACACACACACACACACACACACGTGCGCCCGCACTCATAAATGGGCACACAAACGCACACATACATACACTTAATCACATGGTTGTGCACACACACACACACACACACACACACACACACACACACACACACACACACACACACACACACACACATACGTGCGCCCGGACTCACATAAATGGGCACACAAATGCACACATACATACACTTAATCACATGGTTTTACACACACACACACACACACACACACACACACATACACACGCGCGCGCGCGCGCACACACACACACGCATGCCCCGCACTCACATATATGGACACACAAACGCACACATACATACACCTAATCACATGGTTGTACACACACACACACACACACACACACACACACACACACACACACACACACACACACACACAACATACGCGCGCGGCGCGCGCGCGCTCATGTGGTCACCTACATGGTAATATTTGCACCTATTCGCGTCCACGCAGAATCATACACATGCAAACACAAAATAAATTTTTAAAGAAAAATAGTCTACCTTTAATCATGACCTTGATTCTTATGCCTCCGTCTGATCTTAGCTTAAAAAATTTTTTTTTTTGAGCTTATAATCAAATCAGTCTACAAAAATCTCACCACCGTTGGCCCTCTGTAAACATAAACTGAGCCACAAAAGAAACGCAAATGGAGGGGTAGGTAGGGGTGAATATAATTAATGGCACTGTAGGTGCGCTGTGACCATATATTCCGTGCGGTCATCAGTCAGCATTAGACCTAGTGTGCAGCACGTGCAATTCAGGTCAGTGTCACTAGAAATGAGCTCACACCGGCGCCATGAACGTGGAAGCGCGTTTTTGCATGTGCAAGGCGAATGCAAACAGTCATGTCAATCTTTTTTCGCTGAACAGTATTCACACATCACTAGGAATAAAATCCCAGGCTGTTACGCCCTGGCAAAGCAATCACTTCCACATGACCAGAATGCCAAGACTGAGCGCCGTCGACAGAGAAAGAGCCACAGGGCGACTCCAAGCCGGAAACCGTGCTGCACAAGTCGCAGCTGCGTTTGGCGTGGCTGTTTCTACAATTTATCGTTTGTGGGCCAGGTTCCAGGCAAATGGCGACGCTCGGGACAACGCACGAAACGGCAGACCCCGTGTAACGACTGCGCGACAAGATCGGGCGATTCACCGCCGTCACCTGCGTGAGCCATTCACTTATGCAAGGGTAAACGGCAGAAACACCATTGGCAGGCATGGTGCACCAATTTCTGGTGAAACTGTGCGGCGTCGATTAACAGAACATCACCTGCACTGCCGCCGTCCCGTAAGGCGACCTGTTCTTACTCCAAGACATAGGCAACAACGACTGCAATGGGCCCAGCAGCACCGGAACTGGAACTGGCGGCAATGGAGGGGCATCCTCTTCATGGATGAGAGCCGATACTGTGTTCATCATGCTGATGGCCGAATCCGGGTGTGGAGGAGGCGCAACCAGAGGTATGCCAACAACAACGTCCACGAGATGAACGCTTGGGGGAGGTGTGAGCATCATGGTATGGGGAGGAATCAGCCTCAACCAGCTTGTTGGGCCTATTGTTTTCCTAGACATTGGCCCTGGTCGCGGAAATGGCGTTACTGCGCAGCGATACATTGACCAGGTGTTGAGGCCTGTTGTTATGCCTCACTTCCAGCAGCACGGCCACCTCACTCTCCAGCAGGACAATGCTCGTCCACACACTGCCAGAGTCACCACAGACTTCCTGCAGCAACAGGGCATCAGAGCTCTGCAGTGGCCCTCGCTGAGCCCTGATTTGAACCCTATCGAACACTTCTGGGACCATCTCAAACGGGAGCTGAATGCTGTTCAGCCGAGGCAAACCACAGCCCACCAGCTAGAGCAGGCACTGAGGCAGATCTGGAACAACGTCAACATGGCCACCGTCAACCGTCTGATCCACTCCATGCCCGCCAGATGTCAGGCTGTTATCAACGCTCGTGGGGGACACACTCGTTACTGACCCTCTCCGTGACACTCATGACACGTGACCACTTTTTGCTTCAGCCAACAATAAGAACACTAAAGCCAGAAACTCAATGGTTGCATTCAATTCATTTCAATGGTTTGCAATTAAATGTCAACAACATGAGAGTACATTGAATGGACCCATCGTTTGCGTTTCTTTTGTGGCTCAGTAGGTAGAAAGAAACTCGTGGAGAGCGTGGCAGCAGAGAGTCCTCAGAAGAGAAGCCCCCTTCAAGCAAGTGTTTCGGCCCTTATCTCCTGACACTCTAGGGGGGTTGGGCCACACCCGGTTCATGACTCCGGATGTCCCTCTGCTGCCCCTTTTTTTTTCCCATCTTGGGACGAGCCATGGCTGGGATTCGAACCCATGACCCTCTGGACATGCTCATTTTCCACTTAATGACTCGCGCTTTAACCACATGAGCCACAGGGACACCTGATATTTGTAGGAAATTTAAGCCTTATGAAGTTCACTTTTGTTCCTCCTTGACCAGATCCAGCTTGAACACCTCTCTGCCGCTTCTGCCATTGCTTTCAGGGCTCTGGTTTTTTCCCTCCCTGCAACTGAGAGCTGTTTCATGAGGCTGTATGCAGACGTTCCTACAAACCCCCTAGCTCCAATTTCTGCAGTGAGGACTTGACCTGATAGCCTTCTTCCTCAGGCTGTTTGCCAGATCAGCATACTTTTCAGTCTTGTAGATTTGAGCTGCCTCCATTCTGTTCTCATATGGCACCGTGAGCTCGATCATGATCAGCTGCTTGTTGACTTAGAGTGACTACTAATGTCTGGTCTCATGCCACTCTTGCTGATGATCTCTGGGTGACTCTTCCATTCTGGGAGGTCTGCAGTGCACTCCCAGTCATCTGCCCCGTATATTATATTCCACAAAGCCACCGTGCAGGAATATTCTTTTTCTTTGCTCACTGTCACATCAAATAAATTCTGGTAATAGTTAACCGCACTTTCTCAATTCCTTTATCAAGATGAGCGCTCAGATTTTTTTTTTTTTAAACACTTCGATCCGTTGTTCCAGGATCGAAATACATAGAAACACAGGCCCTTGCAATCTGCTTCTTTTTAACAGTTCGGCCACGTTTTGTTACAGAATGTTCTAGACTAACAAGATGGAGCGCTGCCAATTCGAAACGACGGCGAGGGTTGGAGATGAAGTGACGGGGGATGGGGAAAGACTTTATGGAAGAGAGAGAGAGAGAGAGGGGGGTGGTGCGGGGGGGCGGGGGGGGGGGGGATGGTGGGGGGAGAGGGGTGACGGTGGGTGGGTGTGTGGTGGGTCGGTGGGAGGGAGGGGAGGAGGGGGTTGCGTGAGAGGTGTGGGTGGGGAGGAGCAGCAACAGCAGCAGGTGACGAGGGGTGTCGGAGACTGACCTAAGGTGATTAAGGATAACGGAAAAGTTAATGGCTTTCATTATGTTCTCCCCAGGCCTGGTCAGTGAGGCCTTCATGACGTGGCGGGCCGTCCATCAGTCGAGGCCAGGACCAACGCCACGCCTGCGGGAAAGGACAAGCACACGTCACGTGCTTTGAAAGGACTGGCCCTGGGAAACGCAGTATTTAAACAAACAAACAAAAAAAAAAAAAAGAAAAAAAAAAAAGAAGAAGAATGGAATGTGGGGGCGGCAATCACACACACACACACACACACACACACACACACACACACACACACCACACACAAAACACAAACACAAACGCGCGCGCGCGCCTACAAGCACGCGCGTTACGCACACACACACACACCCGCATCGGCGCGCTCGCGCGCACGCACACACACGCACGCCACGCACGCATGCACACATGCGCGCGCGCGGCGCGCACACACACACACACACACACACACACACACACACACACACACAGATGCCCGCATGCGCGCGCGCGCACGCACACACGTACACACACACACACACACACACACACACACACTCTCTCTCTCTCTCTCTCATCTCTCTTTCTCTCTCTCTCCTCTCTCTCCCCTCTCTCTCTCCTCACACACACACACACACACATGCGCGCGCGCTCGCGCGCATGAGCGCACGTGGAGAGAGAGAGAGGGAGCAGGGGGGGGGGTGAGGAGGAAGGGAGAGAGGAATGAGACAGTTGGGAATGGGTGAGGTTGAGGCTGGGATCGGATTAGATTGTCAATTGAGGGAGACTTTTTCATTTCATTTATAATTCCATTCCATTCCCCCGGCTCTCCTTCATTTTTTGACTTCCTGTCTCCGACTGCGGCTTATACCCTCTCTTGGCGACGTTCTACGACGACTAATGTCGTCTGTGGAGTTGCCAAAAAAGGACACCTCGCGCTCGTCGTTTAACGGTTAAGTTCTGGAAAGTCTGTAACTTAAAGCGG
>CM065720.1:35434995-35437495 GCA_033310375.1 Conus canariensis
GGCCTACGTGGCTATTGGGCAGACAACACTGGGCTGTTCGGGGGGGGGGGGGGGGGGGGGGCGAAACAGAAGCAGCCTGTCTGGTTAGCTGTCTGTCTGTCAGCCTGTCTGTCTGTCTGCCTGTCTGTCTCTGTTTTTGTCTGTCTGTCTGTCTGTCTGTCTGCCCCCTCTCTCACTCTCTCTCTCTCTGCGTGCGTGCGCGCGCGCCTACGCACGCACGCACGCACGCATACACACATAATAAATAATAGATAGATAGATATAGATAGATAGATAGATAAGTTAGATAGATAGATAGTAGATACAGATTATAGCATTTACATCGATAGAGAGAGTAGCAGATTAGAGAAGAGAGGAGAGAGAGAGAGAGAGAGTAGAGAGAGAGAGAAAAAGAGAGAGAGAGAGGAGAGAGAGTGGTTTGTGTGCGCGTGCGAGAGCGCCTCTCTCTCTCTCTCTCTCTCTCTCTCTCTCTCTCTCTCTCTCTCTCTCTCTCTCGACGTCAATAGATTTCCGTAGAGAAAGCCAGACAAATGACAGATCGCCACGCGCCGCAGAGGGTGTGAGTGGGAGTGAGGGGGCCATGGCAGACAATGTGGAGGGGAGGTGGGGGGGGGGGGGGATTAGGATTGCACTCTTGGGAGCGTCTCCATAAACACCCTTGTGCACGCGAAAGGATGACACTCCGGCACTGTCCTCTTCCCATCGAACGTCCGCACTTCTCTCTCCTCCCTACTTCCCCTTCCGGTTTCCTCCTCCTCCGCCCTGCTTCCGGTACAGACGTCTTCCTCTGTGTGTCTTCCGCGTACCCACTTCATGAGTTTCCACCGCACCTTCCCCACTTTAGCTGAACTTGTCTGCGTCTCTTTTCCGTCTTGTTGTCTGGAGCTTTTTTGGTGTGTGTTTATTCTTTTGTTCTTGCCTTGGGGTTTGGTTTTGTCGGGTTTTCTTTTCCGTTTTCTGCTTTCTCCTTTTTTGTTTGTGCAAATGTGTATTGATGTCTACGACAAATGTGTATTGATCGCTAGGACCATTTCTAAACTGCACTTTCAACTTCTTTTCCTGCTTCTGCGACTCCGTTATTCACCCCCCCCCCCCACCCCACCCCACACACACACTCCCCACCTCCCTTTTTTTTTTCCTTTTCTTTTTTTCTTCTGCACCGTCTCTTACATCGGCATACATCTCTTTGACCTTGTTATAAAACTCTTTTCTTCTTCTTCTTCTTCTTCTTCTTCTTCTTCTTCTTCTTCTTCTTCTCATGGTTTACTCTTTTCTTATCTTCTGTTTTCAGTTCTTATCAATATCTTCGGATGATGTTTGTCCTTTCAGTCTCTTTCTCTTTGCTTTCTTATTCTTTGCTCAGAGACTGTCCGCTATCCCTCTCACATCAGAGGTCTAGTCGTTCAAACATGGTATGTGAGATCGTATTTCTAATTCATCATTTAATAACGCGGGATACCTTTGTTATGGGCACTTCAGTTCACGTGGCAATGACTCAGTTGACTTTTATGCGAAGGAAACTGCCAGAAATACATCCGGTGTTTGGAATTGTGATGTCCCTCTTTCTTCATCCGAAGCTATTCACATTCTCACAAGTTCAGTCTGGAACATGAGACACAAACAATGTCTCAAAGATTCAGCTCGGAAGCACAAATTGGATAAGACTAATCCAACAAGAAAATGTTGTACCCCAGGGCAGTTTGGTACAAAATAATATACCTTTTGTTCCATCTTCTTTATTTTCAGCAGAAGTTTTACATTTCGTTTCAATAAAAAAAATGCATTGCTTTCAGTATTTATGTTCTTATGTTCAATCTTTGTTAAACAGAAAACCCCTGCATATTCGTGCTCACCGTCCCAGTTTTGGAACGCCGATATGTTGTTGTGGCCTAGATAAGAAATTGCAAGGCTACAAACAAAATTAGAGCAGCACATGTTAATTGTAGACGATTATCCATAATATCACCCACATTGCGCTTTAAACAAAAACTTGGGGCATAAAAACAGATTTGAGTGATAACACTTTGCTTTTCCTATCTCTCTGAATTGATTCTACTTCGAGCACATGCTTCTCCATGCTTTGAACAGGCGACTACAATTACAAACAGATTTTGAACGCACGCACCTACGCACGCACGCACGCACGCACGCACGCGCACTCGCGCGCACGCGCGCGCACACACACAGAGAGAGAGAGAGAGAGAGAGAGAGAGAGAGAGAGAGAGGAATGAAGCAAAAACTGAAAGCTGTTCAGAAAGAATAGATGGGGTGCTCACATTTTGAGAGCTAGGTGGATAGCTGAAGGGGGATAACTGCTTTCCATTTTTGTAATTTGATAAACGACATTTTTGAAGGAAAACGTGTGGCCAGGCTAATGGATAATCATGGTATTATTCTCAATTATCAAAAAGACATTCTTCACGGAGTCCATGGTTTCCACGGACAACTGTATAGCAAATCTGAGTTTGAGGGCTGTTCTCAATGAGTTTGCCATCAGCAT
>CM065720.1:35454995-35459995 GCA_033310375.1 Conus canariensis
TGAATCTCCACCTGTACTCCTCAACATGAAAGTTCACTTACGTTTCATACCCAGTATATTCATATGACATTCTATAGGTCATGGCAATACACGCATCTCTTGCCATGACAGTTATTAGCAGTAAATGAAAAACTGGTAAACCTGCTAGACCAGATATTTAAATTAGAGAGAATGTTTTAAAATGGTGGCGAGATAATTGTCGAGTTTCTTGTTCAGCTTTTCAACGCTCTTTTTGACAGACGAATTTACCCTTAGGGCTGGACCGTATCATTCATAAACCCTTGTTTAAGTAAGGTAATGTTAACGAATCCTCTAATTACAGAATGTGTATAGGCAGGAAGCTGTACTGTTCTATTATACACTATAGTTACAGATATGGATGGAACACCGTGTTTTCACTGGCAAATATCTCGCTGTGAAAACGAAATCCCTCTATACCGGATCTTATGCTTACCTTACAAGCTTATACAAAAGCAGATTTCATTGAATGGTAAATTGTGTGTAGCATTCATCGATTTGGGAAAGGCCTTTGACTCCATTTCAAGGAAACTACTCTGGCCTCTTCATCGGAATGATGGCTTACGAGGGAAGCTGTGTCACTGTGTAAAGACTAAGTACTTCAAGGAAACTACTCTGGCTCAGTTGCAGGGAGGGAAAAAACCAGAGCCCTGAAAGCAATGGCAGAAGCGGCAGAGAGGTGTTCAAGCTGGACCTGGTCAAGGAGGAACAAAAGTGAACTTCATAAGGCTTAAATTTCTACAAATATCAGTGTCCCTGTGGCTCAGTGGTTAGAGTGCGAGTCATTAAGTGGAAAATGAGCATGTCCAGAAGGTCATGGGTTCGAATCCAGCCATGGCTCGTCCAAGATGGGGGGAAAAAAGGCAGCAGAGGGACATCGGAGTCATGAACGGGTGTGGCCCAACCCCCTAGAGTGTCAGGAGATAGGGCCGAACACTTGCTTGAAGGGGGCTTCTCTCTGAGGACTCTCTGCTGCCACGCTCTCCACGAGTTTCTTTCTACTGGCCTCTTCATCAGAATGATGGCTTACAAGGGAAGGTGTGTCACTGTATGAAGACTACGTACTTCAAGGAAACTACTCTGGCCTCTTCATCAGAATGATGGCTTACAAGGAAACTACTCTGGCCTCTTCATCAGAATGATGGCTTACAAGGAAACTACTCTGGCCTCTTCATCGAATGATGGCTTACAAGGAAACTACTCTGGCCTCTTCATCAGAATGATGGCTTACAAGGAAACTACTCTGGCCTCTTCATCAGAATGATGGCTTACAAGGGAAGCTGTGTCACTGTATAAAGACTAAGTACTCCAAAGTGAAAACAACGAGAAGATCTGGGAACGAACTCACAGACTGCATTTTGTGCACACGTGATATGAAAAAGGGTTATGCTTGTAGTCCTGCATTGCTTCATTTATTTATCGATGGATGCCCGTAAAAATCATTGAAGCGGAGCGAAATGGAGTAATATTTTCCTCTAGAATCTTTGAATTATTGTTTACTAGCTGACAATATTGCTGCCTTATTGGAACATGCTGTTATACTCCAAACGAGTATATAAACTCTATAATACATTCAGGATAAGACTCAAAATACACTGATAAATCTATAATACATTCAAGGATACGACTCAAAATAACGTGATAAACTCTATAATAATTCAAGATACGACTCAAATAACGGACACGATAGCCCTGTGGCTTATTTAGAGAAGGAGGATATTCAGCACCAAGGGGGAAACTGCTTTTAAGTGATGAGGTAAGAGGTGCTGTAAACTGGTGTAGATATCTTAGCGTCTATTTCACTACCTGTTTTGGTTTTCCATCTGCTTGTCAAGACTTTGCAAGCACGGCAAAACATGCTTTACTATGTATATTGAAAAAACTGTACATCCTCCATATTCTTTGTTGTTTGCCTGAAATTTTGATGCTCAGGTTTAGCTAACTGCCCAGTATGGAGCTAGCTGAGTTGTGGGGTCTGGACCAGACTGTTATTGAAATAGAAAAAGTTCATCTATTAGCCTTAAAAAGATTCTTGGGAGTTCAAACTAAAACACCAAATGATCTTGTATACGGAAGCACTAGTCCGTATCCTACCTGTATTGACTCATATCTGCGATGTAAATATTACTGATCGAAAATGTTTGTGTAAGGATGATAAAGATTACGCAATGGATATAAGATATTGCTTAGTTAATGCTAGGGTAAGAAACTTTGGGCCTGTGATGTTCATGAGTTTTGTTTCAAAATGGGTTTGGGCTTATTTGAATCAATCGAGGTTGTAAATGTCAAGTCTTTTTGAAAGAAATTTGTCAAAGGTTGACTAAGAACATATGGCAAACCTTGGAGGAATATATGTCAGATAGTGACAGATATACTGGTAACAAAACGTTTAAATTGTCTAGGAATTGTGAAACATACCTTTGCTTGAAATTCAGAGATTTTTTAAAGAGCTAGATGACAAGGATGAGATTTGACACTGCAGACAAATTTGCACAGATTTATTGGTAGGTTAATGCTGACGAAGATGCTAAGTCGTATAAACAATATTGTTTGCTGTGCTTTCCTGCCATCCAAGATCCCCCTTCTCTATCCTCCTGCGTCCCGTCTTAATACCTCAAAAACCCACGTCTGTTTAATGTTGTTGTGCTCATGGCAAATCCAAAAGAAATTATCCTGAAGAATATTTGTAAATACTTGAAAAAAAAAAAGCATTTGAAATCACTGTATATCTGTGAAGTCCTGAAATACGCAATTAAGACACATTAACACTTAACTGTCAAGCTATGGGATACTATCGTCTAACTGTCAAGCTATGGGATACTATCGTCTAACTGTCAAGCTATGGGATAGTGTCGTCTAACTGTTCACTGTTCATTCCAAAGTGTTGTGTCATTGTATCCCTCTCTAAACAAACCGTGGCCTGCACTGTATAAACGTCCGCGTCTCTGTGTCTCTCTCTCTCTGTCCTCATCTGTCTGTCTGTCTGTCTGTCTCTTCTCTCTTTCTCTCTTCCTTCTGTCTCTGTCTGTCTGCTCTTTTTCTGTCTCTTTCTTCTTCTCTCTCTCCTGTCTTCTCTCTCTCTCTTTCTCTCTCTTCTTCTCCTCTCTCTCTTCTCTCTTTCTGTCTGTCTCTCTTCTTGTCTGTCTCTCTCTGTCTTCTCTCTGTCTGTCTCTCTTCTGTCTGTCTGTCTCTCTTCTGTCTGTCTCCTCTCTCTTTCTTCTCTCTTCTTCTTCTCTCTTCTTCTTCTCTGCTTTTTTTGACTAAAAAATCTTCAGTCGGACATTGTTTTTGTTTAATGTTTCAGGGCCTGGAAGAGAATTGGGAGCTAAAAAGAAATCAAGGAATGAAAATAAAACATCAGACCAAGTAATGGAACATGACATATTTGTGCACAGCAGTACTAATTGCGAGCACGTGACTTGGAAGTACACTCAGTCTCTTCTCTCTCCTTCTCTCTCTTCTTCTCTCTCTCTCTCTCTCTCTCTCTCTCTCTCTCTCTCTCTCTCTCTCACAGTGTGTGTATGTGGGCGTGTGTGTGTCTGCGTATCTGTGTGTCTGTGTGCCGTGTGAGTGTGCGTGCCTGCGCACGCGCGCGCGCGCGCGCGCGCGTGTGTGTGTGTGTGTGTGTGTGTGTGGTGTGTGTGTGTGTGCGAGGAGGGGGCGAGGGGGGTATACGGGTGACCGTGTGGTGTGTGTGTGGTGCGTGCGTGCGTGCGTGCGTGCGTGCGTGCGTGCGTGGTGTGTGTGTGTGTGTGTGTGTGTGTGTGTGTGTGTGTGTGCGTGTGTCGCGCGCGCGCACGCGCGGGCATACGCGCGCTTGCGTGTGTGTGCCTATGCGCAGAAGAGTGTGTGAGTGTGCGTGCATACGTGTGTGTGTGTGTGTGTGTGTGTGTGTGTGTGTGTGGTGTGTGTGTGTGTGGTGTGTGTGTGTCTGTGTCTGTCTGTGTGTGTGTGTGTGTGTGTGTGTGTGAGTGAGTGTGTGTGTATGTGTGTGTTTGTATGTGTGTGTGTGTGCGCGCGCGCGCGCGCGCGGCGGCGTGCGTGTGTGTGTTGTGTGTGTGTGTGTGTGTGTGTGGCGGGTGTGTGTGTGTGTGTGTGTGTGTGTGTGTGTGTGAGTAAGCAACGGCTTGAGCCAGCTCCAAGGAACTGGTCTCCCAGCGTTGAAACGCCCGCCATTGTACTGGCACTTCTGTTTTTCTTCCTTGAACTGGAAGCAGAGAAAGTGCAGCTAGATTTTGTTCTCTTTAAATCACAGAGAAAGTGCCGCTAGAGTTTTCTCTTTAAATCACTGTCATTGAAAAAGGCCCTTATTTTGGGCGGCGGGGTGAGGTGGGGGTGGGGGGGGGGGATGAAGTCATTTAATTTGAAGGTTCCCAGACGTCTCTTCACTCCAATCACTATTGAACAGTATTCCCAAATGGTTGAGAAGATCGACTCTAAAATCATCGTCAACCCTCTCCAATTTACGAAGTAGAAAATAAAAGAAGCTCAGTCTTTTTTTTTTTTTTTTTTTTTTTCTTTGTCATATTTTGAAAACGTGTGTGTGTGTGTGTGTGTGTGTGTGTGTGTGTGTGTGTGTGTGTGTGTGTGTGTGTGTGTGTGTGTGTGTGTGTGTGTGTGGAAGAGAGAGAAGAGAGAGAGAGAGAGAGAGAGAGAGAGAGATAGAGAGAATTAGAGAATTACAAAGTAGGCAGCGACGTCGCAATTCTACTTGATGACAGCTCTGTAGTCAAATCACTATGCTTCGCTAGTGTGTGACAAGGGCACGCACAAGACTATGAAAAAAAAAAAAAATCTGAAACCACTGGTCTGCTCGTGGTTTTTTTTATTTTTTAAATCTCCAACGGCAGAAAAAAAAAAAAGTAACATCAAAGACGCCACGGATTCAAACTGACGCTTCACAGTTGCTGCCTCGCCTCAGATCGATTCTTTGTGCCAGCGAGAATGATGAGAACGGACGGCAGACGGGAGCGAGAGCGGAG
>CM065720.1:35464995-35472495 GCA_033310375.1 Conus canariensis
GATGCGTCTCTGAGAGTGTTGCTCAAATTTCTAGTCCAACACTGCAGGTGCTGTATCTCTCGGGCCTAGCTGACGCTCGGATATGTTATGTGAGTAAGCGAGGAATACAGCCCTGTTACATTACTCTCTGACCAAAACAAACTTCGAAGTACCATCTTTAAAATCCCCGTCCTCATCGATCAGCTTAAAAAAAAAGTATCAACTTCTATGGCCATCCATGCCCTGCTCACGCAGTGACCTAAGATTTGGCATCCTCTTCATGTCTATGCTGTAGATGAGTTCCTGTCCAGATCATCGGTGTCGGCAAATTCACTGGCACTGTCGTCGTCTGGACAGGCTGCACACCAAAAAGTTAATCCACCAAAAGATTGCTTAAGGAGTCAAGTATTTATAGACAGGCACAATGAGATTGATTAGAGAATTTTTGTTGTGTCTGAAACTTGATTTACTTTCTGTTTTTTTGTCATATGGCCATCAAGGCTCAAGCCAGGTGGTTCCAAGCAGACAGATTAAAATGAAAGGAATGGGACTGTTTGGGGGAAACAACCTGGCGCAAAGATTGGGTCACCGGTAAGTGGAAAAGGCCTGACATGTGACGTCATATAAGGGCTCAGTTGGTAGAGCGCCGGACTCGTGATCCTGGGGTTGCGGGTTTGAATCTCCGCCGGGCTGTTTCGGTACAGGGGGATTTTTCCCTCGGAGTTAACATTGGTTCTGACTCCATTTCCCATACAGTCCTTCGAATGAGACTATAAACCGAAGTTCCGTGTGTGAACGCAGCATAACATCTTGCACACACGTAAAATCCCATTACCAACTTTCGGAAGAGTAGGCCAATTTGGCCGTCAGTATGGATGACACGTTACACATAGCATGCACCCTGCGTGAGAAATGGAAAGAATAAAGGAAATAAGGAAATTAGTGAACGATATTGAACGATGTTCGCTGGGTGACACGGGAAACGACTGAATGAAGCGTCAGCTGGCAGCTCTTCAGTCGGCACTACCTAGGTAGGCAGCCCGTTGTTTAAACGAGTGTGGATTGTAAAGCGCTTAGAGCTTGGTCTTTAGCCGAGAATAGGCGCTATACAAGTATTCATTATTATTTTTATTATTACCTCGTGTATTTCTAGATTGTAAATGTGATCGGGAGAAATAAAAAATTAAAAAAAAATTTAAAAAGTGAAATGGTTGGTGGGGGAGGGGAGGGGAGAAGGGGGGGGGTCCATTTAATCTTTTCTCAGGTTACTATCATTTGTGGGTCAAATCTATGGATTGTATAGTGATATAGAGCAAAATCCTCATGGGGGCGTGTGGCCACATGGTTGCACCATCAGTATTGGGGCGCTGTTACACTGGTTCTACGACTTAGCAAGTGTTTGTAGGGGGCTCAGTGGGTGGTGTCTTGTGATTTGTGGATCCGAACAGGTTCCACTGAACATCACCGAGGTGACTCAGCAGCACTGCAGTATCTCCTCTCGTGGGTTGTCTCATGCCGACATGATATCGATTGCTCCCTGTGGATTGTCAGTGCCCGGGGCTGTGAACTGGGGGCCGGAAGGAGCGCCAAGAAGGTAATGCTACCAAAGTGGTACAGATGATAGGTAAGACAAAAAAACACCACCACCACCACCACCACACCACCACCTCCACACCACCACCTCCACACCACCTCCGCCAAAACTTTTCCATTTACGTAGGTCTTTTTCCACGACTCGTGAAAAAGAAGAGGTGGAACTGGTTTGCAGGGCAAAATGACACGATGTAGTTTTGGGTACAGTGGTGTCAGTTTTCCGTGATGGGCGATCTGAAAAAGAACGAAGCAGGCAGGCCCTCGCCCAAGCAAAGAACACGATATCAATTAACAATAAGCGGCAAGAAACCGTATAGCTTCCAGTCCTACGCCGGATCAGGTTAAAGCTTAGAAGAAATGAAAACGTGCGGTAGAGGCCGGGTGCTTCCATGATCGCAAGTGGGAAGACACAGCAGTGACACGTGAGTAATCACTTGGCCTATACTTCCCTCATCTCTTCACCCCCACCCCCACCATCCCACGGCTCTTTCCTGTATAAGATAACAAGCGGAAGAAGGATATAATGAGAAAAATGGAAAAAAGGGAAAAAAAAACAAACACGAACAAGCAACAACAAAGGCCAGTCATTATCCTCTTTTGTTGTCCGCCACGCCCACTTCCCAGACAGCAAGGGTCCTAGAGCCCACCTAGGGCCCACCTAGGTTCTGGCTAGATCCAGCTCGTCCAAGCTGAAGCTAGCTAGAACCTAGTGGACCCTAGTACCCTTGCTGTAGGGTTCGTTGTATGATGCCGAAAATAGAATGAGTCGACGCAAGAGTGTGAAAATAGTAGTCACGCTCTTCATTTTCCAACTGCTCTCCCCCCCTCCCCCCCCCCCCCCCCCACACACACACACCCCACCTCCCCTTTGCCGGCAGATTGACATGACACAAAAGCAGGCAACGCCACAGTGACGGTGCCTTAGAGGTGGAAAAAAGCACGTACGGAAGTAGGACCAGACAGCTTCTTCAAACTCAAACTTAAGGAGCTTCGACCTGTCGGTCATTTTCAAGCAAGACTTGAAGATCTAAATGAAGAAACAATGAAGATAAATGAATGGTAGAAAAAACGGAACTACTGCAGGTAAACAACTTCTCCAAATGACCGAGAGATTCAGGCACTTTATTTACGTGGTAGGATGGGTTTTTTTTCCCTTGTTCGATTGGTTGGTTGGTAGGTTGGTTGATATTGTTTTGTTTTGTTTTGTAATTGTATGGCTCAGGTATTGCAACCTTTATTTTCATGGTTAACTTCTACCGGCAGTCATTCTACTTCGAACCCTTCCAGTTTTGGACCGACAAGATCATGACCTCAATGAGGTATCATAACTCTTTTAAAATCTCTCTTCTTCCACATGGTGAACACAGAACACAAAACAAAACAGGGGCGACAACTACTGGCCGAGACCAGCGTAACGTGGCGAGCAGAGGAGAAAGGATGATTTTCACTTCAATGACCCACACGGACAGAACAGACCTATACGGTCAAGCATGGAAGACAAAGGCTATAATGGTATATGTTGAGGAAATGACCTTAAAAGAAAAAAAAAGGTCAGTCAGTCTTCACATGTCTTTGATGGCGTGAACGAACTCAGTTTCAGCTCCTCTGACACATTTCGCACCGGAACTCTTCTCTTGGGAACCATGCCTTCAACGACAGCTGTTACTCCTGTTATGTTCATGGCTGAGCCGTCCACATTTCCGGGTTGTCTGCAGTTGTCTGACTCTGTTGCCATGACTGCACGACAAATAATCTGTGAGTGAACAGATGATCATGATGCTGTTGTGTTATCGTTCTTCCCCTCATGCCTTGATGTGGCATCCATGACACGGTGAGATGTTGTACAGTGTGTTCTGTTGCTTTCAAGACATGTGTTGTTTTTGTGCAGGTCCTTCTTTCCTCTCTGCCCGTCTCACCCCGAGGGTTTCCCTCGTCCTCATCACCTTTGTCTATGGGCCCCGAACAGTCTGACTTAATAAAGCATCCGTATTCTCTCTCTCT
Organism: Conus canariensis; assembly: GCA_033310375.1. NCBI lineage: Eukaryota > Metazoa > Mollusca > Gastropoda > Neogastropoda > Conidae > Conus > Conus canariensis. The sequence continues at coordinate 35,468,569 of CM065720.1, forward strand.
CTCTCTCTCTCTCTCTCTCTCTCTCTCTCTCTCTCTCTCTCTCTCCTCTCTCTCTCTCTCTCTCTCTCTCTAACAGTCTGACACAATAAAGCATATTTTTGTACTGCTTGCATGCAAAGTAAAGAGTGAAGTGAGACAATATGGGGTGGGGATGATTAAACGATTAAAAATTAAAAAAACGGCTCATCACTCTTCACTGACAAACGCTCACTGCCAGAGGGGCACACGGGAGAGCGCAGTCTTCTGTCAAAGTCGTACAGTCCAGGCAGGACCTGCTCTTGACTTCCGGATCCGCACCATAACGTCATGGGTTCGTCCTCGGCCACGTTCTGCTATTCCTTTTGTTGAAATCGGAAAATGGAGGTGGGCGACGGAGGGGGGAGGAGGGGAGGCGGGGGGGGGGGAGACTAATGACGAGGAAGGAGGGGGAGGTGAAGGGTGAAGTGTATGCATGTTTCGGGGAACGTCGGATGGGCCAAAGCTAGTGTAAACATATTGGCAGTGCCACGTTTAACGTGCATTCAGCTTTGAATAAACCAGACTGACATGACGACGACAACAACAACAACAACAACAAAAGCTGGTAGATGATCTATCCCAACTCTCTTCCCCCCCCCCCCCCCCCCCCACACACACACACACACCTTCCAACCCCTTCCCCTGTACCACTTGAAATGAGGCCATCTATGTGACGTGACACCGTAGACTAGACAACAGTTTGACAAGGGCCGGCGGGAGAGAGAGCAGGCCCCTGTTTAAGTCCAGCAGTTCTTTGCTCGCTAGATCCGAGATGTAACCCGGATCTTTACAAAGTTTTTGCAAAGTTCGTAGTTCTGAATACATTTCATAAGCCTGATTTCTTTTTAATGATGATCGAACAATTGTATACAGAGGAACTGACATACATGTTGTAAAATGCTGCGATTCGAAGTGTTTAGGGAGCGAAAAAAAATCCTGGATTTCACCCTCTACACCAGATCCACACGAGTATCCAGCTAATTCGTCCTTGGGTCTCTTTCCATCAAATATCCCTGCAACTGCTTTCATTGTGTTTGTGTAGTCTTGCCAACATGAAAACAAACAAACAAACAAACAACAACCGGGGATGAAAACGTAGGCCCTTTGGTAGAGGAATTCAATACGGTCAGTTTGGAAAATTATCCGATACATTTAATCTTCAATAGATATTGTGACACAGGCTTTGTTCAACTGAATAGAGTACCTTGCCCCTTCTCCCCGCTTTCCTCTCACTCCTCCTCCTCCTCCTCCTCCTCTGCCTCCTTCTCCTCCTTGTCCAGTCCCTTCCTCCACACATGTTTTCTTCCTATTTTTCATCAGCTTGATGATGTTTCTTTGTTTACGTTCAGGTCATTCCCAGTTACTTTAAATGATGTTTGTGACATGTAAATGCAACAACTTGCGCTCGGCTGGGCTATACGCAACATTACCTTACCTTACGAACAACTTGAGGCCTCTCTCTCTCTCTCTCTCTCTCTCTCTCTCTCTCTCTCTCTCTCTCTCTCTCTCTCTCTCTCTCTCTCTCTCTCTCTCTCTCTCTATCCTTTCATCATTCATCCAACCTCTCTCCACATTTTTTCTGTCCTCCTTCAGCTCATAATGGCCTTGTGGAGGCACTTTCCCTGCATCCAGAGCATCCCTATCTTCTCCCTTTCCGTCTGTCTGATCGATCGCTCAGCTGGCGTGTACAGTGGGGAGTAAATTAGGCTTATGTAAACGACGGAAACAAGGAAGAGAAGGAGAAAAGAAGAAGAAGAAGAAGAAGAAGAAGAAGAAGAAGAAGAAGAAGAAGAAAATTATCAATAAGGAAAAGGAAGGGAAAACAGACGAAGAAAAGAAAAAAAGAACAGGGAAGGGGGGGGGGGAGAGGGGGAGGAGAGTAGCGTGTGGGAAGAGGGAGGAGAGGGAGGAGGGAGGAGGAAGAGTGGGAGGTGTCAGAATTAATTAAAAGGGAAACGGGATGAGAAAAAAACAAACAAACAAACAAACAAACAAACAAACAAACAAACAAACAAACAAACAACACAAAGAACAAGGTAGGAATAGAAAGGTCACTTCTGTTTATTTACTCGGCAGGGAGAAGACATATAGGGGATGTGTTTGCTTACTGCTTTTTTTTTTTTTTTTTCAAATTGTTGTTGTTAGAAGTGTTTATTGTCTTTCTTTCTTTTTCCTCTTTCACCGAATTTTCTTCCAGCTCAATGCCATTCATTTCGCTCGACCTTCCTTATATACACAGCCTCATTTTTTTTTTTTTATATATATATTTTTTTTATCTTTGCTTGTTGCTTCGCTAAGGAAGCTCACGTTTTCGCCAGTCTCTGTTCGCTTGCTTGTCCGTCCGTCCGTCTGTCCGTCTGTCTATCTGTCTGTTTCTGTCTGTCTGTCTGTCTGTCTGTCTGTCTGTCAGCAAGAATACGTAAAAAGAATTGAACTGACTTGACTGAAACTTGGCTGAAAGATGGGATACGACTCAAGGATGTAACTACCATACTGTGTTATGGAACAGTAGTGCGGAATGGATTAAAGCGTGTCAGAAAAAAATACGCCGAAAGCACAGACTCGAATGTCATGACATGTGGTGCAAAGATAGAAAATGTGGGGTCAAAGAATGAAGCCATTGTCAGAAAAAATACGCCGAAAGCACAGACTCGAATGTCACGCATGTGGTGCAAAGATAGAAAATGTGGTCAAAGAATGAAGCCATTCAGTCTTGGTACAGATCCGTGCGGTGGATTCGGATCACAGAACGGATACTGGATCCGTTCGACCTTGACTTTGGCCAGCTGCCTTCCGAGTAACCTGATTTTGTTTTACGTCAATTTATTGTTTCCATTGTGGTTTTTTTCTGTTTGTTTGTTTGTTTTTACTTTATTGGTGTATGTATTTGCAGCAGCAGCAACAGCAACAACAGCAGCAGCAGCAGCAAAACAACAACAACAACACAGACAGCAGTCATCTCCTTCCCACTCTCCGTATCCCTTCTATTCTCCCCTACCCTTTCCCGCAGTCTAATATCACTTTTAGTGAACAGACGTTAAACAGACTAACAACAACAACAAGAACAACAACAACGACATCAACAACAACAACAACAACAACACACACACACACACACACACACACACACACACACACACACACACACACACACACACACACACACACACACACACAAACATACAAGTTGGCCCTGTTTTGAGGTCCTTGTTGCTTTCTCTCTTCTTCCTCCCTCCCCCCCCCCCCCCCCCCCCCCACCCACCCCCCACACACACACACATTCCTTTCTCTTTTCTTTATTTCAGCATTTAGTTGTTTATTATCGTAGAAGTTTTCTTTTTAAATATCAGATTCACAGACATACATCTTCTCCCTGCTAATGATTGTACAGTTTTTGGTAAAAAACCTGCATTTTGTTTCTGTCTGTATCAGCCGACTGCTCCGCTGTAAGTAAGGTGCCTTCGTTCATTTTGACACGTCAAGGAGTGGAGGAGACACTTCCCCGGCAGACAGAATGCTGTGTGTTTAGGTGAAAAGTTATACAGCCACATTGGTAAGGGTAGAGGACGCTGGGCAAGTGGGCGGAACTGAAGGTGGGGAGAGGACGAGAGAAGGTCGACCTCGATCTGTCTATACTCACTGTCGGTTTTTCTCTCTCGCTTTCTTCCCTGTTTTTTTTTCCCCCCCTGTTCTTTAACTGTGCATGTTATTATATTCTTTTCTATCTGTTTGTCTGTCTGTCTGTCTGTCTGTCTGTCTGTCTGTCTGTCTTCTGTCTTACTTTCTTTCTGTCTGTCTGTCTGCCTGTCTGTCTTCATTGATCATAGTTTGGAAAACGTGTTTTTGCCCTGCCTTGATTTGTTCTTTCTTTCGTTCCTTCCTTCCTTCTTTCTTTCTTTCTTTCTTTCC
>CM065720.1:35477495-35484995 GCA_033310375.1 Conus canariensis
AAATGCGCGCGCGCGCCGCACAACACACACACACACACACACACACAGGGAGAGAAATGTGGGAGAAGGAGAGAGACAGGCAGATAGACAGACAGACAGACACACTATTGGACGGAGGGAAGACAGACAGTCAGACAGTCAATCAGACGCAGACAGACAGACAGACAGAAGAAGAAGAAGAAGAAGAAGGAAGAAGAAGAAGAACAACAACAACAACAACAACAACAACAACATTAACAACAACAACAACAATCGGTTGTTTTGCCCACATTTTCTGAGAACAACGATATCATAATATATTTGACACATATTTGATCGTTTCTCTTCCATAGAACGCGAAGCACGGAACCTCTTGTTCTCCATGTTTCTAACTGGTGGATAGAAAACAGTCAGGACCATCTGATTGTGTGAATCCACTGCCCTGTTTCTATCCAAGCTTATAGCTCTCTCATTTTATCGCCTTTTTTTTTTTTTAACAGACTGGAAGAATTCTTTGGATAAGGTTTCAAAATTTGTATCGTTTATTCGAGGGAGCTGAGAGATGGAGTTCGAAAAGGTATCGTCGTTTGTTAGTATCGTTATTGCCTTTCTTTATTAAAAGAAAAAAAAAAGATAAGCTTAGGTATTGTTCCATTATGCATGACAAAAATTGACAGCCCATAGTTTAGAAGACTGTAGTATTCACTATCTACATAAGCACTCACACTATCCCCCATATTGCACTTATCATAAGTTAGTCGATGGTTCTGTTAAAAAAAAAAAAGAAGAAGAAGAAATTCTGCTTTCGAAAAGCTTCCGTCATTTATGAATGTCGTTTATATTTTTTCGTCAAGGAATCTGAAAGATAGATTCAGAAAAGACCCCGACATTTATTGGCTGAAGCTCAGAGCCTTTATGACATAAAAGAGAAAGTGGATTTGGCAGTGTTCTCATTCCTCTGTCATTGTTGTTCCCATTCCAGATAATAAACAATGGTTCTGGGAAAAGGTTATTTCATATCTTATTTTAATTCGACCTCTCTCAAGAACACCGACAGATGAGATTGGAAAAGGTTTCATTATATCTCCCATGGCATTGACATTTGCATTCTCGTCACACCACGCCGCTGCGCACGCACCTTTCCATTGTGTCACTGATGACATCATTTAACATCCACCGTTGCAACTGTCACCCCTCAATTTGGCCGCGCCTTTTGACGACATTCGTTTGCTGTTGAAGGCGAACAATGCCATGACAGGCCAACAGACGAGCGTTTCTCGTGCGCTTGAAATGGGAATGGTCTGGGAAGGTGAGACCGGACAACGGAGCAGTTATCATGTCAAACCAGTCCTTCAACAACTCTTTTGCTCATCACTCTTTGCTTCTCCTCCATCTTGGAAAAGTGTGTTTCTGTTTCCCTGCTTTCCTTCCTCAAACAGAGGAATTGATGGCTGCAGCGTTCAGAGCACTGCGAAATGGAATTTCCCAGTCGATCTCGTGACATAGAATTTAGGAAATTGAACACACTGAAATTAAAAGCGCCATGGGTGATACATAGAATACACTCAACTAGTGTCGATCGTACGTTTTGATCCGAGTGCAGTCGCTAAAAGGGTGTGTATTGAAGTTAATGGTAATTGGACACACCTGCTTTCACTAATTTCTTGTCTGTGAATTTTGTTTGATTATTTTCCTTTTCTCCATCTTCTACTGCATGCACAGAGAGAGAGAGAGAGAGAGAGAGAGAGAGAAGAGAGAGAGAGAGAGAGAGAGAGACAGACAGACAGACAGACAGACAGACAGACAGACAGATGGAGAGAGGGAGAAAGAGAGGGAGGTAGAAAGAAGGCAGACAGACAGACTGATAGACAGACAGACAGACAAACAGACAGACAGACAGATAGAGAAGAAGAAGAAGAAGAAGACGAAGAAGAAGAAGAAGAAGCAAGAGCATGAACAAGAATTGATTACTTTACCCACGTTTTCTGATAAAAACGTCATTATGATATCTTTGACACAAATTTGATCATTCGACTTCCACAAAATATGATCCATGATCAAACTCCTCTCCTGTCGTCAACGGATCGATAGACAACAGACAGGAGGATCTACTGATTCTGTGAATCCAATGCCCTGCTTCTAACCGAAATAGCGCTTTCTTATTTTCCTGCTTTTTTTCCCAATAAAGTGGCAGAATTCTTTGGAAAAGGTTTCAGAATTTGTCACTGTTGTTGTAGCGGGTATTCAAGGAACATGAGAGATAGACTTGTAAAAGATGTCATCGCTCACTGGTATTGTTGTCAATGTCACCCTTCTAAGATAGGCCATAACGATGGCTTCATTATGCACAACATTAGTGAGAGTTAATGGTCAAGAAGGCTAAAATACAAACTATATGCATGCGCACTGACACTATCTCCCATATACATTGATAATGTATTGGTGCCATCATCAGTTCTGTTCAAACATTTTTAACGATGGCTTTAAAATAGCTTTTATCATTATCATTATTGTTAAAGCTTTTGGCCATGGGGATTAGAAGATGAATTTGGAAAGGGTTTCAACATTTGTTGGCATCATTACAGCCTTCATCGAACAAGATGAAAGCTGGATCTGGAAGCTCCACTATTCATGTGTTATTGTAGTTTTAAATCATGAAATTGAACAATGGCTCTGGGGAAAAGTTGTCATTATATATTGCTTTGATTCTCCCTCTCATTCAGGAAAACTGACAGATGAGATTGGAAAAGGTTTCATTGTATCTCCCATGGCATTGACATTTGCATTCTCGTCACACCACGCCGCTGCGCACGCACCTTTCCGTTGTGTCACTGATGACATCATTTAACATCCACCGTTGCAACTGTCACCCGTCAATTTGGCCGCGCCTTTTGACGACATTCGTTTGCTGTTGAAGGCGAACAATGCCATGACAGGCCAACAGACGAGCGTTTCTCGTGCGCTTGAAATGGGAATGGTCTGGGAAGGTGAGACCGGACAACGGAGCAGTTATCATGTCAAACCAGTCCTTCAACAACTCTTTTGCTCATCACTCTTTGCTTCTCCTCCATCTTGGAAAAGTGTGTTTCTGTTTCCCTGCTTTCCTTCCTCAAACAGAGGAAATGATGGCTGCAGCGTTCAGAGCACTGCGAAATGGAATTTCCCAGTCGATCTCGTGACATAGAATTTAGGAAATTGAACACACTGAAATTAAAAGCGCCATGGGTGATACATAGAATACACTCAACTAGTGTCGATCGTACGTTTTGATCCGAGTGCAGTCGCTAAAAGGGTGTGTATTGAAGTTAATGGTAATTGGACACACCTGCTTTCACTAATTTCTTGTCTGTGAATTTTGTTTGATTATTTTCCTTTTCTCCATCTTCTACTGCATGCACAGAGAGAGAGAGAGAGAGAGAGAGAGAGAGAGAGAGAGAGAGAGAGAGAGAACAGACAGACAGACAGACAGACAGACAGACAGACAGACAGATGGAGAGAGGGAAAAGAGAGGGAGGTAGAAAGAAGGCAGACAGACAGACTGATAGACAGACAGACAGACAAACAGACAGACAGACAGATAGAGAAGAAGAAGAAGAAGAAGACGAAGAAGAAGAGAGAAGAAGAGCAAGAGCATGAACAAGAATTGATTACTTTACCCACGTTTTCTGATAAAAACGTCATTATGATATCTTTGACACAAATTTGATCATTCGACTTCCACAAAATATGATCCATGATCAAACTCCTCTCCTGTCGTCAACGGATCGATAGACAACAGACAGGAGGATCTACTGATTCTGTGAATCCAATGCCCTGCTTCTAACCGAAATAGCGCTTTCTTATTTTCCTGCTTTTTTTCCCAATAAAGTGGCAGAATTCTTTGGAAAAGGTTTCAGAATTTGTCACTGTTGTTGTAGCGGGTATTCAAGGAACATGAGAGATAGACTTGTAAAAGATGTCATCGCTCACTGGTATTGTTGTCAATGTCACCCTTCTAAGATAGCCATAACGATGGCTTCATTATGCACAACATTAGTGGAGTTAATGGTCAAGAAGGCTAAAATACAAACTATATGCATGCGCACTGACACTATCTCCATATACATTGATAATGTATTGGTGCCATCATCAGTTCTGTTCAAACATTTTAACGATGGCTTTAAAATAGCTTTTATCATTATCATTATTGTTAAAGCTTTTGGCCATGGGATTAGAAGATGAATTGGAAAGGGTTTCAACATTTGTTGGCATCATTACAGCCTTCATCGAACAAGATGAAAGCTGGATCTGGAAGCTCCACTATTCATGTGTTATTGTAGTTTTAAATCATGAAATTGAACAATGGCTCTGGAAAAGTTGTCATTATATATTGCTTTGATTCTCCCTCTCATTCAGGAAACTGACAGATGAGATTGGAAAAGGTTTCATTGTATCTCCCATGGCATTGACATTTGCATTCTCGTCACACCACGCCGCTGCGCACGCACCTTTCCGTTGTGTCACTGATGACATCATTTAACATCCACCGTTGCAACTGTCACCGTCAATTTGGCCGCGCCTTTTGACGACATTCGTTTGCTGTTGAAGGCGAACAATGCCATGACAGGCCAACAGACGAGCGTTTTCTCGTGCGCTTGAAATGGAATGGTCTGGAAGGTGAGACCGGACAACGGAGCAGTTATCATGTCAAACCAGTCCTTCAACAACTCTTTTGCTCATCACTCTTTGCTTCTCCTCCATCTTGGAAAAGTGTTTTCTGTTTCCCTGCTTTCCTTCCTCAAACAGAGAAATGATGGCTGCAGCGTTCAGAGCACTGCGAAATGAATTTCCAGTCGATCTCGTGACATAGAATTTAGGAAATTGAACACACTGAAATTAAAAGCGCCATGGTGATACATAGAATACACTCAACTAGTGTCGATCGTACGTTTGATCCGAGTGCAGTCGCTAAAAGGGTGTGTATTGAAGTTAATGGTAATTGGACACACCTGCTTTCACTAATTTCTTGTCTGTGAATTTTGTTGATTATTTTCCTTTTCTCCATCTTCTACTGCATGCACAAGAGAGAGAGAGAGAGAGAGAGAGAGAGAGAGAGAGAGAGAGAGAGAGACAGACAACAGACAGACAGACAGACAGACAGACAGATGGAGAGAGGGAGAAAGAGAGGGAGGTAGAAAGAAGGCAGACAGACAGACTGATAGACAGACAGACAGACAAACAGACAGACAGACAGATAGAGAAGAAGAAGAAGAAGAAGACGAAGAAGAAGAAGAAGAAGAGCAAGAGCATGAACAAGAATTGATTACTTTACCCACGTTTTCTGATAAAAACGTCATTATGATATCTTTGACACAAATTTGATCATTCGACTTCCACAAAATATGATCCATGATCAAACTCCTCTCCTGTCGTCAACGGATCGATAGACAACAGACAGGAGGATCTACTGATTCTGTGAATCCAATGCCCTGCTTCTAACCGAAATAGCGCTTTCTTATTTTCCTGCTTTTTTTCCCAATAAAGTGGCAGAATTCTTTGGAAAAGGTTTCAGAATTTGTCACTGTTGTTGTAGCGGGTATTCAAGGAACATGAGAGATAGACTTGTAAAAGATGTCATCGCTCACTGGTATTGTTGTCAATGTCACCCTTCTAAGATAGGCCATAACGATGGCTTCATTATGCACAACATTAGTGAGAGTTAATGGTCAAGAAGGCTAAAATACAAACAATGCATGCGCACTGACACTATCTCCCATATACATTGATAATGTATTGGTGCCATCATCAGTTCTGTTCAAACATTTTTAACGATGGCTTTAAAATAGCTTTATCATTATCATTATTGTTAAAGCTTTTGGCCATGGGGATTAGAAGATGAATTTGGAAAGGGTTTCAACATTTGTTGGCATCATTACAGCCTTCATCGAACAAGATGAAAGCTGGATCTGGAAGCTCCACTATTCATGTGTTATTGTAGTTTTAAATCATGAAATTGAACAATGGCTCTGGGGAAAAGTTGTCATTATATATTGCTTTGATTCTCCCTCTCATTCAGGAAAACTGACAGATGAGATTGAAAAGGTTTCATTGTATCTCCCATGGCATTGACATTTGCATTCTCGTCACACCACGCCGCTGCGCACGCACCTTTCCATTGTGTCACTGATGACATCATTTAACATCCACCATTGCAACTGTCACCCGTCAATTTGGCCGCGCCTTTTGACGACATTCGTTTGCTGTTGAAGGCGAACAATGCCATGACAGGCCAACAGACGAGCGTTTCTCGTGCACTTGAAATGGGAATGGTCTGGGAAGGTGAGACCGGACAACAGAGCAGTTATCATGTCGAACCAGTCCTTCAACAACTCTTTTGCTCATCACTCTTTGCTTCTCCTCCATCTTGGAAAAGTGTGTTTCTGTTTCCCTGCTTTTCTTCCTCAAGCAGAGGAAATGATGGCTGCAGCGTCCAGAGCACTGCGAAATGGAATTTCCCAGTCGATCTCGTGACATAGAATTTGGGAAATTGAACACACTGAAATTAAAAGCGCCATGGGTAATACATAGAATACACTCAACTAGTGTCGATCGTACGTTTTGGTCCGAGTGCAGTCGCTAAAAGGGTGTGTATTGAAGTTAATGGTAATTGGACACACCTGCTTTCACTAATTTCTTTTGTCTGTGAATTTTGTTTGATTATTTTCCTTTTCTCCATCTTCTACTGCATGCACAGAGAAAGAGAGACAGACAGACAGACAGACAGACAGATGGAGAGAGGGAGGGAGAAAGAAGGCAGACAGACAGACTGATAGACAGACAAACAGACAGATAGAGAAGAAGAAGAAGAAGAAGACGAAGAAGAAGAAGAGCAAGAGCAAGAGCATGAACAAGAATTGATTACTTTACCCACATTATCTGATAAAAACGTCATTATGATATCTTTGACACAAATTTGATCATTCAACTCCCACAAAATATGATCCATGATCAAACTCCTCTCCTGTCGTCAACGGATCGATAGACAACAGACAGGAGGATCTACTGATTCTGTGAATCCAATGCCCTGCTTCTAACCGAAATAGCGCTTTCTTATTTTCCCGCTTTTTATTCAATAAAGTGGCAGAATTCTTTGGAAAAGGTTTCAGAATTTGTCACTGTTGTTGTAGCGGGTATTCAAGGAACATGAGAGATAGACTTGTAAAAGATGTCATCGCTCACTGGTATTGTTGTCGATGTCACCCTTCTAAGATAGGCCATAACGATGGCTTCATTATGCACAACATTAGTGAGAGTTAATGGTCAAGAAGGCTAAAATACAAACTATTTGCATGCGCACTGACACTATCTCCCATATACATTTATAATGTATTGGTGCCATCATCAGTTCTGTTCAAACATTTTTAATGATGGCTTTAAAATAGCTTTTATCATTATCATTATTGTTAAAGCTTTTGGCCATGGGGATTAGAAGATGAATTTGGAAAGGGTTTCAACATTTGTTGGCATCATTACAGCCTTCAT
>CM065720.1:35494995-35497495 GCA_033310375.1 Conus canariensis
AACTGGCCAACACCGTAGTGACTCAGTAGCAGTGCAGAGACTGCTCCAGTGGGTAGCCTCGTGACGACTCGACACTGACTGTTCCCTTAGGACTGCCGGTGCCGTGCTGTGGAGGGTGTATGTCTGTGGGCTGTGGAGGGTATGTCTGTGGACTGTGGGGTATGTCTGTGGGCTGTGGAGGGTATGTCTGTGGCTGTGGAGGCTGTGGAGGGTATGTCTGTGGGCTGTGGAGGGTATGTCTGTGGGCTGTGGAGGGTATGTCTGTGGGCTGTGGAGGGTATGTCTGTGGACTGTGGAGGGTATGTCTGTGGGCTGTGGAGGGTATGTCTGTGGGCTGTGGAGGGTATGTCTGTGGGCTGTGGAGGCTGTGGAGGGTATGTCTGTGGACTGTGGAGGGTATGTCTGTGGGCTGTGGAGGGTATGTCTGTGGGCTGTGGAGGGTATGTCTGTGGACTGTGGAGGGTATGTCTGTGGGCTGTGGAGGGTATGTCTGTGGGCTGTGGAGGGTATGTCTGTGGACTATGTCTGTGGGCTGTGGAGGGTATGTCTGTGGGCTGTGGAGGGTATGTCTGTGGGCTGTGGAGGGTATGTCTGTGGACTGTGGAGGGTATGTCTGTGGGCTGTGGAGGGTATGTCTGTGGGCTGTGGAGGGTATGTCTGTGGGCTGTGGAGGGATGCCGGAATGAGCGGCGTAAGAGTGATGCCACCGAAGTGGCACGTAAGATTAGGGGGCGGGAAAGGCTCAAAGAAAACTCTCTACAAATCGAGTGGACCCTGTTGCAGATATGAAAGGTGTCCCCCCAAAAAATTTACAAGAGCAATCCGTGCATTTACATCTAAACATACAGGCACACGCGCGTATGCACACACACACACACACACACACCACACACACACACACACACACACACACACACACACACACACACACACACACACACACACACACAACACACACACATCTGACGCCTAGATGCCGACATGATGCCATCATAAATCCTCTTCCACGCCTGCCTCCCTGTCACTTGTCCTGTCACAGAGTCCTGGCTTCACTCTTTACACACACACACCCTCCCCTCCTCTCACTCCCTCTCTCTTTTCATCAACATAGTGTTTGGTGGGGGAGTTCATGAAACGAAACTGCTGCTGCTGTTGCTGCTGCTGCTGCTGCTGGATGCTACAGAGTTGAGGATGAGGCGAGACAGAGAAAGTGACAGAAGGGTGGGAGTTGAGGGGGGGGGGAGGGGGGGGGGGGGAATGGAAGGACCAGGGTTGTGGACCAGGCGACACTGGATTAAAATATTAGTTAGTATCAAAAGCATGTGGAAATCATTACTATTTAGATCTGCAACGATCTGGTTCTACGTGTTTACTTGTAAATCCGTTTAGAGGGCGGAGGATTGAGATGGGGGGGGGGGGGGGGGGGGGGGAGGTGCAGCAGGTTCAAAGGGAGGGGAAGGGGGGTGGGGGGGGGAGAGAATGTAACATATGGTTAAGTTCTGTTGGATAACTCTTTTCAAGTTACTCTGCGGTTCAGAGTTTTGTACATCCTGAAAGAATCTTTGACATGGACTGAACTGACAGCTGAAACTAAATCACCAGCCATTTTCATAGTCGAAAGCAACTCACTAACATGTGTAGAGAACAGTGAAAGATCTTGAACAGACGGCTTGAGCACAGCGTAATTTATTGTCATAAAATCAGATCTTGAGAGAGAGAGACAGACAGACAGACAGACAGACAGACAGACAGAGAGACAGACAGACAAACAGACAAACAGACAGACAAACAGACAGACAGACAGAGGTTCAAAGTTAAACAGCAAACAAACATGGAAAAAAACAACTGGACATAAAGACAAGAGCAACAGCCGGAATATTACCCTAAAGCATCCTTTCCCAGCCGGCTGATAAATCACAGTACCGAAGAGTATCACCCCAGCTGCCTGGTGAAGGTGAATTCCAGGACTGTAAAGTGCGCGCAGCATTATTCCGAAAATAGGATACTCATGGTGATGACCGTTTGTTTAAGTGTCCTCTACCCTAGGACAGTCACCAGGACAAGAGCCGAATGGACGTGAGGGCGTGACAGACATCGGGAAATCAGATGTGTCACACAGCAGAGAGCCACTGACGGTGAGTAAGGACTTCCCGTGCTTCAAGCACTGAGCGCCCGATCCACCCTGAGATAAGAAGCCAGTGGATTTTTTTTTTTTTATAGGGGAAAAAATACACATTGAGGGTGAAGTGTCGATTACTTTTCGAAGTATGGTATCTATCAGCCAGCCGAGAAAGTTCTACTATTTCAGTGTCTTGTGTGTTTTCATGTCGCTCATTGAAACGACGATCATAGGATGGGCTGGAGTTATGTTCGAACTGATAATGACGATCACAACGCTAACCGAAAAGAAAAACAACCAAACAAGATTATATAAAAGAAAAGAAAAGAAAAAGAAAGAAGCACACACACACACACACACACACACACACACACACACACA
>CM065720.1:35524995-35527495 GCA_033310375.1 Conus canariensis
GAATGTGCCGAATTAGAGCTATGTTGGTTCAGAAATATGTTCATGCAGACGAATGGAAATCAGGTGGTGAATAAAGACGAAGTCTCAGCCCATGTGGTCACTGATAAAGATTCCGTCTGAGAGTCACTTCATCGTCAACACAGGCATGATCACGTTTTCCCTCAGGGCTAAAGGCCAGAAAGGAAATCTTTTCCACCAACAGTCACTCGTTGTTTAGATTTTCCTCATGCAACTGGGAGAGTAGCTTCTTCTGATTGGTAGACAACGGGATCGGGATTTTCCCTCCCTTCCTGCTGCCTGTGTGTGGGTACGTACGTAAACACCCCTGATGATGCAGCCCCTGACGCTGACCCAGGACTGGCGGCACGCTGACCGCTCGCTGACCGCTGTGACTGATGCAGGCCACAACCCTGTGCCCCCCATCCCCCCCCCCCCCCCCCCCCCCCCCCCCCCCCCCCCCCCCCCCCCGTCACAGCTGCAGCCCTCTGAATCTCCACCCCCTCAAATCTTACCCCCCCCTTAATCTCCACCCCCTCAAATCTTACCCCCCCCCCTCCCTTCGCCCCCTCCCGCATTTGCCTAATCTAACTATGAATTTAGCCTCTTTATGTCTACACAGAAGTGATGTGCGTGTGTGTGTGTGTGTGTGTGTGTGTGTGTGTGTGTGTGTGAGGGAGAGGCGCGCGCGTGTGTGTGTGTGTGTGTGTGTGTGTGTGTGTGTGTGTGTGTGTGTCGGAGGGGGTGACTCACTGCCATCTCAAATTTCGTGTTAGCCGATTTTGATTTGAGCCTTTTGAAATGAGCTTGCATTTCCAGTGGAAGACTGGGGAAAAAATAAATCCGTCTTGACCTTGAAAGCATCCCAAATATTTATACAAGCAAAAACGTGTGAGTGCAAGGTTTATTTTTGTGTTGTGATTTATTGCTTTTTTTTTCTCCACTTCTGTGGCAAACAGACAACCAATCCGTGACCAGGTAGTAGACAGAGAGCCAATCAGATCAGGGGGAAGTGGTGGATGCCTTCCATATCTGCAAAGGATTTTGTCACATGCGGACATCAAAGATACTTATTCTCTCCTATATCTTTGGTGCCAAATTGTAAGCTTTCCACAAAACAATGTCAGTGTCAGACTTACTATTGCACAAGGAGAGAAAGGATTCAAATAGGACATCATATTCATACATAGTAGTAATAAGTAGCGCAAGTCTTGTGAATATTAAGTCGATTAGCAGCAGCAGCAGCAACTGTATGCCTATTAACGCCTGGGGCTAATTTTCGAGTATGATCACTCATCCTGCGGCTCCTCTATAGCACCGAGAGAGTAGCAATGAAAGAACGGGGCGGGGGGGGGGGGGGGGGTTAGGGAGGGTGGGGTGGGTGAGGGAAAGGGCAGAGGGTTTCACTATCAACATGACCCGGTGGGAGTAGACTTGTGTGACCTTGACTTTTAACAGTTTGTGGTCAGCGGGTCGCATTATCAAAATAAGTCAGCCATGTTGATTGGACCAACAGCTGGTGCGGGTGAGGGAGGACAGCTACAGACCCGGAAGCCCTTGCTGTGTGCGGTGGCTTGTTGATTTGGTCTTTGGTTTGAATTAACGTGTGTTCTCTTAGAATTGTATTCGACAAAAACGTGAGTGTGTGTGTGTTGTGTGTGTGTGTGTGTGTGTGTGTGTGTGTGTGTGTGTGTGTGTCTGTGTGTGTGTGTGTGTGTGTGTGAGTGAGAGAGAGAGAGAAAGAGAGAGAGAGAGAGTTGTATTTTCATTTAAAATGATACTAGACATAAAGTGTGCGCGTGTATGCGTGCGTGCGTGTGTGCGTGTTTGTGTGTATGTAGGCTTATGGTATGTGTGTGTGTGTGTGTGTGTGTGTGTGTGTGTGTGTGTGTGTTGTGTGTGTGTGTGCGTGCGTGCGCACGCTTGCTCGCATTATTATCTTTAAATTGCTGTCCCATCTTCAGTGCCACTTCAGTGATATTTTTCCCACGTCTTCCATTCCAGCTCCCCGTTCACAGCCACATCCAGGCTTGTCCTGTTGCTGCTCCGGCATCAACAATCCACACGGAACAATCAAGATCAGGTCAACATGAGGCAACCCACCAAAGGACACACTGGACTGTTGCCCAGTGACTTTGGTGGTGCTCAGTGCTGCCTGTTCTGATACAACAGATACAGAACACTACATACCAAGCCTCCTACCGACGATAATAACTACTTAGTCCAGATCCAGCGTAAGTGAGCGTCTGCGGATCCACTATGCTAACAGCAGTGCCTTATCCTTACAACAGTCCCCAAAAGAGCATTGAGCGTTTATTTTCGGCACTTTTGTCGATTAATCACAATCATCTGTATTGTACTTAATGTACTGAGTATGGAATCTACCGCAAAGAAAGATACTTTAAAAGAAAAATACGATTTTTTAAGTGAAACTCAGTAATGCACCCTCCCCCACCTGATGAATAAATGCATATCAAAGTATAATCTGCTTTACGCGCGCTCA
>CM065720.1:35532495-35554995 GCA_033310375.1 Conus canariensis
AAGGACACACACACACACACACACACACACACCACACACACACACACACACACACACACACACACACACATAAGGAAAGGGATCTGGCCGACCTACCGTTGTACCCCAGTGTCTCTGGCCGTAAAACGCCTGGTCCAAAAAAAAAAATGTCCTACCTTAAGGAGCTCCAGGCTAAAAGGGCTCTAATCCCCACCTTCTACTCCACTACGAACCCCCGCCTCTCCACAGAACACAGACAGACAGACAGACAGGCAGACAGACAGAAAGAAAGAAAGAAAGAAAGAAAGGCTTCATAAGGTCCGGGCTGCAACGCAGGGCCAGTAGACCGAGTGGTACGGAGCGGGACGCAGCGGAGCGATAACATCAGAGGTGACGTGGTGTCCTCGTACCGACCAGCGTCTGCGTCCGCCATTTTTGCTGATCTGTAACAGACCGGACGGATCTGGACCCTTGACAGGTCTGACCCCACAGCTGGCCGGCCACACGTGTGTGTGTGTGTGTGTGTGTGTGTGTGTGGTGTGTGTGTGTGTGTGTGGAGAGAGAGAGAGAGAGAGAGAGAGAGAGAGAGAGAGAGAGAGGGGAGAGAGCTACCGCCCCCTCTTTTCCGTTTGTCTGCCCATCTGTTGTATTTGATCTGTGTGTGTGTGTGTGTGTGTGTGTGTGTGTGTGTGTGTGTGTGTGTGTGTAGATAGATAGATAGATAGATAGATAGATAGATAAAGTGAGCGTGAGAAAGAGGAGGGGGAAGTCAGCGCCTTTGTTTGCAGTCAGCTGGCGGATGTATATACGTACATACATGCACACAAGGGTTAGTTAGATGTCGACAGAAGTTTCCTGGTCAGTTTATGACTGAGGCTGGGGAAACATCGTGGAATGTTGTCGAGATCAGAACATTAATATGAAAGGAACGTCATTGGATTTTGAAATGTCGCAAATGCAGAGATTTGGCATAGTCGTTTTATTGTATATTATATTATAGTACGTGTGTACAATTCTCTCTCTCTCTCTCTCTCTCTCTCTCTCTCTCTCTCTCTCTCTCTCTCCTCTCTCTCTCTCTCTCTCTCTCTCTCTCTCTCTCATGTGAACTGTTGTTTTTTTTGTAACCAAAGTGTGCGATTACTCTCCTTCAGCGAATCCACTATAGTACCCATACAAGTTTCCCTTGTCATCCTGCAGTCTGTCCTTCCTTCATGTGTCTTCTCATCATGCAGTCTGTCCTTCCTTCATGTGTCTTCTCATCATGCAGTCTGTCCTTCCTTCATGTGTCTTCTCATCATGCAGTCTGTCCTTCCTTCATGTGTCTTCTCATCATGCAGTCTGTCCTTCATTCATGTGTCTTCTCATCATGCAGCCTGTCCTTCCTTCATGTGTCTTCTCATCATGCAGTCTGTCCTTCCTTCATGTGTCTTCTCATCATGCAGCCTGTCCTTCCTTCATGTGTCTTCTCATCATGCAGTCTGTCCTTCCTTCATGTGTCTTCTCACCGATGCAGCCTGTCCTTCCTTCATGTGTCTTCTCATCATGCAGTCTGTCCTTCCTTCATGTGTCTTCTCATCCTGCAGCCTGTCCTTCCTTCATGTGTCTTCTCATCATGCAGTCTGTCCTTCCTTCATGTGTCTTCTCATCATGCAGTCTGTCCTTCCTTCATGTGTCTTCTCACCGATGCAGCCTGTCCTTCCTTCATGTGTCTTCTCATCATGCAGTCTGTCCTTCCTTCATGTGTCTTCTCATCATGCAGTCTGTCCTTCCTTCATGTGTCTTCTCATCATGCAGTCTGTCCTTCCTTCATGTGTCTTCTCACCGATGCAGCCTGTCCTTCCTTCATGTGTCTTCTCATCATGCAGTCTGTCCTTCATTCATGTGTCTTCTCATCCTGCAGTCTGTCCTTCCTTCATGTGTCTTCTCATCATGCAGCCTGTCCTTCCTTCATGTGTCTTCTCATCATGCAGTCTGTCCTTCCTTCATGTGTCTTCTCATCATGCAGTCTGTCCTTCCTTCATGTGTCTTCTCACCGATGCAGCCTGTCCTTCCTTCATGTGTCTTCTCATCATGCAGTCTGTCCTTCCTTCATGTGTCTTCTCACCGATGCAGCCTGTCCTTCCTTCATGTGTCTTCTCATCATGCAGTCTGTCCTTCCTTCATGTGTCTTCTCATCATGCAGTCTGTCCTTCCTTCATGTGTCTTCTCATCATGCAGTCTGTCCTTCCTTCATGTGTCTTCTCATCATGCAGTCTGTCCTTCCTTCATGTGTCTTCTCATCATGCAGCCTGTCCTTCCTTCATGTGTCTTCTCATCATGCAGTCTGTCCTTCCTTCATGTGTCTCTCACCGATGCAGCCTGTCCTTCCTTCATGTGTCTTCTTCATCATGCAGCCTGTCCTTCCTTCATGTGTCTTCTCATTCATGCAGTCTGTCCTTCCTTCATGTGTCTTCTCACCGATGCAGCCTGTCCTTCCTTCATGTGTCTTCTCATCATGCAGCCTGTCCTTCCTTCATGTGTCTTCTCATCATGCAGCCTGTCCTTCCTTCATGTGTCTTCTCATCATGCAGCTGTCCTTCCTTCATGTGTCTTCTCATCATGCAGCCTGTCCTTCCTTCATGTGTCTTCTCATCATGCAGTCTGTCCTTCCTTCATGTGTCTTCTCACGATGCAGCCTGTCCTTCCTTCATGTGCTTCTCACGATGCAGCCTGTCCTTCCTTCATGTGTCTTCTCACATGCAGCCTGTCCTTCCTTCATGTGTCTTCTCATCATGCAGCCTGTCCTTCCTTCATGTGTCTTCTCACCGATGCAGCCTGTCCTTCCTTCATGTGTCTTCTCATCATGCAGCCTGTCCTTCCTTCATGTGTCTTCTCACCGATGCAGCTGTCCTTCCTTCATGTGCTTCTCACCGATGCAGCCTGTCCTTCCTTCATGTGTCTTCTCATCATGCAGCTGTCCTTCCTTCATGTGTCTTCTCATCATGCAGCCTGTCCTTCCTTCATGTGTCTTCTCACGATGCAGCCTGTCCTTCCTTCATGGTCTTCTCATCATGCAGCCTGTCCTTCCTTCATGTGTCTTCTCACGATGCAGTCTGTCCTTCCTTCATGTGTCTTCTCACATGCAGCTGTCCTTCCTTCATGTGTCTTCTCATCATGCAGTCTGTCCTTCCTTCATGTGTCTTCTACATGCAGTCTTCCTTTCCTTCATGTGTCTTCTCACCGATGCAGCCTGTCCTTCCTTCATGTGTCTTCTCATCATGCAGTCTGTCCATTCCTTCATGTGTCTTCTCACCGATGCAGCCTGTCCTTCCTTCATGTGTCTTCTCATCATGCAGTCTGTCCTTCCTTCATGTGTCTTCTCATCATGCAGTCTGTCCTTTCTTCATGTGTCTTCTCATCATGCAGTCTGTCCTTCCTTCATGTGTCTTCTCATCATGCAGTCTGTCCTTCCTTCATGTGTCTTCTCACGATGCAGTCTGTCCTTCCTTCATGTGTCTTCTCACCGATGCAGCTGTCCTTCCTTCATGTGTCTTCTCACCGATGCAGCCTGTCCTTCCTTCATGTGTCTTCTCACGATGCAGCCTGTCCTTCCTTCATGTGTCTTCTCACGATGCAGCCTGTCCTTCCTTCATGTGTCTTCTCACCGATGCAGCCTGTCCTTCCTTCATGTGTCTTCTCATCATGCAGTCTGTCCTTCCTTCATGTGTTCTTCTCACCGATGCAGTCTGTCCTTCCTTCATGTGTCTTCTCATCATGCAGCTGTCCTTCCTTCATGTGTCTTCTCACCGATGCAGCTGTCCTTCCTTCATGTGTCTTCTCACGATGCAGCCTGTCCTTCCTTCATGTGTCTTCTCACCGATGCAGCCTGTCCTTCCTTCATGTGTCTTCTCATCATGCAGCCTGTCCTTCCTTCATGTGTCTTCTCACCGATGCAGCCTGTCCTTCCTTCAGTGTCTTCTACATGCAGCTGTCCTTCCTTCATGTGTCTTCTCACCGATGCAGCCTGTCCTTCCTTCATGTGTCTTCTCACCGATGCAGCCTGTCCTTCCTTCATGTGTCTTCTCACCGATGCAGCCTGTCCTTCCTTCATGTGTCTTCTCATCATGCAGCTGTCCTTCCTTCATGTGTCTTCTCACCTGCAGCTGTCCTTCCTTCATGTGTCTTCTCACATGCAGCCTGTCCTTCCTTCATGTGTCTTCTCATCATGCAGCTGTCCTTCCTTCATGTGTCTTCTCATCATGCAGTCTGTCCTTCCTTCATGTGTCTATCTGCACGTCCTTCTTATGGCTTCTCATGCTGTCCTTCCTTCATGTGTCTTCTCATCATGCAGTCTGTCCTTCCTTCATGTGTCTTCTCACCGATGCAGCCTGTCCTTCCTTCATGTGTCTTCTCATCATGCAGTCTGTCCTTCCTTCATGTGTCTTCTCACCGATGCAGCCTGTCCTTCTTCATGTGTCTTCTCATCATGCAGCTGTCCTTCCTTCATGTGTCTTCTCATCGATGCAGTCTGTCCTTCCTTCATGTGTCTTCTCACGATGCATCGTCCTATGTCCTTTCCTTCATGTGTCTTCTCACATGCAGTCTGTCCTTCCTTCATGTGTCTTCTCACCGATGCAGCCTGTCCTTCCTTCATGTGTCTTCTCATCATGCAGCCTGTCCTTCCTTCATGTGTCTTCTCATCATGCATTGTCCTTCTCTTCATGTGTCTTCTCACATGCAGCTGTCCTTCCTTCATGTGTCTTCTCATCATGCAGCCTGTCCTTCCTTCATGTGTCTTCTCACGATGCAGCCTGTCCTTCCTTCATGTGTCTTCTCACCGATGCAGTGTCCTTCCTTCATGTTCTTCTCACATGCACTGTCACTTCTTCATGTGTCTTCTCACATGCAGTCTGTCCTTCCTTCATGTGTCTTCTCACATGCAGTCCTGTCCTTCCTTCATGTGTCTTCTCACCATGCAGCCTGTCCTTCCTTCATGTGTCTTCTCACCGATGCAGTCTGTCCTTCCTTCATGTGTCTTCTCACCGATGCAGCCTGTCCTTCCTTCATGTGTCTTCTCATCATGCAGCCTGTCCTTCCTTCATGTGTCTTCTCATCGATGCAGCTGTCCTTCCTTCATGTGTCTTCTCATCATGCAGCCTGTCCTTCCTTCATGTGTCTTCTCACCATGCAGCCTGTCCTTCCTTCATGTGTCTTCTCACATGCAGCTGTCCTTCCTTCATTGTCTTCTCACCATGCAGCTGTCCTTCCTTCATGTGTCTTCTCATCATGCAGTCTGTCCTTCCTTCATGTGTCTTCTCACGATGCAGTCTGTCCTTCCTTCATGTGTCTTCTCATCATGCAGTCCTGTCCTTCCTTCATGTGTCTTCTCATCATGCAGCCTGTCCTTCCTTCATGTGTCTTCTCATCATGCAGTCTGTCCTTCCTTCATGTGTCTTCTCACGATGCAGCTGTCCTTCCTTCATGTGTCTTCTCATCATGCAGTCTGTCCTTCCTTCATGTGTCTTCTCATCATGCAGTCTGTCCTTCCTTCATGTGTCTTCTCACCGATGCAGCCTGTCCTTCCTTCATGTGTCTTCTCACCATGCAGTCTGTCCTTCCTTCATGTGTCTTCTCACCGATGCAGTCCTGTCCTTCCTTCATTGTCTTCTATCATCATCGCAGCCCTGTCCTTCCTTCATGTGTCCTTCCTCATCATGCAGCTCATGTCTCTTCCTTCATGTGTCTTCTCACCATGCAGCTGTCCTTCCTTCATGTGTCTTCTCACATGCAGCCTGTCCTTCCTCATGTGTCTTCTCATCATGCAGTCTGTCCTTCCTTCATGTGTCTTCTCATCATCAGCAGTCTGTCCTTCCTTCATGTGTCTTCTCCGATCATGCAGCTGTCCTTCCTTCATGTGTGTCTTCTCACCGATGCAGTCTGTCCTTCCTTCATGTGTCTTCTCATCATGCAGCCTGTCCTTCCTTCATGTGTCTTCTCATCATGCAGCCTGTCCTTCCTTCATGTGTCTTCTCACCGATGCAGTCTGTCCTTCCTTCATGTGTCTTCTCATCATGCAGTCTGTCCTTCCTTCATGTGTCTTCTCACCGATGCAGTCTGTCCTTCCTTCATGTGTCTTCTCACCGATGCAGCCTGTCCTTCCTTCATGTGTCTTCTCACCGATGCAGTCTGTCCTTCCTTCATGTGTCTTCTCACCGATGCAGTCTTTGCGTCATTCATTCAATCCCACGTGCACCGTTTTTGCTTCCGTCATTTATTCTGTCAGTAAAACAATCATTCCTGCTTTCTGTCGCTGGCACACGATTTTCATCTTTCATTCGTTGCCTCGGAAACACAATGTGACCTTCTTCCATCAAAGCTCTTACTAACGCAGTTGTCGCCTCCTTCACTCATTCCCTCCCTCACTCAGTCGCCGATTCGTGAATTCAAGAAGACAGAGCAGCATCAGATCACCTCTGGCGTTCATCACCCCGGCGGCACGTGCAATGCGATCCGTCCCATCAATATCGTCGTTAGTCTTGTGCCCTCCTTTTGAAAGTAAAAGCGCCAGTCACTTCACTAAAGGGAGACGGAGGATCACTTAACAATGCAGTCTGCGTTGGTAGTTAAGGAATAGACGACACAGATTAGGAAATGTTTTGCAGATTCAAAGTGTGACACGCGATAAATTTAAACTTTGAAAAAAGCCCCACCCCCAACCCTCACCCCCATACCCACCCTAACTCCCCATCCTACCTCTGTGTGTGTGTGTGTGTGTGTGTGTGTGTGTGTGTGTGTGTGTGTGTGTGTGCGTGCGTGTGTGTGTGTGTGTGTGTGTGTGTGTGTGTGTGTGTGTGTGTGTGTGTTGCCTGGTGTGTATGTATGTCTGCAGAAAATCTAAATAGCCTGAAGGAAAAGACTGAAGGGCAGTTTTAGAACAGGCAATAATTCAGAAAGAGGTGAGTATATGGATTATTCAATTATGGCAAGTGTGACTTTGAAAGTCGTTCATACATGTATACTTTTGGAAAGAGAATGCTGCAAAGAGTACAGTTCCACACGCATGAGCAGGGGTATAAGAGTGAATCATAACACCATTGTAAGTCTTAACCCATTTAGCTGGTGGTGATGGTGTTTTGTTTATCCTGTGGCTTTTTTTCCTACAAACATTTGCATTCATACATTTGTTGTTGAGCCTGTCTTACTTTATTATGTCATAAAATGAAATGTGTGTGTGTGTATGTGTCAGTGTTTCAGTATGGGACAGTCACAGGCAATCCCAGTGACTCACTCATGCAGTTAATGGGCAGCTTGACAGCATTTTGATCATGCTCCAACAAAGTAAACAACAGCGTGTCTGTTTTATGCCTCTTCCTGTACAAACACAGGCCTTAATTGCGCTCTGTCTCTGATTGTCTATGTCTCTCTCTGTCTGTGTGTCTGACTCTCTCTCTCTCTCTCTCTCTCTCTCTCTCTCTCTCTCTCTCATCTTTTATATCCTTTTTTCTCTTTTTAAATGTCTTTGCTTGCTCCCTCCCTCTTTCTCTCTCTCTGTTTATCTGTCTCCCTCCCCCCCCTCCTGGTCTGTCTGTCTGTCTGTCTGTCTGTCTGTCTGTCTGTCTGTCTCTCTCTCTCTCTCTCTCTCTCTCTCTCTCTCTCTCTCTCTCTCTCTCAATCAGTTAATCTCATGTGTACTCTCTTTCTCACCCAATCGGTCAGTCGCGGTCTATCAGCAAATCCGATCTTATGCTTACTGTAATTTCACTCACAGAATCTTGGCTTCATACATTCATTTCCTTACTGATGCAGTCTCTGGCTCCTTCACTCTCTCTTTCACTTACTGGACCCTCGATCCATGGTCCCAGGAAGCGATGTCAACGTTAGATCTCTATCGGTATTCATCACCCAGACATGTGTAACACGATCCGTCCCATCCATACTGTAGCAGTCTTGTGTGCCCTCCTTTGAGAGATTAAAGTTCCAGTCACTTCACTAAACTGAGTATAATGCAAATATGTATTGAATAAACCACATGGTGTCAGAACTTTTTGCAGATTTAGAGTAACACGTGAAATCAAAGTTTGAAAATAGCTGTAGGATGGAAAACAAATCTGCCTTGCTTGCCCATGGAAATGACAGCAAATGTTGAAAGAAAAGACTGTGCAGAGACAAGTGGTGCAACTGATGGTGACGGGTACACGCCTGTACTAATGTATGACAGCTTGTTGCAGGTAGATTTTGAAATGATTATATGCTGCCTTGGTCCCAAATATACAGTTGTGTAAAAACAACTCATGTCAAGAGCAGACATCGAGTCTGGCATCGGTGAACGAGATGTAACCAGTCTGATTTTGACAGAGCTGCTATTACCGTGGGCAAAACAGTGTGCTCCTAAATGTGTGGTCCCACACTCCTTTGAAGAGTAATTTATGAATATATTGCCAGACCGCTTCAAGCTTTTATCTACTTTATCTTTTTCTTTTGTTTGGGTTTTATTTCTGTGGTATTGATGTTGTTGTTGTTTTCAGAAAGTTGTTTTGGTATAATCCTGGTCGATCCCATCTTGCTTTGTGATATCATGACAGATACTAAGAGCAGAGCCCTTTATGCTATAGGAAATGACTGACAATCACTCGTTCACGTACTTATGTGCTAAATAAGCAACTCGCAACGCTTTGATTACTTACCAACCAGGTAAACAACTTAGCGTCCCCTCCCCCTTCTTGTTTCGTCTTTGTCTGTCTCTGTCTGGTCCCCTTCTCTGTCTGTCTGTCTGTCTGTCTGTCTGTCTCTGTCTCTCTCTCTCTCTCTCTCTCTACTGTGTCAGCCATCGGTTGCCTGCCCTTTTCGCCCACTGTTCTACTTTCATCTGTTTGGGTTAAGTGATTGCTTTGAGTTCTTTATGATTTGGCTGACCCCGTTTGACCTATGAGAAGGGTTCATAGGGACACAGGCCCCGATTGGCGACGCTCATGTCCAGCACAATCGGATCTGACCTGCTTAGGGGCCAGGTACTCGGTCTCCTTTGCTGTCACCCATTATCCGACAGGAGGGTTCAGGTGAATCTTTGGACAGTTCACAATGTCCACGTTATTTTGCACTTTTTAGTCCTTTCTTTTCCAAACAGTCAAAATGCATAATCACATGAAAAACTATTTGTTTTACAACATGTTTGGTTTTCCAATCCTGATTTCTCCTCCTCTCAGATAATAGAAAAAACACATGATTATAATTCGTAACCTTGAAAGAAGGACTTAGACCAGGACTGTTTGCTGCAGTCCTGTTCCGGGTAGACTTCGCTAGTTTGACGCTTGTTTTGTTCTCCTCGGGAGGGAGGGGAGGGGGCGAGAAGTTTTCGTCCACCCTTTTCCTTTGCGATCAGCTTTCTTGGAGGAGGTGGTGTGGAGGGACCAGCCGTAGAGCCTGGGACTCTGCTGCCTCAGTAATGTGTGTATTTGAAAGGAGAGCATCAAGGAGTGAGCCGCTGCGAACAATAAGGAGAAATTCTGCTTCGTTTGTCTGAAGCTTGGGAGCAAGCCAAGGTTGTGGTGTGAGATTTTTCATGCGACGTGAAGAAAAGAGATGTTAATGTTACAAAGAACTCGCAGGATTCCCACTGATGTGGCTTTCGTGTTTTACCCCCCCCCCTCCCCCCACCCTTTCCCCTTCCTCCTTCCCTCCTCCCTCTTTTTTTTTTTCCTAAACCAAGTACAGTCGGCACTGTGCGGTACATTTTGTCATAGACCAGCTGGGAGCCAGACCGAAACTGAAAGAGTTCATCATAGATTTTTGATAGACTCCTGCCTTAGGATTTCGAACAAATGCCCGCTTTTTGAAGTTGGTTTATAGTGATTCCTGTCAACAGGGGAAGGTACGGAAATGAATGGAGAACCCAATATTGTGAAGCGCTTTCGTTCTAACTGGGAAGCCTCCTTCTTCCCCTCAGCAAGTTTAGTTAGCGGCAAATAAAGGCTTCTTGTTAAACTATTTAAGAAACACTTTGTTCATGGTGAAGGAATCTGTTTGCTGTACTGTGTGTATCGATCGAGTGCAGCAGTAGAACTCCCATGCGCATCGGGCGTGGGTTGCAGTTGATGAAGTACAGTACGTTTTAAAGCATTCTTGAGTGTAACGCTTATACATCCACAGCAATACTTTGACTTCTCATGTTCCAAGGATGGTAATCATCATCCTGAGGCCATTCTCCTAATGGCAGTGTTTGAATGATTGTAGACTAGCATGGGTTTCACGGAATGAGTAAATATGAGGACCGAAATTTCTTTTATTTAACTTCTTTGTGGAATTTGTTCTGTCAAACCTGTGTTTGTGTCCGACTGTCTCTGTTAATGGGTGGTACGTGGTAATACTTCTGTGGACTCTCCCCTGTTTCCCAGATTAGTTTATTCATTTACGCACACGCACATGCTGAACACAGCCTGTCACATTTTGGCGACCTTGACTTTCTCTCGCTGCTTTTCATTCACACTTTCCTCTCCCTCTCTCCATCGGCACCCGGGTTCTCTCTGTCTGTAGTTCACGGCCCGGGTTCTCTCTGTCTGTAGTTCACGGCCCGGGTTCTCTCTGTCTGTAGTTCACGGCCCGGGTTCTCTCTGTCTGTAGTTCACGGCCCGGGTTCTCTCTGTCTGTAGTTCACGGCCCGAGTTCTCTCTGTCTGTAGTTCACGGCCCGGGTTCTCTCTGTCTGTAGTTCACGGCCCGGGTTCTCTCTGTCTGTAGTTCACGGCCCGGTTCTCTCTGTCTGTAGTTCACGGCCCGGGTACTCTCTGTCTGTAGTTCACGGCCCGGGTTCTCTCTGTCTGTAGTTCACGGCCCGGTACTCTCTGTCTGTAGTTCACGGCCCGGGTTCTCTCTGTCTTAGTTCACGGCCCGGGTTCTCTCTGTCTGTAGTTCACGGCCCGGGTACTCTCTGTCTGTAGTTCACGGCCCGGGTTCCTCTGTCTGTAGTTCACGGCCCGGGTCTCTCTGTCTGTAGTTCACGGCCCGGGTTCTCTCTGTCTGTAGTTCACGGCCCGGTTCTCTCTGTCTGTAGTTCACGGCCCGGGTTCTCTCTGTCTGTAGTTCACGGCCCGGGTTCTCTCTGTCTGTAGTTCACGGCCCGGGTCTCTCTGTCTGTAGTTCACGGCCCGGTTCTCTGCTGTAGTTCACGGCCCGGGTTCTCTCTGTCTGTAGTTCACGGCCCGGTTCTCTCTGTCTGTAGTTCACGGCCCGGGTTCTCTCTGTCTGTAGTTCACGGCCCGGTTCTCTCTGTCTGTAGTTCACGGCCCGGTTCTCTCTGTCTGTAGTTCACGGCCCGGGTTCTCTCTGTCTGTAGTTCACGGCCCGGGTACTCTCTGTCTGTAGTTCACGGCCCGGGTTCTCTGTCTGTAGTTCACGGCCCGGGTTCTCTGTCTGTAGTTCACGGCCCGGGTACTCTCTGTCTGTAGTTCACGGCCCGGGTTCTCTCTGTCTGTAGTTCACGGCCCGGGTTCTCTCTGTCTGTATTCACGGCCCGGGTTCTCTGTCTGTAGTTCACGGCCCGGGTCTCTCTGTCTGTAGTTCACGGCCCGGGTTCTCTCTGTCTGTAGTTTCACCGCCGGTTCTTCTGTAGTTCACGGCCCGAGTTCTCTCTGTCTGTAGTTCACGGCCCGAGTTCTCTCTGTCTGTAGTTCACGGCCCGGGTACTCTCTGTCTGTAGTTCACGGCCCGGGTTCTCTCCGTCTGTAGTTCACGGCCCGGGTTTCTCTTCTGTAGTTCACGGCCCGGGTTCTCTGTCTGTAGTTCACGGCCCGGGTACTCTCTGTCTGTAGTTCACGGCCCGGTTCTCTCTGTCTGTAGTTTCACCGCCCGAGTTCTCTCTGTATTCACGGCCCGAGTTCTCTCTGTCTGTAGTTCACGGCCCGGGTTCTCTCTGTCTGTAGTTCACGGCCCGGGTTCTCTCTGTCTGTAGTTCACGGCCCGGTTCTCTCTGTCTGTAGTTCACGGCCCGGGTCTCTCTGTCTGTAGTTCACGGCCCGGGTTCTCTCTGTCTGTAGTTCACGGCCCGGGTACTCTCTGTCTGTAGTTCACGGCCCGGGTTCTCTCTGTTATAGTTCACGGCCCGGGTTCTCTCTGTCTGTAGTTCACGGCCCGGGTCTCTCTGTCTGTAGTTCACGGCCGGGTTCTCTGTCTGTAGTTCACGGCCCGGGTCTCTCTGTCTGTAGTTCACGGCCCGGGTTCTCTCTGTCTGTATTTCACGGCCCGGTTCTCTGTCTGTAGTTCACGGCCCGGTTCTCTCTGTCTGTAGTTCACCGGCCCGGGTTCTCTCTGTCTGTAGTTCACGGCCCGGGTACTCTCTGTCTGTAGTTCACGGCCCGGTTCTCTGTCTGTAGTTCACGGCCCGGTTCTCTCTGTCTGTAGTTCACGGCCCGGGTTCTCTCTGTCTGTAGTTCACGGCCCGGGTTCTCTCTGTCTGTAGTTCACGGCCCGGTTCTCTCTGTCTGTAGTTCACGGCCCGAGTTCTCTCTTCGTAGTTCACGGCCCGGGTTCTCTCTGTCTGTAGTTCACGGCCCGGGTACTCTCTGTCTGTAGTTCACGGGCCGGGTTTCTCTGTCTGTAGTTCACGGCCCGGTTCTCTCTGTCTGTAGTTCACGGCCCGGGTCTCTCTGTCTGTAGTTCACGGCCCGGGTTCTCTCTGTCTGTAGTTCACGGCCCGGGTTCTCTCTGTCTGTACTTCACGGCCCGGTTCTCTGTCTGTAGTTCACGCCCGGTCTCTCTGTCTGTAGTTCACGGCCCGGGTTCTCTCTGTCTGTAGTTCACCGCCCGAGTTCTCTCTGTAGTTCACGGCCCGAGTTCTCTCGTCTGTAGTTCACGGCCCGAGTTCTCTCTTCTGTAGTTCACGGCCCGGTACTCTCTGTCTGTAGTTCACGGCCCGGGTTCTCTCCGTCTGTAGTTCACGGCCCGGGTTCTCTCTGTAGTTCACGGCCCGGGTTCCGTCTGTAGTTCACGGCCCGGGTCTCTCTGTCTGTAGTTCACGGCCCGGTTCTCTCTGTCTGTAGTTCACGCCCGAGTTCTCTCTGTAATTCACGGCCCGGTTCTCTCTGTCTGTAGTTCACGGCCCGGGTTCTCTCTGTCTGTAGTTCACGGCCCGGGTTCTCTCTGTCTGTAGTTCACGCCCGGTTCTCTGTCTAGTTCAGGCCGGTTCTCTGTCTGTAGTTCACGGCCCGGGTTCTCTCTGTCTGTAGTTCACGCCCGGTCCTGTCTGAGTTCAGCCGGGTTTTCTGTCTGTAGTCACGGCCCGGGTTCTCTGTCTGTAGTTCACGGCCCGGTCTCTCTGTCTGTAGTTCACGGCCGGTTTCTCTGTCTGTAGTTCACGGCCCGGGTTCCTCTGTCTGTAGTTCACGGCCCGGGTTCTCTCTGTCTGTAGTTCACGGCCCGGTCTCTCTGTCTGTAGTTCAAAGGCCCGGGTTCTCTCTGTCTGTAGTTCACGGCCCGGTTCTCTCTGTAGTTCACGGCCCGGTTCTCTCTGTCTGTAGTTCACGGCCCGGGTTCTCTCGTGTAGTTCACGGCCCGGTTCTCTCTGTCTGTAGTTCACGGCCCGGGTTCTCTCTGTCTGTAGTTCACGGCCCGGGTTCTCTCTGTCTGTAGTTCACGGCCCGGGTTCTCTCTGTCTGTATTCACGGCCCGGTCTCTCTGTCTGTATTCACGCCCGGTTTCTCTGTCTGTAGTTCACGGCCCGGTCTCTCTGTCTGTAGTTCACGCCCGGGTTCTCTGTCTGTAGTTCACGCCCGGTTTCTCTGTTGTAGTTCACGGCCCGGTTCTCTCTGTCTGTAGTTCACGGCCCGGGTTCTCTCTGTCTGTAGTTCACGGCCCGGGTTCTCTCTGTCTGTAGTTCACGGCCCGGGTTCTCTCTGTCTGTAGTTCACGGCCCGGGTTCTCTCTGTCTGTAGTTCACGGCCCGGGTTCTCTCTGTCTGTAGTTCACGGCCCGGGTTCTCTCTGTCTGTAGTTCACGGCCCGGGTTTCTCTTGTCTGTAGTTCACGGCCCGGGTTCTCTGTCTGTAGGTCACGGCCCGGGTTCTCTCTGTCGTTCACGGCCCGGGTTCTCACTGTCTGTAGTTCACGGCCCGGGTTCTCTCTGTAGTTCACGGCCCGAGTTCTCTCTGTCGTTCACGGCCCGGGTTCTCTCTGTCTGTAGTTCACGGCCCGGGTTCTCTCTGTAGTTCACGGCCCGGGTTCTCTCTGTCTGTAGTTCACGGCCCGGGTTCTCACTGTCTGTAGTTCACGGCCCGGGTTCTCTCTGTCTATAGTTCACGGCCCGGGTTCTCTCTGTCTGTAGTTCACGGCCCGGGTTCTCTCTGTCTGTAGTTCACGGTCCGTGTTCTCTCTGTCTGTAGTTCACGGCCCGGGTTCTCTCTGTCTGTAGTTCACGGCCCGGGTTCTCTCTGTCTGTAGTTCACGGCCCGGGTTCTCTCTGTCTGTAGTTCACGGCCTGGGTTCTCTCTGTCTGTAGTTCACGGCCCGAGTTCTGTCTGTCTGTAGTTCACGGCCCGGGTTCTCTCTGTCTGTAGTTCACGGCCCGGGTTCTCTCTGTAGTTCACGGCCCGGGTTCTCTGTCTGTAGTTCACGGCCCGGGTCCTCTCTGTCTGTAGTTCACGGCCCGGGTTCTCTCTGTCTGTAGTTCACGCGCCTTGTTCAGGCCCGGTGGTTGGATGCATTGTTTTGTTGTTTCTCTTTCATTACCTGCCTCCGAGTGTGCGGGGTGCATTTTGTTTTAACCCTCTCCGCCTCTTTCTCTCACGATCAGCGATAGGGATCCACGCTTTTCTGGGTTAACAAAAAAATGTTGGCAGCACTGTATGTTTTGTGTGTATCTCTCCATTTCGTTTGTATAGTGAACATAATTTTCTTTTGAATGTGAAGGGGTTTATGTTTTTCTTTTGAGTATGAGTTTCTGTTTAAATGTGTGTTGAATTCATTCATGTTTGCTTTTTGAATTGTCATCCCCTCACTAACACAATCTTCACTTCCTTCGTTTGTCCCCTAACTAACGCAGTCTTCTCTCACTTTATGCATTCCCTCACTAAGGCAGTCTTCACATTCCGTCCATGCCCTCACTAGCGCAAACATCTTCTTCATCTCCAACATGCACCCACTCGGTAATGCAGTCTTTTCTTCGTTTATATCCTCAACAACGCAAATACTTATCTCCCTCATTCATCCCCTCCCTGATGCAGTCTTTGTTTCCTTCCTTCTCCCCATAACGCAGATCTTCTCCTGTATCAGTCATTCCCCCATCAATCACTAACGCAATCATTACTAACGTTCTTCATTCTTTTACTGACGTAGTTTTTGCATCTTCCATCGACTCCCTCACTAATGTAATCTTTGCTTCCCTTATTCCCCCCCCCCCACCCCCCCCCCCCCCCCCCCCCCCCCCCCCCCCCCCGCACCACACACACTACAAACAATCTTTGTATCCCTCATCCTGTCACGAACGAAATCTTCACTTCTCTCATTCATTCATGCCCTCAACATTGTAAATTTTTTTACTTACCTGGTTCATCCCCTTACAGACGCAGTCTTGGCCTATTTCGTTCATCCCCTTACAGACGCAGTCTTGGCCTATTTCGTTCATCCCCTTACAGACGCAGTCTTGGCCTATTTCGTTCATCCCCTTACAGACGCAGTCTTGGCCTATTTCGTTCATCCCCTTACAGACGCAGTCTTGGCCTATTTGGTTCATCCCCTTAGAGACGCAGTCTTGGCCTATTTCGTTCAACCTCTTACAGACGCAGTCTTGGCCTATTCGTTCTCTCTTTGTAATCTTCATCTGTTTTCATCCGTTCCCACACTGATTCAGTCTTCTTCTTCTTCTTCTTCTTCTTCTTCTTCTTCTTCTTCTTCTTCTTCTTCTTCTTCTTCTTCTTCTTCTTCTTCTTCTTCTTCTTCTTCTCTTCCCTCACTCATGCGATCTCCTCCCTCATTGATTCCACTACTAATGCAATCTCTCCTCCATTGATTCCCTCACTACTGCAGTCTGAATCTTCATCATCCCATAGCTAACGTAATCTTTGCTTCTTTCTTTCGTGCCATCATTGACACAATCTTTGCTTTCTTTGTTCAACCCCTCACTGTAATATCATTGACACAATCTTTGCTTTCTTCCTTCAACCCCTCACTGTAATATCATCAACACAATCTTTGCTTTCTTCCTTCAACCCCTCACTGTAATATCATCAACACAATCTTTGCTTTCTGCGTTCAACCCCTCACTGGAATATCATCAACACAATCTTTGCTTTCTTCCTTCAACCCCTCACTGCAATCATTGCTTCTTTCATTCGTCCCGTCACCGATGCTATCTGTGCTTCCTTTATTTGACTGATGCAGTCTAAACTCCCTTCATCCACCCCCTCACTAATGCAGTCTTGATCTCTCCTCATCCATCCCCTCACTAATGCAATCTTGATCTCTCCTCATCCACCCCCTCACTAATGCAGTCTTGATCTCTCCTCATCCATCCCCTCACTAATGCAATCTTGATCTCTCCCCATCCATCCCCTCACTAATGCAGTCTTCATCTCTCCTCATCCACCCCCTCACTAATGCAGTCTTGATCTCTCCCCATTCATCCCCTCACTAATGCAATCTTGATCTCTCCTCATCCATCCCCTCACTAATGCAGTCTTGATCTCTCCTCATCCATCCCCTCACTAATGCAGTCTTCATCTCTCCTCATCCATCCCCTCACTAATGCAGTCTTCATTTCTCCTCATCCATCCCCTCACTAATGCAGTCTTGATCTCTCCCCATTCATCCCCTCACTAATGCAATCTTGATCTCTCCTCATCCATCCCCTCACTAATGCAGTCTTCATCTCTCCCCATCCATCCCCTCACTAATGCAATCTTGATCTCTCCCCATTCATCCCCTCACTAATGCAATCCTCATCTCTCCTCATCCACCCCCTCACTAATGCAATCTTGATCTCTCCTCATCCATCCCCTCACTAATGCAATCTTCATCTCTCCTCATCCATCCCCTCACTAATGCAATCTTGATCTCTCCTCATTCATCCACTCACTAATGCAATCTTCATCTCTCCTCATTCATCCCCTCACTAATGCAATCTTCATCTCTCCTCATTCATCCCCTCACTAATGCAATCTTGATCTCTCCCCTTTCATCCCCTCACTAATGCAATCTTGATCTCTCCCCTTTCATCCCCTCACTAATGCAATCTTCATCTCTCCTCATTCATCCCCTCACTAATGCAATCTTCATCTCTCCTCATCCATCCCCTCACTAATGCAGTCTTCATCTCTCCTCATCCATCCCCTCACTAATGCAATCTTGATCTCTCCCCATCCATCCCCTCACTAATGCAGTCTTCATCTCTCCTCATCCATCCCTCACTAATGCAATCTTGATCTCTCCACATCCATCCCCTCACTAATGCAGTCTTCATCTCTCCTCATCCATCCCCTCACTAATGCAATCTTGATCTCTCCCATTCATCCCCTCACTAATGCAGTCTTCATCTCTCCTCATCCATCCCCTCACTAATGCAATCTTCATCTCTCCTCATTCATCCCCTCACTAATGCAATCTTCATCTCTCCTCATTCATCCCCTCACTAATGCAGTCTTGATATCTCCTCATCCATCCCCTCACTAATGCAATCTTCATCTTCCTCATTCATCCCCTCACTAATGCAGTCTTCATCTCTCCTCATCCATCCCCTCACTAATGCAATCTTCATCTCTCCTCATTCATCCCCTCACTAATGCAGTCTTCATCTCTCCTCATCCATCCCCTCACTAATGCAGTCTTCATCTCTCCTCATTCATCCCCTCACTAATGCAGTCTTCATCTCTCTCCCCATTCATCCCCTCACTAATGCAATCTTGATCTCTCCTCATCCATCCCCTCACTAATGCAATCTTCATCTCTCCTCATTCATCCCCTCACTAATGCAATCTTCATCTCTCCTCATTCATCCCCTCACTAATGCAATCTTGATCTCTCCCCATTCATCCCCTCACTAATGCAGTCTTCATCTCTCCATCATCCACTCCCCTCACTAATGCAATCTTCATCTCTCCTCATTCATCCCCTCACTAATGCAGTCTTCATCTCTCCTCATCCATCCCCTCACTAATGCAGTCTTGAACTCTCCTCATTCATCCCCTCACTAATGCAATCTTCATCTCTCCTCATTCAACCCTCACTAATGCAGTCTTCATCTCTCCTCATCCATCCCCTCACTAATGCAATCTTGATCTCTCCTCATCCATCCCCTCACTAATGCAATCTTCATCTCTCCTCATTCATCCCCTCACTAATGCAATCTTCATCTCTCCTCATTCAACCCCTCACTAATGCAGTCTTGATCTCTCCTCATCCATCCCCTCACTAATGCAATCTTGATCTCTCCTCATCCATCCCCTCACTAATGCAATCTTGATCTCTCCTCATTCATCCCCTCACTAATGCAATCTTCATCTCTCCTCATTCATCCCCTCACTAATGCAATCTTCATCTCTCCTCATTCATCCCCTCACTAATGCAGTCTTGATCTCTCCTCATCCATCCCCTCACTAATGCAATCTTCATCTCTCCTCATTCATCCCCTCACTAATGCAATCTTGATCTCTCCTCATCCATCCCCTCACTAATGCAATCTTCATCTCTCCTCATTCATCCCCTCACTAATGCAGTCTTCATCTCTCCTCATCCATCCCCTCACTAATGCAATCTTGAACTCTCCTCATTCATCCCCTCACTAATGCAATCTTCATCTCCTTCTCTCTCTCGTCCCCTCATGAATGCAATCATCTCCTTCACTCGTTCCCTCACTAATGCAAAATGAACACCTCTTTTACTCATCCCCTCATAGCGAAATATTCACCTCCGTCATGTATCCTCTCACTGGGGATTCTTCTTCTCCTTTATTCATCTTCTCACCAATGCAGTGATCTCTTCCTTCACTGATCTCTTCACTAATATATCATTCACCTCCTTCATTAATCCCCTCGCAATACAATCTTCGCTTCCTTCCTTCATCCTTATCTAAACTCACCAGTCACTTCCTTCGTTGGTTCCATCACAAGCACAATCTTTGTTTCCTTTATTCATCTTCTCACTCTTGCAATTATCATTCCGTTCTTCATTCATCCCCCCTCTCACTAAAGCAGCCTTCACTTCATTCATTCACCCCCTCCCTATCACAGTCTTACTTCCGTTATTCATCCCCTTACTAACACAACGTTCTCTTTGTTTCAATATCCCCAAAATACAGTCTCTGCTTCCTTCCTTCCTTCCTTCATCCCCTTACCAACACAACGTTCGCTTTGTTTCAATATCCCCAAAATACAGCCTTTGCTTCCTTCCTTCCTTCCTTCCTTCATCCCCTTACCAACACAACGTTCGCTTTGTTTCAATATCCCCAAAATACAGTCTTTGCTTCCTTCCTTCCTTCCTTCATCCCCTTACCAACACAACGTTCGCTTTGTTTCAATATCCCCAAAATACAGCCTTTGCTTCCTTCCTTCCTTCCTTCATCCCTTACCAACACAACGTTCGCTTTGTTTCAATATCCCCAAAATACAGTCTCTGCTTCCTTCCTTCCTTCATCCCCTTACTAACACAACGTTCGCTTTGTTTCAATATCCCCAAAATACAGCCTCTGCTTTCCTTCCTTCCTTCATCCCCTTACCAACACAACGTTCGCTTTGTTTCAATATCCCCAAAATACAGTCTCTGCTTCCTTCCTTCCTTCATCCCCTTACTAACACAACGTTCGCTTTGTTTCAATATCCCCAAAATACAGCCTCTGCTTCCTTCCTTCCTTCATCCCTTACCAACACAACGTTCGCTTTGTTTCAATATCCCCAAAATACAGCCTCTGCTTCCTTCCTTCCTTCATCCCCTTACTAACACAACGTTCGCTTTGTTTCAATATCCCCAAAATACAGTCTTTGCTTCCTTCCTTCCTTCCTTCATCCCCTTACTAACACAACGTTCGCTTTGTTTCAATATCCCCAAAATACAGCCTCTGCTTCCTTCCTTCCTTCCTTCATCCCCTTACCAACACAACGTTCGCTTTGTTTCAATATCCCCAAAATACAGCCTTTGCTTCCTTCCTTCCTTCATCCCCTTACCATCACAACGTTCGCTTTGTTTCAATATCCCCAAAATACAGTCTTTGCTTCCTTCCTTCCTTCCTTCATCCCCTTACCAACACAACGTTCGCTTTGTTTCAATATCCCCAAAATACAGCCTTTGCTTCCTTCCTTCCTTCATCCCCTTACCAACACAACGTTCGCTTGCGTTTAATATCCCCGTATTAAAAAATAGTCTTTGCTTCCGTCATTCATCCTTCTACTAACGCAATCATCGCTTCTTTCATCCGTTCGCTCACTAATACAATCTTTGCCTTCTGTTGATAGCCATTTATAAAAGTACAATCTTTCCTTCCTTCGTTCCTCTCCTCACTTACACAGTCTCCCCCTTCATTCCTCTGTTCACTTACACAGTCTCCCCCTTCATTCCTCTCCTCACTTACACAGTCTCCCCCTTCATTCCTCTCCTCACTTACACAGTCTCCCCCTTCATTCCTCTCCTCACTTACACAGTCTCCCCCTTCATTCCTCTCCTCACTTGCACAGTCTCTCCCTTCATTCCTCTCCTCACTTACACAGTCCTCCCCTTCATTCCTCTCCTCACTTACACAGTCTTCCGTTCATTCCTCTCCTCACTTACACAGTCTCTCCCTTCATTCCTCTCCTCACTTACACAGTCTTCCCCTTCATCCCTCTCCTCACTTACACAGTCCTCCCCTTCATTCATCTCCTCACTTACACAGTCTTCCGTTCATTCCTCTCCTCACTTACACAGTCCTCCCCTTCATTCCTCTCCTCACTTACACAGTCTTCCCGTTCATTCCTCTCCTCACTTACACAGTCTTCCCTTCATTCCTGTCCTCGCAAACGGAATTGTTATCACCATCATTCATCCGCTCATGAATGCAGTCTTCACCATCTTCATTCATCCCCCTGCCAATGCAATCATCTGCTCCTTTATACATCCCCTCACTAATGCAATCATCTGCTCCCTCATACATCCTCTCACTAATGCAATCATCTGCTCCTTTATACATCCCCTCACTAATGCAATCATCTGCTCCTTTATACATCCCCTCACTAATGCAATCATCTGCTCCTTTATACATCCCCTCACTAATGCAATCTTTGCTTCCCCCGTTCATCACCCACTAATGCACCCATTGCTTCCTTAATTCACCCACCGCCACCCCCCACCCCCACCCCCCCCCACCCCCACCCCCACCCCCCAGCTAATTCACTAACACAATCTTCCCTTCATTCATTCATTCATTCCCTGAGTAAAGTACTCCTTGCTTCCTTCACTCATCCTCCACACTAACGCAATCTTCGCTTTTTTTTCTTTTTTCTTTTTTTTTTCGTTGATCAATGCAGTGCTTGCTTCTTCGTTTATCTCCTGGATCACGCAGTCCCCGCCTGTTTCATTCATTTTTCTCACTCACGCAATCTTCGCCTCCCTCACTCATTCGCTCACCCACTCCGTCGTCGACTCATGATCCCGGAAAGAGAGGGCAGCCTTAGATCTCGATCGGCGTTCGTCACCCAGGCACGTGCAAGACGATCCGTCCCATCGACGCTGTCACTGATCGTGTGTGAGTTAAAGAGCCGGTCACTTTCTAGTCTTCCGAGTGAAAACGAGAAGCCAAAAAATAGTATTACAATATGGACTTCTCTCGACACGTAATAGAATCTACAGCAGCAGGGAAATTATCTGTCCCTGATGAAAAAAAAAATGTAGACAATAAC
This sequence comes from Conus canariensis, assembly GCA_033310375.1. Lineage (NCBI taxonomy): Eukaryota > Metazoa > Mollusca > Gastropoda > Neogastropoda > Conidae > Conus > Conus canariensis. The sequence continues at coordinate 35,554,297 of CM065720.1, forward strand.
ATTAGTATTGAGTAAAACAAACACACTATCAGTATTTTTTTAAGGCACACTTGACTGGCCTAAGGGGTGGTGACAGTAGGAAGAAATTCTAAGGACAGTCTGACAGCACAGAGTGTTCACAGAGGAGAGTCTGTCAGCCATGATTTGGGGCTTTAAGGGGCCTGGCTGTATCCAGATAATGACCTGGATTCCAGAGGCCCCTCTCTATGTTAGAAATACTTTCGGCATTGGCAGGATCCAAACCAGCAACTTGAGCTAGGGTGAAAAGTTCCAACTTTCGCACAGGAAAATCCATTATGACAATAGAATTATACTGTGTTATATTGGGTTTTTTTTTTTTTTGCGTATTGTATTCTTTTGTGTCATGTTGCATTGTCCTCGACATATTTTTGTGTCAAATTCGGGCTGCTGTCTCTTGGTGCAGAGAGAGAGAGAGAGAGAGAGAGAGAGAGAGAGAGAGAGAGAGAGAGAGAGAGAGAGAGAGAGAGAGAGAGAGATCAGCACAGACCATTACAATGTTCTCTCTGTTAATTTCCTTTGACTTCAAATCACCTGCTTGGCGCAATTTCTGTACTCAATCATTTTATCAATTTATCCATCTATTTGTCTAGATCATCAACACGCTGTGGCCTTACCCCTTACCAGACATCGTGTAAGACACCTATGCACTAACTCTTTATGCAGGGACATCTCTGTGTT
>CM065720.1:35572495-35574995 GCA_033310375.1 Conus canariensis
GACGCAGGCGACACGATGATCAAGTTTCTAGCTACGTGGAGGCCTCGCTCGTTGAAGGAAACCATCCAAGGAATACCAAAAGAAAAGGACATAAAGAACATCCACAGTCACTTCATGACGTCACTTCAGCCTTGGGTCTTAGGGACGAGTTGATCTGGGGTTAAAATCTGTAGGGGGTTCAGAACACTCCCTCCCACCTCACAGCCACTAACGGCAACGTGGTGAGTTGGACGGGGACGGGGACATACCTGTGCAGTCGATTTAGACTGGTATCACCATGGTCCCACAGAAACACAACTTAACCTGTTTTACCATGATACTAAAGGAATAAAGAAGCAACGGCTGTCAGTGTTTCAAAAGCATTTGCGACCGGGGAAAAATAATGTATTGAGAGAAGTTCACAAAGTGAAAAAGCTCACAGAGGGCGCTACTGGTGAGCAGACCATATCAATGAGTCCGCTCCACTGCCCTACAAACCTGAGGGAGGTGAGGCAGGGGGAGGGGGTGGGGAGGGGGAAGGGGGGGGGCGGGACGCTGAAAGAAAAGGGAAGAAGACATAGTGACCCCCACCAACCACCCCCACCCCCATCCCCACCCCACGCCGGGGGGTCAGCAGGAGGACCTACACGATCCTGTGCCCTGTCCAGCGACCTGCTCACGTCTCCTGGCGTGAAGGGTTGCCCTTGGCCACAACGTTGACCAGGGGATTGGTCAGTAAGACCCGCTATGCTTACACTGACTTCACTGGGTCGTGTGGACCTATGTACGGCAGCCCTGGGAAGGACCTCAATAGAGATGGAGCAGCAGCCCTGGGAAGGAGACCTCAATAGAGATGGTGCAGCAGGCCTGTGGAACGACCTCAATAGAGATGGTGCAGCAGGCCTGGGAAGGACCTCAATAGAGATGGTGCAGCAGGCCTGGGAAGGACCTCAATAGAGATGGTGCAGCAGGCCTGGAGAGGACCTCAATAGAGATTGTGCAGCAGGCCTGTGGAAGGGCAACCACGACCGACGTGCAACCCCTTCAGCGACACCACAAAGTGAACACACCTACTCCACAGCCACCCGAGCCGTCAGAGCTGACCAACAGCAAACCTCATCTTCAAGGCTGTGACCCCATGTGACCGTTAGAAAGGTTCACGGGGAACGACACCCCGATTGACGACTCTCAGCTCTGGCACAGTTGTGTGTGACGTTCTGGAGGGCCCAGTATCCCTAACCCCCCCCCCCCCCCCCCCTGCTGTCATCACCTTTTTCCTGTCAGTCGGGTCAGGGTGAGTGTCAGGTGCATGGGGAGTGGCCTGTAGTATTGTTTTAGATTCAAAATTACCCCCATCATTTTTCTGTTATATCTTTTCTTTTCCCAGTTATCAAAATTATTCATAACAAGATAACATTCTTTATAAGATCTTTACTCAGCCAAATCTGACCGTCGTCTGCGGCGATCTACAACGCAAAAAGAAGAAGAAAGAAGAAGAAGAAGAAGAAGAGAAGAGAAGAGAAGAGAAGAAGAAGAAGAAGAAGAAGAAGAAGAAGAAAAAGAAGAAGAAGAGAAGAAAGAAACAGAAAAAGAAAAGAAGGGGGGTGGGAGAGACGAAAGGAAAAATTCTGATTTATAACTATAATTATAATTAGACCTGAGCTGCCCCGTTACAGTCAGGTCCTTGGCGGACGTGGAGAGCGCCGGTAGTGGTGCATCGCTTCTCTCCCTGCTCCTCTGCGGGAGGAGTTTCTTTCAAATCTCCCCTCCCTCCCCCCCCCCTCCCCTTCGACCACTAACCTCACCCCCACCCACCCTCCCCTGTACGGCCAGCTGACGTGTCATGTCACTTACCTTCACACTAAGGGTAATGTTATGAGCAAGTGCTAAATGGAGGAGCAGCAAGGAGTGTGTTGTGTGCTCCAGTGAAGCAAAACGAACTTTGTGTGTGTGTGTGTGTGTGTGTGTGTGTGTGTGTGTGTGTGTGTGTGTGTGGTGTGTGTGTGTGTGTGTGAGTATGTGTGTGTGTGTGTGTGTGTGTGTGTGTGTGCGCGCGCGCGCGCGCGCGTGCGCGTGCGTGTGTGCGTGTGTGTGTATGTGTGTGTGTGTGTGTGTGTGTGTGTAACCGAATCGGTCTTTAACCCTGGAAAGGACCTGTGAATTCTCCCTCAAAACCATGGCTTGTGACGTACTTGAATGGACTATTTTTTAATAGTACCGAAGAAATAAAGAGAAGATTCGTTATTACATTCTTAGGTCAGGACCGTATCATCCTCTTAAAGATTTAAAGTTCGAGCATGACGCTCTGTTTGTTTTCTATTGCGAAAGTTGTGTCTGACCAGCTAGAAGCTAGAAGTGAGCCCAAGGTGTTTGACTTAAAAGGAATCCTGCTCTAGAACTTCAAATGAGTCCCCCCCCCCCTCCCCCAAATTAAGTTGACACTTTTCTCACTCTTCTTGAGAGTGGGAGTTACGGGAACTATAGAAAACTTTGGGACTTGAACTGTTTTTCTTTTTTTTTC
>CM065720.1:35587495-35597495 GCA_033310375.1 Conus canariensis
AGGCAGACAGAGAGAGAGAGAGAGAGAGAGAGAGAGAGAGAGAGAGAGAGAGAGAGAGAGAAAGAGACAGAGAGAGTGAGAGAGAGAGAGAGAGAGAGAGAGAGTGTGTGTGTGTGTGTGTGTGTGTGTGTATGTGTGTGCGTGCGTGCGTGCGGGCGCGCGCGCGTGTGAGCGCTGTGTTATGTGTGCACTCCATATGTGTTTTGTGTGTGTGTGTGTGTGTGTGTGTGTGTGTGTGTGTGTGCGTGATGGGAGGAAGGGATGAGGTTTATGATTAAGTACCTGGTGTGCTACGTATGTTGTGGAGTATTTGCGCATTGTGGAGATGAATCTGCGCCTCTGACAACGCTCATTGGGTCTACTGCGGACTTAGGAAAGCTGAGAAAAACACGAACAGCTCTCCAACGTATTCAGTAAACACGGGACACCTGTTCAAAAAATCTCATTCCACACGTGATAAACTACCGGTTATTTCAAGGGATCTTACGGGTTGTCGTTGTTTTCCCCATTTACTTCAGATATTACATATTGCTTCAAGAGACATTGTTTCCGTTTTGGTGGTGGTGGTGGTGGTTTTTATGGTTGGAACATCTCTTGGTTGTTATGGGGATGGTTGTCTGGGGATTTTTGTTTGTCTGAATGCTCTTTGCGTTTCCTTTGTTCTATTGTTTCTTTTCTTTTCTTTTCTTTTTTTCTTATTCTCAATGCCCGTCTCTCTGTATAGTCTCTTTGCATACAAATATGTGGAAAAGAATTTTGGAAGAAAACAATCTCCGCTAAATGCGAAAACTATCTGTGTTTTGGTTAACAACGGAAACTTCATTCTTTTCGTCAGTAACGGAAACATTTCACGACATTTTTGTCGTCATGAATATCCTACTTTTTGTCAATGAAAACCAGTCAAGCATCAGTTGCCTGCCCTTTGTGGCCTTTTGTTTTTATCTTTGTTAAGTTTTTAATTTAAATCGTGCCGTTAGGGCTGTGACCCCATTTGACCCGTGAGAAGGGTTCACCGGGACACACACCCCAATTGGCGACTCTCAGCCCTGGCACAGTTGTGTGTGAACCGGTGGAGGGCCCAGTACCCCTACCCCCTACTGTCACCTCCTACCTCTCAGGCAGGTCTAGGTGAGAGTGTGGTGCATGGAGAATTGACTCTAGTATTCGTAAAAATCAAACTGTTCACGTTGTTTTGTATTTGTGATCCTTATTTTTTTCCAAATTGTTACAGTTGTTTATCACGATGAAAAAAATTCATGTAACATGTTTAGTCAAAGGGATTCTGACCCGTCTTGCCCTCCAATCTTGGGAGTAAAAAAGAGAGGGGGAAGGGAGTAATAACTATATTTCATCATCATGTAAAGACACTGTACTGGGACTCTGCTTTTTCGAGTCCAGTCCTCTTTTCCCATCGTGAGCGTCGGGTGTGACGCCACGGTCCCTTTCTCCGCTGAGGGAGGAGATTCTTTCGTCCCCCAACCCCTACCAACCCCCTCTGTGCGGCCAGCTGGTGTGGAGGAGCTGATGAATCAGTCGTGTGTCTGACCTTCATGCTGCAGGTAATCTGGACGCATGGTGAATGAGAAGTCAGCGAGCGGTGTGCTGTGGATCTGGGGGGAAAGGGGGGGGGGGACAAATGGAACTTTTAATTGTGATCAACCGAATCAGTGTCCAACCTTAAAAAGACCTGCCGGGTCTCCCCGAAAACTCTGTGATGCGATGAACTTGATGGGACTTTCTTGTTGTGGGGAAGAAAAACAAAAGAAGTTTTGTTATTGAATGCTTAGGCCCGGACTGCATCCTCCTAACGGTTAATCCTCGAGCGTGAGACTGGCTTCTTTCTGATAGGAAATTCTGATTTTGACCAGCTGGAAGCTGCACGTGAGCCCAGAGTGTTTAAGTTGATTGTGAAGGACTCTTGCCCTAGGACTTCTAAAGGTTCCCCCTTGTTTAGTTCACCCTTATGTGACGGGTCTTGAGTGGGGGAAGCTACGGGAACTATGGAAAACTTTGAGACCTAAACTGTTTTCTTTCCCTTTGGAAAGCCCCCTTTTTAAAGTGATAAGCTTTTGGTGACCCGAGCTAAGTGCAGCTATGGTGGAATCACTCCCGTTTCGGGTGCAGCTTTGTGTTTAATATTGTAAGAAATTTCTAATTTGAGGAGTGTAGCAGAGCGCTCCCCTAAGCGTTGGGCGTGGTTTTCCAATAGTTGATTTGTAGCTCCTTCAGAAGCATTTCCGAGTGTAAGACCCCCCCCCCCCCCCCCACACACACACACTTCCCTCCCTTTCTATAACAGTCACCGTGGCTCTTGATCCCCCGGATGGTGAACTTTTCGGGCCCTTTTCCTGACTGTTAGTTTCACAACGAAGTGAGTGAGAGCGGAAAAGAAAGCAACATTTAGAAAGAAAAGGGGTTAGTTACCGCCACAGATACAGATACAGACAATTCACAGCCATTTTGTGCCGAATATGAGAAGATAAGTGGCTTCTCGTTCTTCGTTTTCACTGTCCTAATTGTTGTTTGTTTTTGCCTGAAGAAAGACCCAAGAAGTCGAAATGCATTGTGTTTTGTCCTGTGATCTGTTTGTCTGTATCTGTATCTGTATCCTGACTGTTGTGTCTGAGTGCGTTTATCTGAACAGATCCGTTGATTGACATTATACATGAAGCTGTTCCGTCACAGTTGTGTTCGCGTCTTGCTGTCTTAGGAGTGGGAGGCACTCGGCTAGATTTCTGTTTCTGTTATCTCCCCTTGCTTACCAGACTGCCTTTTCTTTATCCCTCATGAGGTCTCTCATCCAGACAGACAGTTGGCGACAAATGGAGACACTTCATTCTTTCGGCAACAGGGAAGAGTGTCACTTTCTTTTGTCAATACTGTAAACCTTTCACTCCGTTTTGTCAGTAACGAAATCCTGTCACTTTTTGAAAAATCAGTAATGGACAATCTGTACTTTGTCCATCGATAAGGAAACCCTCTTTCCTTGATTGTTAACAAAGAAAACGTTTTCTTCTTGTATGTCCATGATGGAAGTCCACTATTGTTTTTCGTCAGTATAGGAAACATTTTCTTTTTTTTATTTTTATCTGAAATACAAATACTTCATTCTTTTGGCCAAGAATGGAAAACCCTTCTTTCTTTTCAGTACATTGAAAATTCACTTTATGGGGAGGGTGGGTGGGTGGATGGTGGAGCCAACAATGGGAAAGAATCATTCTTTTTGTCTGTGATAAAAAAAAATCTTTCGCTCTATCAATAACGTAAATCTTGCATTCATTTGTTATGTTTATAATTAAACTGCTTATGACAATGTAATGGAAACTGTTCATACTTTTTGAACAAAAATATGTGGTACCCCTCCTCCGCTTCCACACCCCCACCCTTCCGCGACCCCCCCCCCCACTCCCCCTCCCCCCCACTCCCCCCTCCCCCCCCCCCCCCCCCCTTTCCACTCCTCCCCCTTGAGACTTGTTTTCGTCGGTTTTCTTAGTGACGACTGTAATCACTTGGCCTATATTAAGGAGGAAGGAAGATATTAACTCCTAATTACATCTTTCAGAAATATGCATTGAAAAAAAAGGCAATCGACACGGTATTAGTGATGAAATTTAAGGCTGATAATTCTCAAAAAGATGAACTAACACAAAACAGGAAATATGACATAATCGTTGGAAAACAAAAGATGTGAGGGACCGCCGGTATAAAGCTTCTTGTCCATTCAGAAAATTTGCTCTTTTTTTATCGTAGCCTGAGAGAAGTGTTCTGCACCGTCATCTCTGAATGTGTTTTGTGATGGGAAAAAGTACTGCGTGCACAGCAGAGCTTCACATCTTCGGAGGTGGGCCTACCAGCTCATGCACCAACGTCCTTTACCATTCTAGACGATTTTCACTGGCTAATACAAACCGGAAACGTGAGCGGCGAATATTGACAGGCAGCCCGGACTCGCCGAAAAATCAGCCACCTTCCTGTGCTTGAGAGTACGGTACTATCAGGGCACGTGACAAGAGCTGCTTTGAAAAATAAGTGAGTGCAGGCAGGAGTTAAAGTTTGATCAATGAGTGACAGCAGGCAGGAGTTAAAGTTTGAAAAATAAGTGACAGCAGACAGGAGTTAAACTTTGATCAACGAGTGACAGCAGGGAGGAGTTAAAGTTTGATCAATAAGCGACAGCAGGCAGGAGTTAAAGTTTGATCAATGAGTGACAGCAGACAGGAGTTAAAGTTTGATCAACGAGTGATAGCAGGGAGGAGTTAAAGTTTGAAAAAATAAGTGAGTGCAGGCAGGAGTTGAAGTTTGATCAATGAGTGACAGCAGGCAGGAGTTCAAGTTTGAAAATTAAGTGAGTGCTGGCAGGAGTTAAAACAGGAACCATTAAGTGACAGCAGGCAGGAGTTAAAACAGGAGAAAAATGTCTCACCAGTTCATCAAACCAGTGGGACGAACAAATGACTATTCTGGAGCGCCGCGTTTCGACATCCCGCATTGTACAGGCCAGACAAAAAAAAAAAAAACGTGACGAATGCGCAATGCTTTTTAGGTCCTCAAGTTTCACGTGTTACGTAAGATCTAAAGGATGGCCTCATCTGATTGAAGAACGTGCATGGCATTGACTTTCAGAGTGAAAGGGAGAGCAATCTTTTCAACAGTTTGGAATTCGTAAGTGTGCGTGTGTGTGTGTGTGTGTGTGTGTGTGTGTGTGTGTGTGTGTGTGTGTGTGTGTGTTCTTCATTTTCTAAATTTAGAAATAGGCCGACAGGTTAGGACATGGGAAGCTGCGGAAGCAGACATCTACATCTTTTCCAAATAAACCATGCAGACAAAATGCCAGCTGCACTTTTGCATCTCCCACGCGCATTAAGCAATAACAGACAAAAGAGTGGATTAAAACCCCGCAGTGCGCTATCGCTAAAGCAAATAAATCAATGAAATCAGAAGACATATCACACGTTTGTCTACAGGAAATTCGGTAATAGTGCAACGACGTATCACAGGAAAAGATGAAAGAATGGAGGGAGGGGGAGGGAGGGAGGAGGGGGGGGGGAGGAGCGCGGGTTCAGGGCAGATGTAGAGAAAAGGGCAGGGTGGTCGAGAGAGAGAGAGAGAGAGAGAGAGAGAGAGAGAGAGAGAGAGAGAGAGAGAGAGAGAGGTGCAGCAGGGAGGGGGTATTTAGATAAACAGACGGAGACCCCCCTCCCTCCCCCACTGGGTGATTCCAGCCTCTCCGGTGGTGTAGGCGTAAATCACAACAGGTGGATTTGAGGTGAGCAACTGTGAGCAGTCCTTCGGCGGAAGACCGTGTCACTAGGGCGCCTGACTTACCGCCCCCCCCACCTCCCTCCCTCTCCCCCCCCTCCACCTGACACCCTACACACCCCCTCCCTGATCTCTCTCTCTCTCTCTCTCTCTCTCTCTATTCTGTCCGTCTGTCTGTCTGTCTGTCTGTCTGTCTCTTTCTCTCTCTGTCTGTCTGTTTATCCATGGGGCTGCTAAATCCAATGAATATAAACAATACAAGTCCAGCACCACACGCACACAGAAGACCACAGAAGAACACACACTGAGTGTCAAAGGTTAGCATGGCAACTTTTGTTATGTAGACCCAAGATTCGGGGTTTACCTTTGCAGGGCGATAGGCTTATTTTGCGCATGCGTAAATGATGTAAACAAAAGATGCTTAAAAGTAGTACGGCTTTCCGGAGAATTGTACGACGCGGGGTTGAAAGGTCTCCGCTGTGTATGTGGACGAGAATGCGATGAGGGGATTGAGATAGGAGGCATGTGTCTTGTGTGCTGGTGTCGACAGCATTAGTGTTATGAGTTTTGAGAATGATGGTGTATATATACTCGCATCGCGTTCGTGGGGAAGAATATATCAAGAAGTATTGATGTATAATTGAGATAGAATTCTGCATGTACATACTGTCATGGAAGAATGCTTGGTTGCAGTCATGGTAAATTTTGTTCTAATTATATAAAATTGATTTATTTCTTGTTGTGTACTCATGTGAATAGGCTGATGGCCTCACATTAAAGTCACGAGTCACGAGTCTGTCTGTCTGTCTCTCTGTCTGTCGGTCTGTCTGCCTGTCTCTCTGTCTGTCGGTCGATCGGTCTCTCTGTCTGTCTGACCGTCACTCTGTCTGTGTGTCTGTTTCTCTGTCTGTCTCTCTTTCCTCTCTGGCTTTGTCTGTCTGTCTTTTTGTCTGTCTGTCTGTCTGTCCCTCTCTCTGTCTGACTGTCTTGTTCTCTGTCTGTCGGTCTGTCTGTCTGTCTTTCTGTCTCTCAGTCCGTCAGTCTGTCAGTCGGTCTCTCTATCTGTCTGTCTGTCTGTCTGTCTGTCTTTCTGTCTGTCTCTGTCTCTCTTTTCTCTCTGTCTCTGTCTCTGTTTGTCTGTCTGTCTGTCTGTCTGTCTGTCTGTCTCTCTCTCTCTCTCTCTCTCTCTCTCTCTCTCTCTCTCTCTCTCTCCCGCCCTCATTCTCCATCAATCCACATTTCCTCTTCCCTTTTTTCCCTTAAAGAAAACACACAAACAACTTTGTATGGCGCTTTCAGAGTTCATAAGATCCAGAAGTGAACCATATTGACTTAAAGAGAGAGAGAGAGAGAGAGAGAGAGAGAGAGAGAGAGAGGAGAGAGGGAGAGAGATAGAGATCCTGTATATACACGCGCATACTCTCTCTCTCTCTCTCTCTCTCTCTCTCTCTCTCTCTCTCTCTCTCTCTCTCTCTCTCTCTCGGTCTATGTATGTATGTACGAACAATGTATGCCCCCACCCCTTTCAATGTAAACTCTATGTAAGTGGCTTTTTTTTTTCCTCGTTCACCGACACTATTGAATGTCAGAGGAAAAATTGTAGTCATACACCAGAATTAGGAACGCGTACCATAACGGTCTGCAATCCATGTAAGCTTTCTTTTTTTAAACACAACACATTTTAAAAAATAAAAGAGAATTCAATCAAACATCAGCGTCTATATGAAACCCCATTCACTCCCATATCTACCTCCTGGCAATATTTTCATTTCTTATTTCTGTTCTCAGAGACGTTCGCTGATGATGTCACTCACGCTCTAATCACACGAATCACCCTTTTACACGACTTCCGCTCTCAGGTCGTACAGCTGCCCCGCGACCCGGGTTTTGCACCAGTGGGTTCCAACAAAGAGTCCCATTCCATTCATTTCTGATCTAGGAGCCCTGCGGCATGTACCTAGATGCGCATATGAAAACGAAGAAAATAAATTTAAAAAAAAAAAAGGGGGGGGGGGGGGATATCAGCTTTTTAAATACGGAGGGTAAAAACTCACGAAGGCAATCCAGTTGTGTCCGTTTCTATAATAACATGTTTTGAAACTTGCGAGGAGCCATACTTTTACACCCATTCTTATCTTTTTCAAAGGTGAAGAAGCTCCGTAGTGCATTCCATGCCATGCACCGCTCACGGAGTGACATGTTCTTTTAGAGTGACGGAACTTGCATGATGTCAGAGGTATACATTTTGCAGCAGACTCCGTTTAAAAACCTTGTTCAGAGATGCCCCTCCTCCTCCCCCCCCCCCCCCCCCCCCATCCCTTCCCCCTGATGTGATTTTGTTTTAATTCCTGACAGTGATCAACTATTTTCATCTGATGTAATGATTTCACAGAAGACAGATTTGAACGTCATCTACAAAATGTGTTTTAATGAGTTGTGTTGATGTGTGCATTTGTTTTTGTTTTTTAATACGACGTAAGAGATGACTTCCACGTGGTCACAGCCCTGATACGGCCCTTTGCAGTCGGCTGGGCTGTAAGCAACATTCTCTCTCTCTCTCTCTCTCTCTCTCTCTCTCTCTCTCTCTCTCTCTCTCTTCCCCTTAGCATATTAATTCTTGATGTATTTGTTACCTGGGAGGCATGAAACAAAGGGGCCAGAAACGTGGTTGGTACTGAAATGTACCTCAGACATCACGCAGGTGAACTGAGATCTTTCGGGGAATAGCGCAGCCTGACGCATATGAACAATGTATATGAATGAAAGAGAAGGATGAGGAGAAAAAAACAAGCTGAAATAACTTATTCTCTCATACAGCTTTCTTAAACTTCGTGTGTTTGACTTTAGCACGTGCATTTTATTGAAAGTTTACTTTGATTTCATGAGGAAGTACATGCATAGGCCTATCTTGCTTGAAAGGCAATTTTTGGGGTGAGGGTTAGGAGGGAAGGGGTAGAAGGAAGGGGGGATGGATGAGGGGGGTCCTCTAACCTCTGTTTTGTCCCGGAATAGCTCAGTTGGTAGAGCGCCGGACTCGTGATCTTGGTGATCCTGGGGTTGCGGGTTCAAATCTCCGCCAGGCCGTCTTGGTATTGGGGAGATTTTTCCCTCGGAGATCACATTGATTCTGACTCCACTTCTCAAATAGTCCTTCGAATGAGACTATAAATCGAGGTTCCGTTTGTGAACGCACGCATAACATCTTGCACACACGTCAAATCCCATCACCACACTTTCGGAAGAGGCCAGTTTGGCCGTTGGTATGGATGACATGATACACTTAGCATGCACCCTGCGTGACAAATTGAAAGTATGAAGGAAGTAAGGAAACTGAGTGAACGATGTTGACTGGATGACACGGGAAACGACTGCGTGAAGCGCCGGCAGGCAGCTCTTCAGTTGGCACTACCCAGGTAGGCAGCCCGTCGTGTACGCGATAGTGTCGATTGTCAGTGCCTAGAACTTTTGCCAGGTGCTTTATAAATGCTATGTTACTACTACTGCTACTACGACTACTACTACTACTACTACTACTACGACTGATAGAACAACAACGTGGCTTTTCTGCCATAGGGGACCTCCATACTCCTATTTTCTCCCATTTTCTGCTTTTTCTCCTCCATTGCTTTCGCGCTCACCATGCAGTCTCTGTATACATCACTCATACACATTTTAATGCTCCAGCATTTGCTTCAAACGTCCACGTGCACGTGAACATGTACACACACGTACGAGCACGCTTGTGCACATATACGCACGCGAGCGCAAACACACACACAACACACCACACACACACACACACACACACACACACACACACACACACACACACACACACACACAGAGAGAGAAAGAGAGAGAGGTGCGCGCGCGCTCGCTTGCTCTCAGAGGGAGAGAGAGACAGAGAGAGATTCAGATAATTTATTCGTAATAGGCCATGGCCCCTAACGAAGGGGTGTGTGAACATATACAGCACAATAAGTATAAACAATTATAATACGTAATGAACAAAAAGCAAATCGTTGTCACATGTTCAAGAAGAAACACTTTCTCTCAGTTTAAAGGCTTTGTACAGAAACAATGAAAATTGTTTAGCAACTTCAGCAGAAGTGGAAGACAGAAGTAGGTTTAATTTAAACAAAGATGGCTGTCTATAATATTTAGGCTTGATGTACTTTTCTCTGTTTCTGAGAGCTGGACAGCATAGAATAAACTGTATTTCTGTTTCCTGTGACTCTCTACATAAAGGACACATCAAATTCCAAACATTATGCGTTCGATATCTAAGATAATAGCAAGCTAATTCTGATATTCCTATTCTAAAGTTTGCTGTTACATGCTTTAAGTGTCTATCTATATTTATGTTCAAGTAAGTTTTCAAGTTATGAGTATATGAAAAATTTCTATAAAAATCACTAGACGCTGGCGAAAAAGTTGTAAAAAGCCTTTTATATTCTCGACTCCTTGGTTCAACCAGACTATTGACGTTGATCATGATAAGTTCTGTGTCTTTTTGATCGATAGAAATTTATTTGGCCTAGATAAAGATGTTCTATATTTTTGCTCTTACCTACCACCTGAAGGTTCTCCGTTTTATACCCATTTTGAAATTGATAGTGGTATTAATTTGCTTGAAGAATGTCTCTTTCATTTGTTACTTTCTAGAGATTTAACATTATTGTGAATGGTGATCTAAATAGTAGAACCTCTTATATTTCACAAGATATTTCCGGAAATAATG
>CM065720.1:35602495-35609995 GCA_033310375.1 Conus canariensis
ACTGTTTCGTTGGCAAAGATGTAATCACCATCTTCTGAATTACAAAAAAAGGAAAAAAAGGGGGAGGGGGGGGGGGCTGCAAAAGTGTCAGGAGGAAATAGATAATCAGTATTAAACAAGATAGAATGGACCACAAAAGCACAAACTACTACCAGTAAGTGGTAGGACACGAATATAGAGTTGGCCACAAATGCGTGGGGTGGTGGGGGGGGGGGGGGGGGGGGGGGGGGGGGGAGCCTGTCCGTGAGGTCAGCAGCGAGCTGGAGTGTGAAAGGGCTTCAGAGTTCGTCGGGACGACGACTTGTGTTTCTTCTGCTGTGTGGGAGTCCCTGGACGGACTCCACGAACCTACCTCCGTGAGCGGTTTCGTTTCCGTCGTGTCGACGTGTGTTTCTGTTGTGTGGGAGTTCCTGGAAAGACTCCTCGAACTGCTTTCGTGAGTGACTCCTGATCTGTGTGAAGACTGTGTGATTCGGGCTGGACACGGCCAAGTGCATAGACTGTCCGTGATGACACTGCATGGGTGCCAGCCTGGCCTGCTGAGTGACAGAAATATGTTATTGTGACAATATAGTACCTAGTATCGTTATGCGCCCTTTGGTGGTGGCGAGAGTATATTCATGGTTTGCTTTGTTACTTTATGCTGTGCTTGTTCATGCTCATTATGTATTATGTATTTGTTTGATCTGATGGTTCAGGCAGCGGACAGAAAAAAAAAAGTAGAAACTTAACTTGTTGCCTGGCTGTCTATGTTCGTGTGATGTGGGTGTGTGTAGGGAAAAGTCGTACACGCATCCGAACTTCTTCAGGTGAGAGTCGGACAGCTATACACGCACCGCACACCATCCGTAATAATGATGAGGAGGATGAGGATTAATATGATGATGATGGTGATGATGATGATGATGATGATGATGATAGTAATAATAAATGAAATGATGGACGTCAGTAAAGAAGAAAAAAACAGAATTGGTCACTTAGACAGAAATGAAATATGGACGACAGTAACGGAATATGAATGGGGCAAAAAAGGGAAAAACATATCGGTGGACGACAGTAACGGAATATGAATGGGCAAAAAGGGGAAAAACATATCGTGGACGACAGTAACGGAATATGAATGGGGCAAAAAGGGAAAAACATATCGGTGGACGACAGTAACGGAATATGAATGGGGCAAAAAAGGGGAAAAACATATCGGTGGACGACAGTAACGGAATATGAATGGGGCAAAAAAGGGAAAAACATATCGGTGGACGACAGTAACGAATATGAATGGGCAAAAAAGGGGAAAAACATATCGTGGACGACAGTAACGGAATATGAATGGGGCAAAAAAGGGGAAAAACATATCGGTGGACGACAGTAACGGAATATGAATGGGGCAAAAAAGGGAAAAACATATCGGTGGACGACAGTAACGGAATATGAATGGGCAAAAAAGGAAAAACATATCGGTGACGACAGTAACGAAAGATATAACAAGGCGCAAAGAAAAAAAAAAGGAAGTTGCCGACAGTATAAGAGGACAGAGTGGAGCACAAAGGCCGAGATATAAACAAGTGGACCCCAGTGAAGGACGACAGACTGGGGAACAAAAGCCGGCGTCGTATAATATCTGTGAACCGTGATATCTGGGAACGCGTTCCCAGATTTACCGTGATATCTGGGAACGCGTTCCCAGATTTCCTGAACTTCCAATCGTGAAATCTGGGAACTGGTGTGAAATCTGGGAACGTCTCAGAGAATAGACTAAATGTGGCCTTCCAAGCAGATTTTCTTTCAATTTCATGAAATTTCATGATATGCATGCATGCATTTGAATTGTAAGTTGCATTTCTTTCAAGTTACATTGTTTCTCACGCACACTTGAGACATGTACGCACGCATCGAGCGCTCATCTTGTGTGTGCGACTGAACATGCTTGCTGTACTTTGTGAAAATCATGTCAAGAAATTAATGGGAAAAAAGTGACAAGAAGGCCAAAGATCTCAACTGAACCTAAATAAATTGTTTCCTACCTTATCTCGAAAATCCATTCTTTTTTCGTCTTCTTTCTGCCCTTCTGAGCTCTGAAAGACCACGTTCCCAGATATCACGGGCCTTCCCAGATATCACAGTACATTTTGGGAACGCGTTCCCAAAACAATCTGTGATATCTGGGAAGCCTTCCCAGATATCACGTTCCCAGATTT
Organism: Conus canariensis; assembly: GCA_033310375.1. Lineage (NCBI taxonomy): Eukaryota > Metazoa > Mollusca > Gastropoda > Neogastropoda > Conidae > Conus > Conus canariensis. The sequence goes on from CM065720.1 coordinate 35,604,691, forward strand.
CACGCGACACCGGGATATAAATCAGTGGACCCCAGTGAAGGACGACAGACTGGGGAACAAAGGCCGGGATATAAACCAGTGGACCCCAGTGAAGGACGACAGACTGGGGAACAAAGGCCGGGATATAAACCAGTGGACCCCAGTGAAGGACGACAGACTGAGAAACAAAAGCAGAACAAAAGCACAGGGGACGACAAAAGAGAGCCCCTGGAAGATCCTCCCGACGGCTGTCAACATCAAAGAAGCCGCCGATTGATGTGCCGGCGAAACTGACTCTAGCTGTCCCTGAAGAATGGGACAGGTTGGACCAGCACGTTGTGGACGCTGGTGTGTAGCATTCCCTGGCCGTGCGGAACAGCCATTTCACAGGCAGGGACTTCTAGTCACTACTGACCACCGCTTCCTTTCAAACTTTTGATGAGTGAGATCTAGAAGAGATGTGAGAAGTCATCGGTGATTTTATGAAGTCTGTGATCATCGTGTCATTCTGTAAACTGACTCTTTCTAGACTTAAAAAGACCAGCCTTGAAATGTCTGTTTTGTATATGTTTATCTTTTTTTTTTCATCATACCATTTTTCCATGTATCTCTCGTCTACTTGTGCTACACATCTTATAACCCTGCGATCGTTTACCCATCAAAAGCTGTATGAAGTAATAAAGAGAAACGCATTAATAGTATACAACGAAGAATTAGCTGAAAATTGAATAGACTAATAAGAATATCCCCAAAGGAAGTTGCCTAACGCTTTTTGCAAAGTGTATTATGAAAGGTAGTACAGAGTGCAGCCCATGACAGGCGGTCTCAGAACAGAATGAAACCTTGCAGCAGCATCCTCATCGATCATCCTTCTTAAACAAAGTCTCCAACGCTATGGCCGTCCATGTCCTGCTGCTATGCTGGCCGAAGTGTGATTTCCGAGCTGAGTTTGTGTCACAATGCTCTGTGTTGGTCAGGTCATGACGGTTGTCGTTGGATGGACGTGACGGCGCTCTTCTGCGCTCTTCTGTGTCAACGCTCACTCACGTATGGATGAAAATCGATTACCACGGAAAGCCATGCGAGACATTGTATACTTTATATATTAGTGGGAAGAAGACGTGAGCTATAAATGTCCGCCCGTGTCTACATTCGTATGGAATTGCCCTTGTATGAAACAAACAGGGCGTGCAATGTGTTTCAAGTTTGTTTTTTTTAAAAGCAATTCAAGCAAAGACTTGCAGATTGTAGGTGACAAGACTGGCATGACCATATTTACACCAGGAACAGGTCTGCTCAGTATAGAGTTTAAAAACACCTTAATGTTCCATAGAGCTGTATGCTGATATCAAAATGATGAAAGATACAGAAAGTCTGCATGAACTAAATTTTCATTTGGTGATTCTGACATCACTTCTCATCGTGTGAGATATCGAGTTGCAGATGAAAACGTGAAACACAATGTCGTTTGTGCAGTTGGCTAAAGAAGAGTTACATTTTTCTTTTATGTTGCTCTGTTCTGCATGTGCATGAAATCAAATTAATTCACTCTAAGTACTGAAACAACTCTTGTAACTTTCAAGTGAATCTCCGAACGTTCGAATAAATCTCCTAATGTCGTCTAGAAATGAGACTACTATTTTCAATGTGTCTGTGTATGTCTACGAGGCTCAAAAGCGGCTGACTCTGACGACATCTTAGCAGGCTTGCAAGTCGGTCTAGTTATTACGGTGCTACTGTTTGTGTGTGCATAATGATTTTATCATCATCTTTGAATAATTGTTTTCTTCGTATGTGTTGTATGTTCACCATCCCCCTCCACCACCATCCCACCACACCCCACTCCCTCCTTCAGTAAGGGGATTTGGACCAACGATTGAATAAGTATTCATGCTCGCGCTCGTATCCTCAGCTAAGCATTACTTGTCAGGAGAAGAGCTTCGTACGTGCAGCATCGCATGTTTTGGGCCAAAACCAGTGAAAACCAACGAAGTCAGCAAGCAGCAGTGCAGCGTCTCCTCCGTTGGGTTGCCTCATCACAGCCTGACTCTGGATGCTCTCTTTCTGACTATCTGTTCGCAGTGGACATGGGCGCTGCATGTACAGGGGAGCAGTGTGGGAAACACACCACGGAAGTGAGATTGAAGAGGAGACAAGAATACAAACCATTCTCAGCGGACAAACTGTTTTGAGATGTGTTGGGTGTCATGATTTTCAGATCCCCTGGCAGAGATTTCAAGAGAATGATTTCCAAGAACATCCTAAAGGAGAGTGATCGTTAAGTAGACATGTAACTCTGCTGGATATTGGATATACGTTTTTATTACCTTTGATTTTTTTTTTTTTTTTTTTTTTGCTTCGCTATAAAAAGCCATAGATACTGATTTCCGATTCATATCGTAGAGGCAAGTCACATCATCATGGACAGCTCTCTCTCTCTCTCTCTCTCTCTCTCTCTCTCTCTCTCTCTCTCTCTCTCTCTCTCTCTCTCTTTGTATGTGCTCACTATTTTTAAAATGGTAGTTCATGATTTTGAATCAAGCTCTGTGCATGCATGTATTGTGCATGGACGTAAACACTGACCGTCTTTGCTCATATGGAGAGACGTCGCTGAAGAAGACCAGCATAGCTGACAACAAATACAGTTATTTCTGTCTGTAGTGTTTTCTTTTTTTCATACTATTTTTTCCCTTGTTTTTGTTTGTTTGTTTGATGCATTATAATGGGGGAAACCAAGTACAGTCAGCAATTCCTCCGTCAGCACAACAATGCACTGGCAAAGACAAACAAAATGAATGAACAATTCTTTTTAAAGGGGGAGGCTTTGTGGCCGAAAGAAAACAGGAATGCAAAAGTAGGACGTTCGATTATGAATAAGTAATCTGTTCAATGGCAGCATATGGGAACCATCGTGGTCCATCGTGAAAACAGAACCATTGCTATCGCCTGCTCAGAACCACAGACATTCATGACACTACCTCACAGGCCTTTCGTCCGCTGCTTCGGACTCATGTTCGGACTTATGTTTTAAAGATACATAATCGTCGAGTGAGTAAGCATCCGAACTGGTCTTAGCCGACCAGCTGTTCTCTGACGTTTGTTTGTTCGTTTGTTTGTTTTGTTTTGTTTCGTTTGTTTTTTCCTGTCATCAGAAATGAGTAGCAGCAGTGGGCACGTCACTCTCAGACACCTGTTCTTCACTTGCAGATTTCTCCCCCTTCCCTTTTCCGTCACCTTCCCGACTTCCCCTTACCCCCAATCCACCACCTTCATCAATGGCCACCCTTAGCTCCCTCACATTATTATTGGTGTGTGTGTGTGTGTGTGTGTGTGTGTGTGTGTGTGTGTGTGTGTGTGTGTGTGTGTGTGTGTGGTGTGTGTGTGTGTGTTATTTGATGTGTTTTTATTTATTTCGTTGGTGGGTCTGGATACATCGGTTTACAGAACAATATTTGAAATAAAGAAACACACACACACACGCGCGCGCAACGCACGCCACGCACAGCACACACACACACACACACACACACACACACAGAGGACACTGCTATCGTAGATTAGCGTTCACCATTGCCTGTGCACACACATACACACACACACACACGTGCGCACACACACACGCACGCAGTCACGCACGCACACACACGCTCGGACGCAGGCACGCACGCACACACTCACACATTTGTTGAGAGAGTGGGTTGTTAAAAACTAAAGAAATCAAAACCCGCCTTCACCTTGGATGAAGGAAAGGAAGTGCTCTAATAGCGACTGTATTCCGCCAGGAATAGTTCCCCTCACCCTTTTTATTTTTGTTTTAATTCAGCTGATAGGTATTTGCGATTCCTTTTACCCCGAACGGTGGGTAACTTTTTTCTATTTTTTTTTTGTGCTGAATAAACATACGAGCTCAAAATAGAGCTTGATGATATAACCGTTTCTTTAACGCTTGATCTTCTTCTTCTTCTTCTTCTTCTTCTTCTTCTTCTTCTTCTTCTTCTTCTTCTTCTTCTTTCTTTCTTTCTTTCTCTTCTTTCTTTCTTTCTTTTTCTTTTTCTTTCTTTCTTTCTTTCTTTCTTTCTTTCTTCTTCTTTCTTCTTCTTCTTCTTCTTCTTCTTCTCTGTTCCTCCTCCTCCTCCTCCTCCTCCTTCTTTTTGTTGTTCTTCTTCTTCTGCTTCTTTTTTCCCCTTCTTTTTCTTCTTCTTCTTCTTCTTCTTCTTCTTCTTTCTTCTTCTCCTCCTCCCTCCTCCTCCTCCTTTCCTTCTTCTTCTTCTTCTTCTTCTTCTTCTTCTTCTTCTTCTTCTCCTTTCCTTCTTCTTCTTCTTCTTCTCTTCTTCTTCTTCTTCTTCTTCTGCTTCTTCTTCTTCTTCTCCTCACTCTGCGGGAAGTGATTGGTGCGACACACATAACAACTTCACCAGGTTTTTCTGAAACAACGAGAACGGTATTCAGGATCCACGTGAAGGAACCTGATGTAGGCTGGACACCCTTCTTATAACAAGCAGCGTGGTCAGGTCATGTTGTTTATAGCTCAGTTAATTACGGAGGCCATAGCCAGAATGTCGTCTTCATGTATACTATAACGAAAAGAAAATTGTAGAGAAGCTTAAACCTGTGTCCGCTACAGGATGTTGAGACTCTGACAAGACTTATGTCGATTCCTCAGGAGGCTCGCAAACGTAGTAGATATTTGTTGAGGCAGCTTTCAGACACACTACACTCAGCAGAAGTAGCCAGCCACGAACAAGATACACCATTGGGACATTCTCATACCTGACCCTTCACCTTGCATTATGCGCGCACACTCTGCACAAAAGCTACCGTTCAAACGAAGAAACTAAATTCACAGCGAGATTAATACTGAATAAAATTTTTTGCATCGATCAGACGTTAGCAGGAAGACAATAATACTTTAATACTAACGTAGATACCTGCCCATAGTCTTGCGCATTGAACCTACCAAGCTGGCATACATGTACCGTTGAAATCGTCGTACAGGAGAAGCCTAGTCGAACATCGTTTCACACAGGCTGACACTTGACAAAACATGTATTTCTATAGTCAGCCGGTTTTAGACAGTTGCTTGCGCTTCTACTTTCTGCGTACAAATCACTCTTTTCAATTCTCTGCGTGTTGCAACTAACGACTGCTCTGTGTGATCGGACTTATAAATAAATCGACACCAGTAAATCAAACGCCATTTCGGAAAGAAAATAAGCCTCCCATGGGTTATCTACTCTTGATCCGGGACAACGATTTTGATAGGACAGTTGCAAGCAGTGTTGGTAGGGGAAGATGATCGGAAAAGAACACTGTTTTGATCTGCCAA
>CM065720.1:35632495-35634995 GCA_033310375.1 Conus canariensis
CCCCCCCCCCCCCCCCCCCCCCCCCCCCCCCCCCCCCCCCCCCCGCCGCGCCTCTCAAGTCTCGTGTTTTGTTACCACACCCCATATCCCCTCCCTCCTTCCTCCTTTTCCTCCAACCAGATCTAAGCAATTCAGTAAAGTACTTCGTTCCTCCTCCATCTTCCATCTGTAAGAGTTTGCAGGAGAAGAAGAGAGGAAGGAAGAGTGATTGGTAGTGGTGAAGTGAGAGATTGGGATGCCTTTCACCTTGGTAGGGATAGCGGCAGCTGTGGAATGCACAATGAATAATGTTGGTCATTGGTATTTACTGAAGGTCTCCTTCTCTTTTAAACAGGGTGCCAGGAGAATTAGGTTTAGTCAAAGTCGTGGAATTAGTTGAAAAGAAGGGAGGGGGGAGATGGATGGGAGGGTTGGGAGGGGGGGGGGGGCTGGTTATGTTTGCTTTCGTTTGTTTGTTTGCTTGCAAGCTTAGTTTTCATCTTTGCATTGTTGTAAAAGACGGCACAATTTTCCAGTCGTTTTGCCTGCATGCCTTGGTCATCCAGCATTCATGCAGCCTGCTTTTTACTTCATAACTTGTTGATTCAGCAGACATTTTTTCCCCTTAATGTTAAGTACATGTTTTGCTCATCAAGCGTGTCCAGTTCAGCCAACAGTATTTACTTTATGCTATGATACATTTAAAGTTTTCGCATTTTATACTAGCTTATATATATGTCTCTTTCATTCAGCACTCCCCCCCCCTCCCTCCCTCCCTCCTGCCTTTTACTACACGTAGAATTCAGATAGCTGGGTGTTTTGAAAATCTAGTGTTTAGTTAGCAATACATTTTCATAGTTTTTACCATATGTCGCTTTACCCTTTACCCAGCGCTATCAGACTGTTCCCTACGTTTTACTATTGTATGTCCGGCTACAGGTAACGCCACAACTCCCTGGCCAAGACCATTCGGCAATGTACTGTGGACGTCAGGACTGGAAGACAGAGAAGGAACGCCCAGCCAACATCAAGTGAACAGCCCTGGAAATCCCATACGTCCTCCCTCGTTCTACAAAAGACAGACAGAGACTGAAGCAGTGGTCAACGTCAGTGGTCTGCATGCTGCCCCTTCCCCCTCCATCCTCTCCCCCTTTCTTTTTCCTACTATCGCCATCACTTACCCCCTCCCCTATTTTCCATCTCCCCACACAACCAACCAACACCCTGCTCTTGTCCTCCCCTACGTCGTTTTAGGATTCAGGACAAAACTGATCGTTCAACCTATTTCAACTGCATGATAGATTAAAAACCAAAAATCAGCACTTCCCAGTACGCTCAGCAGAAGAGTCCATAGAAGGATTGACCTGCTCTGTATGACATGGCAAGGCTCCAATGACGACTCATCAGTATTCAAGTATCTCAGTTTACGCCAATCACTCGTGGTACATGTCCTTCTGTAGGAATACGAGCTGCTCACAGACAGCAGATCCTCTGTGTGTGTGTGTGTGTGTGTGTGTGTGTGTGTGTGTGTGTGTGTGTGTGTGTGTGTGTGTGTAGTCCACGTATTGGAGAATACTAAACGACAGTGCTTCAGACGGATTCTTGGTATCTGAGTCCCAGGACCCTGAAACAAATGGCACTGTGCGGCGAGTCAGCACGACAGCCGCTCCTCGCGGTCATCAAAGATGCCTGACACGGGCAGCTAACTTGCCATGGGTCTCCGTGGATGGCTGCCTTACAGGGTATAATAGGGGACGGATGTTTTACATCCACGAAGTCCGGGTGTAGGAAGTAAAACGAAAACTTCCAGAAAAAAAAATCCCAGATTTATTTCTGTTTTTTTTTTTCACCCAGGAAAAAAGCATTTTCCGTGGATTTTTTACCCAAGGAATGAACACTTTCCTCACGCAGAAAAACAAGATTTTCAGTTAAAGAAAACACTGTGTTTTCTACGTTTTGATATACATAATAATCTTATCTGTAATTGGGCACTGCGAGTGCAACGTCAGGGGATTGCAGGGTTCGAGAATTCCATGAAGTAATCACACAGGCTATCGCAGATACTCTCTGGGGCCAACGATGACAATGTGATGGGTAAATACATTGCTTAGGGACATTGAAGACTGTATTAAATCAACCAGCATGGCAACAATTGGGACCTGGCCACGGACGGGACATGATGGCTGCTGCCAAGTTTCTAGACACAATGGTATGTATCTATAGTGGCCAAACCAGAACATGGCTGTGACACTGTACCCAATACACACCTGAGTAGGGAACACAAAGTGCCGACAAAGTTTATTGTCTGGGGAGTTCGGCACTCCCTTAGATAACTCATAGGGACTTCATTGTTCTGTGAGGCCTTCGTTGGCTGATGCACATCTACACCACTTCGCTGAGGTGGCAGGAGACCAGGGAAGAATCTCTGCAGGACGTTGCCCTTCAGTTTGAAAGGAAAGCTGCTGGCAATCCTCAGGACCTCAGCACGTGCTGAGCGAGGGTCTGGACTGCTCGTGGACCT
>CM065720.1:35642495-35657495 GCA_033310375.1 Conus canariensis
CATCTGCTGGTTGATGCATTTGACCATTAATACATGTCATCATAATCATCAAAGGAGTCTGGCTCTGATTGCATGCTTGTGACCATTGACTTAATACATGTCATCATAATCATCAAAGGAGGGGATCCATTACGGGATCGATCGTGAGGATTTGCCAATCATAGGATGTACGGGTGTCACCCCTGTGATCCACCAGCCGGAAGGTCTATCTATCAGCCGTGCAGTTCATAAACGAGAAGAGATGTCACCTGTGTCCACAGACGAGGTAATTTGTCAGTGTTGGGATCCATCAGAGCGGGGATTTGTCTCTTACTGGATCCATCCACGGCGGGATCCGTCAATCATAGAATCCAACAACGAGGAGATGTGTCACTTATGTAGGATCTCTCAACGAAGGGATCACTTAAATGTGATCTATCAACGAAGGGATCTGTCAACCATGGTATCCATCAATGACAGGAATCCAGGAAACGAGGAGGTACATCATTTACAGCATTCAGCAACGAAGGGACCTGTCAACCACGGATCCATCAATGAGGAGATAAATCATGCATACTATCCATCAGCGAAGAGATGATGGCGCTAGAGTCCATCAAAGGAAGGATCTGTTAGCCAGGGAACCACAAGTAAAAGGATCTGCCAACCAAAGAATCCATTAAGGAGAGAATCTGCCAACCTGAAGATCCAGCAACCAAAGGATCTATCAAAGGTGAGATGGATCAACAAGGTGATCTATCAACAAGGGGAATCCAACGATGACGGATCTTTTAATCAAGGGATAGAACAACGAGAGAATTACCAACCATGGATTCAAACAACAGAGATCCGTCAACCATGAATTCTATCAACGAGAGATATGTCAATATTGGGATCCAACGAGAGATCCGTCAACAATGGAATTCAATAACTAGAGATTTGTCAACGATGACTCAAATAACGAGAGATCTTCCAACAATGAATCCGATAACGAGAGATCTGTCAACAATGAATCCAATAACGAGAGATCTGTCAACAATGAATCCAATAACGAGAGATCTGTCCAACAATGAATAAAAAAACAAGAGATATGTAAACGATTAATCCAATAACGAGAGACCTTTCAACAATGGAATCCAATAACGAGAGATCTGTCAACTATGAATCCAGTAACGATAGGTCTGTCAACTATGAATCCAGTAACAAGAGATCTGTCAACTATGGGATCAAGCAACGAGAGATCTATTAACCGCGAGGGATCTGTCAACCACGTGATCCAACGATTCATCTACCAACAACGGGATCCAACAAGAAATCTGTCAACCATGGCATACAACAACGATCCATCTGACAGCAAACAAGAAAAGATCTGTCCACCCTGGGATCTAGAGATGTGACATCTGTCACTTGCGAAATCCAAGAACGAGAGACCCCTTTCAACCATATATCCAAGAACCAAAGACCTATCAGCCACTGAATCCAACAACTAAGATCTCTCAGCTGTGGAACTCAACAACGTCAGATCGTCAAACCGTGGCATTAGTCAAAGTCAGATCTATCAACCATGGATTGCAAGAAATGGAGTTCTACAAACAATGGGATCCAACAATAAGATATTTATTGACCATGAGATCCAACACAGAGAAGTATTTCAATCATGAAATCCAACATCAAGAGATCTATCAACCACAAAATCAAACAAACAGAGAGCTCCAACCATCCTACAAAGAGAGGCCTTTCGTTGATAGGATCCAACAACAAAATGTCCACCAACCAAGAGATCCATTGAAAAGAGATCTTTCAGCCATAGGATCCAACAACGAGATACCTATCGACTGTAGGATTCAACAACGAGACATCTATCGACTATAGGATTCACCAACGAGATATCTATCGACTATAGGATTCACCAACGAGATATCTATCAACTATAGGATTCAACAACAAGATATCTATCAACTGTAGTATTCAACAACATGATATCTATCGACTATAGGATGTAACAACGAGATATCTATGGACTATAGAATTCAACAACGAGATATCTATCAACTATAGGTTTCAACAACAGGAGCTCTATCGACTATAGGATTTAACAACGAGATCTCTATGGACTATAGCATTCAACAACGAAATATCTATGGACTATAGGATTCAACAACGAGATATCTATGGACTACAGGATTCAACAACGAGAGAGACGTCAGACACGGGATCCATTAGCGATGGATTTATCAGCCTTGGGATTCAGAAAGAAGAGATCTATCAACTACGAGATCTATCAATGAGGAGATCTTTTAATCAGGAGATCCATCATCAAGAGGATCTCTTCACCTTGAGATCCATCAACGAGGGGATCTTTCAACCCTGAGACCCGTCAACGGGAGATCCGCCATTCCTGGGATCTGTCAACAAGACATCTTTCAACTCTGAGATCCGTCACTAAAAAGGGTCTATCAGTTACGCGAAACATCAGCGAGAGGAAGTTGTGGTCAGAACGGTTGCTATGGTCAGGACGTTTTCGCTGCGGTCTAAAATGTTGGCAGGCTTGTCGTCGTGTCTTCGCCAAACGGTCAGATAGTGGTGTGTATGGCCAGTGGTCAGATAGCCGTGTATCCGGGTGAGGGTGGATGTGGCCAGAAAAGATCACAGGAGAAGTCGGTGTGTCAGTGACGTTGTGACCAATTGGTCCTGATAAAGAGCTGATAATCTTCCAAGAAACTTGTTGACTTGTGTAGTTCAAGGGAGTCGCGAGTTTATCTCTCTATGGACAGGAAGGGCTAGGAGTCTCTTTCTCTCTGTCTGTCTGTCTGTGTGTCTGTCTGTGTGCCTCTGTCTGTCTGTTCTGTCTGTCTGTCTGTCTGCTCTTCTCTCTCTCTTTCTCTCTCTCTCACACACACACACACACATACACACACACACACACACACACACACACACACACACACACACACACACACACACAATAACTGTGAAACCAATTAATTAGGACAGATGGGAAAATTAAGCCCTCAGGAAAAGAAGGTTTTTGGGGGCCAATTTTTCCTTAAAACAACACTCTTCCTTGATACACAACGTGACCCTGATGTGGGTTATGTGGTCGGCTGGACCAGAAATAACCAACCACAGGACTTGATCCTCAAATTTGTCAAACAGAAACGAAAAGGAAAGGGGAATAAAACCTAGCATTTCTGATCAACACAGTCATGACATATGAGCAAGGAAGGCGGCGGTAGGGGGGGGGGGGAGGGGGGAGGGAGAGGGGGGAGGGGAGACGGGGATGTGGCGGTAGCAGACGGTTGGAGTATGGGGGTGGAGGTGGGGGATGGAGGGAAGGGGGGGGGGGGGTTGGGGTGCAGGGGTGAAGGTGCGAGAGCAAACAAGAAATGGCAAAAGGTACGAGTGAAAGAGGAGAAGGGGGGAGAAAGCAAGTGGAAGGCTGCTATCTCTGCAGCGATTTGCTGCTCCACATGCTGCTACTATTGATACACAAAACGTCTTTCAAGAAAATTAAATAAACACACATTGTGAAAAATTATGGAAAGAGAGAGAGAGACAGACAGACAGACAGCCAGACAGACAGACAGACAGGCGACAGACAGAGAGAGACAGACAGATAGACAGACAGAGAGACAAACAGACAAACAGACGGATAGACAGACAGACAGAAACGGACAGAAACAGTCTCTGAGAGAGAGAGAGAGAGAGAGAGAGAGACGAGAGAGAGAGAGAGAGAGAGAGAGAGAGAGAGAAAGAGAGAGAGAGAGAGAGAGAGAGAGAGAGAGAGAGAGGGTAGAGAGGGAGAGAGGAGGAGGCTGACGAAGACACAGTGAACAGACACAGACAACGCTCTAGGCTCCGATCGAGACAGACAGACAGACAGACAGAGACAGAGAAGACAGAGACAGAGAGAGAGACAGAGACAGAGAGAGACAAAGACAGAGACAGACAAACAAACAGACAGACAGACAGGCAGAGTTTAAGATCATTACAAGTCAGACAGAGAGAGACAAAGACAGAGACAGACAGACAGACAGACAGACAGACAGACATACAGACAGACAGTTTAATTAAGATTAGTACAAGTCATCTTTTCTGTTTCTTTGGTTTTCTTTCGATGTTTTTCTTCCGTATGTGTGGTTTTATACATATGCATGTGGGAAAAAAAAAGTGAAAGCACATTAAAGAAAGTGGGACACACAGAGACAGAGAAACAGACAGAGACAGAGAAACACAGACAGACAGACAGAGAAACAGACAGACAGAGACAGAGAGAAACAGCAGACAGAGAAACAGACAGACAGACAGAGAACAGACAGACAGACAGAGAAACAGACAGACAGACAGAGAAACAGACAGACAGAGACAGACAGAAGACAAGAACAGCAGACAGAGACAGAGAAACAGAAAGAGAAACAGCAAAAACAGCAGACAGAAGAAAACAGCAGACAGACAGAGAACAGAGAGAAACAGACAGACAGAGAAACAGAAGAAAACAGACAGACAGACAGAGAAACAGACAGAGACAGAGAACAGACGACAACAGACAGACAGACGACAGAGAAACAGACAAGAAACAGCAGACAGAGAAACAGCAGACAGAAAACAGCAGACAGAGACAGAGAAACAGACAGACAGAGAACAGAGAAGAACAGAACCAGACAGAGACAGAGACAAACAGACAGACAGAGACAGAGACACAGCCAGACAGAGACAGAGACACAGCCAGACAGAGACAGAGACACAGCCAGACAGAGACAGAGACACAGCCAGACAGAGACAGAGAAACAGACAGACAGAGACAGAGAAACAGACAAAGGCAGGCATGCAGGCAGAGAGCGACAGAGAGACAGTGAGAGGGGGAGATAGGGAGAGAGAATTGAAAGGGACAGAGAGACAGGCAGCCCGATACTGAGAGAATGTTTTAGAGAGAATGTGTGTGTGTGTGTGTGTGTGTGTGTGTGTGTGTGTGTGTGTGTGTGTGTGTGTGTGTGTGTGTGTGTGTGTGTGCACGAGAGAGAGAGAGAGAGAGAGAGAGAGAGAGAGAGAGAAGGGGGAGAGAGAGAGAGAGAGATCAGAAAACCTTTGTTCGATCAAGGATTGAGATTTTAGGCAGAGCGTATTCTTCCAATCTGTCAGAGAGAGAGAGAGAGAGAGAGAGAAAAGAGAAGAGGAGAGAGAGAGGAGAGAGAGAGAGAGAGAGAGAGAGTCGACGAAACAAAATATCCCTGGATCATCCTTCAACAGGGATCAGCTTCAACCCCCCAACACCCGCGCTAACCCAGTTTTCACTTGTGCAAGCAAGCCGTCAGGCAAGGCAGCCGATAGTGGCTTGTCGGTCCCAGCGATGACGCAACTGGAAAACAGAAAATCGATACTGGTGCTAATGCTGAGGTGCCCCCCCCCCCCCCCCCCCCCCCCCCCCCCCCCCCCGTCCCCCGTCCCCCCACCCCTTTCCTCAGCGATCAAAAGTCCTGTCGTGTGTGTGTGTGTGTGTGGTGTGTGTGTGTGTGTGTGTGTGTGTGTCACCACCTCCTTCTCTCCCTCCTCCTCCTCCTCCTCTTCCTCTTTTACCCTCTGCAACCATCTCTCCCCCACCCCCCATCCTCCGCCAAACCTCCCATCACTTCTTCTTCCTCCATTCCTTTGCCCCGTGCCTGCACTGATGCCGGACTACTACAATGGGTGGGGAAAGTGAAATTGATTTTTTTCCCTCCCCCCCCCCCTTTGTGTGTGTGTGTGTGTGTGTGTGTGTGGTGTGTGTGTGTGTGTGTGTGTGTGTGTGTGTGTGTTCTAGCTCTTCTTAGGGCGCGTGGGAAAGTGAAGGCAAGGGAAGGGAGGGAGGGGAGGGAGGGGTGGAGGTGGGGGGAGAAGGGTGTGAAGGAACGGTGGGTGGGTGGGTGGGTGGTGGGTGGGCGAAAGATCTTGCTGCATTGACTTGGTCGGCGACAGAGTGACTACGGTTCAGGATGTTTCTGGCGAGGGTCTTGTTCTGTCTTGTCTGGGTTTGGCGTTGCCTCATTTTGTTTAGTAGCCGTTTCCGCTAAGTGTTCACAAAGACTGGGTTACAATGTTCAGTCATGTTTCGGTGTGTGTGTGTGTGTGTGTGTGTGTGTGTGTGTGTGTGTGTGTGTGTTGTGTGTGTGTGTGTGTGTGTGTTTTGTGTGTGTTTAGTGTGTGTGTTTTCAGTGTTGTGTGTGTGTGTGTGTGTTATGACTTTCATTCTTAATATTTGAACTAACTTGATCTTTTACAACTTAGTGTATTTTGTTTCGTTGCATATATATTTTTTTGGACGCCGTGGCTTTCCATGGGTACGCCCCTCCCCCTCCCCCCTCCCCTCACTCCCCTGTCCCTCTCCCCATCTCTCCTCCTTCTCTCGGCTTCCTGACATAAAGGCTGTGCATGTAGGTCATTGTCAATTTAAAATTACAGGAAGAAAATTCGAACCTCTCTCTCTCTCTCTCTCTCTCCTCTCTCTCTCTTCTCTTCTCTCTCTCTCTCTCTCTCTTAGATATTCTCCCTTTCAGTATTAAATGTCTTTACAACAAAGCTGTTTTCATGTTTAAATTGTGAACAATTAACGCCTGCTTATCTCAACGACAAATTTCCCATCAATAATGTTTGTAACAAACGTAATATCCGCATTCCTCTCCTAAGGACTATCTTTTTATGTCTTCTCTCATTCATTCTGGAAGCAAATTATGGAATGATATACATGGCCACATTAAATGCAAACCAAGCGTTTTGTCATTTAGGAAGGCATACCACGCACATTTGATAGAACAGTGTTAATTCTAAATTGTTGAGTAATATAAGTACATCAACTTCAACTTGATGGGTCCTCGTTTGTGAGTTGAATTGATGATGTACTTGTTTTGTAAGTGCTTGGTGGTATATGATGATGTTTATGTGGAGGAGGCGAGCATTTGAAGTGATTATGTATGCGGAAATGCATGCTTACGCTTGTGCTCGCGCGCGCGCGCGCGCGCGCGTGTGTGTGTGTGTATGGTGTGTGTGTGTGTGTGTGTGTGTGTGTGTGTGTGTGTGTGTGTGTGTGTGTGTGTGTGTTAGTTGTGTGTGTGTTAGTGTGTGTGTGTATGTGTGTGCGCGCGCGCGATGTGTGTATGTGTGTGCGTACGCTCATATGCGCGCGCGCTCGCGCTTGTGTATATGGGTATGTGTGTTATGTTGTGTGTGTTTGTGTGTGTGTGTCTTTGCGCGCGTTCGCGTGCGTGTATGTGTATGTGAGAGTTTCACGTGTACGTGTATGTGTTTGTGTGTGTGTGTGTGTGCGTGCGTGCGTGCGTGCGTGCGTGCGTGCGTGCGTGCGTGTGTGTGTGGTGGTGTGTGTGTGTGGTGTGTGTGTGTGTGTGTTGTGTGTGTGTGTGTGTGTTTGAGCCTGTGCGCACGTGCTTCTTTTCGTTTCTTTGTCTTCTTTCTTTTTTGCTTTTTCTTTTTCCTTCTTTTTTCCCCTTCCTCGAATGTGCATTATTCCTAAATTGTGGCCTAAGCTTTGTTGCTAGGTAATATGTATGTTAATCATGTCTCGTGCTATATGCTTGTTCGTTGTTTCCTTTTCGTGTATCATGTATATCTTTATTTTGATATCGTTTGTTACTGTTATTGTTCTTGAGGGCATGGTGTAAAAAACCTATTAGTTTATCCATTTTCCCCTCGATAAAAATATTCGTATTCGCATTCTCTCTCTCTCTCTCTCTCTCTCTCTCTCTCTCTCTCTCTCTCTCTCTCTCTCTCTCTCTCTCTCTCTGTGGTATAACTATCAAAGTGGTGTTATGTGGACTGACCGATTTCCACTTAGACACTCCCTCGTACATTAACCAAAACCAAAACCGAAACCTGGAGTGATGTAACCGCTTTCTGAGCACGACTATCAAAAAAAAAAAAAAAAAAAAAAAAAAAAAAAAGGAGGCACTGTAGGTCCATTTTTGAATGATGTCAGTATTCATTCCCTGTAACTGGAGCCCCCACGTGGCCACCTCTGTTACACAATCAGTCGGTGATTATCCTGATCTATGTCCTTAAGTGGAAACATACATGGGCTTTCATGCAAGTAGACACATACGTTCATAGGACACCGACTGTGTTCGCAGCAGATAGACAACGTAGATGGATCGCTGAAGCTGCTACTGAAAAGGGGTTTTAGAAGCAAGCAAGCGAACACACACACACACACACACACACACACACACACACACACACACACACACACACACACACACACACACACGCACACACACACCACACACACACACACACACACACACACACACACTGTCTGTCTGTCTGTCTATCTGTCTGTCTGTCTGTCTGTCTGTCTGTCTCTCTCTCTCTCTCTCTCTGTCTGTCTCTCTGTCTCTGTCACTCTCTCTCTCCCCCCCTCTCTCTTCTCCACACACACACACACACACACCACACACACACACACACCACACACCACAAAAACGCATTCACAAATACACGCACACATACACACACGTGCGCATACACGCGCGTACACGCACACACGCACAGCAACACAGACAAGAATCTCCACCCACTCCAGAGCAGTACAGCACCCATTGATCAATCCTTCATCAGCACCAACATTTCGGGCCCGAAGACAGAATCGATCGATCGATCGATCGCTGGTAGCTGGTCTGTCACATGACCCAAACCAGCTGGTGCGACCCTGCACTTCTTTATAATGATTAACATCCAGACCCGAGGAGATGGGAATGGGTGGTTAGGTGAACTGGAGGCATCCCTCCACCACTTCTGTTAATTTAGTGGCTGTCTGTGCTGTCCTGTTCACGACTTCATCCATTGCTGGCCACTCTTCGCCGATCTCAGTCTGTCACATTTAAAGCACACATACACACAGTCGTTCGAGTGCAGGCTAATGCTACATGCAGGCTAATGCTACATGCAGGCGAATGCTACATGCAGGCGAATGCTACATGCAGGCTAATGCTGCATGCAGTGGGGTCCGACACTGGTGAACAGCTGACACCACACTGACATATTATAAGTAATGACCCAAAGGGAAGCCCATCCAGCTGAACCATTCTCCGGTAAGAACGCAGTGGCTGTCGTGCCGGAAGTGGTTGATGACTTGGATGAGCGAACGAGATTCCAACAAATGCGAATAGTGGGCGAAATTGAAGCTAGTTACTTATCCTCTCTTCTTTAAATCTTTGGTCTTGGGGTGAAATGGGGGAAGTGGAAAATGGGTTTTTAAAAAAAAAGGTGGGGATGGGGGTGGGGATTGGGAGGGGTATGGAGCGACTAACAGGCACTTGGGGGGAGGGGAGTGCCGGTTGAGTGCGGGGTAGAGAGAAGGGAAGGGAGGACCGGGTGGGTCTCTCTCTCCTCTCTCTCCTCTCTCTCTCTCCTCCCCTCTTCTCTCTCTCTCTCTCTCTCTCTCTCTCTCTCTCTCTCTCTCTCTCTCTCTCTCTCCTGCATATTTAATGTAAACGGAATAAAGGCACCCATCCGTTTGAATACATATACTGTTGGCAGTCAAATTTCAAGATTCAATTAGTTTAATCTTTGTGTCCCTTTTGGGATGTAGAGGATAGAAGAAAGTGGATTCCTTCATGACGAGGATGTAGAGGATACCATAGAACAAAGTGGATTCCTTCATGACGAGGATGTAGAGGATACATAGAACAAAGTGGATTCCTTCATGACGGGGATGTAGAGGATACCATAGAACAAAGTGGATTCCTTCATGACGGGGATGTAGAGGATACCCTAGAACAAAGTGGATTCCTTCATGACGGGGATGTAGAGGATACCATAGAACAAAGTGGATTCCTTCATGACGGGGATGTAGAGGATACCATAGAACAAAGTGGATTCCTTCATGACGGGGATGTAGAGGATACCATAGAACAAAGTGGATTCTTTCATGACGGGGATGTAAGGATACCACAGACGGACAGCTTTATGTAGAGCATTCATCACAAAGTAAACGAACTGAAAGTAAACCAAATCTCGACGTCAACATTTGCCACATCATACAACAGACATACCCAAATTAAATAAACAATCCTAGCAATTTGAAACAAAAGCATAGCTTACACGCGCTTCAAAAGTTTTATGAAGTTGTTTATCTTAAGTTATACTTTTTTTCCAGTCTGAAATACATTGCATAAATCAAACATTGACATCAAAGACTGGTGTCTTTTGTGCATCAGCGCATTTCGAAGTACCATATTTTTTAGGGCATTCTGGAATGAAACGAAATTCATTGCCAGTACTTCCCATTTGACCTTCTTTGCGAATTCTGTTTTCTCTAGCTTCTCATTCTCTTCTTCGTAAATCAATCTGTAATTTATGACTGCTGCAACGAAGGTTGATCAGTGGATAAACGTATGTACCTGGAAGTTGCGAAATGTACTTTTCGCGGCAGAAGTTGTGTTTTATATTTGTACAGAAGAAACATTTATGACTTTCCTGTAATGCCTGTGTCCACGACTGGTCGGTCATAACTATCCTTCAGGCTCTGTGTCGTATTCCTACGAAATAATGCCCTGTTGTAAAATGAGTGGGAGAGCCAGACAAGATCCTCTCCGCCTTCAACTAAGATATTCCTAATGCAGTTTAACCAGTAAGATGAAAAGACATTATCTGAGCATAGCGTGTATAAACCAGAATACATTTGACTGGATGTACTGCTTGTACTTTCAAGTACACCAGACCAGAAAAGGATAGTTGTACACTTAGCGAGAGCGGAAAAAGAAAGAATCCCACTTCTCCGAGCGGTGTATTTCACATTTATGACGATGTAAATGGAAAAGCAGTTTCAAACTTTTTTTTTTTTTGCTGTCCCAACCTCTGCGCCACCTCAGAGGCAGTGCACCCACGCCGCTCATTCCAACACCCCGTCCACAGCCACAGCCCGGTCGGCCCCGCCACAGCCCCGGCACCGGCAACCCACAGGGAGCAGTCAATGTCAAGTCGTCAAGAGGCAACTCACCGGAGGAGACACTGCACTGCTGCCGAGTCACTTCGGTGGTGTTCAGTGGCGCCTGTTCTGATCTAACATACGCAAGGCACCACCTACTAAGCCCCCTACTGACGACAATAATTGCTTAGTCGCGGAGCCGGCGTGAGTGAGCTCTCCCTCCGGAGGGCGCCACCACGTCCGTCCAACGACAGCCCCCATGGACTCGCCGATACCGGTGACCCCGACGGAACTAAACCAAGGCCACAGACGTGGAGAAGACATCAAAATTGAGGTCACCATGAGAGCAGGGCATGAAGGGCCACAGAATTTGAGACATTTTTTTTAATGCTGATCGATGAGAATGAGGATGATCAAGATGATGCTACGGATTTCCATTTCGGTCTGAGACTACATGACAGGGCTGTACTTTACGCTTCCTTTCATAATATATCCCGGCGTCAACCAGGCCCGAGAGATACAGGCACCTGCAGTGTTGGTCAGGAACTTTGAGCAACGCTTTCAGAAACGCATCCATTAAGTGCATGAAACTAGACTGTGTAGTCCCAGTCTTCCAAACTGAGTCCGCAGCAAACTCAACTCTGGGTAGGAGCCGGTCGGGGCAGAAAAAAAGCAGTTTTAAACATGTCATGTACAATTTTCCTATACACATGAACATTTTCATGGCTGCATACTTTACATCCGTGCAACATGGCCGGAATGACCATTTTCTTATAAATATCCACAAAAAACACTAGGAGGCAAAGACTGTTTTCCAGCAGTCTGTAATAGTGAAAATAATGTTCTCCGAGCATGGTTTATATGTACTCTTTTTAGCATTAGAGAAAGTTCCAATTCTACTCAATTCATACCAAGGTAATTGAATGTTGTTTGTCGTTTCAGATTAAAGATTATTATTTTTTGTTTTTGACACACTAACTTCTTTCATTTCTCGTTCTCTCTTTATGCGTTCAAACTTATGCATACACTAAAGCAAGCACACGCGCGCGCGCGCACACGCACAGAGAGAAGAGAGAGAGAGAGAGAGAGAGAGAGAGAGAGAGAGAGAGAGAGAGAGAGAGATCAAATAAGAAATCAAATCAAGTAAGAAATGAAAAAATTAAATTAACGACCGTTTCCCGACGGCATTCCTCCCCCAATGCACACTTCGCTAACACAAAATTAGCTCATGACTCCGAACAAAGCAAGCCAGACATCGAAACGCACACCTGACAGACCCAAAAGCAGACAGACATAGAAACGCACACCTGACAGACCCAAAAGCAGACAGACATAGAAACGCACACCTGACAGACCCAAAAGCAAGCCAGACATAGAAACGCACACCTGACAGACCCAAAAGCAGACAGACATAGAAACGCACACCTGACAGACCCAAAAGCAGACAGACATAGAAACGCACACCTGACAGACCCAAAGCTGTCCGGCTGATCACAGAGAGCAGCCACATCAAGGACACAAACCAGTTAACACATAATGTTGTTGGAAACAAATGAACACAGGTTGAGTGACTTGGTACAATCAACAGAACTATGAACGGAACAAACAAAATACTTATACTCGTTACTAGAGCTTAAAAGATGATGGATCAAAACATTACCGACAGTAGTCACAAGACCATCAAACACAGGGAAATTTGAAAATACTAGGCGCCAGACTGTCGAACGAATGTACCGACAGTAGTCACAAGACTATCAAACAAATGGAAATTTGAAAATACTAGGCGTCACACTGTCGAACGAATGGAGTAGCCCAATTATTACTAGACTGTCAAAAGTTTGGAACATAAAACAGTTAGGAGGAAAAAGGGCCAAACTGACCTGAATGTGGTAGCTGCTCCTTAGGGTGAGATTATATATACTGACGTTTCGGGCCCTAGGCCCTTCTTCATGGGGAAACAAGTAAAGAATGAAGAAGAGAAGAGAGCAAAACCGAGACCGAGGCAAAACTAAAAACAGTGAGAAGTAATAATAATAATAATGAATACTTATATAGCGCCCATTCTCGGCTAGAGACCAAGCTCTAAGCGCTTTACAATCAACATTCGTTTACACAACGGGCTGCCTACCTGGGTAGTGCCGACTGAAGAGCTGCCAGCTAGCGCTTCATTCAGTCGTTTCCCGTGTCATCCAGTCAGTATCGTTCAATATCGTTCACTCATTTTCCTTACTTCCTTCATTCTTTCCATTTCTCACGCAGGGTGCATGCTATGTGTAACGTGTCATCCATACCAACGGCCAAACTGGCCTACTCTTCCGAAAGTTGGTGATGGGATTTTACGTGTGTGCAAGATGTTATGCGTGCGTTCACACACGGAACCGCGGTTTATAGTCTCATTCGAAGGACTGTATGGGAAATGGAGTTAGAACCAATGTTAACTCCGAGGGAAAAATCCCCCTGTACCGAAACGCCCCGGCGGAGGTTCGAACCCGCAACCCCAGGATCACCAAGATTACAAGTCCGGCGCTCTACCAATTGAGCTATTCCGGCTCCCAAGAAGAGACAAAAAAGAAAAGGCAAAGAAGAAAAAGGTAAGTATTATTTACAAGGAGAAAGGGATGGTGGAACAGTTCCATTAACAATTAGTTTCTAGACCGTCAAACAAAGAGAGTACGCATGCTAGGGATAATAAATTCTGTATCATTTATTTCGCCCGTTTCCTAATCTAGTGATCCTTTTCTTTCTTTGGTCATTGTTTCACTGATGTCCAGTCATGCTGTGTATGTTTTAAAGATGTGGTTTGGATATCAATAGCCAAGCATAGGGGTGGGGGTGGGAGCGCGGGGGTAGGGTGAGGGGTACTTGAGAGGCGGAGGTTGGGGGGAGGGGTAGGAGGCGAGGGTAGGGGGTTGTCACTCAGTCATTCCTCTCTACCACAGAGTCATGAATTGTTCCTCCACCATTCCTCTCTACCACAAAAATGAATCATGTTACGCATATGAGAAATGGATCCGAGCATGGGAGAAGGGTGTGTGTGTGTGTGTGTGTGTGTGTGTGTGTGTGTGGTGTGTGTGTGTGTGGTGTGTGTGCGCGCGCGTGCGTGCGTGCGTGCGTGCGCGCGTGCGTGAGAAAGTGAGAAAGTGAGAGAGTTTGTGTGTGTGTGTGTGTGTGTGTGTGTGTGTGTGTGTGTATGTGTGTGTGTGTGTGCGTGTGTATGTGTGTGTGTACGTGCGTGCGTGCGATGTGTGTGTGTGTGTGTGTGTGTGTGTGTGTGTGTGTGTGTGTGTGTGTCTCTCTCTCTCTCTATGTGCATGAGAGAGAGTTTGTGTGTCCGTGTATGAATGTGTGTGTAAGTGTGCGTGGTACGTGCGTGCGTACGTGCGTGCGTACGTGTGTGTGTGTGTGTGTGTGTGTGTGTGTGTGTGTGTGTGTGTGTGTGTGTGTGTGGTAATTTGGTGTCATCAAGTCGTGAAATATGACCCGCTCCTCACAAAATGAGACGCATCACACATTGCGTAAGGAATTGATGCGTGTGTGGAGCAGAGACAAGCAGGACAGGAAGGGGGGAAAGGGGGGAAAGGGGGGGGGGAGGGGGGGCGGATATGAGGGCAAGAGGAAGGAAGGGAAGGGGGTCTGTGGTAGAAGTTGTGAAAAGGCAGAAGTAAAGAGGGTGGAGGGAGGGTAATGTAGTGTCGTCGAAGTCACCAATTCCAGAAATTGACAGAGTGATGGTCAATGTGTGCAACGTGATTCCTTGGGGTGCAGGAGGAGGAGGGCGGAGGAGGGTGGAGGAGGGCGGAGGGAGGTGAAGAGGAGATAGGGGCAGGAAGCCTGCTCCCCCCCCCCCCCCCCCCCCCCCAACCACCACCATGGGTCGCTGATGTCATTAAAACAAAATCGCAGATCGCCCAATAGGATCTTGTGGTACAGACCATGCGTTGGAATCGCAGACTTGGGAGCAGATCGCATGCAGTCCCATACTTCCAGCATCATTACCAGCTAAAACCAAACAAACAACAACAACAACAACAACAAAAACCGCTGTTCAGCCAACTACAGGGAGGGGGGAGTCCCACGAGAGAGATCCCCACGAAATTTAGACCCTCGTTCAG
>CM065720.1:35664995-35672495 GCA_033310375.1 Conus canariensis
AACACAAAGGAAAAGAAGCGAAGTAAGCCGATCGCCAGTTAAACACAAAGGAAAAGAAGCGAAGCAAGCCGATCGCCAGTTAAACACAAAGGAAAAGAAGCGAAGTAAGCCGATCGCCAGTTAAACACAAAGGAAAAGAAGCGAAGTAAGCCGATCGCCAGTTAACACAAAGGAAAAGAAGCGAAGTAAGCCGATCGCCAGTTACACACAAAGGAAAAGAAGCGAAGTAAGCCGATCGCCAGTTACACACAAAGGAAAAGAAGCGAAGTAAGCCGATCGCCAGTTACACAGAAAAGAAAAGAAGCGAAGTAAGCCGATCGCCAGTTACACAGAAAAGAAAAGAAGCGAAGTAAGCCGATCGCCAGTTACACACAAAGGAAAAGAAGCGAAGTAAGCCGATCGCCAGTTACACACAAAGGAAAAGAAGCGAAGTAAGCCGATCGCCAGTTACACAGAAAGAAAAGAAGCGAAGAAGTAAGCCGATCGCCAGTTAACACAAAGAAAAGAAGCGAAGTAAGCCGATCGCCAGTTACACAGAAAAGAAAAGAAGCGAAGTAAGCCGATCGCCAGTTACACACAAAGGAAAAGAAGCGAAGTAAGCCGATCGCCAGTTACACAGAAAAGAAAAGAAGCGAAGTAAGCCGATCGCCAGTTACACACAAAAGAAAAGAAGCGAAGTAAGCCGATCGCCAGTTAAACACAAAGGAAAAGAAGCGAAGTAAGCCGATCGCCAGTTACACACAAAGGAAAAGAAGCGAAGTAAGCCGATCGCCAGTTACACACAAAGGAAAAGAAGCGAAGTAAGCCGATCGCCAGTTACACACAAAAGAAAAGAAGCGAAGTAAGCCGATCGCCAGTTAAACACAAAGGAAAAGAAGCGAAGTAAGCCGATCGCCAGTTACACACAAAGGAAAAGAAACGGAGAAGGCAAAAGAAAACAGAACGTGATGCAACTAATCTCAAATCCATCACCGTATGTGAATAAACGAATAAGTGAATAAACAGACATAGCGTGTTACTTTATATCAACTTTATATCAAATCTCTGCCCCCACCCTATTCCTTTCCGTCCCCCCCCCCCCCCCCCCACTCCAGCGCCATCCCTTCCACCTTCCCCTCTCCCCTTTTCCCCCAAATCTTTGTTGCTTTTATTAACTTCCTTCTGTTCTCCAACAACCCAGCCCCACACCACCCCCACACCACCCCCACTCCACACTTCTTTCCTTGGATCGAAATCCGCTCCCCCAATTATCTGCAAAGTCATGGAGGGAGTGGGCGAAGAGGGGGGGGGGGGGGGACGGCAGGGGGCGGGGAATAGTAGGTCAGTGATTTCAGTCCCGAGGCAGACAAGCAGTAGGTTTGTCAGTCATCGACCCATCCTTCTATATATGGCATCCTCACCTACTGACATCTGTCAGCTCTATCTTTAGCCTGTGACTTCCATCCCAGCACGTGGTATGCTGTTAAAGGGCCATAGAGTGAAAGGACTCATTGATTCAAAATCGATCATTCTGTGCATTACATTCAGCTTATACTCCCCCCCCCCCCCCCCCCCCCCCCCACTTCCCTTCCTCCATAAACGACCTAACTAATGCTAACAATTTAACCTCAGTACGCCACATTTTCAGCTGCAAGGGTTCGTTCCACCATGTTGCTATACTTTCCTTGTGTTTTAGTGTAGACGCCCCCTAGGACGTGACGTCACGTGCGTGGTTCGCGGTCAAGGTCGACAACATGTCAATGCGCCAAGCGTTCGGTTGTTTGAACCAACAAAATTAAATGGAAGTTGAGAACAGATTCTTTCATGTGTGTGTGTGTTTTTGTTTGTTTGTTTGTTTTTGTTTTTTGTTTTTTTCCTAATCTACAAAAGTCTGCTAAATTTCCTAACATATGCCAGGCAAGGTTTATGAAAGTAAGAAACGCAAAACTTCCACTAAGGTTGATGCACATCTGTCACATTTGCATGCACAGGTGGCAGACGAACTTTCATTATTTTCGGGGACTATTTTGTTTCCTAGCATCTCGTGGCAGTAATGATAAATTGGGGTTGTGAAGCTGCGACGAACGGTACAAAATGTCACCTAATCAATGATGTAGCGAGCCCATGGGTACACATTCCTGATTTAAGTTGAAAGTCTGTTAGTGACGTCACATCACGTGGCGGCCTCCATTAGCATTCGTCCCGCGGCTTAAAGACGTTATTTCACGCACACTTCGAATCATACTGGTTTAGTGACTGGAAACCCTGACTTCCTTATGTCATACTTGTCAAGAGAGACTAAGTTAATTTTGCTTTCTGTTTTTTTTTTTTTTGTTGCTGTTGTTGTTGTTGCTTGGTGTCCACATAGATGGGAGAGGGAGGCCAATGGTATTCTAGTGTTTGAGGATGCACCAGGAGATAATTTCTCTGTTTTTCGGGTAGTCCTATGAGGCTGTGGTCAGAGGGAACGGGGATGTCTTAACAACCACGACAACCACAGAAACAAAAAGTATGAGGTTTGCATACATGTTCAGTATTTTTCGGCAACAAAATGGAGGAGGTTAGGTAGTTTCCTTCATTTTTTATTTTATTCTATTATTATTGTTTATTGTTTATTCATTTACTTATTTATTGGTTTACTTATTCGTTTATTTCTCTATCTATTTATTTATTTATCTATTTATTCATTGCTCTTTTTTTATCGAAGCGCTGGAGAGAATGGGGACGTGAAGGGAGGGGGGTGTCCTGTGTCTTGAGGTCGCTCTTTTGTTTCTCTGTCATCGTTCATGCCGCTATTCTCTCTTTATTTTTCCTCTCTGTCTATGTTTGTTTCTCCCTGTCATTGTATCAGTATGTCTGTCTATCTGTCTGTCTGTCTGTCTGTCTCTGTCTCTTTCTCTCTAAGTGTGTGTGTGTGTGTGTGTGTGTGTGTGTGTGTGTGTGTGTGTGTGTGTGAGCGCGCGTGCACGCTATGGTGCATATGTGTGTGCGAACGCGCATGCATGTTTGCGTGTGCGTGCGTGCGCATGAATGTGTGTTTGCGCGCGCGCCCGTGTGTGTGTGTGTGTGTGTGTGTGTGTGTGTGTGTGTGTGTGTGTGTGTGTAGGCGCGCGCGCGCGCGCACGCAGGAGCATATGATCAAGGACGTCTACACCAGGTCTCATGACCTAGGAGTTGTGCGTCATCAGTCCAGCAACAGACGTAAACCTTACCTGCAAACGATGCTAATTTGTGCCCACCATACCTACAAACGATGCTAATTTGTACACACACACACACGCACACACACACACACACACACACACACACACACACACACACACACACACACACACACACACACACACACACAGAGCAGACTGCCTACTGACTGTGATCGTCCTCCTCGTGAGTTCGTCAAGGCATCACTTCCTCCTTGGTCCTGTCAGTCAAAGTCCCATGCACGTTATTGGAACTGTGACATTTTCATCAGTTTCTGTTTCCCAGAAGCTCGTGAGTCTGAAGCCAGCTGCATGCCATTCAGTCAGGGTTCCAGATGGTGGCCCTTAGCTGACGTGTTTGCCGCAACCTTGTGACATTTTTTGTTTGTCCGTGGTGTGGTCAGTCAGCAGTGCTTTTACGTTACAGTCACGACTTTTTTTCTCTGTGTGTGGTTTGTTTGTTTTTTTTCCTTTTTTCTTTTCTTCTTTTCTTTTTTTTCTTTTTTTTTTTTTCTTAGCCTCGGCGTTATCGTTGTAGTTCAGATTCGTTCTTTAGTCGGTCAATCTTCGTCTGTCAACTGTTCCGTCGTTTTTCTCCGTTGGAATGCAAGGGGGTGGGTGGGTGATGGTGGTGGCGGGGGGGGGGGGGGGCTTTAAATACGAATAGCTCCACCTGTCTTCTGGAATTAAGTGCCAGTAACCTCTCCTTTTCTGTCACCGTCTCTGACCCTGTCTTTTCAAAGGTTTGCCTGTTTCAATGCTGTAGTCGACTGATGTTCTGTCTTAGTGTACCTGTCTTCTGTCTCAGTTCTGGAAACTCTTTTTGCTGTTTGTTTGTTTGTTTTGTTTTGTTTCTCGTCACAGTTTATGTTATGACATCCTTTGATTTTGTAATATTCTGGCGACCAAGCATTGGACACCAGTTGAACATTTTGCAGTGTCTGCCTACGGCTTACATACTTCCGATTTCTTCCTTTCTTTCTTTCTTTTTTCTTCCTTTCATTCTTTCTTTTTTCTTCCTTTCATTTTTTCTTTCTTTCTTCATTTATTAGTTTATTAGTTTCTTTATTGTTATTTGTATATCTATTCATTTGTGTATTTATTTATCTATTTATTTCTTCATTTTACTTTATCCATTCATCTATTTATCTCTACGTTTATTGATCCATTCATTTATTCATTCAGTTATTTACACATTTACTTTTGTTTTTCATTTATATGTTTTTGTTGTTAAATATCTCTTCCTTATCCTTTTTATCATTTCAAGCAGAATAGCTAGCGCTCTCAACCGGTCTAGTTTTAACCACCTATTGAATGTCAGTCGTTGACCCACTGTGGCATTAACTGCATATCGTTTTTGTTGTTTGTTGTTTCTTATGATGCAGCCCTTTCCCAGGACATGACCTTTCTCCCGTAAGTGTTTGACAGCTGAGAATTCCCCGTGCGACCGGCAGGGCTGCAATGGTGCAAACTGTAAACTGGTGTCATGCTAAGACTACCTTGGTTTAACTGATATGGTATTTTTTGAGGTACTTCCTCTGCCCCTTCTTGTTGATTTCATCGTTGACATTTGTCAATGTTGCAATCTACCTTTTGTCCTTATTTTACCCACCGCAATATTTACATTCAGTGGAATTCTCATACCTTCTGGTCTTGCTGTGATCGTTGTGAAATTTGTCTTTGATGTAATCACCTTTTCTCCTAGTTCTACTCACTGTAACATTTGCCAGTGGTATCATTATTGTTTGTTCGTGCTGTACTCATTGTAACATTTGCCACACACGAAATCACTTTTTGTCCTTTCTGTACTCATTACAGCATTTTCAACTGGCATGATAACCTTGATCTGCTCAATCTGAAATTCCTTATTGATGTAATTACTTTTTTTTTTTCCTCGTTCTGCTCGTTATGGCATGTACCATTGATGTGAGCCACTTTTGTAACTGCTCTCATTGTAACATAGACTATTGGTGTAAGTCGCTTTTCTTCTTGTTTTACTCATTATGGCATTTGCCATCGGTGTAATTACCTTTCGTCCTTGTTCTACTCGCTGGAAATTTTGCTGTTGGTGCAATCACTTTTTTCTCCCCTTATTCTGCTCATCGTGACATTTGCCACTGGTTAATGGCCCTTTGTTCCTGTTCCGCGCATTGTAAACTATACTATTGGTGCAGTTACCTTTTGTCCAGGCTGTATTCATTATGACATACAGCACTGATGTACCTGTCTTCTGCCCTTGAGCTACTCACCGCCGCATTTACCTTCAGTGGAATTCCATACTTCTCCTCATTGTGACATTTGCCACTGGTATAATCGCCTTTCATCCTTGCTCTACTCGTTGGGAGACTTGCCATTTTATCCTTGTTCTATTCATTGTACCATGGTTCTCTGGTGTGATGACCTGTTGTGTTTATTCCATTCATTGTGACAGTCACTGACAATGATGGCGTAATGACCTGTTGTGTTTATTCCATTCATTGTGACAGTCACTGACAATGATGGCGTAATGACCTGTTGTGTTTATTCCATTCATTGTGACAGTCACTGACAATGATGGCGTAATGACCTGTTGTGTTTATTCCATTCATTGTGACAGTCACTGACAATGATGGCGTAATGACCTGTTGTGTTTATTCCATTCAATGTGACAGTCACTGTCAATGATGGCGTAATGACCTGTTGTGTTTATTCCATTCATTGTGACAGTCACTGACAATGATGGCGTAATGACCTGTTGTGTTTATTCCATTCATTGTGACAGTCACTGACAATGATGGCGTAATGACCTGTTGTGTTTATTCCATTCATTGTGACAGTCACTGTCAATGATGGCGTAATGACCTGTTGTGTTTATTCCATTCATTGTGACAGTCACTGTCAATGATGGCGTAATGACCTGTTGTGTTTATTCCATTCATTGTGACAGTCACTGTCAATCAAAACACCCCATGACTGTCACTGGAATATTTGCCATTTGTATCATTACCTTTTGTTAGCTTTGCCCACTTCATTGTGATATTGCCATTAGTGTAAGTACATTTTATCCTTGTTCTATTCATTATGATATTTGCCATTGGTGTAATAGTCCTTTATCTGCTTATTGTGACCTTTTTCACTGGTGTGATAACCTCCTGCTCTTCGTCTACTCACTGTAACAAACGCCATTGTTAATTGCCTTGCTACTTGATCTACTCATTCTGAGAATTTCCCAGAGGAATGATTATTACCTCTTATCCTTGGTCTACGCTCTGTGACATTTACCACTGATACAATGACCTTTTATCCTTGGTCTGCTCCTCGTGATATTTGCTGTTGATGTGATTACTGCTTGTCCCTGGTCTTCTTACTGCAACCTTTGCCATTGATTTACTTACCTTTTGTCCTCATTCTACCCGTAGTGACAATTCCGCTGGTGCAGTTATCTTTATCAGATGTCCTGCTCATTGTGACAGCTGTCACCAGTATAATCCTTCCAAAACTTTTTTTGTTCTTGATCTGCTACTCATAGCAAACTGCAGATAGAGCCTAGAGCCACATACGCTAAACTGATCGTGAGAACCAGCCAGAAGAGTAAGCCGCTTGGCGTTACCAACAACTCGCAAGCTCTCCATGATCCGTCTCCCCTATCATCAGCATCTTGTGCAGAACTCCGGATCGATGGCAGACAAACCTACGGGCGCCTGCCTGCGCTGGAAACGCCGCTGCCCACCCCCACCCCCACCCCCACCACGCGCCCACCCCACTCCCTCCCCTGCCCACCCCCACCCCCTCCCCCGCCCCCGGGCACAAGGTAGGTTTGGGGGAGGGAGGGGGAGACGCTGGTGGGTACCTTAGGATTAGAACCTGAAGTGGGAGGAAACAGACATCGTCACTGTGATATGAAGAAGCTGTGGGCAACAAGGATGGCGATTTGATGCAAAAGTAAATGGGATGTGTGTGTGTGTGTGTGTGTGTGTGTGTGGTGTGGTGTGTGTGTGTGTGTGTGTGTGTGTGTGGTGTGTGTGTGTGTGTGTGGTGTGGTGTGTGTGTGTGTGGTGTGTGTGTGTGTGGTGTGTGTGGTGTGTGTGTGTGTGTGTGTGTGTGCGTGCGTGTGCGTGTGTGTGTGTGTGTGTCGTGTGCGTGTGTGTGTGTGTGTGTGTGTGTGTGTGTGTGTGTGTGTGTGTGTGTGTGTGTGATGTGATGTGACCCGGCAAGGTGGTAGCAGAATTTATGGTTTGCTATTGCGAGTTGTTTTTCTTCTCCTTCTTCTTCCTCATCTTTCCTTTATTTATTTTTTATTTTATTTTTTTTTTTTTTTGCGAGCGGTGGCGTGGACGGGAGG
>CM065720.1:35677495-35682495 GCA_033310375.1 Conus canariensis
AGAAGGACAGACGGACGGACGCACGGACGGACGGACGGACAGACAAACAGACACGCAGACCGAGAGACAGACAGTCGGGCTATAATATCGGGCGGATGACACCGCCAGACAAAACTTGGCCATCCACTCCGCCGCTAACAAACTCCCGCGACCAACCCTTTACCACTCACTAACCCACCGTCCTCCACCCTCCCATCCGTCAATTTGAACAGCAGACGAAATCGATGGCAGACACACAGACAGACAGGAGACCAGTACTTTCTGATGCCCACTCAGTCTGGTCTCGCACTCACCCACGTCACCCCCTCACCTCGAAACAATGCTCGAGTAAAAAATACAATAAAATAAAAAAAAAGCTAGTAATAGTTAAGACCGTAGGGCACTAGATGCGGGTGAGTGAGGAAGGAAATCAGGGAGTGGGGATGTCAACGCGTGGAGTAAAGGCAGAGGAGACAGAGAGGGAGAGGGAGAGGGGGGGGGGAGTAGAGGGATTGGGGAGAGTCTGTAGAAGGTCGGGTGCTGGTAGTGGGATGGAGATTGATGGGCAGGGTGATGGGGAGGGGAGGGGAGGAGAGAGAGGATGCAGGGGGAGTACGGGGTTGGGTGGACCAAAGGCGATTGAAAAATGCATTGCCGCGGCTGTATTATCAAGACGTATTGTCGTAACAGAAGAAAAAGAAACACCCGAAGGTGCTGGGGAGGACCCAGAGAAGCACTGTCTTCACCCGCCTTTAGAGCAGTCCTGTACCACCCTTGGAGGCCTCGCGCTGTGTTGACGATGGGTACAGGCACGCGCAGGACACTCCATTAAGATATCAAGGGACATAACTGCTCCTGAACAGCGGTAAATCAGACTACAGGATGCAGCTCATAATAGCCTTAAGGTAGCATCCCCATGGGTGTACCAGCCCGTATTTCATGGCTGCAGAGCCCACCGGCGAAAAACACCACCCTCCAGCTGCCGAGCACACCCCACAGACCCAACCACCCCTGCCCACGGACAGACGAAGACAGTGCCACTCCAGACACAGCCAAGCTTTCGCCATACGGTCTTATGTGCCTTCAAGAGAGAATCCAAAGTTGTAGTCTTTCCCACTGTCAACAGGACTTTCCCTGTGGTCAGTGGGTCTTTCCTCACCGTCACTGGACCTTTCTCCAGGGTCAGCCTAGTTAAGGCAAAAGAAGAAAAAGAAACACCCGAAGGTGCTGGGGAGGACCCAGAGAAGCACTGTCTTCACCCACCTTTAGAGCAGTCCTGCACCACCCTTGGAGGCCTGCGCTGTGTTGACGATGGGTACAGGCACGCGCAGGACACTCCATTAAGATATAGAGCTGTTCTCTGTGTCTGTGTGTTCATTCGTTGATTCGTTCCTTCGTACTATTTGTTCATTCCTTCATCCATCTATTGTTTTCATTACTTCGTTCGTTCGTAGAGCCGCTCGTTCATCCAGAAATCCTTCGAGCAAGCACACGGATGACTGATCCATCCATTCATACGTGTATTCATTCATTCGTTGACTGCATACCTGCATGGAATGCTTACGTGTCTACGTACTGATATACGAACGTGTGTGTGTGTGTGTGTGTGTGTGTGTGTGTGTGTGTGTGTGTGTGTGTGTGTGTGTGTGTGTGTGTGGAGAGAGGGGAGAGAGAGAGAGAGAGAGAGAGAGAGATTGAAATATGAACAGAGCCTGTTCGAAAATTAATTAATTTGGAACAGGTAATAGTCAGTGACAAAATCGCGCACACAGAAAGAATGTGTGTCTCGGGGTAGTGGAGCCGGGGGTAGAGGACGAGGGGTAATAGTGGATGAGGATGAATGTTGAGAGTGGATAAGTAATAATGTGGTGGGGGTGGGGGTGCGGATGGGGGTGGGGGAGCAGAGAGATTCCGAGGTTTTAGTAGTTGTGCTGGGTGTCCAATTTGTCCTGTCAACAAACCTGTCACTTGATAACACAGTGTTCGAGAAAACTGACACTGATTAAACTGGTACCCCGCTTCGTATTTCTCTGGTGGTTTTGGATCCTGCGCACATAGCGGACCAGGGTATTTCATTTTCGCTTGTCTGTGTGTGAGCCAGTTCGTGGCTGTGCCCCTGTCTCTCTGTCTGTCTGTCTGCAAACTAACTCGAAATCGTGAGACAATCTTCATTTAGTGTGTGTGTGTGTGTGTGTGTGTGTGTGTGTGTGTGTGTGTGTGTGTGTGTGTGTGTGTGTGTGTGTGTGAGTGAATGAGTGAGTGTATGTGTGTGTGTGTGTGTGTGTGTGTGTGTGTGTGTGTGTGTGTGTGTGTGTGTGTGTGTGTGTGTGTGTGTGTTTGATGACAATGCAGACCTCCTCGAAGGACAAACAGAGCCTTCATCCATTCTTTCCGTCTGTTCATGGACCTAAAAAAAAAATAAAAATCCGCCAGGGGGAAGTAATTGTTGGTACGGACTAAAAGTGTTACTTCCTAGAGGACATGGATAATGCAAGACATCAACGTTTTTTTCCACTAGAACGTTTTCTTATTCCGTGAATTGTATTAGATGGGTGTCGGTTCGTTACAATAACTTCACAATTTTCTGTTCAGTGGAAAATTTCTTCTATTTCTTCTGAACGGATCCTAGATCCGCTGTTTTATCAGGACGGCCACCACGACTCTACATTAGAATCTAACTGTTCGTCGCTGGACTAGATTCAGTTTTCTTTCACAATGTGTGCGTTATCATATATGTAACAGTCTTGCTCGACGGATCTTGGACCCCGCGTTTGATCCAGATCTGATCCAAAATTTAATGAGCTCAGTTTGTGACCATAACCTGCCTTTCAACTTCTTCCAAGCCAAAAATCCTCGCCTTAGATATTGCAGCAAAGGATTATCATTATTATCATGAATACACATACAGCACTTATCCTCGGCTAGAGACCAGGCTCTAAGCGCTTTACAATCCATATTCGTTTACACAACGGGCTGCCTACCTGGGTAGTGCCGACTGAAGAGCTGCCAGCTGGCGCTTCATTCAGTCGTTTCCCGTGTCATCCAGTCAATATTGTCCAATATCGTTCACCAAGTTTCATTACTTCATTCGTTCTTTCCATTTCTCACGTAGGGTGCATGCTATGTGTAACGTGTCATCCATACCAACGGCCAAACTGGCCTACTCTTCCGAAAGTTGGTGATGGGATTTTACGTGTGTGCAAGATGTTATGCGTGCGTTCACACACGGAACCTCGGTTTATAGTCTATAGTTATAGTCAAAGTGTCGGACGCTGTGCGGGAAAAATCCCGTCTAGAAAGCTTGCGCCTTAGGATACCAAACCATCCAGGAGTGCATGTTCGAATCCGGTACGCAAAAATATTTCTGGGTACCAAGATCCAGGAACCATCATGACCTGATGCGGGTCACACCTTGATAGTGAGAAGTTGAGACTGAACAACTTGTCGGGGAGAGGGGAGGGTCTTCTCTGAAGACTGTTGTCAAGCTTCCACAGGAGATTCTTCCTACTTCCGCCAAAATTTGTCAAAATGGGGTCAAGCATGTTTTTGTGTAACTTTGCTGAGAGATCTGGCAAACAAATCAAGCAAAAAGCAAACACACACACACACACACACACCACCACCAACCAACAACAACAACAACATCAACAACAACAACACAAACGAATAAAAACAGAACTGCCATGGAAGAGGTAGCCACAGGAGCGCCACTTGGGAGAGCGCGGACCCCTGTCCGATTTTCAAGCTCGGTTTGTTTCCGAGTTGTGACTGAATAACCCCTTCCTCCCCTCTCTCCCCCTGCCTCTTTCATTTTTTTAAAGAGTATCAGAAGTTTTTCACCTTCCCTAAATCCATGGGGATTTACTGAGTCACCACACTGAAGAACAGTTCGCCAGGTTTCTCCACTTCTGTTGGTTGAGCGCCAAAGCCTGGGTCTCCGCAAACATTTCCCTGTCCACACTCCCATGTTGTACGTCCATCGTTTTGTTTTTTTTTTTCTGTCGTCATCTCCGTCTTCCTCCTTCAATAGTTTCCTCCAGGATTAATTTAGCAAGACCATCGGACCTTATTGATGGCCACACCGATGTAGTGTCCTAACTGACGTCAGTAGATCTTAATATCGTCCTGTGTGCTGTCTGATGGTTTGATGCACGTGACTGATGATGTCATCAGCATGTCTGATGTTTAGTGTCTTGTGGTCACTTCCCATTGTCATGGCTTGGATTCTTCTGTCCAGATCCGCTGTGGAAGTCCACGTCTCACATTCCTACAGGAAGCTGAAATATACCGGTGCACGCAGGAGCTTGTTTTATCCAAGGTCACACATGTCAAGACATCTAAGAAGCCTGCTTCTTGTCTTATTTGTTTGTATGGTTTTGTGTTTGAGCTTATTATTGGTATTTATGCATTGTTTGTTGAGAGATAACGAAACGGTCAAAATAAAGGCCCCCATCAGAATAAATCTGACAACCCTGGATCCGAACCAAAATGTGATGGATAATCTTGGACCACGGACCACATTTCCACCGCGTTTTGCTAAAAATCGATTCAGTAGACTTGTTGTTGTTATTGTTGCTGCTGCTGCTTCTGCTGCTGTTTTTTTTTTGTTTTGTTTTTTTTGTTAATCTACAAATCAACAAACGCGGGTAAAAGCAATCCCTCCTTGGCGGATGCAATACGCAGTTAATGTGATAAAATGCTGTGCTGTCTAAGGACTAACCCCGCTGTAGTATGATGGTGCCGTTCAGCCTAACCAGGACGCATCCTTAGCATTGGATTGTCCAAGGCAACACGTCTTCAGCTAAAGCCATTCATTCTGGAAAAAAACACCAGCCACAAGAAGATGCAGTTTCGGTTTGTGCAGGGAATGGTGGGAGCGCGCTGTGTTTTCTCTCCTTACTTTCGTCTGATTCTTCTTTTCTTTTTTTTCTTTCTTTTTTTTTCTTTCATCAACTGGATAGGAGTGGAATACGAATAGATTGTCAAATCATTGGTTCCTTTGTACCAAAAAACGAATGCTT
>CM065720.1:35684995-35692495 GCA_033310375.1 Conus canariensis
GTTCTTACCATTTCTTTTATGTGCTGGTATGGGAGTTTGAGTTTGCGATGTAAGAATGTGCTGAATGATGTTGTGAGTGTGTGTAGTAAAATTGTGGGTGCAAGACAAACCAGTTTGAAAGCGTTGTACGACAGAAGAGTGCTGAACAAAGCCAGACGGATAGCCAGTGATGATAACCATGTCTGGCAAGCATTATGAACTGTTACCATCAGGACGCCGGTACAGAACCTTGAGAGTGAAAACAAGAGCTCAAAAAACTTTTATTCCCCAGTCAATCCATCTTTTAAATCAGTAACCTTTATCAAGCAAAACTTGTTTTTAGGGATGTTTGTGCAAACTTTGTATGTGCATGGGTGTATTTGTGGGGCTGTAAATGTGTCATATAATATCATTTATACACAGATTTGTTTGATTTAATCGTTAAATTTACATTTATAAACATTTTTAGTATAAAAAAATTTTTTCTTGATAATATACAATGTAATTTGATGTGATTATGTATGAATGTGCAATATAAATGATATTGTGTATAATATAATGTGCAATGAGTTTATGTTCTATGATGTTGATTTTTTTTTTTAATGTTTTTATGTTTGGTCGGTTTCTAGTGCTGTGTTTTTTTGTGTGAAATGCACCTGAACCAAATTTCTCATGATGAGATAATAAAGTGTTTCTTATCTTCTTATCTTATCTTATCTTATCTAACGGGTTGCCTCGTAACGACTCCACATTGACTGCTCCCTGTGGACTGACAGTGCTTGGGTGACGACGAGAC
Organism: Conus canariensis; assembly: GCA_033310375.1. Taxonomy (NCBI): domain Eukaryota; kingdom Metazoa; phylum Mollusca; class Gastropoda; order Neogastropoda; family Conidae; genus Conus; species Conus canariensis. The sequence continues at coordinate 35,685,771 of CM065720.1, forward strand.
AACTAGAGTGTTGCTGTGCGCTGGGAGCCAGATTGAGCAATCCCACAATTCATGCTGCGCGATTTGTTTCCCTTACACAGGCGGATTTGTTATGCATAGCTATTACGCTCGATCAGTGACCTAATCCCAGTATTGTGATAAGGTCAGACCATATCAGCATGGATTTCTGCGGTAAAATGTCAATGCTTTCCCAAGAAACCTCCACGACGCCGTCGACATCGGACATCTACATATTGATGATCTCATCACAAAACAGGGATGGTTTTTAACACCCACCAGCATCCCACAGCAGTTACCCTCTGTGACATTCTCCATCCTTGGCTTTACCCACACGACAGGGCAGGACTGAATTACACTGGGTAAAATCGCCGTGGGGGAAGTTTGGGGCGGACTCTACACCGCGTGGGTGGACTGAAGTCTTATTTCACGTGTGCTGCAGTTTTTGTCCCACGTTTCGACAGGTCAATCGCCGTCCTTATTAGCTGCTAATCCCAAGGAAATTGACATAAATCGACGAATGAGCGATATATAATGATGATAACGATGATGATAATCATGTTAGTGATGATGATGATGATGATGATGACCATGACGATGATGATGATCATCATCATCATCATCATCATCATCGTCATGGTCATCATCATTCATCATCATCATCATCATGACATGATCATGCTGCTGATGGTGTGTGCTGGTGGTGGTGATGATGATGATGATGATGAATAGCATTTGTCGGGCGGAAGTTCCTTCTGTGAATGAGTTCAAAGTGCCTGACACTGTACGTAAATGCAAAAATACACATATGCATGTACTGAACACCCACGGGATTGCCGATAAATGTGCATGCGTAAAGCACACAAACACGTGTACACGCACTCATACACATAGCCCACACCTATAGACGCTCAACAAACAGACATTCACACAGGCATGATTCATACCCTGTTCAACGTTTGGTCTATGGCATGAATGCAGTAAAAAAAAAAAGTACACAAATAAGAGAGAGAGAGAGAGAGAGAGAGAGAGAGAGAGAGAGAGAGAGAGAGAGACAAACAGGCGAATATTAAGCAACTCAGTGTCTGGTTCACCTTTCACCCGTTTAAAATTCCCCTCTCGTGTGATACCAAGAAGATAACAGTTATCTGTGAGGGCCAGGGGTCCAAAAGGAAATCCTTTCCTATTTTGCTTAACATTACTTTTTCCCCTCATGCACCAGAAATGGTCACGTGCTGAGATTGGTAGACGAGGCGGGGTGACTTTTCACCTTTTTTTTCGGAAGTATCTGTGCGAGGGCATTGACCTCATCCTGACCTCCGCTTGACATCACGAGTCATGTCTGTCTGCTCTCTCTCTCTCTCTCTCTCTCTCTCTCTCTCTCTCTCTCTCTGTGTGTGTGTGTGTGTGTGTGTGTGTGTGTGTGTGTGTGTGGTGTGTGTGTGTGTGCGCGCGCGCGCGCGCGTGTGTGTGTGTGTGTGTGTGTCTGTCTGTCTGTCCATGTGTGTCTGCGCGCGAACATGCGTGCGCGCGCGTCCGTGTGATGTGTGTGTGGTGGGTGGGGGGTGGGGGGGTGCGCGTGACGCACGCGCTCTTGTGTGTGTGTGTGTGTGTGTGTGTGCGCGCGCGGGCACGCACACGCATACACAACACAGGCACTCACACACAACGCACGCACGCCGCAGCACACACACACACGCACGCACGCACACCACACACACACACGCACACACCACAACACACACACACACACATACACACACACCACATTATGCGCCTTACGAACTTCATTTCTTGTGTGCGACACACACACACACACACACACACACACACACACACACACACACACACATACACACACAACACGCCGCGCGCGCGCGCCAACACACACCATACACACACACATACGCTCGGCGCTCATTCTTGTGTTACACACTCACACGCGCGCGCGCCGGCACACACACACACACACACACACACACCACACATCCGTTTGCTGCTCCTGGCGCATGAGAGTGGTGGGTGGTGTGGGGGGGAGACAAACAGAGACACAGATAGACAGAGACCTTGAGAAAGGCGAAAGGAGGGGTAAAGGGTAGGAGCATGGGTGGGGGAGCGGTGGGGGAAGGGGGGGGGAGGGAGCATTCCAGTTATACAAAACGTAAGTCAAGCGGAAAGCTATTTGTCGTTGTCTTCTGCACTGGAATCCGTCTTTTTTCTTAGTGCGGTTTTTTTTTTTTTTTTTTTTGCTAGGTTTCGCTGCGCTTCAGTATACTTATGAAAGTAAATCTCAAGACTAGTACATGAGTAGTGCATTTTGTTATTATTTGTTCAAACGTATGGTCTTGGAAAGAACAGCATGTACAGACATTAACATTTGCATTCATTTGTATGGCATAAACGGTAAGGGCAAAGAAGGCACAACGTATTATTCAGTATATGTAGATTAAGTTTTACGGCATTTGAGCTGTCAATCTGAGTGTACAGTTAAAAAAAAAAGCCACTTCCCCGCCAACCTCTCCTCCTCTAATACCTATCTTCATCATGTGTTCTTTGGGCTAGAGTCAGTCCCGACGGACTTTCTAAATACCGTCTATACGTTTTGATCTCTCTACCCACACAACGAAAATCAGTGCCACCACCTCACAGGCCTAAAAGAAATAGCTGGTACGTAGAACTGTATGAATTCTTTTCAAACTTCAATGATGTTTGGTTTTTACTGACGGTTCTATGCAGGACCAAGTTTCAATGATGTTTGGTTTACTGACGGTTCTATACAGGACCAAGTTCAATCATGTTGGTTTTTACTGATGGTTCTCTACAGGACCAAGGTTCAATCATGTTTGTTTTTTACTGACGGATCTGTACAGGACCAAGGTTCAATGATGTTTGGTTTTTACTGATGGTTCCTACAGGACCAAGGTTCAATGATGTTTGGTTTTTACTGACGGTTCTATGCAGGACCAAGGTTCAATGATGTTTGGTTTTTACTGACGTTCTATGCAGACCAAGTCATGATTTGTTTTACTGACGTCGTCAGGACCAAGAGTTTGCTTTGGCCGCCCTCTGTCCCTGTTCTCTAAACCCTCCCCCGTGTCAACACACTCTTCCTGACAAGTCCTTCTTCATCGCTGAACTCACGATCTCATTCTGCTTCTGAATATGGTTTCACCATTCCATCATTCACAACTTTTCAAAACATTTTTTCCCTCCGAATCCTGTTTCTGACCTGAAGGCATTTGCTCCTGGAATTTTACAAACTTCATGAAGGAAGTCCCAGACCCAGTGCCCAATGGCCACAGGGGTAGTAAAGTGTTCGAGGTTCACCGTGTCCATGGCATGGATTGATGTAAAGCACACCCTGTCCATCTCTTCCGCCGCTTTAACCTTCCCTGAACTGAATCAGGCACCATTTACTGCTGGGTGGACAGAGAGGATTTTCAAGCCTTGAAGACCTTACCACACGAAGGATTCCCATTTATGAACGTCAGTTCCGCAGGCAAACGGTCTAACGCTTTAACTGTATACGTCTCTTTAAAAAAAAAAAAAAAAAAAAAAAAAGAAGAAGCGGTGGCACTATCATTGTTCTTGCTGGAATTCCAGGTCACACTGGTACTCAGGGCAACAAAACTGTTGTCCTGCTTGCCAAGAAGAATGCCACGAACGACGAACTAAAGTGACCACAACAACAAAGAACGACGAAACAGTGACTTCACTATGAGTAGAGTCCTCCTGCACGAGCAGAGTGGGTCATTTTCCTTTCTAAGGTTCGCGCCTTCTTCTTCTTCTTCTTCTTCTTCTTCTTCTTCTTCTTCACCTGCTCATCCATCTCCTCTTCTTCCCTCTTTCCCGTTATTGATCTGATGTTTGTTTCATCCGTCGATCTCCATCTGGATACGTATGTATTTTACGGCTTAAAGATTGAAAGTTATGGAGACATTAAATGTTCACATACAACTCTCTTCTCTCCTCTCTCTCTCTCTCTCTCTCTCTCTCTCTCTCTCTCTCTCTCTCACACCACACACACACACACACACACACACACACACAACGCACGCACACACACACACACCACGCACGCACGCACGCACGCACGCACCACGCACGTACACGCACACACGCACACGCACACACACACACACACACACGCACGCACGCACGCACGCACGCACGCACGCACCACACACACACACACGCACGCACGCACGCACGCACGCACGCACGCACACACACACACACACACACACAACACACACACACACACACACACTCCCTTTTTTTTCTCAAATCTTTGCCAGTTCATCAATGTAATAATGGAAGAATTTTTAGCCTGCACTTGTTTTACCCCACGGCTAAATTGTTGTGCATCACACCACACACACACACACACACACACACACACACACACACACACACACACACACACACACACCCCTCACTCACGTTCTCACAATCATACACACACGCGAGCGCGCGAGCGCGCCCTTGCGCACGCACACACATACACACACGCGCGCGCACTCGCACACACACACACACACACAACACACACACTCATAGACACACCGCGCGCGCGCGCGCGCACACACACACACACACACACACACACACACACACACACACACACACACACACACACACACACACACACACGCATACACACACATATACATACGAGGGGGCGCGCGAGCGTGCGCGCACGCCACGCACCACTGAGGAGGGAGAGGGACAGAGAGATAAACAGGCAGACAGGTGGACAGACACATACAGAGAAAAGAGAGAGAGAGGAGAGAGAGGAGAAGGGTTTTTTTGTTGTTGTTGTTTGTTTTGTGTTTGTTTGTTTGTTTGTAAAAGTGATGCATACTACCTTGCATAAACCTCTCTCACAGCCAAATGCAAAGTCGTTTATTGTTTCTCTGACCTTTTCTGTCTGTCTGTCTCTGTCTCTGTCTGTCTGTCCTGTCTGTCTGTCTCTATTACCTTCCCTCTTCTGTCTGTCTGTCTGTCTGTCTTCTCTCTGTCTCTCTCTCTCTCTCTCTGTCTTTGTATCTGTATGTCTGTCTGTCTGTCTGTCCTCTCTGTCTCTGTTGTGTGTGTGTGTGTGTGTGTGTGTGTGTGTGTGTGTGTGTGTGTGTGTGTGTGACCGATGCTGGTGATGGGTCGTGCCATGATTTATGACGAGGTCAGTGCGTGTCTGAAATCCTGAAACACATCACACACTCTTGTATGTTATCCAGAAAAGAGATACACGTTTCCACCAAAAGACAGGTAAACATTGTGTGTGTGTGGCACCTGTGTATATGATTATGTTGTGACGATGGGTTTTTATTTATCATATCCATATCTAAAGTTGAATGGTTGATAAGAGCGTTGGTCTCTTTTTTTCTCGAACGTTTAAATGGTTTTGATTGCTGACGTTTGCATTCACTTAAACGTCTTTCATATAAGTTTGTCATTCTTGTTGTTAAATACATACTACATACATGTAACATACATACATGTTACACACACACACACATACATACATACATACATACATACATACATACATACATCACATACATACAACAACATACCATGCATATGTACATACATAGAACACATATCCATGCATAAATAGTACATGCATACATACATACATACATACATACATACATACATATATAGTTACATGCATACATACGTGCGCGCGCGCACCACACACAACACACACACACACACACACACACACACACACATGCGCGCGCACGCACGCGTGCACGCATATACACACGCGCGCGCACACACACACACACACACACAATATATATATAATATATATATATATATATATATATATATATATATATATATGCATATAGATGCATATAGACACATACGTGTATACAAACATACACACACACGTACATAAATACATACATATATACATACATATACAGATAACAATTTTCTCTTTTGCGCCGCATGTAAAAAATCTTTATCCGCTTGACATGAAGGCTATTTGAAAATTATTATCAATTAAAAAAAATAATGAAACCGTAAAGCCTCTCTCTCTCTCTCTCTCTCTCTCTCTCTCTCTCTCCTCTCTCACTCTCTCTCTCTCTCTCTCTCTCTCTCTCTCTCTCTCTCATGTAACATCTTTTATTCGCATGCCTTCATATGAGGCTTTGGCCTTATTGAATCAGATCACCGACGATACCTCGGGTCGTTTACCTCTCGTAGTAATACCCCCAGCCCTTCCTTCCTCCTCCTTCACCTCCGCCTCCTCCTTTACTGCCTCCCCCCCCCCCCCAGTCCTCCATCCTCCTTCGCTACAGTCGTCTCCTCCTTTTGTCTTCCTGGGCTCCCTCTGTATAATGACTTTTATCTTCCTGGGCCCCCTCTGTATAATGACTTTTATCTTCCTGGGCTCCCCCTGTATAATGACTTTTATCTTCCTGGGCTCCCTCTGTATAATGACTTTTATCTTCCTGGGCTCCCTCTGTATAATGACTTTTATCTTCCTGGGCTCCCTCTGTATAATGACTTTTATCTTCCTGGGCCCCCTCTGTATAATGACTTTTATCTTCCTGGGCTCCCTCTGTATAATGACTTTTATCTTCCTGGGCTCCCTCTGTATAATGACTTTTATCTTCCTGGGCTCCCTCTGTATAATGACTTTTATCTTCCTGGGCTCCCTCTGTATAATGACTTTTATCTTCCTGGGCTCCCTCTGTATAATGACTTTT
>CM065720.1:35694995-35707495 GCA_033310375.1 Conus canariensis
CTGATGTACTGCTATGATTTTGTTCCATGCCCCCCCCCCCCCCCCCCCCCCCACCATCTACCACCCCCTCACCCCTCTCTCGAAAATGAAGTCTTGTAATAAGTATTCGCTCTGTGTACATTTTATACCATCCATCACCAGGCCTAACCAAAAATGTCCTTAGTTTTGTTTCAACCCAGCCAATATATTAAACCCCCGCCTCGCAGCGATAGAGTCAATAATCTCTCTCTCTCTCTCTCTCTCTCTCTCTCCTCTCTCTCTCTCTCTCTCTCTCTCTCTCTCCTTCAAGGCAAAACTTTATTCCAAATGCGAGCAGCTGGCACAGAAAAAAATCCAAGAGATCAGATGTCGCACTTGTATCGATGTCACTTGACTTCAGCTAGCCGTTCTCCTTCTTCTTCTCTTTTGCTTTTGTTTTTATTTCTTTTTCTTTTTTTTTTTTTTCTTTTTTTTTTTTGGTTTGTTTGTTTTTTTCTTTCTGTTTGTTTGCTTTATATTGTCACAACACTGACTTATTGGGAGAGGAACCGATAGCCGTAATCTGGTGTCGATCGAGGTCTGTTTCTACTCTCAGGATTTTACCTCAGCATGTTCTGTTTTTTTTGGTTTGTTTCTTTCTTTGTTTATTTCATTTCTTTGTTCCATTTGTTTGTTCCATTGGTTCTGTTGCTTCTTTCTTTAATTGTTTGTGCTCACGATTTTACCCCAGTTTCTCCATGAAATTTTTTTCAAAAGTTTGTCTTGTTTCTTTCTTCTTTCTCTCTTTTTTTTTTTTGTATAGTTGTTTTGTTCTATTCCTTTAACTGTTTGTTTAGCTTTTTTTTATTTTGTTCCTTTGCTTGATTGTTTGTTTAGCTTCGTCCAGGTACGTTTTGTCAACTTTGTTTGATTGTTTAGTTGTTTTTTTTTTTCAGGTACGATTTGTCAACACTCTTAGGAGTATCACATTTTTCATCGCTGATGTTGCAGAAACGCGACAGTGAGACTCAGCGTCATTTGTCACTCTTTGTTTATTTTATTATTTCCATTAGTTTATTCTTCCGCTTATTTAGTTATTCTTGCTAATCTATTTCCTTATTTTCATCTCGGGTTTTTTTTTTCTCGTTTATCTTTGTATATCTGTTATTTATTTAACTCCAAGTGATATGTTTGTAAAACTGAGGTCTTTATCGCGGCAAGGAGAGAATCTGGATCACTGACCGCTAAACGATATGTCTTTCCCTGTATCTTATTAAGAAAAAGAAACAAAACAAAACATAAAAGAAAACAAAAGAAGGAAAGCAAGAAAGAAAAGACAAGAAAAGAAAAAAGAAAAAATAAGACGAAAAATAAAACAGAAATAATTATGGGAGACGGTTCAAAGAACGGCAACGTTACAAACGTTTGAAGACAGTGACTATGTCGGCAGCTAAGCAAGATATGAAACGGTTGAAGGCCGTGCTGGTGTTGCACATAAAACCATTATGCCAGAGAAGCTCCAAGGAAGCATGCTAGCTTCAACATGTCATGACTACAGTTTTCAGACGTTTTACATGGAAACACTTGTTTTAATTGAAGAAAAGAGTGTCAATTCATGAAGAAAACGGGTAAAATGGTGGTGAAGACAGACAATGTGTTACGTGAAAACAGTAAATTTTCATCGAAGAAGCAATGACACTTACTTATTTCACTAGAGAAAACGGGTATTATTACATGAAAACAGCTACTAATTACGTGAAAAGATATAATCATGACATCAAACGAAATGATCATTTTTCATCATTGTGGAAACCATCTGTTTTGACACGAAACCTGTAACTTTGGCGTGATAATTAGCTAATTTTCACATAATTAGCAACAGAACAAATGTTCCCGAAAAAAAATTGCTATTATCACTTTGAAAATATGAAAATAGATGTTATCCACATGAAAGTAGGTTATCGTGCATGGTATCTATTTTCTTAAGTGGAAATGGTCGTAATTACTCTTTTCATGTGAAAACAGACATTGTGGTCTGTTGAAGCTTGCATGCGACCGTAACGTTCAGACGGACAGATTGCAGTTCTCGTTAGTCAAAGAATTTGGAGTTTGACATGCTAGACGCCCCAAATAAAAACAACACTGGCATTTTAAGCCCATCTAAACGAGTTGTTGTTCTGCTGGTAGTGTGTAGTATTAGAAAGGCTCCCGTTCCCCAACCTTTCTAGGACGGTTATTCCCTATGTGTGCCAGGTCACCTTGAACTAGTTGTAAGGGTTAAACCTGAATGAAGGGATCAACCTTACCAGGTTAAGACTACAACTGAGTGGTTATCAAGCTAGGGACGTGTAGAACATGATTGTGCATCCATCAGATTCCATCTCTTGAAACATAGACAAACTAAGCAATGACCCTCCACCCCCATCCCAACCACCAATGGCCGCCCCCTACTCCCCACATCCTACCCTTACCTTCCACCTCTCCAACGCCATTTCTTACCCCCCCCCCCCCAACCCGCCCCAGCACCCCAAGAAAACAAACCCACCAACAAACAAATAAATCGACAATAACTAAGATGTCCGTTTGCCCATCCATCTATGTCCTCTTCCAGAGCACACGCTGTACCATGCCTGTGCCTGACCCTCTTGAGGTGTCACCGAATGACTTCTCAACAAAAGCCCTCAGGATGCCGACCCATGAGCCGTTCCGCTTCTACGGCCGAGGGCAACACTCTGGATCCATGCTGTCAGACCTGTCAGTGAGGAAACAGAATAGGAGACGGCAATTTCGTCTTGGAGCTTTGTTCCAAATGACGCCTCAAAGGAAAGCTGTACGGATCGCAGTACCTTCTCTAGATGATGGTGGTTTTTTATAACAACGTTATGAGCTTGATACAACCCTGTCTAGTACTTTGTCTTTGAATCGAAAGTTTCACCGATGTACTGAAAGACGCCGTGTCCAAAATAGGTGTCAGCTAAATGCTGATGGCCTCGTGTCCGTTTCCAATACAACACGGTATGTTCCAAATGGACGGGTTGAACCTGATGTTTTGGATGGTTTGAGACGCGCGTTCACACTGACAGACGATCTGTTTTCGATCCGTTTCTCCCCGTCCTCTCAACTCGTAAGAGCAGAAAAGGCCCGTGTGTCAGTACCTTCACTTTGGTTTTACGATGTCGAGCCGTGTCCAAGTTCCTATGAGCTCCCATCAAAGAAAGTGGAAGGAACACTGTTCAGCACTTTCTTAACTTTTCAAAGAACCTGTCAGACAGATGAACTGGAGGACGAAAGGAGGAAGACGGTAGCTAGGACACAAACCCACAGCCAACGTAGATTCAGGCTGCAGCAGGTTCCTCTTCGGAGACGCCTCTGCAGAGTGCCCTCTGGTTAAAATGCAGACGCGCCGGTTTTAGACATCAAAATTTTACGACACACTCCCAGACCCTGTGGACAGGAATCCATTTGCGCCTTGACTTGGCTTTCCCTGTAGACTGCCGGTGCCGGGGTGGCGATGGGACAAGCTGGGGGAATGAGTGGATGGGGAAGGGGGGTGGCAGAAGGAGTGGTGTGAGGGTAATACCACCGGAGTGGCATGGAAGATGAGGTAGAAAAAGAAATGCGCTTTCAGGAACCTCAGTGCAGGACACCTTCCAGCGTAAAGAAATGCGCTTTTAGGAACCTCAACGCAGGACACCTTCCGGCGTCAATGTTAAGGGAAAGCAGGAGAATCTTATGTCCATCATTGGAACGTCGCATGGGGCAGGTTTTGGTTCCTCCATTCCTGTTAGACCTTCAAAGATGACCTGACTGTTAGTTTATTGGATGAGGCGAGCAACCATGGCCCCGTGTGTTTCATGGGCTTGGTGCACATAAAGGAAGCCACATTCACAACAAAGAAAATTCTCCTCGGCTAAATCTGTTGGAAGATCCACGTTAACAGGGACACAAACCATACACAAACCATACACAAAGGAGGAAAATCTGGAAGGGCACCTGAGAGAGCGCAGACATCCACCAAGATCCAACGGATCATGGATCAGCGCCACGAATCCGCATGAAGCTCGCCCTTTGACCACAATAAATCTTTGACACCAAGTTTCGTAGAAACGGGCAACCAGGTTTTTTTTGTGTGTGATCTCGCTGAACAGATGCCTGATCCGCCCTTTGACTCAAATCCGCACCACAGATAGGCACCAAAATTCAGTAAATACTTCTTTGAGCTACATTCCATCTTCACTTGTAAAAATCGGTTTAGTAATCTGTGAGTAATCCTTCTAACAGACTGTGTGTGTACCCGACGGTGATAACGAAGAACGCGACAATGGCCACAACGCAACGACAGCGACCGTTACACACGAATAGGAGGACAACGACAAAGGAAAGAAGAAGAAGAAGAAGAAGAAGAAGAAGAAGAAGAAGAAAGGAACAATACAATGGAGAAGGACGGGAAGGAGGCGGAGGAAGAGGAAGAAGAAGGAGAAGAAGAACAAAGAAAGAAAGAAAGAAATAAGAAGAAGAACAAGAAGATGAAGGAGGAAGAAGAATGAGGAAGAAAAAGCACTATGTGACAGACAGTGTGTCTGGACGAGTGCCTGCATGTTGCGGGTTAGACAAACTGCTAAGCAAAGGGAGAGGACACAGACAGAAATGCACCGCTCACTCAAAGACAGCAAATCGCCCCTCAGAATTGACAGCACTATTGTCCTCATATAATGTAAATAAATACCTCTTTTTTTTTACAAACTTCTAACGCATGCACAAGCCCGAGAGTGGCCATGAATGAGTCACCATGTAGGGAACTCAAAATACTAAATAGTCGGGAGGATTTCAGAAAGCCCAAAGGGGCTACAAATGAAAACTTGTGCAATGACTACTAGAAGTCCCCACTCACTACACGGGATAGCTGTTAACTATACTCCTTAGAGATCTAACATATAGTTCATCAAAGACATTTCAAAGGGAAAACAAACTCTCAAGCAAAAGAGAACAGTTTAAGAGAACAGCTTAAGTCTGAAAGCTCCACAATTATTGCCAGGACTCCCCCTCTACAGACAAAAAAAAAATCCTAGGCAGGATTTCTCTGTCATATATTAGCTTCTTAGGTTTTTGACCGACCATCCAGCTGTTCAAGTGAACTTCACAACAGAAGAAACAGGGAACCTCACACTCGATAGACAAACTACAAGAGGCCACCATCCTAGCCTCAGAACACGGACACAGATGTTCTTTTCTTCAGTCACACACAAGCAGACACGTTTCGCTTCACAGCCGGTTGCTTCCCAGGTTGCAAGGAAAAAAGATCCGATTCGTATCCCCGAATTCACTCGGCTTTCTTTCATTCCCCACTAACGCTCTGCCATCGGTGTAGACAAACCATACACTCTCAAAACTGGCCACTCCAGTTCAGATGGCCGACACATAAAGGAAGGGATATGAGAGAAAAAAAAACACATTAATACACATTCATTCTAACAACAACCAGAAAACTGTATTTGTGACTGCGGCTGTCTTCAGTTGCCTTGAAGACTCTACGAGTCGAAGTAACCAACTCCTCATCTCCCAAGTGGGTTCAAAGTTGTTGTTTTTTTCTCCCGTGTTTTGTATCCTGTAGAAGAAGGGAGTTCAATGGTAATCCTCCCGTAGCAGAGGAGTAGGGCCTACCACACCAGGTCTCGTACTTGCTGCCACACGGTTCAATGGTAATCCTCTCGTAGCAGAGGAGTAGGGCCTACCACACCAGGTCTCGTACTTCCTGCCACACGGTTCAATGGTAATCCTCTCGTAGCAGAGGAGTAGGGCCTACCACATCAGGTCTCGTACTTCCTGCCACACGGTAAAGCTACAAAGCGGGACTGGAAAAGCACAGTCCTGGTCTAAGTTCCTTCTTCTGTAATCATGAATTATATTTTTTGAAGGTCAGAAGGGAAAAGGGGTCAGGACTAGTTGATTAAAAACGTTACCACATTTTTTTTCTTCTTGTGATAAGTAAGTTTGAAAATGTGGAGAGAAGTATAAAACTAAACAAAACAAAAATACAAAATAAAGACTTTTTAGAACAATACCATGTACACCAACACTTACCTCACCTCACCTTACCAGTTAAAGGCAACAGCTGGGGAGCAGTGGTACCTGGTCCTCATGCACCTCATACACAACTGTGCCAGAGAGACGCCTATCGGGTGTGTGGCCCAGTGAGCCCTTCTAACGGATCAAAAGGGATCACAGTCCATTCGGTAATGACTTCGGGGAAAATCCCGAACAAAATCAACAACAAGCCAAAATGGGTAGACAACCGATGCCTCACAAACTGGAAGAAGAAGAAAAAGAAGAACAAGAACAAGAAGAACAAGAACAAGAAGAACAAGAACAAAAAGACGAGGAGGGGAGGAAGAAAAAAAAAGAAGAAACAAGAAGAAGAGAAGGAGGAGGAAAAAGAGGAAGAAGAGGAGGAGGAAGAGAAGAAGGAAGAGGAGGAGGAGGAGGAAGGGAGTGAAGAAGAAGAAGAGAGGGAGAGGAGGAGGAGAGAATGCTAGAAAAACGAAAAGATCGGGAAGAATATCGTCACAAGGCCTGAGCAGCATGTTGGGTAAATGAATAGATCAGACGTCTCACAGGTACCGTCCCTGAACTCCCAATCTCAACGCTTTCTTTGGTCATTTATTTATTTGATTGGCTTTAGCGCCTTTGCACTGACGTCTCAAAGCTTAGCAGAAGACACCTTCCCTGGCCAGGTTGAAACTCGAAATGTGGTCAGACCTTCACAATTCCAACAAGCAATTTCCCGGGTCCAAGGTCACGAGGTAAACACGAAGCGAAGTCGACGGTGACGACAACGATAAAAAAAAAAAAAAAAAAAAACTACAACAAAAAACAAGAAAAACCGGCAGACAAGAAGCAAATAAACTGAATCCAAGAACGTGGACAGACCCTTTACAAAGCCAAGTGCATATAAACCACTCGAGTTCAACGACCACCATAAGGGAAAAAAAGACGTTTCGTAAAGTGGTTGAAGTATTTCCCTTTGCTCTTCTTCCTCATTCAAAACTGTCCGGCCATAACTTGTGGGGCTTTTCAATAGTGGAAACCATTCTTTTTATGTTATTTCATTTTTTTTTTTTTTTTTTTTTACGGTTTAGTGTTTTTCCTCCGTTGAATCTCTGTGTGTGCTGGGGCTGTTGTGTGTGTGTGTGTGTGTGTGTGTGTGTGTGTGTTGTGTGTGTGTGTGTGTGTGTGTGTGTGTGTGTTGTGTGTGTGAGAGAGAGAGAGAGAGAGAGAGAGAGAGAGTACTTCTGTTTGCTTCTTTGCTTGTGTCTGTTTATTTTCTAATCCAGTTTTTCCTTTTATGGTTTTAAAGAGTGCAGTTCCAACTTCTGGGTACTTTCGAAAGTTGACAAAGTTTGTTGTTGTTTTTGTTGTTCTTTTGTTTGCTTATTCTGTTAGTTTCTGTTGATTTTATATATATATATATATATATATATATAGAGAAGAGAGAGAGAGAGAGAGAGAGAGAGAGAGAGAGAGAGAGAGAGAGGTACCTCGAGTCTACCTTCTCTAAACGAGACATGTTTAACGACAAATGTAAAAGGACGGAGAAACTGGCGATCTTTATTTATCTATTTTAAGTCTTACATTTGACTTACGCCTTTCGTTTCGTTTTAACCATTAATTATTCCACTTTGCTTACTGACTAATCAAAATAGTAATTTCTTTCCTTTCTCATAATCAGTTCTCGATCCTGTCATATATTCAACAATTTATCGAAAGTGTGGTTTTTGTTTTGTTTGGTTTGGATTGGGATTTTTTTTTTTCATCAGAAGCTGAAGGTTCAATATCATGACATACAGATTTTGGTCATAGGTGGCCTCTCTCTCTCTCTCTCTCTCTCTCTCTCTCTCTCTCTCTCTCTCTCATCTCTCTCTCTCTCTCTATATATATATATATATATATATATCATTTACCTGTTTGCTTCCTTTCTCTTTCGCAGGTGGTTTAATCCATTTCTTTGTTTCTCGTTTCAGCTGGTGTTATGTTTCCGTCGTAATTCGTCATGTTGAATAGATCTGTCCTCCAAGAAGATCGTTTCGCTTTTAACCGTGTCTGATCTACTCTCTCTGTGTCGTTTTCTTTTTCTTTTCTTTTCTTTTTTTTTCTTTTCAATTTTTCCTTCCTCTTTTTATTCCTTTTTTTTCTTTGACTGTCAACAGAAATTAAACTAAACTTTGTCAAAGAATGGAATGTGTATCAATGACGAATCCGTAAAAATTTTTTGAACGGATCTCTGATGAGGATCTGGATCAATTAGAGATTCCGGGGTCGTTTTGCAGGATTACAATGCATTTTATCTCGCTAAAAGTCCTGAACGTATTTTAACAAAATTTAATCGACAGATAAAACGTGACCAAAGAAACTGACACATCGAATTTTTGTGCGGATTGGTGAAACGGATCTGGATCAAGCAAATGATACAGAAGTTGTTTAATCTTTTGTTTCTGATTACTTCAACACAAAATTGCCACAGAGCAGTGCCACTGTGAAGCTTCTTTTACAATATGCTGGTCTTCTATACAGTTGTAGTTCCGTTTACATTTTTTTTGACGAAAGTATTGCGCTGGGTTTGAACACTGTCATGCTACTGTTATGCTTTGATAATTATTGAAAAGTTGTATTTCTGTTTACATCATCAATAAAATTATTGCACATGTTCCACTGAATATGGACACTGTTTTCCCTAATATTACAATTTGATAGATCATACATCGTTCTGTTTAACCTTTTTTTGATAAAATAATGATAATTCTTTTTCACGAAGTATGAACACTCTCATGCTAATGTTACAATTTGCTAAGTATTTGCAAAACTGTATTTCTGTCTCCATTTTTGATACGATTATTTCAGATTTTCCCCTGAATAAGTACGCTGTGAAGGCATTGTTATAAACTAATAGTCTACACAGTTATAGCTTTGTTTACACTTGATTTCCACTGAGTATGAACACTGTCTACAGTTACAATGTGATAATTACTATATGGTTGTATTTCTGTTTGAATTTTTGACAAAATCATTAAAAATATTCTTACTGAGTATGAGCACTGTGAAGCTACTGTTACAATTTGACAATTATCTACATAATTACCTTTCTGTATACATTTTTGATGAGGTTATGACATAATTTTCAGTGATCATGAACACTGCCGTGCTCCTGTTACAATTTGATGATAATTACAAAGTTGTGTTTCAGTTTACATATTATTTGTCAACATTATTACAAATTTTCTACTGACTATAAACATTGTGAAGCTACAGTTACAGTTCTATAATTATCTGTCTACTGAGTGTGAGCAATGTGAAGCTACTGTAACTATTTCACAATATCTACAAATTTGAACTCTGTTCATATTATAAGTACAATTAATACACATTTTCATTTGGGTAAGATGAACACCGTTACGCTACTGTTGCCATTTGGTAATTGTCTACACAGTTGTAGTTCTGTTTTTAATATAGATGAGGCATTACAAATTTTGGACAGAGTGTGAACACCATGAAATGACAGTTACAATTTGATGAGTATCGACAAAGTTCTATTTCTATTCACATTTTTGATATTTTGTTTTTAGAAAATGCCCGCTGACTATTAACATGTTCATGCTACTGTTACAATTTGATGATAATCTACAAGAACATAGCTCTCTCTTCATTTTTGGCAAGATCATTTCAAAATTTCCACTGAATGTGAACACTGTCAATTTGTTGTTACAATTTTGATAATCATATACAAAGTTGCACTCCTAAGATCCTGTTTTACTTTTCCTGCTTCTTTCTCTTTCCTCTCTTTAGCCACCCCACACCACCCCCAACCCCCATCCCCGCCCCCTTTTTTGATTTTTTTTCTTTTCTTCTCTGTTTCTGTTTCTCCCCTCTTCTTCTTCTTCTTCCACTTTGTCTTTTTCTCATAGTTGACACTTCCTTCCCTTTTTTTCCCTCTTCTTTCTATTGTTTCTGATGTTCCTAAGGAGGATCTTCCTTTTCTTAACATAACTCTTCTTCCTATTTCTTCTCCGCCTTCCTTCCGTCCTCTTCCGTCCTCTCCTGTTTCGTCCGTTTCCTCTTCTTCTTTTTTTCCACTCTTCCTCTTCCTCCTCTGCTTTTCCCGTCTTTCTCTTTGTCTCTTCTTTCTTCTGTTCATGCTCTTCGTTTCTCTTCTGTTCTCCTATTTCTCCTGCTTCCTCTGTCTTTTTCTCTTCTTCAACTCATTCCTTTTCCTTCTCCTCGGTTTCTCTTCTTCCACATTTTTTCCTTCTTCTTTTTTTTTTCTTCTTCTGAAGTCTCTGTCTGTGTCATCTTGCTGCCCAGGTATACAAATTCCTGGACATCATCAAGTGGTTTGCCGTTAGCGGTGATGGGGTTGTTGTTTGTGGCATTTTTTCTCATGACCTGTGTCTTCCTCTCGTTGACCTTCAGCCCAATGGTGCTGGCTATCTCGCTGAGGTTTTCTGTCTTCTGCTGGGCGTCCTGATGCTTGTGTGACAGCAGTCCCAGGTCGTCCGCGTAGTCAATGTCCTCCAAGACTGAGGTCAACGTCCACCGGATTCCCCGTTGCTTTCCCTGGGTGACGTTTCGCATCAACCAGTCGATGGCCAGGGAGAAGAGGATCGGTGACAGTATGCAGCCTGGTTTCACTCCGGTGTCCACCTTGAACGGTTCCGTCAGCTTTCTCCTTCTCCTTTTACTTATTATCGTGTTATCTTCTTGCTTATTCTTCCCCATCTTTTTTTCCACTCGCTTCTTCCCTGCTTTCCCCTGGTCCTCCACTTCCTCCTCTCCTTCCCTTTCCTCTTTCATCTGCCCCATTCTCCTCTTGTCTTACATTCCTTTCTTCTTTCTTCTCCCTTCTTCTTCCATTTTTTTTTTTTTATATATATATATTTTTTTTTCCTTATTTTTTTCTCCTTCTCCTCCTCCTTTGCTTTTTTTTTTCCTAATCCCTTTTCTTTTTGTTCTGTTCCTCCCCTCCTCCTTTCTCACCCCCACCCCCACCCTTCCTCCACCCTTCCTTTCTTCTTTTTTCCCAATCCCTGTCCCTTCTTCCTCCAAATCCGTTTTCGAACGATATCTTTCGTGTCATCTTTTCCTGGATGCGGTTCTTATTTCATTCCCGGACCAATGGCCGCTCCCCCCCCCCCCCCCCCCCCCCCCCCCCCCCCCCCCCCATTCCACCACCGTTTAGTTCTCCTGCAGTGTATCAATAATAGGGCTTGTCCGTTTGGGCGCAGCGCCGTCTTGTCTCATCATTGTCATCCCCTCGGGGAGGTCAATGAGGATCGGGTTTCTCCGGAGGTCGTCGGAGGTCAAAAGGGCAGTGACCTTGTAGCGCGCGAGCGCGGCACCGCTGCTGTTCTCGTCTGTTCTGGTCTCGGCTGGCTGTGTCGGGTTGTCTGGTCGCTCGACTAATTGAAAGCTCGGCTGCGTTGGGGGGTTGTCAGTTGCAGATGGCTGGTGATGTGGAGAGTGTCGGGGGTGGAGGGGGGGGGGGTGGGGGGGGGGGGGGGAAGGATGATGGATTGCGGATTGGGAAGAAAGATGAAGGGACGGCGGTGATTGGGGTGGTGGGAGGTGGAGGCAGGCTTTAGAAAGAACCGAATGTTCAGCGGATGAGGAAGGAGAGTGAGAGGCGAGCGGGGGGAGGCAGGAAGAATAACTGGTGGTCGGTCGGTAGATGTGAAATCCTTCATCCACCCACCACGGCCATTACAACAAAAAAAAAAAAAAAGAAAAAAAACGTTCATTTTTGTCTCTCCGGCTTAATTAACCTGTCGTCATTGTCAGTCTGTAATGTCTCTCTCTCTCTCCTCTCTCTCTCCTCTCTCTCTCTCTCTCTCTCTCTCTCTCTCACGAGCGTTGGTAGAAGGGTTAAACAAAAACCAAAAAAACTAGAGGTCAAGTTATAGTTATAGAAAAAGGAGAGAAAAAAGCCACATATATGCACACAACGTATGGACGCATGCACACACCCTCCTCCTTCTCTTTCTCTCCCCCCCCCCCCGCCCCCTCTCTCTCTCTCTCTCTCTCTCCCTCTCTCTCTCACACACACACACACACACACACACACAATTCTGTATAGATAACTAACTGATGGACCCTCAGATGTCGTTTCTCGCCCTCTTTACCACCAGCCTCCGTTCTCCTCCTCCACCACCACCCCCCCCCGCCCTCCTCCACCCCCCCCCCTCCCCCCACCGCCATTCTCCTCTTCCTCCTGAAGTTCCGAGACCACAGATATATTCATCAACTCGGATGAGAAGACTTTATCACCTGGGATGGACAGAATTTATCACTCGAGGTTTATTGACCACTACCGCCGCCCCTTGTCCGGTGCTTCCGAAATAGGAGTACTGGTCTGTTCGGTTCCAGTGTGACAACACAGAACGAAATAGGAGTACTGGTCAGTGTTCAGTTCCAGTGTGACAACACAGAACGAAATAGGAGTACTGGTCAGTGTTCAGTTCCAGTGTGACAACACAGAACGAAATAGGAGTACTGGT
>CM065720.1:35714995-35717495 GCA_033310375.1 Conus canariensis
ACAGTTGTATGCTGGTCACAGTATCTGCTCACATAGTTATACAGTTGTATGCTGGTCACAGTATCTGCTCACATAGTTATACAGTTGTATGCTGGTCACAGTATCCGCTCACATAGTTATACAGTTGTATGCTGGTCACAGTATCTGCTCACATAGTTATACAGTTGTATGCTGGTCACAGTATCTGCTCACATAGTTATACAGTTGTATGCTGGTCACAGTATCGCTCACATAGTTATACAGTTGTATGTGGTCACAGTATCTGCTCACATAGTTATACAGTTGTATGTGGTCACAGTATCTGCTCAATAGTTATACAGTTGTATGCTGGTCACAAATCTGCTCACATAGTTATACAGTTGTATGTGGTCACAGATCTGCTCACATAGTTATACAGTTGTATGCTGGTCAAGATTCTCACATAGTTATCTTTGTTCCCATTCCATATCATTATTCTGTTTTGCCATATGTTGGGAATATATATCATGATTCTCTTTTCCCTGTATCCATAAATCAAATAATTCATGTGTATCTCTGTAGCTCTTTTTGTGCTAAATCTCTGTTTCCTGAGCTTTTGTTTTCACCTCTCTGTATTCCCTATATCTTCGACTTCACCCTCCCCCCCCCCCCCCTCCCCATCCCTCTCTGTGCTCAGCGGAGGATGGTCTACGTCCGGTGGAAAAGTTTTTTTTTCTTGTAAGTTTGCTTCGATGTCCGCCTGCATTCGCCTCCCTTTGAAACTAGCTTTGATTCATGCTGACAGCTGCTCTTCATTGTTTTATGATTCGCTTCGTGTCATCGATTTCAGGTGTCCACTTGTGATCGTTGCGCCCAATTTGAGGAGAAAAGTATTGGCTCGTTCTTTCGTTTTCATTGTCCTGAATATTGCTTATCTTGCCTGAAGAAGACCAAAGAGGTCGAAACGCGTCGTGTTTTGTCTTGTAATTTGTTTGTTCTCTGTCCGCGAATAGTGTTTCTTTTCTTTTAAGTTTATTTCAGTTTCCGCCTGCAGTCACCTCACTTTGACAACCCCGACCCCCACACCGCCAAGTTCTGATCCATATCCACTGATTCCCATGATCCTGCCGTTATCTCACTAATTCTATATTCCTTTCATCTATCATGATTCCTGTTCTGTCATATATCACCTAATTTATTTCCTGATGCCTCTATACCACCTGATTCTTTTTCCTTGTCATTATATCACCAAATCTGATGTTCCCTGACCTACTTTGCGTTCCCGTACTTGTATAAACTTACCTAATTCTCTGTTATACACTTAGCCTACATTCATCAACATTTGTATTCATTGTGGTCTGAATTTACATGTCTCTCTTTCTCCGAAGTGTTTCACGCATAAGCCTAACATGTTTGTGAGAGACCAACAGCTGAGAGATCCCACAGCTGCAGGAACATGAAATCGATCTGCAGAATTATCTCCCTCTCCCCATCCCTTCACAACCCACCCCTTGTTCCTGGGCAAGAAGATGATCTTGATCCTGAAGAAAGTACATGCCGTGTGTCCACAGATGGACATCGGTTTGCCTTCAGGGCTAGAACCTCTGGCTAATTTTTTAACCCCCTTTTCACAAATATCATCACTGTGACAGATAAACAGGCGAACGCTTGATTTAAAAGAAAAGTCAATGTAATTTTCATATAAGCCAATATAAAAACAATAAATTTATCTTAAACTGGTGAACGCTTAATTAAAACAGGAAAAAAAACTGTCATTAGCAGTATTCAAGCAGAAAACAAAATTAAAACAACACATCTGTCGTGCAAGACTTTGGTAGGCCAAAATTTAAAAAACAAAAGTCTACAAACAGGTTTTATCACTATCACTTTCTGTTCCTTTGATCAACAGTGTAAAGCTCACACGTCTGGTTCACACCATCACGGTGTGCTTCGTATAACATTTATTAACAAGCCGCTGAATGCTTTGCCAGAAGAAAAAAAAAAAAAAAAAAAGATCGACAGATACTGCTGTCTTTGTGGGGCCCTCGCTAGTATAGTCTGCTTCGTGTATGATCAAGTTTAATCAAGAACTGCTGGTGAGGTCATATCACTCAAACCTGGTTCTGATGGAGAGAGAGAGAGAGAGAGAGAGAGAGAGAGAGAGAGAGACAGACAGACAGACAGACAGACAGACAGACAGACAGACAGAGGCTTGCGCTCGGTCGGTGGGCATGGCAACATCAAAATGAGATTAAGAACTCGGCACCTGTGGAAGGGTTAACGCTACAAAGAGCGATAAAGTATCGCCTTCTTCCGTCCCCCCCCCTCCCCCCCCCCCCCTCCCCGCAGACCTTCCTGTCATCCCCATTCCCCATCTCTCTCTGTCTCTGCTTCTGTCCGTCTGTCTGTCCGTCTGTCTGTCAGTCTGTCCGTCTGTCTGTCCGTCTGTCTGTCAGTCAGTCTGTCTGTCTGTCTGTCTCTCTCTCTCATCTGAAAACGGAAACACGATACCTGCTATTGTCTGCGAAGAAAGGAACAGTGG
>CM065720.1:35722495-35726993 GCA_033310375.1 Conus canariensis
CCCCCCTCCCCGCCCCACCCACCCCCATCCCACCTCCCCTCCACTCTTACACTCTGTGTCTATTAACGTTTCCTGTCAGTTTTCCACCCCATCCCCCACCTACCACATACACCATCCTCTTTCTTTCCTTCACTCACAC
Source organism: Conus canariensis (assembly GCA_033310375.1). NCBI lineage: Eukaryota > Metazoa > Mollusca > Gastropoda > Neogastropoda > Conidae > Conus > Conus canariensis. The sequence goes on from CM065720.1 coordinate 35,722,635, forward strand.
ACACGCACACGCACGCACGCACACCACACACACACACACACACACACACACACACACACACACACACACACACACACACACACACACACCTTCCGTCCTTGACCACCTTCCACCACCCCCTTTTCCCCCCTCCTCCAATCTGTCAGTCTGACAAACACCGTAAGTGTCACTAGCATCATCACTGACATTAACAAAACAAAACAAAAACACGAAAAAACAAAAAAGTCAGATCTCTGGAACCGTCTGGAAGTGACTGGCCGCCACTGACAGACACGAATTAGGAGCGGCGGCGGAACCGCAATGAAGTCGTCAGATGGAAGTAACTCTGGCACCTCAGTGGTGTCTGGAAGCCAGCAAGACAAACAAGGCACAGACAGGATGGACCCAAAGCTCTTGGCTCCCTCTGTCTGATGGGCTGGATAGCAAGGGACTGCACCCAGTGAAGGGGACAAGGGGGGGGGGGGGGATGGGTGTAGTGCTTTTCTTTCATTTTTTTGTTTTCTTTGTTTTGTTTGTTGTTTCTTTCTTTCCTTTTTTTTTCTTCCTCCTGTTCTCTCTTCGTTTGTTTGTTTATCTGTTTGTTTGTCTGGGGGGGGGGGGGGGGGGGGGGTTCTTATTTTTCTTTCCTTTTTTTCTTTCTTGTTTTTTTTTGTTTGTTTGTTTGTTTGTTTTTTTAACCTATTTCTTCCTTTCTGTTCATCTTTCTCTGTTTATTTCATGCTTTCATCCATTCTGTCCTTTTTCCTTTCTGTAGGTTTTTTTTTTCTTGTTCTTTGCTTCCGTTTTTTTTTTTTTTTTTTTCTGTTTTTTCTCTTTCCCTTTTGTTCCTCCTTTTTTTTCTCTCTCTGTTTCTCTCATTCTTTATCCCTTTCCTCCATTTTTTCTGTCTTTGCTTTCTCTTCTGCATTTGTATAATTCCTTTTTTTTTTTTTTTTTTTGTTTCCTTCTTTTCTCTTTTCTTTCTTCTCTTGTCTTTCATTTTCTTTGTTTTTTGTTTGTTTGTTTGTTTTTTGTTTGTTTGTTTCTCCTTACTTCCTTCTTTATTTTGATTCTGTGTAACGTTCCCCGATTTTTTTTTATTCACTCACTTTCTTTTCATTCTTAAGACATACATCTAGTGTATATGTTTGTTAGATGCGATTGTTAGGATAACATCGTGAACATATCAATCCAGACAATGTATATTGAAGCAGACTTGAAGAAAAGAAGCAAGAAAGATTAGATGCTGAAGCAGAGAGAGAGAGAGAGAGAGAGAGAGAGAGAGAGAGAGAAAGAGAGAGAAAAGCGAGAGAGAGAGAGAAGAGAGAGAGCGAGAGAGAGAGAGTAGAGAGAGAGAGCGAGAGAGAGAGAAGCGAGAGAGAGAGAGAGCGAGAGAGAGAGAGAGCGAGAGAGAGAGAGCGAGAGAGAGAGCGAGAGAGAGAGAGAGCGAGAGAGAGACAGAGAGAGAGACAGAGAGAGGGGGGGGTGGCGGGGACAGGTGGGAAGGAAGTGTCTAGGTAGAGGTTAAAAGAAACATTTTTTTACATCAGTAGCTGACACATCTAATCGCATTCGGAAACAAAGTGTTTATTACAATCGTATCATTATTATCTGGTTTCGTGAAGGCATTCCTCTCTCTCTCTCTCTCTCTCTCTCTCTCTCTCTCTCTCTCTCTCTCTCTCTCTCTCTCTCTCTCTCTCTCCATCGTCCCGCCCTCCATTTCTTCCACTGTCTGTCTCTTGCTCCCATTCTGTCTCTCTTCTTTTCTTCTTCTTCTTTTTTTTACTTAAATCTTCCACCCTACCCCCACCCGCAACGATCATCCTCTTTTGTTTCCTCCCCCCCCCCCCCCGCCCTTTTTTTTCCATTCCACTCCTCTCCATCCGCCCTCCATTCTCCTCCCTCCCTTCCAGTCCTCTCAATCTGCCAGATCCATAATTTCTATGGGCTCTTATCACTGTCATTCTTTTTTTTTTTAATCGGATTTCTGGAATCCTAAGAAGAACTGGCCGATTCCGGTAGACGCGAAAAAACTCGGCGGAACAGCGATTCAAGTCGTCAGGTGGACGCAGCTGTGACGTCATAGTGGTCTCTAGAACCCAACAAAACAAAACAAGGCACAGACATGGTTGTGCTGACCGCTGTTGTCTAGAGCCTGATGGTTTTGGATCGAAGTGACTCTTGATAAAGCTGATACGGTGATAAAGGAGTGGGGGGGGGGGGGGGGGGGGGGATTTTGGGTGTCGTTCCTTCTTTTTCTTTTTCCTTCCTCCCTTTCTTTCTTTCTTCGTTCTTTTCTTTCTTCTTCTTTCTTTTTCTTTTTATCTCCATTATTCATTCATTCTTTCTTTCCTGCCTTTGTTCTGCCTGTCTTGCTTTCTGTCTTTTGTCTTTGTTGTGGTGTGTGTGTGTGTGTGTGGGTGGTGTGTGTGGTGTGTGTGTGTGTGGTGTGTGTCTTGTGTGTTCTTTTTCTCTTTCTTCTGTACTCTTCTGTCTTCCTTTCTTTTTTCTTCCCACTCTTTCTTTCATTTTTCTTTCTTTCTTTCTTTCCCTTTTTTTTTTCATCTTTCCTTCTTTCTTCTTTTCTTCTTTCTCCTTCTTTCTTTCCTTGTTTCTGCTTTCTCCCCCCCCCCCCCCCCCCCGCCCTTTTCTTCGACTTTGTATCTTTCTCTTTTCAGTCTTTTCGTTCCTGTCCTTGTGTCTGTCTGTCTTTTTCACCTTTCTGTTCTGTTTCTTCTCGTCTCTCTTTCTTCCTTCCCTTTTCCTTCCATGTTTTGTTTTCCTTTTTTTTCATTTTCTCTTTATTTAATTCTTTCCTTTCTTTCCTTTTCCCCCTTGCTTTCGTATTCGTTTTCTTTTTGTTCTTTCTCACTTTGTTTCATCTTTTCTGCATCTTTTTCTTCCCGCTTGGTTTTCCCTTCTTTGTGTCCTTTCACATTTTTCTTTTTATTTGGAAACTGTATGCCCGTGTGTACCTGTTGAATGCTGGCGCCGTCGTGTACCTTCTTTGAATGACTGCACCGTTTGTGTACCTTTTGAATGACTGGCACGTGTTTACCTGTATGGAATCTGACTGGCCCGTGTGTACCTGTTGGAATACTCGCTTTTGTACTGTTGATGACTGCACCTGTGTTTCCTGTTGGAATACTGCACGTGTTTACCTGTTGGAATTGACTGGCACCGTGTGTACTTTGGATTGACTGGCACTTTTACTGTTGGAATGACTGGCCCGTGTGTACCTGTTGGAATGACTGGCCCGTGTGTACCTGTTGGAATGACTGGCGCCGTGTGTACCTGTTTGGAATGACTGGCACCGGTGTACCTGTTGGAATGACTGGCACCGTGTGTACCTGTTGGAATGACTGGCGCCGTGTGTACCTGTTGGAATGACTGGCGCCGTGTGTACCTGTTGGAATGACTGGCACCGTGTGTACCTGTTGTATGCGATTTTGATGACCAACACATCAACGTAAACATTGAATACAAAAGAAGACTTGAAGCAAGCAAAGGAACATGTCCAAGCTGCAGCTAGCTGGAACCTAGGTGGGCCCTAGGACCCCTTGCTGTAAGGAGTAAAAAGGTACGGACAGAGAGAGAGAGACAGACAGAGAGAGAGAGAGAGACAGAGAGAGAGTAGGGAGGGGGGGGGAACAGACAGACAGACAGACAGAGACAGTGTGTGTGTGTGTGTGTGTGTGTGTTGTGTGTGTGTGTGTGTGTGTGTTGTGTGTGTGTGGGTGTTGTGTGATAAACTGTATTTAAAACCAGTAATTGACACCATCGGGTAATAAATTGTATGCTGCAGTCTTACCATTATCACCTGTTTGGCTGGTGCCTTTATTTCCGCTGCTCCCCTAACACCTCCATTACCTCTTTGTCTCTCTGTCTCTGTCTCTGTCTCTGTCCAGCCACCCTCCTCCCCCCCCCTCTCTCTCTCTCTCTCTCTCTCTCTCTCTCTCTCACTCCTCTCTCCTCTCCTCTCTCTCTCTCTCAAATCTTAATCCTTCACCGAATAAAGAGTTTTTCTGAGTTCTGAGTTCTGGGTTCTCTCTCTCCTCTCTCTCTCTCTCTCATCTCTCTCTCTCCCTCTCTTCTCTCTCTCTCTCTCTCTCTCTCCTCTCTCTCTCTCATATATATGTTTTTCTTCATCAGTCTCCAACTCCTCATCTACTGTCTGTCTCTTCCTTCCTCTGTCTCCTTTCGTTTCTTTTATCTTCTCTCTCTCTCTCTCTCTCTCTCTCTCTCTCTCTCTCTCTCTCTCTTCTCTCTCTCTCTCTCTCTCTCTCTCTCCTCCACCCATCATTTTTTTAGATTTCTCCCCACCCCTCCCCTTTTCCTTACAAGGCACAAGCATGACATACGACCAGGCTCTTGTTTTTT
>CM065720.1:35727093-35729593 GCA_033310375.1 Conus canariensis
CAAGGTCAAAATAAAAGGGGGGAACTAAAAAATATCAATGGGGGAATTAAAAGGGTTTAAAATTCAATGGGGAATAAAAGGGTTTAAAAATAAAAGGGGGGGGGAAACTACAAGGTCAAATATCAAGGGGGGGGAACTAAAAGGTAAAAATTTCAATGGGGAATACAAGGTAAAATTTTTAATGGGGGAACACAAGGTAAAATATAATGGGGAACTACAGGAAAAAATATCAAAAGGGGAACTAAAAGGAAAATATCAAGGGGGGGGGAACTAAAGGTAAAATATAAAATGGGGGAACTACAAGGTCAAATATAAATGGGGGAACCAGGGTAAAATTCAAGGGGAAACTAAAGGTTTAAAATTAAAAGGGGGGAAAACTACAAGGTAAATTAATGGGGAACTACAAGAAAAAATATAAATGGGGGAACTAAAAGGTAAAAAATCTTTTGGGGAAACCCAGGTCAAATATCAATAGGGGAACTACAAGGAAAAAATTTCAATGGGGGAATACAAGGTAAAATATAAGGGGGAAAACTACAAGGTCAAATATCAATAAGGGAAATAAAAGGTGAAATTCAAGGGGGGGAACTCAAGGTCAAATATCATAGGGGAACTAAAAGGTAAATTCCCAATGGGGGGGAACTAAAGGGTCAAATTCAATAGGGGAATAAAGGTAAATATCAATAGGGGAATACAAGGTAAAATATCAATGGGGGAACTACAAGGTAAAATATCAATGGGGGAACTACAAGGTGAAATATCAATAGGGGAACTACAAGGTAAAATATCAGTGGGGGAACTACAAGGTAAAATATCAACAGGGGAGCTACAAGGTAAAATATCAATAGAGGAACTACAAGGTAAAGTATCAATGGGGGAACTACAAGGTAAAATATCAATGGGGGAACTACAAGGTCAAATATCAATGGGGGAACTACAAGGTCAAATATCAATAGGGGAACTACAAGGTCAAATATCAATGGGGGAACTACAAGGTAAAATATCAATGGGGGAACTACAAGGTAAAATATCAATAGGGGAACTACAAGGTCAAATATCAATAGGGGAACTACAAGGTGAAATATCAACGGGGAGCTAAAAGGTAAAATATCAATAGGGGAACTACAAGGTCAAATATCAATGGGGGAACTACAAGGTAAAATATCAATAGGGGAACTACAAGGTAAAATATCAATGGGGGAACTACAAGGTCAAATATCAATAGGGGAACTACAAGGTCAAATATCAATGGGGGAACTACAAGGTAAAATATCAATAGGGGAACTACAAGGTAAAATATCAATGGGGGAACTACAAGGTAAATATCAATGGGGGAATACAAGGTGAAATATCAATGGGGAACTACAAGGTCAAATAATCAATAGGGGAACTACAAGGTCAAATATCAATAGGGGAACTACAAGGTAAAATATCAATGGGGGAACTACAAGGTAAAATATCAATGGGGGAACTACAAGATAAAATATCAATGGGGGAACTACAAGGTAAAATATCAATAGGGGAACTACAAGGTCAAATATCAATGGGGGAACTACAAGGTAAAATATCAATGGGGGAACTACAAGGTCAAATATCAATAGGGGAACTACAAGGTCAAATATCAATGGGGGAACTACAAGGTAAAATATCAATGGGGGAACTACAAGGTAAAATATCAATAGGGGAACTACAAGGTCAAATATCAATCGGGGAACTACAAGGTAAAATATCAATGGGGGAACTACAAGGTAAAATATCAATGGGGGAACTACAAGGTCAAATATCAATGGGGGAACTACAAGGTAAAATATCAATAAGGGAACTACAAGGTCAAATATCAATAGGGGAACTACAAGGTCAAATATCAATAGGGGAACTACAAAATATCAATGGTGGAACTACAAGGTAAAATATCAATAGGGGAACTACAAGGTAAAAATATCAATGGGGGAACTACAAGGTCAAATATCAATGGGGGAACTACAAGGTCAAATATCAATAGGGGAACTACAAGGTGAAATATCAACGGGGGAGCTACAAGGTAAAATATCAATAGGGGAACTACAAGGTAAAATATCAATGGGGGAACTACAAGGTCAAATATCAATAGGGGAACTACAAGGTCAAATATCAATGGGGGAACTACAAGGTAAAATATCAATGGGGGAACTACAAGGTAAAATATCAATGGGGGAACTACAAGGTCAAATATCAATAGGGGAACTACAAGGTAAAATATCAATGGGGGAACTACAAGGTAAAATATCAACAGGGGAGCTACAAGGTAAAATATCAATGGGGGAACTACAAGGTAAAATATCAATGGGGGAACTACAAGGTAAAATATCAATGGGGGAACTACAAGGTCAAATATCAATAGGGGAACTACAAGGTCAAATATCAATGGGGGAACTACAAGGTAAAATATCAATGGGGTAACTACAAGGTAAAATATCAATAGGGGAACTACAAGGTCAAATATCAATGGGGAACTACAAGG
>CM065720.1:35752093-35769593 GCA_033310375.1 Conus canariensis
TCTGTGGGAGTTTCTTTTTTAACGCAAGGTAACAGGTCAGGGTGAAATCTTTTGAATTGTATTTTTATTTTGTTAGTCTCTCTTCAGTGCATTAAGAGAGAGAGAGAGAGAGAGAGAGAAGAGAGAGAGAGAGAGAGAGAGAGAGAGAGTGTTTGGTGTGTGTCCCATGAATGCACAGAGACTCGTATGTGTTAACACGCGCGCGCGCACACACACACACACACACACACACACACACACCACAACACACACACACACACACACACACAACACACACACACATGCACACATTAACAGAGAGAGGAGAGAGAGAGTGAGTGTGTCCAGACACAGAAAAAAAAAAACAGAACAAACCCCATGGGGAATTACAGGTACTCAGTTGACCTTCTGCTGTCGGGCTAGACAAAGAATTTTTTTTTTTTAAAGAAAGAAAGACTAAAGCTGAAGAGAACGCAGACGTTAAATCATTCAAATCTTCACAGAAGCTTACGAGTCAGGTACTGGGACAGGCACACACACACACGCACACACACACACACACACACACACACACACACACCGAACACAACAGACCCACAGAAAAAGACGGAGACAGCAAACCTACAGGGTACTCAGTCGGCCTTCTGCTGTCAAGACTAGACAAAGAATTTTAAAAAGCTGAAGCTGAAGAGAATGCAGACGTTAAATCATTCAAATCTGCACAGACGCTCACTAGTCAGGCACCGTGAAGAGAAAAAAAGAACAAACAGATAATCACCTACCAAAGTGACACTCGACTGGAATTTCTCCAACTTAGTTTCAGGCAAACACAAGGAAATATTTAATGCAAACAAGTCCGCCCACAGTTTTATTCATCATCGGTTTAATGTCCGTGCGTAGCTAACCATTAACAGTTTTTTTTGTCCAATTGCATGTTATTGCACCAACGTACAAAACACAAGAGCCAACCATTATGGCAATATACTAACCACAGGAACAAAAATATAACCGTACGACAAAGTGTTACATACATTGACAAGGACAAGCATAAACAAAACAAAACAAATTGAACAAAGACACCACACCCTCGCATGCAAACCACCCATCCATGCTACACTGCCCCCCCCCCCCCCCCCGCCACACACACACACACACACACACACACACACACACACACACATGCTTTCCCTTGCCGATGCAGGGGGGGAAGGGGATGGGAAGAGGGTAGGGAGAAAAAGATGACAAGCGGATGTGACATACAGAAAAAAGAGACATCATCTGTTACTGGGTTATACCTAACGCCAGTCTCCCGCAGTTTTTCTCATTAACAGAACCATGAATTTCTCTTGGATTCTCTAATAGACGCACCAAAGACTATGAAGTAGAAAAAGATGTAATTATCATGTCGCACATACACGCACACGCAAAAACTACACAAACTTAACAACAATCAGCAGTCAACACAGATGAAAGAAAATCGGAAAACAATTCGGTTGTGGTTTATCGAACATTGACAAGAGTCAGAACGGTAGAACGAGGCTTTGGGAATGGAGAGACGGGATGATGGGGGATGAAGAGAGAGAGAGAGAGAGAGAGAGAGAGAGAGAGAGAGAGAGACAGACAGACAGACAGACAGACAGACAGACAGATAGAGACAGAGACAGACAGACAGACAGACAGACAGAGACAGAGACAGAGGCAGAGAGACAGTGAGATACAGAGAGAGAGACAGAGAGAGAATGTAGCCTCTCAATCTGAGCAACCTCTGCTGTCCTGAACTGTTCGTTTTTCCTCTAACTTCCTGTTCATTCGATTATGAGCTATAGAATTTCTACAGACATACAAAAGAAAAGGTGAGCCAATACGATAGATAAGTTTGAGAAATGTTAGAACAAGAAATGAATGAGCATGACACATATACAATCTACATCTCTGTTTAATTCCGCATTCCAACCCTCACCCTTCCTTCTTCTTTTTCTTTTGATTATTATTATCGTTATTATTGTTATTACTTGTGTAGCGCCTGTCCTCGGTCTGAGACCAACGTGAGCACCTCACAATCCACACTTTCCTGTACGCACTGGACTGCCTTCCTGAGTAGAGCCGATTGAAGAGCTGCCTGTTGGCGCTACATTCAGTCGTTTTCCTCTTAATTCACTCTATAAGTCGTTTTTTTTTCATTCACATTTTCACTCTTCGGTGCATGCTACGTCTATACGTGTCATCCGTATCAAAGCCAAATTGGCATTCTCTTCTGAAAGGTTGTGATGGGATTTTACATGTGAGCAAGATGTTTTTTGTGTGCGTTCCCACACAGGATCTCGATTTATAGAGTCTCATTTGAAGGACTTTTTTGGAAAGTGAAGTCAGGGCGAATGTTTCCTCTGAGGGAAACAATCCCCCTTACCAAAACGCCCCGGCGGAGGGTGGAACCCGCAACCCCAGGAACATCAAGATCACCAGTCCGGCGTTTTACCGTGTGAGCTAATCTGGTTTCCCTCTTCCCTCTTCCACCATTGACGGTCCATCGTCCCTAATTCATCTTTTGGTGGTTCTTAAGGTTTCTCTTTGTCTTTGTCTCTGTCTGCCTGCCTGTCTGTCTGTCTGTCTGTGTGTGTGTGTGTGTGTGTGTGTGTGTGTGTGTGTGTGTGTGTGTGTGTGTGTGTGTGTGTGTAGGTCTGCCTGTCTGTCTGTTTGTCTGTCTGTCTGTCTGACTACCTCTCTCTCTCTGTGGGTCTGTCTGTCTGTCTGACGGTCTGTGTCTGTCTGTCTGTCTCCCTCTCTCTCTCTTGCTCTCTGTCTCTCCTCTCTCTCTCTCTCTCTCGCTCACTCTCTCTCTCTCTCTCTCTCTCTCTCTCTCTCTCTCTCTCAAACAACATTTAATCTACATTCGCAGAAAGGTTAGCAGCAGCAACGTCTGTCCATCACCATTCATTTCTGTCGGATCACACACATGCAGCAGCCCATCACCCTGCCCATGAATAGAATGCCGCCAGCCTCCATGCTGATTGGTTCCTGCGTCACGTCAATAACGCCGTCCTACCATTCCCAAAGTGGGCCAAGGATGTCAGTGTCATTTACCAAGCAGTGAAGTTAATTGACAAGGCGAGTCAGCCGGCGGGCGTCGGAGACTTGCCCTGCTGAGCATGTAATGGTGGTGATGTACTACTGAAGTATTTTTAACCCAAGGTAGACAGAGGCTGATGATGAAATGTTGAACTGCATTTTTTTTTTATTGTTGTTAGTTCGTATAAGTTTCAAGTTTTAAAAGGTATTTGAAATAACTACACTAATTAACATGGACAAACGAATCACTAGACAAAACACGACGCGTTTCGGCCTCTTAGGTCTTCTTTAGGCAAAATAAACAACACTCTGGACAACGAAAATGAACGAGCAGTCACTTTTCTTCTCATATACGGCGCCAGATGGGCGTTGTGATTTTAGTGAAGTTTGCCTTACATTTCTTTAACTGTAAGCTCTGTTTCTGAGCATTTCGTCCGACAGATGACTTTTCAGACTATTCAAAAGTCTTGTGAACTCGATCATTTTCAAGTGTCTTTTCGACACTTTGACATTCTAGTATCAACAGTTAGAAATTTCTCCATTGACTTTAAAACTGCTTTAGTAAAACCTTTATTGAAGAAACCGATCTTGGATATAAAAGATCCCAGAAGCTAGACTGAGATCAAAAGTGTTCTGTTTCTGTCTAAACTCCTTAAACATTCTTTTTTCAGCAAGCTATCTTTCGTGTGACCACTTGTAATCTTCTTGGCGTTCATCAGTCAGTCTGTTGATCGGGACATGGCAGAGAAGGTGTTCTTGTTTACATCCCGAACGATCTCTTCGCCTCTCTCGATCAAAAAACAAAATTCCAACATCCCCTCTTTTGGACCTTTCTACTGCTTGTCCCAGAATTTACGTACGAAGTTTCTTAAGATACTAGAATGTGACTCTGGATTAACAAACACTGCTCTTAACTGATTTTCTTCTTATTGTTTTGAAAGAAAATTGACCATTTTCCCAAGTTTCCCCTGGACTGCAGCACATCTCGAGGTTCTTCAATTTAGTACTGTTTATATTGTGCGCAACTCCACTGACAAGTTTTATAACACAAATTATATGCATCATGAAATGTATGGATATGGATCTCAGTTAAAGTATTCTTACTCTGAAAGGAAGTCTTAAATGAGGCAGGGAACAGTAAACTTTAAATAACACACAAGTAATGTAACTCTTGCTCCCATGATAAAATAAACACATGCCTTTAACTCCAAACCTGTATTCATTTCATCATGGGAGCAAGAGTTACTCTACCTCTGTGTTATTTACTGTTTACTGTTCCCTGCCTCATTTAAGATTTCTTTTCATACCAATCAAACTAAGGTTACCTGTATTTGTTACTGTTCGTCCGTGTGTTTGTTTGACTTTATTCATAATGGAAAAGGGCTGTGCCAGTCTTGAATAAATGTTAATTTGTGCTTGTTCATTATCCAGTTGTGCTGTGTAGATGTCGGTTACGGGGGATATGGACAAGCTTGAAACATCTCTTTGGGGGGAGGGAGGGAGGGTCCCCTTGTTTGTTCTGTGTGCTGTGTGTTGTCATTTCTGCAAGATGATTCGGCGTTGTAAGCAGCATTCGTTTGGAGTTTGAGCATGTACTTATTTCATTATGGGAGCAATAGTTACCCTACTTGTTTGATATCTATTCATACTGTTTCAAAGGATGGTCATCTAGTTCAATCTCTTCATGACTGTGTCTCAGAAATCAAATCATTGATGTCAAACTTTTCAAATTGAATGTTGATAAAACGTAACTCCTAGGATCCATAATTCCCTCTGCAGAGGCATCTTCTCTGTCCTCATGCATTCCTTTTGACACGTGTGACAGGGTTTTCAATGTACGTGTGACAGGGTCTTCAATGCACGTGTGACAGGGTTTTCAATGCACGTGTGACAGGGTTTTCAATGCACGTGTGACAGGGTTTTCAATGTACGTGTGACATGGTTTTTCAATGACGTGTGACAGGGTTTTTAATGTACGTGTGACAGGGTTTTCAATGACTGTACGTGTGACAGGGTTTTTAATGTACGTGTGACAGGGTTTTCAATGCACGTTGACGGTTTTCTGCACGTGTGACAGGGTTTTCAATGTACGTGTGACAGGGTTTTCAATGCACGTGTGACAGGGTTTTCAATGTACGTGTGACAGGGTTTTCAATGCACGTGTGACAGGGTTTTCATGCACGTGTGACAGGGTTTTCAATGTACGTGTGACAGGGTTTTCAATGTACGTGTGACAGGGTTTTCAATGTACGTGTGACAGGGTTTTTAATGTACGTGTGACAGGGTTTTCAATGCACGTACGTGTGACAGGGTTTTTAATGTACGTGTGACAGGGTTTTCAATGCACGTGTGACAGGGTTTTCAATGCACGTGTGACAGGGTTTTCAATGCACGTGTGACAGGTTTTCAATGTACGTGTGACAGGGTTTTCAGTGTACGTGTGACAGGGTTTTCAATGTACGTGTGACAGGGTTTCACTGCACGTGTGACAGGGTTTTCAATGTACGTGTGACAGGTTTTCAATGCACGTGTGACAGGGTTTTCAATGTACGTGTGACAGGGTTTTCAATGACGTGTGACAGGGTTTTCAATGTACCGAAACATCAGAAAACCACATCCATTTACATACATGGAATTCAAACGCATCACACTCACTCGCCAGAACCTCACACCAGGCGCAACCAAGACATTAGTAAACGTGTACATTCTGTCCGATCAGACCATTGCAGTTCCCTTTTCGCTGATGTTCACAATACTCACTGGACCTCTCCAGCATTTTCAAAACACCATCGCCAAGTTGCTTTCGAAGCTCATACAATTCAGCACTGTGCACTTCTCCTGCAGAACTCCATTAGCTTCCTGTTAAATACAGAATAAGGCACACACTTCACGTCTGTGGTTCAGTAGTAGTTCTGGAGCAGCCTCCATTGTCTTCCTGACCTTTTGAACTGTCCTGTTCTATCATCAAGATCTCTCCATTTTTCTGTTTAGGACGGGACTGGACACACCACCAACAATTCAGCATGTAGAAGGTCGGTTGTTCAGCTTTCAGTTTGTCTGCAGTGCGGGAGTTCTCATCGCCCTTTCATGTCTGTCACAGTCCCTCCCTCTTCTTTTCTGACACAAAGTTTAAAAAGGTATCTTTTCAAGCAGTGACACAAAGTTTAAAAAGATATCTTTTCAAGCAGTGTCTTACATCATGCATTCCAATCTGACTTCTTGTTAGTTTATCTTGCTTTTGTTTCTCGTCCGTGAATGTGTGTGTGTTGTGTGTGTGTGTGTGTGTGTGTGTGTGTGTGTGTGTGTGTGTGTGTGTGTGTGTGTGTGTGTGCGTGCGTGCGTGCGTGTGTGTGTGTGTGTGTGTGTGTGTGTGTGTGTGTGAGAGAGAGAGAGAGAGAGAGAGAGTGTGTGTGTGTGTGCTTGTGTGTGAGCGTGCGTGCGTGCGTGCATGCGCACGAGCGCGCGCGTGTGTGTGTGTGTGTGTGGCGGAAGGGATGGTGGTAAAGTGTGAGTCTATGTAAGAGACGCGCAGGGATGAAGGGGGGGGGGGAGAAGAGAAGGGAGAGGGATGTGTGAGCTTGTCTTCGACTGACAGATATTGGAAACAGCTTTGATGTGCTGGAAACTGCCACAGATGTGTACTTTTACTTCCCAAATGTGTGTACGGATTTAGGCTTATGTAAGCATCTTCTGATTAATCTGCATCTGTAGAAAGCTTAGCAGCATCAGCATCTGCCCAAGGCCATTATTTATCCATGATCGCACGCAGATTCTTAGCATGCCCATAAATAGACTGCAGCCAGCCTCCAAGCTCATTGTTTCATGCATCACGTCAATAACGCTGTCGTATCAGTTCAAAAGTGTGCCAAGGATGCTATTGTCATTGACAAAGCAATGAAGGAAAGTAACAAGGGCGAGGCAGGCACACTGGCGGTAGTCTGCAATGCCTTACTGAGCATGACAGGGGGGATAATGTCCCTTCGGATTATTCTTAACCAAAGATAGGAATAGAACCGGGACTGATGCCAAAATAAGTTGTTGAGTTATTTTGTCTGTCTCCTGTTGAGTCTCTTTTTTGAGAGTTTGTTGAATTTTCTTTTTACTTATATGGCAGATATGTTTCTGCAGAGAGAGATGTATACATAGATACACACATTAGAAACACACAAATACGCGCGTGCGTGCGCGCTCACATGCATACATGCACATACATTTTCACACACACACACACACACATACACACATATACGCGCGCGCGCGCGCGCGCAAGCGCGTAAACAGACAGACAGACAGACAGACAGACAGAGAGAATTACGATCACCCATGTGCGAAAGTACGTGTGCGAATACAGACAGAGTCATAGTGAAAGAGAGAGGAGGGGGCGAGAGCGCATATGCACACACACACACACAACACACACGCGCGCGCGCGCGCGCGCACACACACACACACACACACACACACACACACACACAGTAGTCCGGTCGGTAGTCTTTGTTTGGAATGTGTATGTTAATTTCTTGATTGTTTCTTTATGAAAAAAAAAAATGTTCAGCAATGTTTTGTAATGATACGTTTGATGCCATCCAAACTTTCTAAAGTAAAGACAGCTCACAATAGTTCTAAATGTGGCAGCATTGTGTATATAAACGTAAACCATTTGGGTCTGTATACCATATATGGATGTTAGAGTGTATGAAAATGAAATTCTTTAATGAGTCCTTTTGAGCAATTTTCTCCCAAGATATGATCAACATACCAATCTCTTGACATTGTCTGCAAGATGAGATCAACATACCAATCTCTTGACATTGTCTGCAAGATAAGATCAACATACCAATCTCCTGACATTGAAGCACAATCTGTCTAAACGTAACTGATGTCAAAAAAGCTTTGAAGCTAGGAATGAAAAAAAGAATAACCAATTTAAAAAATGGAGAATGAAAACCGAGATAGAAAGGAAAAAATGAAAGAACGAGGAATATGAAATGAAAATGGAGAGAGAGAGAGAGAGAGAGAGAGAGAGACAGAGAGAGACAGAGACAGAGACAGAAGACAGAGAGACAGAGAGACAGAGAGACAGACAGAGACAGACAGAGACAGAGAGACAGACAGACAGAGAGACAGAGAGAGAGACAGAGACAGAGATGAGACAGACAGACAGACAAGAGAGAGAGAGACAGAGAAGAGACAGAGAGAGAGAGAGAGAGAGAGAGAGAGAGAGACGAAAGAAAGAAGGAAAGAAACAAAACGAGAAAGAAAGAAAGAAAGAAAGAAAAGTATAAAGAAAGAAAGTAACAAAAAAAGGCAACAACAACAACAACAACAACAACAACAACACAAAAGACGAAGAAAGAAAGAAACGAAAGAAGGCAGACAGAAAGAAAAGGAAAAAAAAAAGTTCAAAAGAAAGGAGGAAGGAAAGAAAGAAAACGAACCAAGTGACACGCCCTATAAACACGCCACGACTGTCTAGACTCTTGATTGCATAATACATATCGTCAATAACAAAGTCTTACCATTCCAAAAAAAAAGGTCAAGGACTCGGGTTAGTTGTCAGCTCGATGTGGTGTAATTAATGAAGCTGCACAGACGACCAGGCGCCAGTCGAAGAATGCAAGTTCGTGGTGCGTGACCTTCTGGTGACATTCTTGAAGCCAGATTTTTTTTTTTTTTTTTTTTACCAAGGTCACCGGATGTAAAGAGAGAAAAAATAAAGATGGCCGACGAAAATTTCAAGTGTACTGTTGACAAAGAGACAACCATTTCCGGTTAAGTTAATGCTTTACAGCGTATAAGAATGATCTATTTCAAGCTTATATGCCTTCGGCTTGATTCATTTATTGACCAATAAAAAAAAACTTTGCCTTGTCTGTTGCAGACGATGTTTGAACAGAAGGTGAAGCAACAAATCAATGCATTCTTTTAAAGGAAATATCAAACATGTAATTAACCGGACGAACGGAAAGTCAGATTTTCATTGGTTCACTGTCAAAGCCAAGGCAGACAGAGCGAAAGAGAGAGAGAGAGAGAGAGGAGAGAGAGAGAGAGAGGAGAGAGAGAAGACAGAGACAGAGAGAGAGAAAGAGAGAGAGACAGACAGACAGACAGACAGACAGAGAGAGTATTTAGGGTCGCATTCAGATACTACGCAATTTTTGTTCCTTAAATAGTTTTTTTTTCCATATACTTTGTTTAAACAAGTGCAATGATTGGCATGCCTTGGTGGATGCACCGAGTTCGTAACAGATGGTTCAACGATGCAATGCTAGCTTGAATGTTTATCACTCGATGTGTACCCGTAGTGCGAAGCACACGTTTCAGGTTTGCACTGAATGGACTTTGAGAATGGATATTGTTTCATTGTGGGTTAGTCTTGTGTGTATGCGTGTGTGTGTGTGTGTGTGTGTGTGTGTGTGTGTGTGTGTGTGTGTGTGTGTGTGTGTGTGTGTGCGAACGAGCGCGCGCGCGTGCGTGCGTGCGTGCATGTGTGCGTGCGTGCATGTGTGCGTGCGTGCGTGTGTGTGTGTGTGTGTGTGTGTGTGTGTGTGTGTGTGTGTGTGTGTGTGTGGTGTGTGTGCAGAAGTAGCATTTTCAGCTTTGTTTACATTTGCTGTAGTTAATAAAGAATTGTTGGGGAGAAACAGCTTAGCTGCTCGTGTGCGTCTAACTTTAAAGTGAATTTTTTTATGTAATTATCACCGATACCACTCCAGACTGCAGATGCCTAATTAAAAAGAGAAAGATATTGACCTTCCCAAATGACTTCCAGGTATAGATGTCAACACAGTGTCACAGTTTGCGGACATGATTAAATTTTAGATATTATCTTCAGTCTTCTTCCACAATGACGTCCAGAGCAAGGTGTACGCTGTCTCTCTCAACCAAGGTATCATTTACTTTAAGACTGACGGTGAGAAGCTTTTGTGGATGTTTTTGTCTTGATGTCAAGACCATACATTGTGTGTGGCATGTGGATTAGGACACAAGAGTGAAAATATTGACAGATTGAGAGAGAGAGAGAGAGAGAGAGAGAGACAGACAGACAGACAGACAGACAGACAGACACACAGACAGACACACAGACAGACAGACAGAGACAGAGACAGAGAGAGACAGAGACAGACAGACAGATGGAGAGACAGACGGGGAAAGACAGCGAGAGAGAGAGAGAAAGACACTGACACTGACATTTTTTATTGTCCGTTTAGCAGTTAAGCCTTTTAGACAAGGGGGTTGGCCAATACATTCACCGATACAAAAAGCAGAAATTTCATGCGTACACGTACATCACCCACACACACACACACACACACACACACACCGCACACACGCAACATCCTCACCTTTCCCTCCCCCCACCCCGCTACCTTTCTACTATTGCCCCAACATCCATACCGCCATAATCACACACACTTGACCACTAACCCTTCCCTCTCCCTCCCCTATTCCGCCAGCTCACAACCCTCCCCTGTCCCCCCCCCCCCACCCACCCCGCACCCCCGCCCTCCCCAGAACATCCGCACATTGGATCATCCTTATGTTAACCGTATTTTGCTCAATTATCTTTTTTCTCACATACATGGCTTCAGCTATGTATTTAGCCACTTCTTTAACAACACGTTCATTGTTATTAGATAACACTGAAGCAACGCTAGCATTATTTTGGTGGAATGAACGAGTATTCAACACACTGCAGCTTTTACGTTTGTCAGCATAAGTAGTACAATGAAACAAAAAATGTTCTTCGTTTTCTAATTCATTTCCGCAAGATGGGCAAATAGTGTCATTCGAATATTCAGAACTTAAGAACCATTGCTTACAGTTTTTCAGACCACTAACCCTTAACCTAAATCTGGCCAAACTGATTCTGTGCCATTTATTTGTAATTAACGTTAGGTACTTTTCTGCCTGAAAAATGCTTTTGAAAGAACAGAAATATCTATATTTATCGTTATTATCTATTTCTGCATGCCAGTTTTGTTTGAAACAGGAAATGAGTCTGTCTTTGAATTCTGTTATAAAACCATATTCGGAACAAACTCCCTGGTTCAGCCAAACAATACCAAAGCCATTTTCAGTCAGAGTCTTTTGTACTTCTGACACCCAATTAAAGTGACCAGATTCGTGCTGTAACAGAAGCATTTCGTAGGCTTGCCTACATATTCTCGACATGGGGAGTCTGACTAGTTTTAACCAGTATTTGATGCATTTTACAGTAGTTGTAACGCGTAGAGAATACCTCCCAGTTTCTCCATATATCAGTTTATTTGATGTATGTAGGGGTACATTCGGATATCTTTTTATGGCAAACATGTGGACATTTTCAATCTGTTTACTGTCTTGTTCTAATCCCCAGACTTCAGCTGCATATGTTAGGATAGGCTGAATTTGCGTATCGAAAAGCTTCCAAAATAAATTTGTATCAATAGTGTTTAGTCTTCTTAATGATTTCATGATTTCCATCACTCCATTTTTTGCCTTTCTACAAACATCAGACAGAGCATTGCTAACACTCAACTTTGTGGTAAAAGCCATCCCTAAGTATTTGTATGAGTTCGTTACCTTTACTTCTTCATTTCCATAAAACCATCTTTCTCTATCACTTAAGTAGCCACCTTTTCTGAAAACCATTACATTTGTTTTGTCAAGATTGACAGTTAACTTTAATCGATCTGCCCCTTTTTTAAGACTATTTATTTGATTCTGGAGCCCAATAACAGAGTCAGATAACAAAAAACATCATCCGCAAACAATAGTAAGAATATTTCAGCTGCACCAGGAATAAGCTGAATACCATGTTTTCCATTGCTTGACAAATCAACAGCCAATTCGTTTATGAAAAAGGAAAATAAGAGCGGACTAAGTAGACGTCCTTGTTTCACCCCCCTTGGGCATTCAAAGTAATCTGAATAACAACATTTATCTCGTACACATGCTAATACAGAATCGTAAACACTTCGTATAGCTTGATAAAGTTTTCCTTTCACACCACATTTTCTCAAAACTGCCCATAAAACATTTCTGTTCACAGAATCGAAAGCCTTTCTGAAGTCCACAAAGGCAACATACAGTTTAGACTTTTTATAAGAAACTTTTGTACTAACGCATATAGGGTGAAAATATGATCTACGGTACTATAACCTGGTCTGAAGCCTGCTTGCTCTTCTATTATTTTTTCCTCTTTCTCTACCCACTTTGAAAGTCTTTTGTTTAAAATATGTGTATACACCTTACTTACAACACTCGTTAGGGCAATGCCACGATAGTTATGTGGCAGGTTTGGATTTCCCTTTTTATATATTGGAACAACTATAGATTTCGACCAATCATCTGGGAAAACACCAAGGTCAAACAATTTATTGAAAAAAATAACTAAGAAATCAATAATTTTTGAATTGGCATGCTTCAGCATCTCACTAATAATTTTGTCCGGGCCAGAACTTTTTCCGGCCTTGAGATTACCAATGCTGGCTTGAACCTCATGCCTGGAAATTGGTTCATCGAACAAAACATCTGAGTCATCTGTTGTTTCTCCCACATGGCTAAACTCGATATTTTCCTCTGGAGTAGATGATACATCCACATCATTAAAGACATTGTAAAAATGGTTATGCCACTGTTCAATGGTAATAGAGTTGTATATGGCTGACTTTCTATTGACTGATCGAATAGTTTGCCAAAATACCTTTGGATCATTAATCGACTGATTGAGTTTGGTTAATCTTCTTTGGTCAAATTCATCTTTTTTTCTGTTTAACAAATATTTGTATTCTTTTCTTTCTTTTACGTACTCTTCTCTTTTTTCTGCACGTGATTTCTTTGAAGCTCGTTTAAATTTCCGTAGTGACCCCTTAACTGCCTTCTTTTTTCGATCACTTTCCTTGTCAAACCAGTCGTTTTTCTTTTTCTTATTTCCTTTTGTTCTCATCATGCAAGAAGCAGCGCTGCAAAGTGATTTAACGAAAAATTCAATGGAAATATTGACATCTGTATCTAGAGCTTGGTAGGCGTTCTGTAGGCTTTCATCAAATTCATGAGAACTTAACTCCTCTTCAAAAACACTAAGCAAATCGTCTGACCACACAAACCTATCTTCCACACCTTGTTCAGCTTCAGCTGGCTTTTCCACATCCTGTCCTACATTTGTCCACTGAAATTTGACTGGTAAATGCCAGGAGTCAATACGGTCTCCGACATTCAGCTTACAATGTTGCGTAGAAAACATATCCTTAGACATAATGACATAATCGATCACACTAGAGCCGTGAGGAGAAACATATGTAAAATCCCCAGCAGACTCACATTCACCACAACCATTAACTATGACACAATTGATCATCAAACATAAATTCAACAAAGATTTACCGAAACTATTTATAGCATCATCTTTTGAAAATCTATGCAAAACATCATCAGTCACACAATCGTCATCATCAATATCAGGTGAGTAATTAGTCATCACTTCGGGTGTTGGTTGTTCAGATCCAGTTCTTGCATTGAGGTCACCCATTATCAAAACATTTACGTTCTCGTTTTCTGTAGCCTGCAAGATACATTCTTCCAAGCTCACGATCCCATCTTTGATTTCCATTGAATTGTACAATGGACCATTTTCAGGGACAACATAACATGCGAACAATAACACATCTCTATCCGAGTTAAAGAGAGAGAAAGAGAGAGAGAGAGAGAGAGAGAGAGAGAGAGAGAGAAAGAGAGAGAGAGAGAGACAGACATACAGACAAACAAAGAGACAGAGAAAAAGACAGGAACAAAGGGACAGAGAGTGACAAAGCAGAAACAGAAAGGGAGACAGACAGACAGACAGACAGACAGACAGACAGACGTGGATACAGAGAGAGTTTCAGCTTTAGTATAAATCCCGGCTAACCACATGGAGTTTTTTTATTCATGGCATATGGAAAACAAACGGGCATCAACAACAGCAGCAACACCCACCAACCAACCAACATCAACCAAACAACAACAAACAAACACAACTGCCTACAGAACATACATCGGTTGATGACACAATAACTAGTCTACGACATTCTGTACACTGGTAATACAAGACCATGGTAAGAGAGAGAGCCATCCGCTCAGCTTCATTCGTCAATCTTTGAGAGCATAAACCAAATTAAGTAACGTTAGTGAAAAACACGACGGCGCCACCAGAAAAAATGCACACACACACGCACGCACTCACGCACGCACGCACACACGCACGCACGCACGCACGCACGCACGCACGCACGCAACGGTAGATAGACAGATAGATACAGATATATATAGAGAGAGACAGAGAGACAGACAGATGTATAGATATATAGACAGATAGGTAGATTGGGAGATAGACAGACAGACAGATAGATAGATAGATAGATAGATAGATAGATAGATAGATAGATAGATAGATAGATTGTTAGATTGATAGACAGACAAACAGACAGACAGACAGATAGATAGATAGATAGATTGTTAGATTGATAGATAGACAAACAGATAGACAGGAAGATAGATAGAGATAGATAGATGAATAGCTAGATAGACAGAGAGACAGACACAGAGACAGAGAGACAAATAAGATAGACATACAGACAGGCAGACAGACAGACGCACAGACAGATGGACAGAGAGAGAGAGAGAGAGAGAGAGAGACGCACACACACGCACGCACGCAGGCACGCGCGCACGCACGCACGCACACACACACAGACGCGCGCGCGCGCAGAAAGAGAGAAAGAGAGACAGACAGACAGACCTAGAGAGAGAGAGAGAGAGAAGGGGGGGGGGGGGCAAAGTTCAGGTATAAAGAAGTCATCAAAGTTAAAGGATATAAAACTAGAAATAAGAGAGGGGAAAAAAAGCAAACAAGAACAGAATATAAAAAGTCCATGGCTTTTGGCCTTATCGTTACAAACGATAAGAGAGAGAGAGAGAGAGAGAGAGAGAGAGAGAGAGAGAGAGAGAGAGAAGGGGGAGAGAGGGGGGAGAGGGAGAGACAGACAGACAGACAGACTGACTGACAGACATGCTGACAGACAGAAAGAGAGCCACAATAGACAGACAGACAGACAGACGAACAGACAGACAAGGATAGAAAAGATTGACGGAGATATACAAAGGACCAGTACAGATAAATGCAGATAAGGAGAGAAATCGAAATTTGATTTGTTGGTCGAAAAAAGAAAGAAAGGAAGGAAGGAAGAAAGAAAGAAAGAAAGAGAAAAAGTAAAGGAAAAAAAAGAAGAAAAAAAAGAAACCGAGGCCAAAAAGAACGAAAGGACAAGAATAAGATATCACTCAAAAATGTCACAAAATAATTGCTTTCCTCGCTACAACTCATTGCGGCAACACAATCCGCGACCTCTTCAGCTGCCAGCCAATCACACGCACAGTGCGGGGGTGAAACAAGGGTGTCCAGTTCTACCCATCCCTTTTCCCAAACAAACCCATTTTTCACCCCACACAAGACGCTTGAAACTTGAGAAGATAAGTTTTGAATTTTTTTTCTATTCAACCTCCATTTTCTTTTTTCTTTTTTTCTTTTAAACTTTCCTGCATTCTTCCGAATCTCGGTTATGAGGTTGTTGTTTTTTTTTTCTCCCGCACGGCGACAGAGCGTGTGAAATTGCCCGCAGTGTCGTTATCAATCTGTGGACGTTTCTGTTTATGATGTGTTCAAAACAAACAAACAAAATGCAGGACATAATCAGAAAAGCTTTCTGTTCCGACTTCTGGTCTTTGAGCCGAACACATATGTCTTTCCTGCATCAACGTGTGTTTTGTTTGCCATCGATATCTGTCTGGTTTTCATCAACATGTTGTCTTAGTTGCCATCGATTGTTTTCATCAACATGTTGTCTTGTTTGCCATCGTTATTTGTCTGGTTTTCATCGACATGTTGTCTTGTTTGCCATCGATATTTGTCTTCCGTTCAGCAACATGTTTTCTTGTTTGCATCAACGTGCGTCTTATTTGTTTCAATATGTCTTGTTTGCATCAACTTGTTGTTTTGTTTGCATCAACATGTGTCTTGTTTGCATCAACATGTCCTATTTGCATCAACATATGTCTTGTTTGCATCAACGTGTGTCTTATTTTCATCAATATGTTGTCTTGTTTGCATTAACATGTGTCTTGTTTGCATCAATATGTTGTCGTGTTTGTATCAACGTGTGCCTTGTTTTCATCAATATGTTGTGTTTTCATCAACATGTTGTCTTGTTTGCATCAACGTGTGTCTTGTTTGCATCCACAGGCATCTTGTTTTCATCAATATGTTGTCTTGTTTTCATCAATATGTTGTCTTGTTTGCGTCAACGTGTGTCTTGTTTGCATCAACGTGTGTCTTGTTTTCATCAATATGTTGTCGTGTTTGCATAAACGTGTGTCTTGTTTTCATCAATATGTTGCCGTGTTTGCATCAACGTGTGTCTTGTTTGCATCAGCATGGGTCTTGTTTTCATTAATATGTCGTCGTGTTTGCATCGAAGTGTGTCTTGTTTTCATCAACATGTCTTGTTTTCATCAATATGTTGTCTTGTTTGCATCAACGTGTGTCTTGTTTGCATCAACGTGTGTTTTATTTTCACCAATATGTTGTCCTGTTTGCATCAACGTGTGTCTTGTTGGCATCAACATGTGTCTTGTTTTCATCAATATGTTGTCTTGTTTGCATCAACATGTGTCTTGTTTTCGTCAATATGTTGTCTTGTTTGCATCAAGGAAGTGTCTTGTTTGCATCAATATGTTGTCTTGTTTGCATCAACGTTTGTCTTGTTTGCATCAACATGTGTCTTGTTTTCGTCAATATGTTGTCTTGTTTGCCTAAATGTTTTAAGGGGGGGGGGGGGGTATAAACAGCTGGGCCGGAGCAGTGACATGAGAAGGAGGTGGGGGAGGGGGGGGTCAAAGAGGGGAGGGAGAGTGTCCGAGTCCTACCCCCTCCCCCTCCCTCCCAGAAGGGGAAGAGAAAACGTGTCCGAAATGCTACTTTTGTCTACCAGTGATGGAGGGTCGGGGTGGGGATAAGGGCTTCCACAAACACAGGACCCACCCACCTCCACCCCCGTCCCGCCCCCACCTTCTAACTCTCTCCCCTGCATCGTCAGACAAATGCGGAATCTCGTTTTCATATTACGCACGATCCTTAAATCCTTCTAGATATTCCATTATTTCTGCCTTGGTTATGATCACTCAGTCTTCGTGATGCTTCACTGTCCACAAATAAGACAATGGCCTTCTGCAAAATTCACTGAAAATGTCCAGCCGGCTTCCAATATAAAGTAGTTTTTTGGGGGGGGAAATTTCCGAATGATCTGTATTAGAAATGGACATCTTTCACTTAGGTTAATTGGCCCTTTCTTTTCAAATCTATCCCATTATCCACCAACCCCTCCCCCTTCCCCCGTCCTCTCTCTCTCTCTCTCTCTCTCTCTCCTCTCTCTCTCTC
>CM065720.1:35784593-35789593 GCA_033310375.1 Conus canariensis
CTAATGGTACTGGGTCCTAATGGTACTGAGCCCTAATAGTACTGGGCCTTAATAGTACAGGGCCATAATAGTACTGAGTCCTAATGGTACTGGGTCCTAATGGTACTGGGCCCTAATGGTACTGAGCCCTAATGGTACTAAGCCCTAATGGCACTGGGCCCTAATGGTACTGGGCCCTAATGGTACCTGGCCCTAATGGTACTGGCCCCTAATGGTACTGGCCCCTAATGGTACTGCGCCCTAATGGTACTGAGCCTTAATGGCACTGGGCCCTAATTGTACTGGCCCCTAATGGCACTGGGCCCTAATGGTACTGGGTCTTAATGGTACTGGGCCTTAATGGTACTGGGCCATAATGGTACTGGGCTCTAATGGCACTGGGCCCTAATGGTACTGGGTCCTAATGGTACTGGGCCCTAATGGTACTGGGTCCTAATGGTACTGGGCCCTAATGGTACTGGGCCTTAATGGCACTGGACCGTAATGGCACTGGGCCCTAATGGTACTGGGCCCTTATGGTACTGGGCCTTAATGGTACTGGCCCCTAATGGCACTGGGCCCTAATGGCACTAATGGCATTGGTCCCTAATGGCACTGGGCCCTAATGGCACTGGGGTCTGTTCATACTGGGCCCGAATGGCACTGGGGTCTGTTCATACTTGGCCCTAATGGCACTGAAGTCTGTTCATACTGGGCACTAATAGTACTGGGCCCTAATGGCACTGAGGTCTGTTCATACTGGGCCTTAATTGCACGCACACACACACGCGCGCGCGCGCGCGCGCAAGCACACACACACACGCATACACACATACACACGGACACGCACGCACGCGCGCGCGAGCACACACATACACGCACACACACACACACACACACACACACACACACACACACACACACACACACACACACGGCCAGCATCCCACGCCTCCCACGCCTTGGACTGGAATCGTCAGAAAGAGGGGAGAGCCAGTGCTGACATGATAGAGAGCATTACATCAGAGGCCCCGATAATCAGTAGGTTCTAAGAAAAGCTTAATTAATGAACCTGGCAGTTCAGGACATGGGGGAGGGGATGGAGAAAGGCAATAGGTCCTATGTTCCAGTCTCAGAAAAAAAAAGACTAAAGAATTAATACAGCGAGTATGCACAGTTAATCTCTCCTACATAAATTCTTTAAGATCTTCCAGTATAGGCTCCAAGATGTCCATTTATACCGACTACTCTTTACTTATTTTTGGCTTGTTATTTCTCTGAGGCAGTTCCCTATTTGTTTCCCTTTTCTGCTGTTTGCCCATGATGATGATAACACCGCGAATTTATAAGTTCTATGTCTGTTAGATAACGTGGGTGAACTGACACGACCTGGCGGGGCAAACTGACAAGGCTCACCAGAAGACGAAAGCAGACTCTGAGAGGTGTGTGACAAATGCACGGTTCCCAATGGCTGCTAGTGAAAGATTTAGCATAAAGTGTTCAGTCTACACTTTGGGGTGTTCATTTTTACACTGAAGCACTTGCACATTCACGCACGTGCACCCTTCCTTACCGGGACAGTCCAGACACTGGCTTGGAGGTCTTGTCAGGATTCTTTGCCGAGCTCTTCACTGGAACGAGCTGCTAGGTCTGAGTCTGTCACTCCATCAATGTCAGAGTCTCCAAGGTCTGATAGTAGTCCTGTCAAAGCCGTCCTCTCTGTGCCGTTGTAACTGTCTACGGCCGTCTTACCGCAGTTGTTATGGCCAAAGCCGTCGTACTCGTCTGTCGCTGTCCAGTTCTGTCGCAATGGTAAGGTGAAACTGTCTCCTACAAAGTGTATCTAGCACTGGCCTGTCATAACATCGTCAGCACGACGTAGCTTCCCAACCAACAATAAGTTGGAGACTGTCTGCTTGTTTACCTACCCGTCAGTAAACAATTCTCAAGCGAAGTGCGCTTCCGCCGAGTTCGTCTCGTCTATAGGCACGACATCCATGCGTTACTACATATACTTTACTTTAACGACCTTTCCTTTTCATCTGTCATCCTCTATCCCAGACACCACCACCACCCCTCCCCAAACCACCCTCACCTGTCCTTCTTCTACTTCCCTATAAGAAAACGAAACCTAGAAAATCTAATGTTATCTTCGTAGTTACGAAAAAAAAAAAAAACTTATTGCCACTTGTTTGTCTGGAGCAGTTCATTTGTTCCGTGTAAATACAATAGCACCAAACGTCGACCCTTCCTGAGACTAAAGCAGAGGTAGGACACTGGAGACAACGATTGACTGTGACTGCTGAGAGAGAAAGTACTGCAACAGTAAACATCAAACTAACTGGGGCGTTTTATCACAGGACGTTATTTGTCGCGAAACAGGACTAAGAGAGCAATCACGCCCCTCATTTCTGACACCAATCAAAGGACCTTACTATTCATGTTGATTGGGGGAGGGGGGAGGGGGGGGGGTAATGGCAGCAAAGAATAAGAAAAAGACGTCCTTTTTAACATGCAGCCCTTTATCTTGTTTGCATAGAAAGTAAAGCGGATTTTACAGCAAAAAAAAAAAAAAAAGCCGAACCAATTCAGAGATCCTAGATTAAGGTCGTCTGTTTTTATCATTACTTCATTGGAAAAAAAAAATGCATGTGTTGGGCTGCGTGATACGCTGAATTTTTGTAAACTCCCTTACGATTGGTGCCTGGTTAGACCGGTCGAAAAATATTGATAGTCTTTGTGTATATCGTCGATGGGAGATGTTGTAGTGTAGGTTTGGGTTTCCGTGTCTGTTTCGGAGCTTCGGGTCTGCTCATTGCTATTTTCTCGTTATTCGTTGTTTTGTTTTGTTCTGGTTTTGTTGTTGTTGTTGTTGTTGTTGTTGTTGTTGTTGTTGTTGTTGATGATGTGATCTCCGTGGTCGGCTCTGCTAGACTATACACAACATAAGTTGACTGGGGGCCGGGAGAAGAGGAATGGAGATGTGGTGTCTATTAGTCCAATATGATGAATATCTGGGATTCAGTCCACAACATAGTCTATAGATACAATTCACTGTAAGTTCTGAGACACTGCCTACTTTTTTTTTTTTAATGATGTTGTTACTTAAAAACACGTTTGCTTCTTTGTTTCTCTCTCTCTCTCTCTCTCTCTCTCTCTCTCTCTCTCTCTCTCTCTCTCTCTCTCTCTCTCTCTTTCAAATCAAATTTCAATCAAATAAATTCAGAGTTCACAGATGCGCCAAAAGAGGACAGCGCATGGTTCGTCAACATATGAATGGCATATGTGTAAGACGTACTCAAAAACTATTCCTTATGTTGCATAAGAAAAATGAAGGAAGGCAGCGACAACAACGAATAATTAATAGTGAGAATGTTCATAGGTAGAAGAAGAGTTTGGAGAAGAGGCATGCCAAGTGAGAAAATCGGTAGGTATGAAGTTTTGTTCTAGAAACAAAAACGCTCCTTTGTTTCCGTGTAAGAAAAATTGCTTTGCAGTCGTCAAAAAAGTATTTCACACAGTGCCTTTACTTCAGCATTGATGAAAATCCATTTTGTCTTCCAGATACAGTGATTTAAAGTCATTTTGCTTAAGAGGGAAAGACATGAAAACTCATTTGCACAAGAACGCGAGCAAGCGATCACACACACACACATCACACACACACACACACACACACACACACACACACACACCTGTTGGAAAATACTTATAATATTTTTTTTAACTTTATTTGCGGGGGATAAGAAAGGAAGGGGGGTGGGGTGGATAAAATGGGGGGGGGGGGGGGAGAAGCGAAGGATTTCTTTTAATTTTTTTGTTTATTTTTTTTTTTTCTTTAATACTGTCATCTGTTTTAACTTAATTGATTAGTTAGTTGTTGGTTATAAGTATTTCGTTTCATGTTAATCTTCACTTATGACTTATGTAAAGATATTCACACACTTACACATCCACAACTCTCTCACTCACACACACAAGCACACATTCTCTCTCTCTCTCTCTCTCTCTCTCTCTCTCTCTCTCTCTCTCTCTCACACACACACACACACACACACACACACACACACGCGCGCGCGCGCCGCACAGCCACACGCACACACTACACACGCACACACACACACACACACACACACACACACACACACACACACATTCGCGTGCACGCGCACCCATACATATACACATACACACATTATGTGCACGCTCGCAATTACTTCCGTACACATTCATTTTTTTGTTGTTGTTGATTTTTGTGTCTAATATCACGAATAGTGGATAAACGTTAAATGAAGGACGCACACACACACACACACACACACACACACACACACACACACACACACACACACACACACACACGGAGTTACTTATTCTTGGAATTTATTAGTTTATTATAATTCAGTCCCTTGCGGATTCATTCCAAGAACTGGCCCGCAGCACTTGTGTCTAAGATATTACCTTTTTATATGTTCTGCTTTTCACAAGAAAATGTAGCTTATTTTGCTGTTTCATGATTTTCTTCTTCTTAGGTGGCATCTTTGGTTGTTTTTTTGAAAATTCAACAAACATTCTATGGTATTGCACACAAGGCTTTTTCTGGGATAGCATTCTGCTTAAAATTTAAAAGGCATAGGCGCATTCTGATTAAAATTTAAAAGGCATAGGAGTCAAGTTACGAAGACTACCGTGAATGAAAAACATGTTCCTAAAAGCTTTCGCTACGTAAAACTCAACTATTTACGAGTCAAGTTAGGCTTTCCGAGGTGACTGAGGAGAAACAATCAGGTTTCGAAATGCTGATATCTGACCAGCAGTTCCGATGTGTTAGTGAATTTTCTCCCCTTTGAAGCATGTCTCTCTTTTGGAGACTAAAAACTTATAGAAGGCTCATTTTGAGAAGCATTTATTATTCCCCATTCACCCACCGAAGCACACACTGTTAGTTGCGCATAGATATCTACCAATGCAGATATGAATGCTTATCTCTCCTATTTCTTCAATCTTGCTGGAATCCATTA
>CM065720.1:35794593-35809593 GCA_033310375.1 Conus canariensis
TTGATGTCACGTTTATACCTCAGGTTACTTCAACTGCCTCTGGAAACATGGCAACTGGTTGATGTCACGTTGATACCTCAGGTTACTTCAACTGCCTCTGGGAACATGGCAACTGGTTGATGTCACGTTGATACCTCAGGTTACTCCAACTGCCTCTGGGAACATGGCAACTGGTTGATGTCACGTTGATACCTCAAGTTACTTCAACTGCCTCTGGGAACATGGCAACTGGTTGATGTCACGTTGATACCTCAGGTTACTTCAAGTGCCTCTGGAAACATGGCAACTGGTTGATGTCACGTTTATACCTCAGGTTACTTCAACTGCCTCTGGGAACATGGCAACTGGTTGATGTCACGTTGATACCTCAGGTTACTTCAACCCCTCTGGGAACACATGGCAACTGGTTGATGTCACGTTGATACCTCAGGTTACTCCAACTGCCTCTGGGAACATGGCAACTGGTTGATGTCACGTTTATACCTCAGGTTACTCCAACTGCCTCTGGGAACATGGCAACTGGTTGATGTCATGTTGATACCTGAGGTTACTTCAACTGCCCTGGAAACATGGCAACTGGTTGATGTCACGTTTATACCTCAGGTTACTTCAACTGCCTCTGGGAACATGGCAACTGGTTGATGTCACGTTTATACCTCAGGTTACTTCAACTGCCTCTGGGAACATGGCAACTGGTTGATGTCACGTTGATACCTCAGGTTACTTCAACTGCCTCTGGGAACACATGGCAACTGGTTGATGTCACGTTTGATACCTCAGGTTACTCCAACTGCCTCTGGGAACATGGCAACTGGTTGATGTCACGTTTATACCTCAGGTTACTCCAACTGCCTCTGGGAACATGGCAACTGGTTGATGTCATGTTGATACCTGAGGTTACTTCAACTGCCTCTGGGAACATGGCAACTGGTTGATGTCATGTTGATGATACCTCAGGTTACTCCAACTGCCTCTGGGGACATGGCAACTGGTTGATGTCATGTTGATACCTCAGGTTACTTCAACTGCCTCTGGGAACATTGCAACTGGTTGACGTCATGTTGATACCTCAGGTTACTCCAACTGCCTCTGGGAACATGGCAACAAGACTTTCACCAAAAAGCCAGGACTCCACCTGGCGTCAAATTCTACTTCCTCTCCCCCACCCCCCACCCCTTCCCCATCCCCATCCCACCACCACACACCACACACACACACACACACACACACACACACACACACACACACACACACACACTCCTTCTCCTTGTTGCCACTCTCTCACCCTTCACCCTTCAATATTACCCCGGGGCTGACCCTGTTCTCCTCTGACAACTGTACACAAAATGCAGTGGGTCGTTTCCCGTACGTACACTACTGTGTTAGTGTTGAAAACGATGTAACCAGGGGAGAATCTGGATTGAGGTAGCCTACGTTTGAACTTTCACCTTACTACAATGAGAACATGTTAAAATATTGAAACTCTCTCTCTCTCTCTCTCTCTCTCTCTCTCTCTCTCCTCTCTCTCTCTCTCTCTCTGAACCAATGAGAGCAAAATGATAATGAGGAAAAAAAAGTAGGTTAAGAAATTCAAGCAGAAGATGACGACAAACGGGGACAGAAGAAGAAGGAGAGTGAGCGAGAGAGAGAGAGGGGGGGGGGAGGGAGAGACAGACAGACAGACAGACAGACAGAGGGAATGAGCGAGACAGAGACAGACAGACAGACATAGAGAGAGACTCAGGACTCGAGACTCAAATGTTTTATTCAGGGATAGCCCCTTACAGTGGGGAAATGAATTGTGATTCACGTCGCTGAGTGATAAGAAAGAGAGAGAGAGAGAATGGAAGAGACGAAGGGAGAGAACACACACACAAAGACACACAGACTAACAGACAGACAGACAGAACAGAGAAGAGAGAGGAGGAGGAGGAGGGAGAAGGAGAAGGAGGAGGAAAAGGAGGAGGAAGAGGAAGAAAGTGAGGAAGGAACCGAATGACAAGAAGTTCTTTTCAAAACAAAACCAACAACAACAACAACAAAACCAACCGGTGATTCGCCCCAGCCTAACAAGTTAAGACCGCGTGTATTTAAGTATTCCAATGCGAGATTATTTTTTCCTTGTCTGATCTTGCTTGTGTGCTTGTTTGCTATTGTTTAGATTCACGCCCTTGCAAATATTTGGCATGTATCTACTATTGTAATGAAAAGAATGCTAGTCCTTCCTTTAAACTGTATTGCCAGCGTTGCTACAACACCGAATCCATCCGTATTCACACAGCGTATTTCCAATACTTGACACGTTTTACATACTTCTAGCGTCCAATTCCATCAGCATTCTATATGCCCTGTAATGTTATCTGCAAATAGTCATTTCACGTCAGTTTCAACCAGTCTTGAACACACACACACACACACACACACACACACACACACACACACACACAACACAGAGAGAGAGAGAGAGAGAGAGAACCGAGACCGAAACCGAAACCGAGACCTAGACCGAGAGAGCGACCGACACAGCGAGAGACAGAGATAGAGAGAGAGAGAGCGGTGAGAGAGAGGCCTGAACTATTGGAACTCCAGAGAGGGGTGACTTGGTACACAGGTTAAAACATGGGCGAGGGAGAGAGAGGCTGGGACAGGACATGGGAGAAATGCAGGGGAGGGGGTGGGCAGTGGTTAGGCAACAAAAGTAAAAGGAGGAGAGGGCGGAGGGGGTGAATGGAGGGGACACCTGTATGGAGAGGCGAAGACAGCAGGGGGGAGGGACAACCGGTACTAAAGCAAGAGTGATACACACACACGCACAAGAGAGAGAGAGAGAGAGAGACAGAGAGAGAGAGAAGAGAGAGACAGAGACAGAGACAGAGACAGGCAGACAGACAGACAAAGAAGGAGGAGGATGAGGAAAAAGGCAGAGAGAGAGAGAGAGAGAGAGAGAGAGGGGGCAGACAGACAGAGACACAGGGAGATAGAGACAGAGAGGCGTAGACATAGAGCGGTCTTAGGGGAAAGTTTAGGGGATTTGAAAGAGAACAAGACAGAGAACATGACTAAAACAGACTAATGACTGACAGACAAACAGGCAGACAGACAGTGGAGCTGAAGTTATACTCTCTCTCTCTCTCTCTCTCTCTCTCTCCCTCACACACCACACACACACACACACACACACACACACACACACACACACACACACAACACATTCGCACACGAACACAAATCTCTCTCTCTCTCTCTCTCTCTCTCTCTCTCTCTCTCTCTCTCTTGAAGGTCACTAAGACTCCGTGGGGAAAGTTTGAATTGCAGACAGACCCGGGTGCCCGCCATCACACGCCAACACCGTGTCACTCCCCTGGACGCGTCCCGCCCTTCCCGTCCCTCCACCCCCCCCCCCTCCACCCCCCCCCTCCTGGACGCGTCCCGCCCTCCCTCTCCACCCCCCCCCCCCCTTCCCCCCCCCCCCCCCCCCCCCAGTTCCACCGGACTCCCAACGACCTGACTCGACTTGACTTGACTTGACACGTCCGCCGACCCCGCGTCCTTGACCCTGTCCTCCAACCATCAAACAGGAAGTGACGCCCGCCCACCGCTTTCTGAGAAATACCTCACCCCCGTAAATCCCCGCAGGGTGCTGTGATATCACCGGCGCTGGTGAGTGGGCGTTAGGAGAACAAAAGGCTGGCTATGCACAGCGGTGACTGACGATGGGGCGCATCCGGCTCGAGGGGCCTGGACAAAGCGGCGCACTCACGTGCCACTGCACTTTGGACGCGTGAAGACTTGTATGAGTCTGAAACAAGACAATAGGTCCAGGCTCGGTGTAACAGACCGAACTTTTTCCCCCTTGGCTAGTTAAAACCCCGGGTATAAAGTAGCCCTCACCACTTTAATTCCCGGGGTTGAAACCAAGAATGTATGGATTAGTGAGTGTAATTGCTTTTCGATCAGGGTGCGGTTTTTGTTTTACATGACCGTCAATTTCTATTTTTTGTTTGTTTGTTTGTTTGTTTTAATTAAGTATCTGGATTATCAAGGATACAGCGCTCTTAACAATGCCGTTAAACATTGTTCATGGCAGACAGGGAATATCCATCCCAGGGGATAGAATGTAGTGGAGTAATGGGGTCTGTCTGACGCCACACCGATACTACCCGAATAGCAACACGTGTAGAAAGCCACCTCAAACAGCAATGTTTACGTCGAGCACAGGAGGGTTTGAACTCACAACCTCTGTCTGAGAACTCGGAGCTCCATCACTGAGCCAATCAGGCACTGTTGTTCAATAAGACACGGTGGGAAAAATTCTTCATCCAAGGACACTTCTCCGCACGGCCTGTCAGCGATATGATACCGAGAGTCAATACACTCCGTTCCTAAAAATAGCCTCCGGCGAACTTTGCCGAAAAAACCGGAAGCGGGTTCAACGATCTGTCATCTTTATGCTCCGCAACAAATGAAGGTCGATTTCACTTCCTCCAAATCGGAAGATGGGACGAAATCCCGTTACGGCCAAACATATTCAATGATGTTTATATGTAAAAACCCCAAAAGATGAAAAACCAAGTTTAAGCATTCTAGGGTCTAATTCAGCTTCTCTTTGTTTGAACTCTACTCTATATTCCACATGAACACGACACACATTGACCAGAAAGGACAGAGGTCAAAGGGGGGAAATCTTTTCCAGTCATGTTCAGCCAATACATTGTCCCAACGGACTAAAAATAGTAACTTTGTCTGATTGGTTAGAGCAGTCACTGGCATTCTCATCCCCAGTGCCGTATCTCAGTCATGCTTCGGTTTCCCCATGGAGGTGTCACCGCGTGCGGACTACTCCATATGCGCTATTTGTTTAGCTACGAGACCACAGTGCGCAGAATTTACTGTTGGGTGGATAAATGAACAACTGCGATGAACGGATTTAAGACGGGGGTCTCGTGAACACAACTTAGCAGACGCCTGACCTCCACATGAGACCAAGACGCTTGTCAGACCTTGGGTACCTTGCATAATCACTGTCTGCGCTGCTTCTATAGCTCAGTGTGGTGTGTGTGTGTGTGTGTGTGTGTGTGTGTGTGTGTGTGTGTACGTGATGTAGGTGCGGCGCTGCGTGTGTGTGTGTGTGTGTGTGTGTGTGTGTGTGTGTTAATGTAGGTGTGCTGTGTGCGTGTGTGTGTGTGTGTGTGTGTGTGTATTTGTTTGTAAGCTGTCGAATGATATAGTTTTTATTGATCAGTATTATAATATGATTATTTATTATTATTATTCATATTCATCATCATCATTGTATACTTCATCATATCATCATCATTTTATTATCATTTATCATTATTGTTACTATTTTATTATTATCATCATCATCATCATCATTATTAACAACAATAGTAATGATATCAATGGAGAAAATAGGGGGCCAACCTAACATTGCGCTAACACCATCACAATACATTAAGCTGTGCAACGAAAACGATAATGTTGTTTTGTTGTGCACAGCGGGAGTTGAACACTAACGCCTGCCCGGAGAACTCCGCGCTCCACCACGGTGATCTCCGGCCGGCTGATCCAATAAGAGCAGGACAGGCAACCCTACGACCACCCAACTATGACGCCGCTGCGGTTGACTCATGTAACGAGAGACGCAACTGTCAGGCTGCACACCAAAAAGTAATGCGCCAAGGCCTTGCTTAAGGAGTCGAGCATTCATAGACTGGTACAATTATATTGTTTTAGAGAATCTTCATTGTGGCTGAAAGTGAATTCCCCTCGTTTTCTTTCATATGTCTGTCAGGGGACAAGCCAGGCGGTTCCACGCAGAGATGAAAACGAAGAAAACGGGACTAATGTGGGGAAACCACCTGGCGCAAAGATAGGGTGACGGGTGAGTGCAGTGGCCTAAAATGTGAGGGAAGCCGAGGGGAAGGTCATGTATTTGAAGATCGTGAATGATGTCATCGATGGAAATCCCCCAAGTAAGTGATATGATTGGTGAGAGATTGTTCTTTTGATCTGTTATCAGTCTGATATGAAAACATGGCTCAAATTTATGCTAGGCCTCAAAACGCTTACATGCTTATATAGTGATCTGGTGCCAAATCCTAATTATGGCGTGTGGTCTGTACCTTGGCCAGCCTTGTGGCTTTAGAGAACGTGGAGTATCGCCCCTGCGCGGTATCATCCGGTAGCGTTATTGGAGGGGAGAGGAAGGGGGGGGGGGGGGGATGGGAGCGATACAGACGGAGCCTTTCACATGTGTGGGTCCCAGTCCGTAAGTTAACAACAATGCACACTCCATTGCGGATGTAGCCTACTCATTCTTCCCCACAGCAGCGCTCATGGCATGTGTTGTCAGTCACACCAGTTCCAGCTAATATGCGCCCCTTCAGCAAAATTCCCACGCACGGAAAGATGCTGTTTACTGTACTTACTGGCATGTGGGCTCTCTCTCATGGTTTCTCTCTCATAGTGACCAGGGATAGCGTGGACAGAGGCACTGACCGCTTCCCATTGAACGAGCGAAAAGCAGACAATACTTTGGAATACAATCATTCATCAGGAGGGAGAGAGTGCATTACTTTTTCATTACAGAAATCGTATTTTCTTTTTAAATATCCTCTGTGGTGGATTCTGTTCTGAGTGCATTAATTACAATACACATAGTCGTGGTTAATCAGCTAAAGGGCCTAAAACAAACACAACATGCTCTGTTTGGGACTGCTGTAAGGATACGGTGCTGCTGTGAGCGTAGGGGGCTCACACTCGTGACCACTCAAAACCATGGTCACCAGATATTAAAGACCCATCTCCGTTGTCTCATAGCTTCAAACACGTCGCTTTAAAAACTAAAAGGAGAAAATTCACGACAGAAATAACTTTGATAGGCAGCTAGTGTATGACTTTGATTGACAGCTCTTGTTCGCTTTGGACACGGTGTATTATTTCCACTACCTAGCTGTCAGATCACACACACACACACACACACACACACACACACACACACCGCTTCCATGTCATAATCTGTGGTTAGAAAAACACACACACACACACACAACACACACAACACACACACACAACACACAAAAGACATAAAACAAAAGCAGGTATTAGTTCTCAGAACAAACCCCAGGAGATAGATCTGCGAAGACAGGAAAACATATCACAGTAAAGAAAGACACAAAAGGTGAAGTCAGAAATCGTGAGAGGAAAGACGATATCAGCACAGAACTTGTTATGGTATGGGGAGAGGGGGCGGGGGGAGGGGGGGCGGAGGGTGGAGGGTGGAGGGGGTGAGGTTCTGGAGAAGCTCTGACATCTCCACTGGGACACTTTCATGGTTACGAAGTTGGGGTGTGAAAACAATGAGAAAAACGAAAGGCTTGCTGGCTTTCAGACACATTTGTCTGTGATGGTAAATGAACTGGAACCACTGACCTCCTTACCTTGTCACTTACTTTTGGTCCAAGTTGTCTCGCCGGTCACGGTTTTGAAGGTTGATGTATGTACAACACGAACATTTCTTTTTCATACAAAGCCAGTGAACGAAGAAAGAACTATCCGAAAAGGAGAGTGAGGACCCACTCCTCTCTCCCTCCCCCCTGTTCTTCCCTTCTCTACCCGCGGGGTCCACCATGTTTTGCCGTCTGGTTACGGGGTCGGGTTAGATCCCGACCATTGAAAGACCACCCATACTTGATCCGCTCGTCTGTGTGTAGGTCTTCCCGCGTTCCTCTCCCCACGCTGTGTGTGTGTGTACAATCTGTGCTTCCTATTGACAAAAAAAAAATTCACACCTGCTCAAATAACTGGCGAGGGATTCTATGTAAAGTGTCCCATCCCCACCCACCCCCTTCCCCCAACCCTATCTACATTCTCCCAGCTCACACTTACCGAGACCATTGCCTACAAAGCAAGCAGAAAGTGTGAATGGAGTATATGGTGAAGTGTGACATTATGAATGGCGCACAACTCTAAGGACCTAACAAGGATGTACAGCGAGAAGGATAAGTATCTCGCCCCGCTTCCCAAACATTCATTTTGTTGTGTGTTTTTTTCCCCAAAGAAGTAGAGAGGGGCTGGCTGGGCTTGCCCTCTCAGCTAAGCACATATTCCAAGTTCTTCTTGTCCGCTGTTCAACATGGTCGGCCCATTGGTCGCTAGTAGCCTTCACCCTCAGGTGAGTCACCATCTGTGTTCTCCAAACTTGATAGTCTCACACCATGACCTGTTAACGTGATGAACAGCCAGCTGCCCAGCTGTGGGCCGAAGGCAGACACAAAGCCAATCAGACAGAGACAGGAAAAGGTAAATGCCTTCCATTCACTTTGTGCAATGGAATTCCAGCCAACAAAAGTCGAAGGTATGAGTCCTGTTCAATCGACATCTTCGGTCTTTGTCAGACTTCCGTTTAGCACGTGCAAGTCACTAAGAACTTCCAAATACCAAACTCACCGCGTGCTGTGAGACAGTTGTTCAGTTGCCTGGGCTGCCCGCTCAGGTTAACATACATGCCAGCGTATTGTCGACCACTGTTCAGCGGGGTCGGCCCACTGCCTGAACACAGCCTTTACCTGAACGCGAACCACCGTGTGTGTGTTTTAAACATGAGAGTTGGACACTATCGGCTTCGAAGTGTGGCGAACAGCCAGCCATCCCGTGGACCAAAAGGCCAATCAGACCGAAGCGATGAATGCAGCCTTTACTCGAACGTGAACCACCGTCTGTGTGTTTCAAACATGACAGTTGGACACTACTGGCTGCAATGTGTGACGAGCGGACAGCTAATCCATGGACCATAAGCCAATCAGATCGTAGTGGAGAATGCCATCAAAATGCGCAGTGAACTCTTATTAGTGAAAAGCAAAGATTTGTATTCTGCCCGTTCTATGCCTCAGGATCCAATCAGAGAATGTTACTGACAACAAAGTGAATTTGACCACAGGATTACACAATGAAAAAATGTAAAAATCACAAAAACAGGGTGGAAAAGGTCATCCAAGGGAATAGAGTGACCATGATTTGTGTTCACCTTTCCATCTTTTAAATCTCTTATTTCTCAGAGTTCTTTACCGTTGAGAAAGGGTTTAAGGCCCGAAACGTTTGGTCACTCTGTTTCCTAGGATTACCTTTTCCACCCTGTTTTTGTGATTTTTACAGAGAATGTTACTATTTTGTGTTGCAAAGGAAAGGGAAAGATGGTGATGGTACCTTCTCGCAAAAGATGTCTTGATTCAATCAGATAATGTTACTATTTGTGGTGCAAAGGCAAGGGAAAGATGGTGGTGGCACCTTCTCACAAAAGATGTCTTTTCAGAGCTCTAGTTGGCACAAAAACTGTTTATGTTCTTTGTAACGAAAATGACGTGGATTTTACTTGAAAGTAGTTGGAATCAGAGCTAATTGTTGAAACATTCTGCTTGTCATTTCTATTTCTCTATCTCTCTATCTATCTGTCTGTCTGTCTGTCTGTCCTTCTTTCTAAATCTATCTGCCTGTTTATCTGTCTGTCCGTCTGTCTGTTTATCTGACAGTCTTATCTATCTGTGTCTCTTTCCTTCTGCCTGTCTATTCATCTATTCATCTGATTGTCCATCTGTTTAGGTCACGTGATTTCCCGAGTTCTATAACCGTCCTGTAGAATGCCACTTATCTGTTTGCTCTTCCCTCCACCCCTCCCCCATCGCCCCCCCCCCCCCCCTCCTCCGCCCAACACACATTTGATGTGGCATGAATGGAGGCAAGGTGATCTACGAGGCGGGAGTGTTTCTTTTTGTACGCTTAAGGCGCCGACGGCTGTCACAATTCAATAGCTTCCTGAAGGTAGAGAGAGAAAAACAGAGAGAGAGTGGTGGTGGTTTTCGTGAGATGTCTGTGTGCTGTGGTGTGGAAATAATGAAGAGAATAATGGGAAATGAAAAAATGAAAGGCCTTCCTTTACAGTATGAATGTGTGTGTGTGCGTGCGTGTGTGTGTGTGTGTGTGTGTGTGTGTGTGTGTGTGTGTGTGCGCGCGCGGTGCGTGCGCGTGTGTGTGTGGAGAGTAAGAGACACTTCCATCGCTTACTTGAAACAAACTAAAAGAATAGTGGAAGAAAACTCTCTCTCTCTCTCTCTCTCTCTCTCTCTCTCTCTCTCTCTCCGCCACGTCCCCTTCGTTATCAGCAAACGTTTGTGGACAATGACCTGGCGAGAACAGCGTGGCAAATATTGGCTGAGCTTTCCATTCAGACGGTCATTGAGGCAAACAGCTATAATGGGAAGAGCGGGATGAGTGGACCACGCAGTAATGTACGGGGGCGACGGGAGTATCAGCGTCTCCACACAGTGACAGATCTGCCCGATAGCCCGTGACCCTGGCTGTTTGTTGATGCCCGATTGCCCGTGACCCTGGCTGTTTGCTGATGGACACAGTCACTGGCCTCGTCGTTGGAAGTTTCATAATTACAACCGACTGACCAGATAGTATGGCCTACTTAAGGCTGAATAAAGGTCACATGTTTGAAAAAGGAAAAAGAAAAAAAAAAACAGGTCACATCCTGAGAAAGTAACTGTGTGCATAGAAAGGAAAACCAGATGACATCCTGGAAAATAACACAGAATAAAACGACCAGCCAACCAACCAACCAAACAAAAACAAAGATACTGTAGAACTTATGACATGACAGCTGATTTATTGACATCCCGAAGACTTTGCTTGTAGCACCATCCATTCCGCTTTATTTATCACTCTCTGATATACTTCTTTTTTATTTTGAAAAAAAAAGGGGGGGGGGGAGAGGGTTAAAAAGTTGACGAAAAAGACTTAAAACAGAAGAAAACTGCACTGCAGCTGCTGTCTATTCGGAACACTGCACGATGTTTACGGCCAACTGGCCAGATTACAGGCAGAAAGGTGGCAGGTCATAAGGCGTAACTGGCGACGGGGGAGGGAGAGGGGAATGGGGGAGGGAGGGGATTTAAAAGAGTTTCCAGAATAAAGACAGGAAATTGGTGAACAAAGACAGACGAATGGTAGACGGCATGAAAGAAAGACAAAATGCAAATGGACAGAGTCAAAGAGAATGACAAAAATTGAGTTCTTGACTCAGACCTTGCAAGAGGGGGAAGGGGGGGGGGCTCTCTGTACTGGAGCTAAAGAAATACTATGCCCCCCCCCCCTCCCGGGCCAATAAAACAATGGAATGTTACCTCCCCTGTACAGTAAAACTATTGGAATGTTGCCCCCTCTGGTCAGTAAAAGTATTGGAATGTTAGCTTTCCTCTGGTCTGTAAAACTATTGAAATGTTACCTCCTTCTGGTCAGTAAAACTGTTGGAATGTTACCTCACCCTGGTCAGTAAACGTATTGGAATTTTATATCCCCCATGCCCAATAAACCATTGGAATGTTGCCCCTTCTGGTCAGTAAAACTATTTGAATTTTGCCCCTTCTGGTCAGTAAAACTATCGGAATGTTACATCCACCTGGCCAGTAAAACTTCAATGCCTTCCCCTGGACAGTAAAACCATTGGAATGTTGCCCTTCTGGTCAGTAAAACTGTTGGAATGTTGCCCCTCTGGTCAGTAAAACTATCGGAATTTACCCACTCGTGTCAGTAAAACTATTGGAATGTTGCCCACTCGGGTCAATAAAACTGTTGGAATCTTGCCCACTCTGGTCAGTAAAACTATTGGAATCTTGTCCACTCTGGTCAGTAACACTGCTGGAATGTTGCCCCTCTGGTCAATGAAAACTCTTGGAATGTGTTTGTCATTTGAGTATCTTGCACTTGACTGAAGGACAGGAGAACGGGTCAAGTTTCCAGTTCTGGGTGTCGTTCTGTCAGCCCAGTAATCTTAAAACAGTTAGGTGGCCTTTCATCGAATTGTTTTTTGACATGCTGATGTGATCTTTATTGTTATTGTTAATGTTCCTCAGGGCTTGAATTCCGCAGTTCATCGTAATTAAGATGTCTGTACATCTGACGTTTTCAATCCTACATTTAGGTAGCCTTATTGTATCGTCTCGGACGACGTCTATACACCACACCAGTGGTGCATAAGGGTGTTTTTTTTATCTGTTTGTTTTTTTGGGCTTTGTTGTAATGAATGATATAAAGTAGTGTCTGTGGTATTTCAGTGTCGTTGTTGTTTTTCTGTTGATGGGGTGGATGGGGGACACGGTTAAATTCCAGTTTGACTAAGTTCACCAACACTTGACAAAGTTTTTCAATGTCTTAATTAAACAACGCCCCAACAACAACTTCTGAAGGTTGTCATGCGCCGTTCTCGCTCAGTCCTTGGTCAAACCTGTCTCCAACGTACAGACCGGAGTGTTGACAGCTTAGAACTGTGAACTCGGAGGCTTATCTTTCCCTAAAATATTGCCTGCAATTTTTCGGTCAGAATTGCTTTTCAGGATCAGGAATCGATAACCCATGTTTTTGATTCCCTTCCAAAATGGCGATTGTTTTCGCTGACATCAAGTAAATCACAAAGAAAAATAAATTAAAAAAAAAGCTATCTCAGTACGCACAAGGGTGTTCATTTTATTAGTTCAAAAATGCACAGCAATGAAAACAAATTAGCTGTGTGGAGGAATATGTAAAATCCAGTTTGTCGAGTGCGTGCAAGTGTAACAGAGATGGACCCAGTCTGCCGATGACGATCGATAACGGTACACGTGCATCGTCGGGGATTAATACCAACGTCTAGGACAGGTATCTATGTCAGTATCGCATTACCGTTTTATCTATGTCACTATCACAGTATCGTTGTCTCACTGCTCACATCTGATCGATGCAAAACAAAATCATCCAACAATAATTCTTCTTTAAAATCGCTGACATATATGCATTTCAGACAGCGCGTGCATATAAAGCGAGTAGGAAAAGGTCCGAAATGCAAATGACTTCACCATGTCGACTTCTTGTCTACTGGCAACGTCTACGGGTAATGATATTCGCACTATTGGCACAACACTGCTGATTCGTCCAACATCTGCAGCGGGGGAGAGAGAGAGAGAGAGAGAGAGAGAGAGAGAGGAGGAGGAGGAGAGAGAGAGACGGTGCAGAGTGAACAATGAAGTGAATGGAGGTGATATGGGAGGGACAGTTGATAGAAGAGAGAGATGTGATGAAGAGTGAGGAGGAGGAGGAATGGATGACCAATGGGGTGAATGGAGAGTGACATGGGACAGATAGTCAAAAGATATAGGAATTACGGAATGCGAAAGAGGAGAGGAGGAGAAGGAGAGAGAGAGATGAGAGAGAGAGAGAGAGAGAGAGAGAGAGAGAGAGAGAGAGAGAGAGAGACTAGAGTGGACTATGACCATCACCATGGCATTCAATATTCACAAGTCAAAGTAGTGGCTTAATTCAGTCATTTTCCAACTCGCCATGTCTACTTTTCCAAACCAGCGTAAAATATTACAAAACATGCATTAAAAAAAAGTACTTCTCACACGACAGATAAAGAAAGAGAGTCACAGACAGAGAGAGACAGGCAGAAAGACAGAGTCAGACAGCAAAAGACATAGGCGACTGGGAAAACAGATTCAGTTCTCTCTCTCTCTCTCTCTCTCTCTCTCTCTCTCTCTCTCTCTCACACACACACACACACACACACACACACACACACACACACACCAGCACGCACGCACGCACGCACGCACGCCACACACACACACACACACACACACACACACACACAACAATACACAGGCTCCCTCCTGAGCACGCCAACACCGACAATAATCTTTTGATGACAGAACTTGAGGGCCAATCGGTACAAACCCCAGCGTTAAGATGTCTTTAGAAGGCAATCATTTTCTGAGTAATGCCTCCCCTCCCCCCCCCCCCCCAACCCTACCCCCACCCCTCAATATCTCCCCTCCCTTTTCACCCTCACCCGCCACCCCG
The DNA here is from genome assembly GCA_033310375.1 of Conus canariensis. Taxonomy (NCBI): domain Eukaryota; kingdom Metazoa; phylum Mollusca; class Gastropoda; order Neogastropoda; family Conidae; genus Conus; species Conus canariensis. The sequence continues at coordinate 35,808,490 of CM065720.1, forward strand.
CCCCTCCAGCGGTATATTGTCGTTTGCTCATTTTCATAACTAAGCGAACCCTGGTCTGCAATTTTCTCACACGCGCGCTGGTGTCTAACCCATCATGACACGGACCGATGATAAAATTACACACAAATTACACACAAATTACACACACAAAGAACCTGAACGCCTCCTGAAATGAGTTTAGAATGGAAGCCTGCGAGTTTAATGACCAGCGCATCATCCGCTTATAGTTATCATTATTTGCTGATGACGTATTTCTATGATACCTTTCCCTTTAAAACGTGCTGTTATAGACGTATTCAGATGGTTTCAATGAAAAAAAATGGCTCGTGTGGTGTGTGTGTGTGTGTGTGTGTGTGTGTGCGACGGGTAAAATGGCTTCATGGTTTGTCACTAGACCTGACTACACACACACACACACACACACTTCTAAAGACTGGAAGAAAAGCATGAAAACAAACGCAAGCGGATCTTACTGATGGGGTCAGCTAATTTTGTGTATCTGTCCAGTGTTCAATTGTGCGGTTCGACGGCTGAAACGTGCGGCGTTTTGCTGTGGGTGTTTACATCGTGCGACATGCCATAGGAGAAACAGCTTTGAAGTATTCATCGCTCTAAACTGTGCAGAGCCTCTTGGGAAATGGAATGTCGTGTGACACAGACCTCAGGTCATGTGAATGGCGTTCATAGCTGGTAATAGTTATATAGAAGACAATTTTCTTCATTACAAATTCCAGAATAAAGAAACGTGTATGGCGTTCATAGCTGGTATAATAGTTATATAGAAGACAATTTTCTTCATAACGAATTCCAGAATAAAAGAAAAACAAAAAAACAGCTTCGCTTTTTTTTTTCCCCCGCTCAGTTATGAATGATAACATTGTGCCGCAGAATGTCATTTACAATAGTGTGACAAAGATGGGTGGATTCATATGTGTCCGTGTGTCGGTCCCGAAGTGGAACAAGATGGAGGTGATTGCTGTATGAACGGGACGGATAACTGAAAAGACAAACGTGGATGGAGAGATAAACAGACAGAACGAATGTGATAAGATAGACAAAGAACGGAGGAATAATGAGAAAGAGAAATAGAGAATAATTAGAGAG
>CM065720.1:35812093-35822093 GCA_033310375.1 Conus canariensis
AGACAGACAGACAGACATAGGGGGCAGATAGACAGACAGGGGGCCAGACAGATGGGCCGACAGACAGGCCGACATACAGACAGACAGAGAGACAGAGGGAGACAGACGGACAGGCCGACAGACAGGCCGACATACAGACAGACAGAGAAAGTGAGACAGAGACAGTATTCGTCCATTTCAGAATCATCATACAATAGATTATGGTAGGGTTCAGTGTTCATCCATTTGAGAATCATCATATAATAGACTATGGTAGGGTTCGGTAGGTACTGAGTGACAGAGTAGGGTAGTGTCATCATCGGTAGGTATTGAGCGACAGTAGAGTAGTGTCATCATCGGTAGGTATTGAGCGACAGTAGAGTAGTGTCATCATCGGTAGGTACTGAGTGACAGTACGGTAGTGTCATCATCGGTAGGTATTGAGCGACAGTAGGGTAGTGTCATCATCGGTAGGTACTGAGCGACAGTAGGGTAGTGTCATCATCGGTAGGTATTGAGCGACAGTAGGGTAGTGTCATCATCGGTAAGTACTGAGTGACAGTAGGGTAGTGTCATCATCGGTAGGCACTGAGTGACAGTAGGGTAGTGTCATCATCGGTAGGTACTAGTGACAGTAGGGCAGTGTCATCATCGGTAGGTACTGAGTGACAGAGTAGGGTAGTGTCATCATCGGTAGGTACTGAGTGACAGAGTAGGGTAGTGTCATCATCGGTAGGTACTGAGTGACAGTAGGGCAGTGTCATCATCGGTAGGTACTGAGTGACAGTAGGGTAGTGTCATCATCGGTAGGTACTAGTGACAATAGGGTAGTGTCATCATCGGTAGGTACTGAGTGACAGTAGGGTAGTGTCATCATCGGTAGGTACTGAGTGACAGTAGGGTAGTGTCATCATCGGTAGGCACTGAGTGACAGAGTAAGGTAGTGTCATCATCGGTAAGTACTGAGTGACAGAGTAAGGTAGTGTCATCATCGGTAGGCACTGAGTGACAGAGTAAGGTAGTGTCATCATCGGTAGGTACTGAGTGACAGTAGGATAGTGTCATCATCGGTAGGTACTGAGTGACAGTAGGGTAGTGTCATCATCGGTAGGTACTGAGTGACAGTAGGATAGTGTCATCATCGGTAGGTACTGAGTGACAGTAGGGTAGTGTCATCATCGGTAGGTACTGAGTGACAGTAGGGTAGTGTCATCATCGGTAGGCACTGAGTGACAGAGTAAGGTAGTGTCATCATCGGTAGGTACTGAGTGACAGTAAGGTAGTGTCATCATCGGTAGGTACTGAGTGACAGTAGGGCAGTGTCATCATCGGTAGGTACTGAGTGACAGTAGGGTAGTGTCATCATCGGTAGGTACTGAGTGACAGTAGGGTAGTGTCATCATCGGTAGGTACTGAGTGACAGAGTAGGGTAGTGTCATCATCGGTAGGTACTGAGTGACAGTAGGATAGTGTCATCATCGGTAGGTATTGAATGGCAGAGTAGGGTAGTGTCATCATCGGTAGGTACTGAGTGACACAGTAGGGTAGTGTCATCATCGGTAGGTACTGAGTGACAGAGTAGGGTAGTGTCATCATCGGTAGGTACTGAGTGACAGTAGGGTAGTGTCATCATCGGTAGGTACTGAGTGACAGTAGGGTAGTGTCATCATCGGTAGGTACTGAGTGACTGTAGGGTAGTGTCATCATCGGTAGGTACTGAGTGACAGTAGGGCAGTGTCATCATCGGTAGGTACTGAGTGACAGTAGGGTAGTGTCATCATCGGTAGGTACTAGTGACAATAGGGTAGTGTCATCATCGGTAGGTACTGAGTGACAGTAGGGTAGTGTCATCATCGGTAGGTATTGAGCGACAGTAGGGTAGTGTCATCATCGGTAGGTACTGAGTGACAGTAGGGTAGTGTCATCATCGGTAGGCACTGAGTGACAGAGTAAGGTAGTGTCATCATCGGTAGGTACTGAGTGACAGTAGGGTAGTGTCATCATCGGTAGGTACTGAGTGACAGTAGGGTAGTGTCATCATCGGTAGGTACTGAGTGACAGTAGGGTAGTGTCATCATCGGTAGGTACTGAGTGACAGTAGGGTAGTGTCATCATCGGTAGGTATTGAGTGACAGTAGGGTAGTGTCATCATCGGTAGGTATTGAGTGACAGTAGGGCAGTGTCATCATCGGTAGGTACTGAGTGACAGTAGGGTAGTGTCATCATCGGTAGGTACTGAGTGACAGAGTAGGGTAGTGTCATCATCGGTAGGTACTGAGTGACAGTAGGATAGTGTCATCATCGGTAGGTATTGAATGGCAGAGTAGGGTAGTGTCATCATCGGTAGGTACTGAGTGACAGTAGGATAGTGTCATCATCGGTAGGTATTGAATGGCAGAGTAGGGTAGTGTCATCATCGGTAGGTACTGAGTGACACAGTAGGGTAGTGTCATCATCGGTAGGTATTGAATGGCAGAGTAGGGTAGTGTCATCATCGGTAGGTACTGAGTGACAGTAGGATAGTGTCATCATCGGTAGGTATTGAATGGCAGAGTAGGGTAGTGTCATCATCGGTAGGTACTGAGTGACACAGTAGGGTAGTGTCATCATCGGTAGGTACTGAGTGACAGAGTAGGGTAGTGTCATCATCGGTAGGTACTGAGTGACAGAGTAGGGTAGTGTCATCATCGGTAGGTACTGAGTGACAGTAGGTAGTGTCATCATCGGTAGGTACTGAGTGACAGTAGGATAGTGTCATCATCGGTAGGTACTGAATGACAGAGTAGGGTAGTGTCATCACTTCATGGAGATGAGTGAAGATGACTGAAGTGGTCCTCGTCGATACGACGGACGAGTAGAAAGAAACTCGTGGAGAGCGTGGCAGCAGAGAGTCCTCAGAAGAGAAGCCCCCTTCAAGCAAGTGTTTCGGCCCTTATCTCCTGACACTCTAGGGGGGTTGGGCCACACCCGGTTCATGACTCCGGATGTCCCTCTGCTGCCCCTTTTTTTTTTTTTTTTTCCCCATCTTGGGACGAGCCATGGCTGGGATTCGAACCCATGACCCTCTGGACATGCTCATTTTCCACTTAATGACTCGCGCTTTAACCACTGAGCCACAGGGACACCTGATATTTGTAGGGAAATTAAGCCTTATGAAGTTCACTTTTGTTCCTCCTTGACCAGATCCAGCTTGAACACCTCTCTGCCGCTTCTGCCATTGCTTTCAGGGCTCTGGTTTTTTCCTTCCCTGCAACTGAGAGCTGTTTCATGAGGCTGTATGCAGACGTTCCTACAAATCCCCTAGCTCCAATTTCTGCAGTGAGGACTTTGACCTGATAGCCTTCTCTCCTCAGGCTGTTTGCCAGATCAGCATACTTTTCAGTCTTGTAGATTTGAGCTGCCTCCATTCTGTTCTCATATGGCACCGTGAGCTCGATCATGATCAGCTGCTTGGTTGACTTAGAGTGGACTACTATGTCTGGTCTCATGCCACTCTTGCTGATGATCTCTGGGTGACTCTTCCATTCTGGGAGGTCTGCAGTGCACTCCCAGTCATCTGCCCCGTCCAGCAGACTCTGCCTGCATGTTTCGAGTGGCACTGTTGTTCTTGGCCATGATTTGCTGCCTCCTGCCGTGAAGAATGTTGTGGGTGCTTTTGGAGTCCTGATTTTCCCTTTTGTGGTGTTGGTACTAGCCCAGACTACTTGTACAATCTCTTTGAGCACTTGGTTGTGCCTCCATGTGTACCTTCCTTGAGCCAGGGCTACTTTACATGAGCTTAGGACATGCTCCACTGTTTGTTTTTCATGGCAGGGGGGCATGCAGGATCGTCTGTTTTCCCCCACTTCACCAGGTTTGCATTTGAGGGCAGAAGGTCATATGCAGATCTGAGAATGAAGCTGATCCTGAGAGGGGCCATGTGCCAAATGTCATTCCAAGTGAGACTTCTTTGGAGTGCATTCTCCCACGTTGTCCATTGCCCTTGCTGGCTCTGCTGGACTGCTTTTGAAGTCTTTTTTGGTCTTCTTCTTTTCTCATCTCCTGAATCATCATGTCTCTTTTGGCTTTTCCTTTGGCCTTTGACCACCATTCAGTTTTGGTCACCCCCAGTCCTTGTCTGTTGGTCTGTGTGTGTCCTGTTATTTCTCTGATCTTGAGACTTTCTTTTGCAGAATCCATCGCCTCTTGAACTTTCCATTTTCTGCCTGTCTTCAGCTGGGGCTTGATTGCTTCTACCACCTTGTCTCCTGAGTCCTCCAGCATGCTTTGAAGTCTGATCTTCCCTGCTTTGTATTCCTCCAGGATGGATTTCAATGGTAGTTTCAGCTTTGCTTGGCGACAGTACAGCGCTATGTCAGTCAGACAGGGTGGGACACCAAGCCATTTCCTTGTGAACTTGTTGATTTTGGCTTCCATTGCCTCCACTATGCTGGTGCAGATGTCGTATATCATCAGAGGCCATAGGAGCTTTGGTATCAGCATGAACTGCAGACACCAGACCTTGTATTTGCCAGGGAGCCCACACTGGTCAATGGTCTCCAAGCCTTCCTCCGCCATCTGCTTGGTTTCTTTTGCTCTTTGTGTGTCTTTCAGCGTATCATCATACCATCTTCCAAGGCTCTTGACTGGTTCTTCTGTGACTGTTGGAATGGCCTGGTTGGCAACACTGAAGACCACAGATCCGGCCACTTTTCCTTTCCTCAGTGAGAGACTCCGTGATTTCTTTGGCTTGAACTTCATTCTGGATGAGGCAACTATGTCGTCCAGCCTCTCCAGCACATGACGTGTCTCGTCTTCTCTGGATGAAATCACTGTAGTGTCATCCATGAAGGCCTTGAGAGGAGGCATCTTGTATCCATCGCCAAGGTCTGTTTGTCTCGCGTTGTTTGTTGCTGCTTTCAAGATGAGTTCCATTGCCAGCACGAACAGTATTGGGGAAATTGCACAGCCCATTGCAATACCCACTTCCAATTTGATCCAGTCTGTTGTGTACTCCTTGGTAGAGAACCGCATTGAGAAGCCATTGAAGTACTTCTTGAGCATGTCGCAGATGTTCTTTGGCACATGGTACATCTCAAGAGCCAACTGTATCATCTCATGGGGCACAGATCCATATGCGTTTGCCAGATCAAGCCACACTACGTCCAGGTCTCTCTTTTCTGTTTTTGCTTTTTGGATTGCGTCCCAGATCATTGTGGCGTGTTCTACACAGCCAGCCACGCCTGGGATGCCACGGACGAACATAAGAAGAGTACAATACAGTACAGTACAGTGCAGTACAGTACAGTACAGAAGAGTACAATACAGTACAGTACAGTACAGAAGAATACAGTAGAGTAGGATAGGGTAGGGTGGGGTAGAGTGGGGCAGGGTAGATCAGGGAGAGGAGAGGAGAGTAGAACATTGCGTTGCATAGCATAGTATAGTCCAGTAAGAAGAAACCCTATAGAGATCTTTATAGCAGCAGGTCTAAAGAGAAGACCCCCCTTTCCCCCCCCACCCCCACCCCCCACCCACCCCCAGTCACTCCCGCAGACAAGTGTTTCGGCCCTGAACCTCTTACGCTCTAAAGAGACCAGGCCGTACGCAGGTCAGGACTCCCAGATGCCCTTCTGCTTACAGACTGTATTGGAGCTGCCGGGATTCGAACCCGTACCCCCAGGGTGGTTGAGCCCCTCAAGGCCAAATGGCCTCGAGATGGATGTCTAACTCACACAGCTATAAGATGTCTGTTCTAAGTTGGGAAACGTAAACAGTATGAACTTCACTTGGTCTTCTCCGCCGCCAGTTACTTACACTCAGGGTTCACGTCGACACTCACCTACGACGCTATGGTAGACGGGTGTAATCATCCAAGGAGAGTGGCGGAGGTGGGGGGTGTGGTGGGGGTGGTGCAATCTTGCACTACCTGTACCACCAGAACGGCAACACATGAAGACTGGCAACGACGATGGCACTTTCCAAGTTTGGCGTCAGTGTGGTTGGGACTCGCGCAGCATTAGACTGCAGAACTGGGAACTCCGTCAAATGCTGCTCCTCGACCAAATTTGGCCTTAAATCTTTTGAGTACAATAGAGCGGAGTAGACAACTCAGTTAAATGTTGCTTCTCGACCAAATTAGGTTGTAACTCTTTTTAGTAGAGTAGAGTAGGGTAGAGTAGAGTAGTAGAGTAGAGTAGAGTAGAGTAGAGCAGAGCAGAGCAGAGTACAGTACAGTACAGTACAGTACAGTACAGTACAGTACAGTACAGTACAGTAGAGCAGAGCAGAGTAGAGCAGAGCGTAGCGGAACATAGCAGAGCAGAGCACAGCAGAGTATAGCTTACTGTAGTTTAATATAGTACAGTATAGTGTAGTTTAGTATAGTATAGTGTAATCTGGTACAGTGCTGGACGGCACAGTATAGTATGGTATGTTTTGGTACTATACACTATAGCATGGTACGGGAAGTATAGTATAGTATAGTATAGTATAGTATAGTATAGTATAGTATAGTATAGTATAGTGTAGCATGGCACGGCACGGCACGGTACGGTATGGTACGGTACGGTACGGTATGGTATGGTACGGTACGGTACGGTACGGTATGGTATGGTACGGCACGGTACGGTACGGTACAGTACGGTACGGTACGGTATGGTATGGTACGGCACGGTACAGCACGGTACGGTACGGTACAGTATTGGTACGGTACGGCACGGCACGGCACGGTACGGTACGGTACGGTACGGTACCGTACGGTACGGTACGGTATGGTCTGGTATGGTATGGTATGGTACGGCACGGTACGGTACGGTATGGTATATTTGTCAAGTGCATGAAACCTCTCACAAAAGGCATTAAACGCTTAGAGGCAAAAGGGACGTTGTACGTAGTATACAAACAAGTAATAGACCCATTAACCAGGGTGCCGTACCCACCGCACACGGTCGAACTGTGTCAAGGAGGACGAAGTGGTCAGGTGACAGATGGTACCTAAGGTAGTAAGTACTCTTCCAAGTTCGGACCTGCCCGATAGCGAAAGGGGGGAGGGACGTAACCACTAGGACCTCGGTGCACCAAGTGAGCGCTAAATACTCAGTCAGCTGAGGTTCTTTTGTAAACAGTCAGTGAAGAGCAGGAGTCTTGGACTCGTTCGGATGGTATTGCCGTGGGTCATTGTGTTGGTTCTATTGTCAGGCTGGTTGAACGCGCGTGGATGTTGTTATCGTAGCCCTCTTTAAGATAATTACTGTGTTAAAGTGGCCTCCGAAGTCGGCGGGAATTTTCGATGTCCATCTGGTGCCAAGTGTTTGTTTGCTAATCAATTAGGTAGGGATGTGTGTAAATGCTGATGTGTGGAAGAACGTAGCGAATGGGGAATTCAGGGTACTTGTGAACTAGGGGTTTGAGAAGCAGCATGGACAAAGGCATTGCCTGAAGGGGAATCCTTTGTTTCCATCCCTATATAAACTGAGGGAGGACAACGTGAAGGAGAAGACCACCACGAGAGAGAGAGAAGAACAGAGGAGAGAGAGGAGAAAGGTGGGCAGGACACAGGGTCGAGAGAAACGTGGTCTGGGAGATAGAAGAGACAGCAAAGTCTTAGGGTTAAAGACAAGCTGGAAGAGAAGAAAACTAAGTTTGAAGCCCTGAGGTGGGTGAAGACAGACAAACTGAAATTGAACCCAGAGGTGGGTGAGACGAAGAAGAAGAGTTCTACGTCGAGATCCCAGAGACGACCACGAAGACCCAGTCCTGAAACCTGGAGCCAGTCAACCAAGGGCGTCACCATCAAGCAGTGCTGAAGAAGACGTGAAGAGACTTTTTCAAGAACTGTGGTGTGGTGTGAAAGCGTGGTTGTGTGTGTGAAAACCTGGCCAGGTAAGAAGTCATTTTTATTATAACCCGGGATTAGGAAGTATCGATCTTTTATGTGTTGATTTGTTCATCTTGTGTAATTGGATTTTTCATGTTTGATTATAGTAGCATAGAAATTGTATTTCTTGTGCTCAGTCGTGTTGGAGAGAAACGAATGCGTGACATCCCATTCCCAGAGAGAGGTGAATGTTTGGTGAGCGCATGAGTGTGCATATGCGTGTATGAGTGCAAAGATAACCTTGGTGTGTTAAGCCTGACCAATAATACATCAACATAGTGCACTTAAGCAATACCAGTACGATTTCCCCCGTCCTGGACAATGGTATGGTATGGTATGGTATGGTATGGTATGGTACGGCACAGTACGGTACAGTATGGTATGGTATGGTATGGTATGGTATGGTATGGTATGGTATGGTACGGCACAGTACGGTAAAGCCCGAAGAGAACAGACACGTGCAGTGTTGATCAGGAAATGTGAGCAACACTCAGACGTCTCCATCATTCAGTCTTACCACTTAAGCCCGCAGCAAACTGAACGCTGGGTAGGAGTCAGTTGGGGTGGACAAATCCCGCAAACTTAAATGACCCTGAAAGGAATCGAACCCACAACCTCCTAGCCGGGAATCTGCGATGCTAACCATGTCGCCACGGCGGCTGGTAGATCTGTTATGATATTGCAGGACGATCCTGGATTCCTTGTGTGATCCGGATCAGCTTCAAAGATCCGCACTTCAGTTTATAGTCTATGTCCGTGGGCCACGTTCCGTCCTTTGACCAAATTTGGTTACAATGGGCTCCGCAGTTTTTACGGCGATGCTGCTGACATCCAGATAAACGAGCAAACAAACAAAAACGGTGATGAAAATAATATTGTTGGAGATAATAGAACTGTTCAATAAAAAAAATTAAAAAACATATATATGTATATATATATATATATATATATATATATATATATATATCAGGGCAAGATAGTTCATCTTTCCATGGCGAATAGAGTTACCTTTTCTTAGTTTATAGGTCAAGCAAATAGATAAAGAAAAGTGATTTTTTTAAGCGCACGCCAGGATAACAAGCGGAATATAGCCTGCATTGCAGGCGACCGTTTCCACACACATGGTTTGGCATTGTCTCTCTGTGACTGAACTGTTCAGCTGACTGATGGAGCAAAATTGCTTCGGGTGTGCTTACCAGCGATATCGGTCCCATGAAAACGGCCGGGTCACTCTGCTGAACGCGTATTCTTACACGGATTGCCTCCCTTGCGGATTTCCGAACATCTCAACTATGTTTTATCTCCGCTCTGCTTTCATTGGGTTTTTTTTTTTTTTTTTTTTTTATTTATTTTTTTTTTTTTTAGTGGAATTACAATTCTAATCGAAAGGGAAACCGTGGAAGGTTGTTGACCTATACGTTTCAACGCAGCATTGCAAGTCTCATTTGATTTTCAGATTACTTTTTATCCTCCACGCTGATCCAGAATGACCAATCTCCGGATCATTTTGCTGTGCCCCGTGGTCCCGGAACTGCTTCTCCCTGCTCCCCCACGCCTTTCCCTCCTTTCCGGTGCAATTCCAAGCACTTCCGGGTCAAATGTATTCAGGCTATGATCGATGGATCAAACTACATCAAACTACATACTGTCCGCTGAAGTGGGGGTGGGGGTCATGGGAACTGTTTTGCTGCTTTCAAGCAGCTGTTCGGGTGAAGGTCAAGAGATATATAGCGGGCTCGCACATGCGCGCACGCGCGCGTGCACACGCACGCACACACACACACACACGCGCTCACACACACACACGCGCGCGCGTGCGTGCACACACACACACACACACACACACACACACACACACACACACACACACGTACGTGCACAACACACACGCACGCACTTAGACACACGCACACACACACACACACACACACACACACACACACACACACACACACACACAGAGACAGACAGACAGACAGACAGACAGACAGACAGACAGACAGAGACTATCGATTGGGAGGAATACTGGCTGGTTCTCCGGCTTTCAGTTCCTCCTGAACAGGGTGTGCTGTACTTGGAGTTATGGAACGAAATCAATGAGCGAACAAATGAAAAATTGTTGGGACGGAGAGGAGCATGGGGATGGGGGTGGGGAGAAGGGAT
>CM065720.1:35829593-35834593 GCA_033310375.1 Conus canariensis
CACCTCAGAGGCAGTGCACCCACGCCGCTCATTCTGACACCCCGTCCACAGCCACAGCCCAAGCGGGTTTGGGTCCGATAGTCCGACACTTCACGATTCCGACGTTTCGATAGTTCGACAAATCACGATTCCGACGTTTCGACAATCCGACAATTTTGTCGGACCAAGGAAACTTGTTTTGTAATGTTTTATTTTGTGCCAATAGTTCGACACATCACGATTTCGACGTTTCCATAGTCCGACATAATGATACACCGACACATTTTTTCCGACCAAATGCAATCTTTTTGTACTGTCAGTTTACAACACGGAGAGAATGGCAGAGAGAGAGATTTTATTTTCAATATGTCAGACTAACGGGAATTATAAAACTGGGTTGTGTGTCGGATTATCGAAACGAGTTGGAATTGTCGGAATCGTGGGATGTCGGACTATCGCTACTTTTTCTTACAGTGTCGGATTATCGAAACATCTGAACGTGGGGTGTCGGACTACCGATGTGTCGGACTATCGAAACGTCGGACTACCGGGCCCAGCCCTTCCGGCCCGCCGCAGCCCCGACACCGGCAGGGTCAAGGTAACTTCGTCTCATGGGATCTATTGGACAATGAACACGATGGTGACCTGACAATCGGCAATGAAAATACAAGGGTTTGATGTGGACATGGGCCGTATTTCCAAATGTTTAAGACAGATTTAAGTAGTAGTAAACAACTGAGTTCTATGCAGACCTACCTTGAGATATATGTGACCATGGTGTGTATATGTGTGTGTGTGCGGGGTGTGTGTGTGTGTGTGTGTGTGTGTGTGTGTGTGTGCAGGCGTGCAGGTGAGATGACCGTGTCGTGTGCCCAACAGAAAGAAAACGAAAGAAACATAGGTTAAGAGAGACAGACGGACAGACACAGAGAAGAATCACCGAGAGAGAGAGAGTGAGATAGACAGACAAACAGACAGACATAGATGGACGGATAGACAAACGGACAGATAAAGAGACAGAGATAGAGAAACAGGCAGACAGAGAGACTCTCTCTCTCTCTCTCTCTCTCTCTCTCTCTCTCTCTCTCTCTCTCCTCTCTCCCTCCCTCCCTCCCTCCCTTGCCCGTTCACCTTCAGAATGTTTATAGTTAACCTACGTTCAAGAGTAAGAAGATACATGGCGTCTTTTAGGGCCAGAGGTTAATTTCATGATCAGCCATCATATCCTTTTTTTCGATGCACCGCAAATAGTAAGGTCGACTGATTGGTAGATGAAGCGGTCGGTCATCTTAATCTTGATGATCTAGAGGATGGAACGGTAGTGTGTGTGTGGTTCCTGGTTTTTATCCTGACAGCTTGCTACATCTGCAGGTGAATTCCGACGCCTATCACATCGATCCAGTCCAATCGATAAATATTGAGCTCCTTTCCTTTGGAATAACACATGAACTCAAATACTCCGCCTCTCTGACTTCTCGAAATCGAACTTGAAAACTTTTCTTTTACCATCTTACTGGTGTAGTTACACAACTATACGCCGATTTTGTTTTGAGGGTTGCGTTTGAATGCCTGTGTTCACTCATCTAAAAGTAATTGTTCTTGAGTAGTTTGCAAGTTCATATTCATTTGGTTTGTAGTTTGATGTGTGTTCTTGTTTGTTGTAGCCACCTGGGGAATTCAACTGATCAGGCATGTAAGTGAGGTCACCATGAGAGTCGTGCATGAAGGGCCACAGAATTTGAGTCTTTTTTTTTTTCCCTTCTTTCTTGCTGATCGATGAGAATGGAGGATGATGAAGAATATGCATTCCGGTTTGAGACTGGATGACAAGGCTGTACTCCACGCTTACTTTCATAATTAATCCCCGCGTCAAGTTCAAGTGCGGTGCTGGTTTTGAAATTTGAGTAACGCATCCATTTAGTGGAAGAAACTCGACTGCGTGGTCTCAGTCTTTCCAAAAGTACTCATAGCGAACTCAACTCTGGGTTGGAGCTGGTCAGGACAGAAAAATCCCACATGTCTCTGATGGGAATCGAACCAGCGACTTCCCAGCGGGGAGTCAGCGACGCTGACCACTTCGCCACGGCCGGCTGGTTAACTGTCCTAAATAATAACACTAAAAAGAAGACGAAGAAGAGAGTTTACAGATTCGGCGAATCACGCAGCCTGACAGAACTGAACAAAGGAGGCAGAGACGAACAAGTAAGACGAAGTTCACGCAGTCTAGTTTCTAATTAAACTTTCTTTCCATCTAAAATTCATTTCATCTTCCATAGTAACAACATCAAGGGTGCCTTTAAGGGTCAGAGGTTAAGAAGACGAGTCTTTCCAAACAGGTTCAGCCTTTTTTTTCCCCCCTTTTCTATATTTAATCTATGCGGATGAAATGGCCGGTAGCCTGACCCGTGACATTTAAAGAGGATCGGAAGCGTATGGTGAGAGAGAGAGAGAGAGAGAGAGAGTGTGTGTGTGTGTGTGTGTGTGCGCGCGCGCGCGCGTGCATGCTGTGTGTGTGTGTGTGTGTGTGTGTGTGTGTGTGCTTATGGTCGGTGCACTTGCCATCGGAGATCTGTCATGTGTCCGTGTTGGCCTTTTCCGCCTGCTGACCTGCACGGCCGGGTCCAGGTGCAGGTGACACGTGCAACACGTCGACAAGGCTCTGTCATCACGACGCACAGATTCCGCGTCTCCCGCAGGGTTATTGCCCAGGTCGGTGTCCTCTGGTTCAAAAGTCATTCTGCATGGTGTGAATGAATTTTTGTTTGTTTGTTGATTTGTTTGTTCATTTGTTTGCTCTCTCTCTCTCTCTCTCTCTCTCTCTCTCTCTCTCTCTCTCTCTCTCTCTCTCTCTCTCTGTCCGCACACACATACACACACACTCACTCACTCACGTGGATAGATAGACAGATATTATGTATATTTGCCTGTATATGTGTGTGTGTGTGTGTGTGTGTGTGAGAGAGAGAGAGAGAGAGAGAGAGAGAGAGAGAGAGAGAGAGAGAGAGGTGACGTTTTGAACTACAGTCATTGGCAAAATGGTTATGTGATAATGAGATTGTGTTGATAACAAAAACTGGAAAAACCAAAATCTGCTCTGAACCGCTCCCCCATATGATAATAGGTCGGAATAACTTCGTTGGTAATGCACGGGACTCGTAATCCTTGCGATCCTGGGGTTGCAAGTTCGAATCTCCGTCGGGCCGTTTTGGTACAGAGGAAATTTTCCCATCGGAGTTAACACTGGTTCTGACTTCACTTCCGAAAAAGTCCTTCGAATGAGACTATAAACCGAGGTTCCGTGGATGAACACACAGCATGCACCCTTTGTGAAAAATCGAATGAAGGAAGGAAGAAAATTGAGGGACTGACATTGTCTGAGTGACACGGGAGACGACTGAATGAAACGCCAGCAGGCAGCCTTTCACTCGGCCTTACCCAGGTAGGAAGCCCATCGTAGAAACAAGAAAGTGGATTGAGAAGCGTTTAGAGCTTAATCTCTGACCGAGGATAGGCGTTATTCAAGTAGTCTCGATAACAATAACAAATAACAAACAAGTAGGGTAACTCTTGTCCCTATGATGAAATAAATACACGCCCACAACTCCAAGCGAATGCTGCTTACGACACCGTATCGCATAGCAGACATGACAGCACAGAGCACACAGAACAAACAAGGAAACATCCCCCAGAAAAGGATGGGCCAAGCTTGCCTATATACCTCATACTGGACACATCTACACAGCAACAACAACTGGTGAAATGAACAAATGCAAATTAACATTTGTTCAAGACTGGCACAGCCTTTTCGATCTTGACTAAAGTCAGACAAGTACAGGGACGGTCAGCAATAAATACAGGTAACCTCGATTTGATTGGAATATAAGGGAATCTTAAATGAGGCACGGAACAGTAAACAGTAATTAATAAAGAAGTAGGGTACACAACTTGCTTGTTATTTGCTGTCTAATGTTCCGTGCCTCATGTAAGATTTCCTGACAATAATAAAGATAACAAAATGAGACATTCACAATGCATTCTTACAACATATACTATGTCATGCACATTTACATCAGAGAGAGAGAGAGAGAGAGAGAGAGAGAGAGAGAGAGAGAGAGAGAGAGAGAGAACTCAGATGTGATTCGTTTCCTGTTCTAGTTCATTTTCAGGTCGAAACATGGAAATCAATTTATCTATTTATTGGACGGGAAATACAGTTTATTTTTATTTATTCAGTGGAAGGTGTGGGTGCTTTTCGTTTTGTTTTTTGTTTTCTTTTTTTTTGAGCAAGCTAATTAAGAGCACTTTTCACCAGACGAACACAATATTAGGTCAAGGACAAGGGAAAGGACAAGTCAGAGTTCACCTTTAAAGTCCCTTTGCCATGGGCGGATGCTTAAGCATATTATTATAATTATTATCATTATTATTATTACTACTATTGTTTTTACTACTATTATCATTATTATTATTATTATCATTATCATTGTTGTTGTTGTCGTCGTCGTCGTCGTTGTTGTTGTTGTTGTTACATTGCGCCTATCCTCGGCTAGAGAGCAAGGTCTAAGCGCTGTACAATCCACGCCGTCTTTTACACAACGGGCTGTCTACCTGGGTGGAGCCAACTGAGGAGCTACCTGCTGGTGCTACATTCAGTCGTTGCCCGCATCATTCAGTCTGTCAGTCACTCAGTTTTTCATATTTTTTTTTCGGAGCATGCTGTGTGTGTGCGTGTCAGCGTCGAGCGTAACTTTTTGTCAGTTACAACCGGAGTATTCTCTGAAGTTTTAATTGGTTGAAAGCTGATCCCCCCTGACTTTTAAAAATGTTTTCCCCAAATACGAATGTAAGTACACACTGAGTGGGTACTAGCAGACAGGTTAAGTTAGTGAAAACCAAAACGGCTGGAACACAGACGGCAAAAATTCCTACGGTTGTCTCTACGAATCAGAGATCGTTACTATTTTTGGAGCACAGAAGAAAATAATGTCTGAATATAATTAGACATGTAGCCGTTGAGGACG
>CM065720.1:35847093-35849593 GCA_033310375.1 Conus canariensis
CTCTCTCTCTCTTCATTTCTTTTTTATTTCATTATTTTTAATGCATGCGACTATGTTGACTCACACCTTCTACGTATGTTCACATGGTGTCAACAATTATTACATTTTGTGCTTTACTACTTCTTTCCATTTCTGATGTTCCCTCTCTCCCTTCTCTCCCTCCCTCCCTCCTCCCTCCCTCCCTCCCTCTCTCTCTCTCTCTCTCTCTCTCTCTCTCTCTCTCTCTTCTCTCTCTCTCTCTCTTGCGCGCAAGCGCGTTCGAGTACGTGCTCTCTTTGTCTCATCTCCTTACCATGATGTTGCTCATATATGATTTGATATATATACTACGCATAAAAAGTTAAGGATCGGTATGTGAAAACAGGTGCGTAATAAACTCAGTTCGCTACTGTTATTTATTTCTTAGTCCAGCCAAATTGTCATGAATTCTTGTTCAGCTGTAAGTGGGCGATGTTGTGTTAGTGCGAAAATTGCACGGAATTCTCTACTACTGAGCTGGGCCGCAAACGGAAAAGCGGAAACTTGCGAAAAATGACCTTGTTTTGGACCGTTCTGCCTGAACACATTGCACTTGCCAGATGGAAAAACCATTATGCACGTGCAAGCACTGCTGTTTATGTGTGAGATGCTGTCGCTCGCTTGGCGATATAAGAAGACATTCCACCAGTAGTAGGCCTGATCTGACAATGCCTCCACTACGAAAATTAAGCGAGTTGGATAGGGGACGAGCTGTTGCATGGTTCCAAGATGGTGTTGCCAAGCAAGAAGTGGCCAGGCGACTTCATGTGTCCATTTCGGTCATTGTCCGACTGATTCAACGCTTCACAGCCACTGGGATTGTCCATGAAAGACGCAGATCTGGTCGACCAAAGAAGACAACCCCACGTGACGATCGTCTCATTGAACGACAAGCCCTGCAGACAAGAACAGCCTCTTCCAGCATAATTCAAAGGCAGTTCAGGGTGGCTACTAACATCAACATCAGCCAGCAGACCATACGGAACCGCCTACATGGGTTTAATCTCCGTTCTCGTCGCCCAGCAGTACGGCCACGCTTAACTCCAGCCCATAGGGCAGCACGCCGCGCCTTCTGCGCACGTCACGTGAGGTGGACACGTCAGCAATGGTCCCAGGTCCTGTTCAGTGATGAATCACGCTTCACCCTTCACCACAACGACGGCCGACTGAGGGTCTGGAGGCGCCCAGAGCAACGCTTTACTGACGCCACTGTCCAAGAAAAGGTGGCCTTTGGTGGAGGTTCTGTAATGGTCTGGGGGGCCTTCAGCCTTCACCACAGAACACCCTTGTATCATGTACAGGGTAACCTGACTGGCATCCGATACCGGGATGAGATCCTTCGACCGCTGGCTGTGCCTACACTGCAGCAGATGGGACCGAGGGCTGTCTACCAGGATGACAATGCTCGCCCCCACAGGGCAAGGGTGGTCAACGACTTCCTGCAGCAGTCTGGAGTCAACAGAATGGAGTGGCCAGCATGCAGTCCCGATCTCAACCCGATTGAGAACCTCTGGGATGAGCTGGATCGCAAAGTGAGGAGCCACCCCCCTCCCAGGGATGCCCAACACCTCTACCAGATGCTGCAGGCTGAGTGGCAGGCGCTTCCACAGAGGATCTTCACCAACCTGGTCAACTCGATGAGGACTCGCTGCGTCGAGTGCCAGAACAGCCATGGTGGTTACACGCATTACTGAGCTTTTGGGAGCATCAGTATGCCCTGTCTTGTGATTTCAATGACTTTGGAAAATCAAATTTGGATACGTACCCACTTTAATCAAATGTACACACCAAACGATTGCTCGAGATTGAAGGCAATTGTGTATCGTTATCACTAAAGAATGGAATTAAATGTTGGCCAAACTTCAACGCATTGACTTTCTTATTTTGACAGTTATGAATGTTTGTGAAAGTGATCCTTAACTTTTTGTGTGTAGCTTAGTTGATTCATTACTTTTAGTCAGTTCTTTCCTGGGTTATATTGCACACATTATGTATGTGTTTGTCTTCTCCGTTAGTGGTTTCAGTTGTACTTCTTTAATGCTTCTCTTCAGTTCTCTCTCTCTCTCTCTCTCTCTCTCTCTCTCTCTCTCTCTCTCTCTCTCTCTCTCTCTCGTTCGCTCTCTCTCTCTCTCTCTCTCTCGTTCGCTCTCTCTCTCTCTCTCTCTCTCTCTCTCTCTCTCTCTCTCTCTCTTCTTTTTCATCTTTTTTATTTCATTATTTTCAATGCATGCTACTTTTTTTTTTTTAATCATACCTTCTGCGTATGTTCACGCCGTGTTAAAAATTATTACATTTTGTGCTTTACGACTTATCTCCATTTCTGATGTTCCCCTCTCCCTTCCACCTCTCTCTCTCTCTCTCTCTCTCTCTCTCTCTCTCTCTCTCTCTGTCTCTGTCTGTCTGCCTGTCTGTCTGTCTGTCTGTCTGTCTGTCTCTCTCTCTCTCTCTCTCTCTCCTTGTCTTTCTTTTCTTTTTTTTTAAA
>CM065720.1:35859593-35889593 GCA_033310375.1 Conus canariensis
AACTTGCTCTACAGTATAAATCCCCCTGACAAGTTCTTAAGTCCGTGAAGATAAATGGACATGGCGAATTGACGCTGGAAAAGGCAGCCTGTTAATAATACTCCACCCCCCACCCTCTACCCCGCTCCCCAGTTACCCCCCCCTCCCCCCGCCTCAATACAATATTCCCCATGTCATTAAGCTTACTCCTCCCAATTGTCACTGCTCCTTTGTCTTCTTGCTCGATACGCCCCATGTTCAATATTCCCCATGCTCGATATTCCGCCCGATCGATGCCCACACCCCCTCCCCCTCCCTGCCGAACTCAATACTTCCCTCTACCCCCCCCCCCCCCCCCCCCGCCCCGCCGATATTCCCCCTGCTCAAAACTCTCCCTGCTTGTCGCTGCTCAATATTCCCCTTCCCCCTCCCTCGCCCCTGCTCATATACCCTCTGTTCAACAGACTGCCCACAACAGAAAGAAGCACTTGTTCTGAGGGAGGGGGTGCCAAAAGGAATCTTTCCCCTACCACAGCTAAAGACCACGTGCACAAGCACACACACACACAAAGATCCACAGTCCACAGACAGCCAGGGGGTGTATAGGACAAGGGGAGAGGGGAGGGGAGTATCAAAAAGGGTGAGTATTGAAAAGGGTGAGTATTGACAAGGGTGAGTATTGAATAGGGTGAGTGTTGAAAAGGGTGAGTATTGAAAAGGGTGAGTATTGAACATGGGATCTATCACTACGGGGGACATATCGACCTGACCCCTTGGAAGTTTCCCCCCCCCCCCTCTCTCCCAAACACCCTCTCAAGTTTTATTACACCTCGCGATCCCACCCCCACCCCCACCCCATCACCATCGCTCTTCCCATTCTTCTAAAATTTATGCCGGAAGAGCCTATGGTAATCCTACAGGGACCATAAACAATCGCAACCACAACGTGCGTTACGTGAGAGGTGGGGATGGGGGGAATGGGAATGGTGGGCTTTGTTTTGACGGGGTCACGTGAAAGATCGGTTGAACCACCTGTCACGATTTGATCAATTTATTTCCCTTTTTTTTTTTTTTTTAAATCCTGGCGCACTTCGGCAGCATTCACAACTGCTTTTAAAGCTGGCAGGCAACGTTTCTCTTTGTCTGTCCGTCCGTCCGTCCATCCGCCTCTCTCTCCTCTCTCTTTCTGTCACTGCGCACTTCTGTGTTGTGTGTGATGTGTGTTGTGTGTGTGTGTGCGCGCGCGCGCGGGTGTGCGCACGCATATCTTTCTATGTGTGTGTAAGAGCGCGTGTGTGTGCGTTTGCGTGTGTGTGTGTGTGTGAGAGAGAGAGAGGGAGATGGTGGGGTGGATTCAAGGCGAGAATGAAATGAATTTCATTGCCGTGAGCGGCGCTGGGCTTTGTGAGGATTTAATGGTGTATGGCAAAGGAAACAGTCTAGACAGCAGCAGCGGGATGCGCGGCGTGCAAAACTTCACCTCCAAACGCAGCCATGCGGCCGGCCATCCGTCCATCCATTGCAGGGATAGCTTACGAACACTGGCTGTGCGGTGAACGAGGGCATAGCCTGTTCCCTGTGTGCAGAAAAAAATTAATGATGACAACAGCTTCGGGCTTTTGCATTGCATTGCCTGTTTTCCGTTGATTTCCTGCGCGCACCGTGTGTGAGCAGGGTGATGCGTTTGGCCCTGTGTGTGTGTGTGTGTGTGTGTGTGTGTAAGCCTGGTGAGAAATATATTTCTTGTCTTTAGTTCTGTGTGTGTGTGCGCGCGCATGCGTTTAGGTGTGTGTGTGTGTGTGTGTGTGTGCGCGCGCGCGCGCGCGCGCGAGCACGCGCGCGCGTGTGTGAAACGCAGTAGGATTTGGTTCTTTGCTGCTCCGCGTGTAAGCGTGCAAACGCGCATGCGCGCGTCATCATCATCATCATCATTGATATCATATATCATCATCATTGATATCATTGTTATTGTTATTATCGTTATTATTCTTATTGTATTATTACTATTATTATTATTATCATTATTGTTGTGTTCATGTTTAACAAAATTTGTGGGATGCTTGCAAGATTATTTCCATTAGGGGGAAAAAAAAACAGGTTAAAACATCCAAAAAAAAAAAATCCCAGTTGTGATCAACTTCAACGAAAACAAAGAAAGAAATAAAAGAAGCAGAAAAAAAAGAAAAAAGAAAAACACTGTACTGACCGAGGACGCAATTTCCATCAATACATTAAAGACTCGTGCGCGTGTGGTTTGCGTCCCTTTCCAATGGTTGGTTTGATTTCTCAATGCTGCATCCTTCATTGACGTATTCGCACAGTCTGCCTGAAATCATTCCAGCCAAGAATTGACCAAGAGAAAAAGGGGTTCGGGAAGAGACGGGGCAGGGGAGGGAGGAAAAGGCTGGGGAGAAGAGGGGGCTGGCGGGGAACGGAGGTGGAGCGGGTGGTGGGAGTCAGGGAGGTTGGTGTTGAGAGGGGTAGGGGAGGGGTAGATTTTGTGAGTATAATTATAATATGCACGCGCACAGCTTTGGGGAACAAGAGCAAAGGTCAAACAATAGATCAGGAAAGTGTGTGTGTGTGTGTGTGTGTGTGTGTACGCGCGTGGGTGCATGAGCATGCGTGTGTGCGTGTGTGTGCATGGGGACAAATTGGAGAATGCAGAGGCGGTGTGGTGGCTTACATGTAGAACAACATACATCATGTTGCCTGATACTCGGTCTGCTTCCCTGGGGCATGCGAGTCTTAAAGAGTGTTAGCGCGCGCGTGGTCTTTAGCTATTGTGTGAGAAAGATTTCCTTTCTTTCCCCTCTCTCTCTCCCCAGAGCAAGAGTTTCTTTCTGTTGTGGGCGTGTGAGTATTGAGCAGGGAGGGGGAGTGGGAGGGGGGGGGAGGGGGTATTGAGCAGGGGAAATATTGGACAGGGGGAGCACGGGGAGTATCAAGCAGCGACAAGTAAAGGGAGCATTGAGCAGGAGGAGTCTGGAGCAGGGGAGTATCTATCTCGGGGAGCATCGAGTGAGGGAAGTATCAATACTCTCCCCTTAGTTTGATCTTACGGGGGTGTGTGTGTGTGTGGGGGGGGGGGGGGGGGGGGGGAGGGGTTGTGGGAGCAAACACGTGTTCTGATAGTCTTTTCTTTTTTCTTTTCCAAGAGACGCTTTTGATCAGCTGATTGAGGAGCTGACAGACGCACAACTAGAAAACAGTGCGCAAAGACCTCAATGTCATAGCAGCATGTGTGTCTCTCGCTTATGAATAAACTCCGGTACACCTCAAAACGGGACCAAAGCAATGATAAAAAGAACAAAGAAGAAAGAAACCCAGCGAAAATAGAACCCTAGCCATGTTAGTCAACATCTCTCTCTCTCTCTCTCTCTCTCTCTCTCTCTCTCTCTCTCTCTCTCTCAATGACAAAGAATTTATTGGCAATAGCTCTTTCGGCTCTAATGTCAAGGAAGCGCAAATAGAAATCAAAATGCAGAATTATATCTGGCGACAACCGAAGATAAAGGCAAAATCAAACAGCTTTGCAAAAACATACATTAGTACTGGGTTGTCATCTTCGACCAACCGACCTATGAGTCATCAATCGGCATTGGAGCCGAAAGAGCTATTGCCAATAAATTCTTTGTCATTGACGTTGTCATTGCCATTCTCTCTCTCTCTCTCTCTCCTCTCTCTCTACGAACCCTTCTTTCCTTCTTTCCCCGTTGGTTCGAAAAGAAAGAATAGAGAACATAACTTAACGCCCTCACCATTCATTCCTAATGGGCGTACCTATCTTTGAAGTCCTGCTTCGCTGGGTGAGGTTCCGATTTCGAACTCTCGGACACGCGTGATGGATTTGGCTGACCAAGAGTGGCTTTCAAACAACAGAACTGAATCCCAGTCCGCCTCTTGTAGTGTGTGTGTGTGTGTGTTCCGCTTCTTGTAGTGTGTGTGTGTGTGTGTGTGTGTGTGTGTGTGTGACTAGGGGTGGTGTTGGAGTTGGAATGCCGTGTGTGTGTGTGTGTGTGTGTGTGTGTGTGTGTGTGTGTGTGTGTGTGTGTGTGAACGCGCGCGCGCCTGTGTGTGTGTGTGTGTGTGTGTGTGTGTGTGTGTGTGTGTGTGTGTGTGTGATGTAGGGGAGTAGGGATTGTGATGTAGGGTGAGTTGAAAGGGGTCAGGGGGAGGTGGAGTGTCCATGCATCCTTGGGTACATGTGTAGCAGGGTAGGGGATGGGGAAGAGGGTGCATGCATGACGATGTGTTGTGTGTGTGTGTGGGGGGGGGGGGGGGGTGCAGGCGCGTGCACGTGCTCGTACGAGTGTGAGTCCGCGCGCGCTTGTGTGTGTGTTTGCGCGTGCACGTGCATGCATGTGTGTGCGCTTGCGCGCGCGCGCGTGTGTGTGCGTGCGTGTGTGTGTGTGTGCGAGCGCTTGCGTGTTTGTGTGAATGTGTGCTCGTGCGTGCATGTGTGTGTGTGTATGTCCACGCGCGCTCTGTGTGTGTGTGTGTGTGTGTGTGTGTGTGTGTTTCACACAGAACGAAATAAATTTCAGAGTCGAGCGTTCGAGTTCATGGCTGCTTTATGCTGAAAAGAAGAGGAAATGGTCTAGACACAAGCATAAGCAATCACGCGTGACACTGAACACATCACGCGTCGTGTTCCGTTTTCTGTCCTTCGTCTTTGATGTCAGGTAGGTAAAAGCGTATAAACAAAGTTGTACAAAATCATATTCGGCTTAACCCACTTTTTTTTTTTTTTATAATACATGCGGGGTGTGTGTGTGTGTGTGTGTGTGTGTGTGTGTGTGTGTGTGTGTGTGCTCTTGCATTATGTGTGGGGGTGGTGGGGGTGGTAGGCATGGAATGTTCCCTTTAAATCATTATTATATTGAAGCCCTGCCTTTTCTCTGTTGAATCAAAGCGTCCACGTTCTTTTTGCTTTTTTTTTTTTTTTTTCGTGTGTGTTTCTGGGTTTGTTTCTTTTTTCTTTTTTTTTTCTTTTTTTTGCGTCCATGGCTGAGTCTGAGTCTTTATTCAAAGCACTGGGACGTCTAAACTGACTTCTCTGTAAACATTTTTTTTGTTGTTGTTCTTTTTTGCCAATTGAATGTCAGCCTTTTGAGTGTGTATAGCGAGCGATGCGTGGGGCAATGAAGAATATACCCCCACCAGGTTTATTGCACGGAGTGCGCGCGTGTGTGTGCATGTGTGTGTGTGTGTGTGTGTGTGTGTGTGTGGTGTGTGGTGTGTGTGTGTGTGTTGTGTGTGTGAGTGTGTGTGTGTGTATGTGTGTGTGCGCGTGCGCGTGTGTGTGCGTGCATGCGTGCGTGTATGTGCGTGCGCGCGCGCGTGTGTGTGCGTGTGTGTGCTGCGTGAGTGCGTGCGCGTGGGTGTGTGTGTATGTGTGTGTGCGTGTGTGTGTGTGTGCGTGTGTGTGTGTATGTGTGTGTGTGTGTGTGTGTGAGCGCGGGCGCGCACTCGCGCGCGCGCGCGCGCGTGTGTGTGTGTGTGTGTGTGTGTGAGTATGTTTGTATGTGTGTGCGTATGCGTGTGCACGCGTATACTTGCATGCGTGGGTATGTTTATACGTGGGTGTGAATGTGCGTACGTGAATGTGCACACGTATACCCACACGCGCCTGCGCATTTGTGTGTGTGTGTGTGTGTGTGTGTGTGTGTGTGTGTGTGTGTGTGTGTGTGAGGGGGGGATGGGTGGGTGGAGGGGAGTTGGTGGATGAATAAAAGTGAAACTTAAAACTCAACTCGCAGTCTGTGTGCTCTTAACATTTTACTTTCTCCAGAGCTCAACACTGTACTTACTACCACAAGAAAACAAGGGTCAGGGGGTGAGGGCGAAGTGAGCTAGAAGAGGAAGGAGGGAAGAGAGTCCGGAAATTGTGCTCTCCCCCCCCCCCCCCCTCGCCAACCCCCACACCCACCCGTGTCCCTTTCCTCCAAGAAATTAAACTGAGGATGGCGATGGTGTGGCTGATAAATGGAATGAGCTTAGTGGCTAGCCAGGAATCTGGAGGGAAACGTTAAATGCAGAAATGTAAGTTATTCCTACACTTCTATTTGACGACCAAATCCACTACTGTCAGTCTTCCCCGTGGAAAGGCGAGCAATGGGGTATGAGGGGGAATTTGAAAAATGGTTGATAAAGCTCCGCCCAAAAAAACGTTGGCAAACGAATCACAAGACTAAACACGACGCGTTTCGACCTCTTAGGTCTTCATCAGGCAAGAGACGCAACACTCAGGACAACGAAAATGAACGAGCAGTCACTTCGTTTGTCAACGTTTTGGGGGGGGGGGGGGGGGGGGGGGCGGAGCTATATCATTGATGTTTCAAATTTGTTTAGATTTCGGCCTGCAGTCGCCTTTCTGTGCAACTAGATCTAAGTCTGAGGGGAAGTTGGAGAAGGTGATGATGATGGATGGGGAATAGGGGAAGGGGGGGGGGGCGATGGGGATAAAAATTGGGAGGATCAAAAGCAGAACGGGAAGCCGGTTAAAACCAGAAACTTTCGCACGGCTGGTCGACCGTCCTGTCGTCTGCCATGGCTCTGTTGTTTGTCCGTCGAGACGACGAAGACCATCTAGTCATCCTGGGATCGG
This sequence comes from Conus canariensis, assembly GCA_033310375.1. NCBI lineage: Eukaryota > Metazoa > Mollusca > Gastropoda > Neogastropoda > Conidae > Conus > Conus canariensis. The sequence goes on from CM065720.1 coordinate 35,866,183, forward strand.
GGGTGAGTGCGTAGATGGCTGGTCAGGCCTATATGCGCCCGGAAAGATCTATCACTGTATGGACAGGGGATGCTGACGGCAGTTGGAGATCTGTTGACACTGGTCTTCCTGATCATCCTGCGCTGCTCAGCTGCAGCAATTCTGTTACTTTGACAGGTTTCTGCACCATTGCGGACAACTGATGGCCACCCGTCTCAGTCTGCTCCCATGTTGTGTGGCTGATGCTGAAGGCCTTCAGGGAAGATTTGAGGTTGTCTTTGAAACGCTTCTTCTGGCCTCCATGAGAGCGTTTTCCTTGTTGTAGTTCGCCAAACAATAGTTTCTTTGGCAGCCGATGGTCTGCCATACGAACTACATGACCTGCCCAGCGAAGCCGTGACTGCATCAGGATGGTGAAGATGCTAGGCAGGCCAGCACAAGTGAGGACTTCAGTGTCCGGAATCTTATCTTGCCACTTAATGCCCATGAGTCTTCTGAGGCAGGTAGTGTGGAAATGGTTCAGTTTCCTGGCGTGACGCTGGTAAACCGTTCATGTTTCACAGCCATAGAGCAGTGTGGTGAGAACTATGGCCCGATACACCTTTGTCTTTGTTCTTTAGGGTGATGCCTCTCCTGTTCCATACGTTCTTGTGGAGTCTGCCAAAAGCGGCACTAGCATTGGCGAGCCGGGCATTCACCTCATCGTTGATGACAACGTTTCTGGACAGAGTGCTGCTTAGGTAGGTGAACTCATCCACCGCGTTCAGTTGCTGTCTACATGCCGCATGGACTGTTCTGGAACTACAAGAGTCTGCAGTTCACAAGGGACCTGTGTCACGATTTTGCTTCTTTGTTTAGATTATTAATGTTGATTTTTGTACTCCCAGTTCTTATAGAACAGGGAGTACTTTAGAATGGGAACGAAATGTGTGTGTGTGTGTGTGTGTGTGTGTGTGTGTGTGTGTGTGTGTGTGTGTGTGTGTGTGTCCGTCCGTCCGTCCGTCCGTGGTCAAAATGTGTTCCACTCGCTCCAGACAAAACTACTGGGCCGATCTTTCTGAAAATTTGTAAGTATGCTCATTATGGGTCACGGATGATGCCCGATGTTTTAGTTTACCCCGTTAAAGCCGTTACTAACGGCTGTAACGGCCTGTAACGGTTTTTCTTCTTTATGGAATATCTCAGAAAGTATGCGGCCGATCTTTCTGAAAATGTGTAGGTATGTTCATTATGGGTCACGAATAATGCCCGATGTTTTAGGTTACCGTTATAGCCGTTACTAACAGCTGTAACGGCCTGTAACAGTTTTTCTTCTTTATGCAATATCTAAGAAAGTACCTGGCCGATCTTTGTGAAAATTAGAAGGTATGTTCATTATGGGTCACGAATAATGCCCGATGTTTTAGTTTACCGTTATAGTCGTTACTAACGGCTGTAGCGGCCTGTAAAGTTTTTTCTTGTTTATGGAATATCTAAGAAAGTACTTGGCTGATCTTTGTGAAAATTAGCAGGTATGTTCATTATGGGTCACGGACGATGCCCGATGTTTTAGTTTACCCCGTTATAGCCGTTACTAACGGCTGTAACGGTTTTTCTTCTTTATGGAATATCTCAGAAAGTACTTGGCCGATCTTTGTGAAAATTAGCAGGTATGTTCATTATGGGTCACGAATAATGCCCGATGTTTTAGTTTACCGTTATAGCCGTTACTAACGGCTGTAACGGCCTGTAACGGTTTTTCTAGTTTATGGAATATCTCAGAAAGTACTTGGCCGATCTTTATGAAAATTAGCAGGTATTTTCATTATGGGTTACGGATGATGCCCGATGTTTTAGTTTACCGTTATGGTCGTTACTAACGGCTATAACGGCCCATAACGCTTTTTCTTGTTTATGGAATATCTGAGAAAGCACTTTGTCGATCTTTCTGAAAATTTGTAGGTATGTTCATTATGGGTCACGGATAATACCCGATGTTTTAGTTTACGGTTTTTCTTTTTTATGGAATGTCTCAGAAAGTACTTGGCCGATCTTTCTGAAAATTTGTAGGTATGTTTATTATGGGTCACGGATGATTCCCTACGTTTTGGTGTACCGTTATACTGTTACTAACGGCTATAACGACCCATAATGGTTTTTCTTTTTTATGGAATATCTCAGGAAGTACTTGGCCGATCTTTCTGAAAATTTGTAGGTATGTTCATTATGGGTCACGGATGATGCCCGATGTTTAAGTTTACCGTTATAGCCGTTACTAACGGCTATAACAGCCCCTAACGGTTTTTCTTCTTCATGGAATATCTCAGAAAGTACGTGGCCGATATTTCTGAAAATTTGTAGGTATGTTCATTATGGGTCACGGATGATGCCCGATGTTTAAGTTTACTGTTATAGCCGTTACTAACGGCCTACAATGGTTTTCTTCTTTATGGAAAATCTCAGAAAGTTCTTGGCCGATCTTTCTGAAATGTGTAAGCAAGTTCATTATAGGTCACAGATGATGGCCGATGTTTACCAGAATAGCCATTACTAACGGTTACACCAGCCCAAGATGTTTTTTCCTCTTTATGGAATATCTCACACGTATTCAGGATAAACTGGGAGTACGTTTATATGCTTTGCATCTTGTTTGGGTTTGTTTTTTTTCATTTTTCTGGCACCGTTATTTCCTTTTATCAAATAAACATATTTCCTCGGGGTCTGACGGAAAGCGATTCAGATCGAGCGGTAGTGATTATAGTACTGCTTATTTTTTCATTTTCTTTCTTTTTTTTTTTTCTTTTTGCTGTCCCATCTTTTGTGCCACCTCAGTGGCAGTGCACTTACGCCGCTCATTCCGACACCCTGTCCACAGCCTGGCCCGGCCGGCCCTAGACCCGCCACCGGCGATCTACAGGGAGCAGTCAAGTCGTCAGGAGGCAACCCACCGGTGCAGACACTGCACTGCTGCTGAGTCACTTCGGTGGTGTTCAGTGGTGCCTGTTCTGATCCAACATAAGCAGGACACCACCTACTGAGCCCACTACTGACAACAATAATTGCTTTGTCGCGGAGTCGGCGTGAGTGAGCTCTCCCTCTGAAGGGCGCCACCTCGTCCGTCCAGCGACAACCCCCATGGACTCGTCGATACCGGAATCAAACCAAGGCCACAGACGTGAAGAAACTGAGGTCACCATGAGAGCAAGGCATGAAGGGCCACAGAATTTGCTGATCACAGAGAACAAGGATGATTTCCATCCTGGTCTGAAACTGCATGACAGGGGTGTACACTACGCTTACTTACATAATTATCCTGGAGTCAACCAGGCCCGAGACATTCAGGCACCTGCAGTGTTGGTCAGGAAATTTTAGCAACACTCTCAGAGATGTATCCATTAAGTGGTCCAAGTCTTCCCAACGGAGCCGGTAGCAAACTCAGCTCTAGATAGGTCGCTCGGGGCAGACAAATCCCACATGGCTCTGTTGGGAATCGAACCCTCGACCTCACAGCCGGGATCTTGCATTTTTTCATGATCCATCCTCCCTTCTCTCTCTCTCTCTCTCTCTCTCTCTCTCTCTCTCTCTCTCTCTCTCTCTGTCTGCATGCGTGCTTGCGTACGTGCCTGAGCGCACGAGCTTGTGTGTGTGTGTGTGTGTGTGTGTGTGTGTGTGTGTGTGTGCTGTGTGTGTGTGTGTGTGTGTGTGTGTGTGTGTGTGTGTGTGTGTGTGTGTGTGTGTGTGTGAAGCATTTAACACATTTATCCTATTTTTGTTTCTACGCCCTCCCCCTGACATTTGCTGTGTTGGTTCAGTTGTTTCTTTGTATGCTTGAGTTTAAAACATTGTTTCGTATTTTCATTCTTCTTTTGAATTCATTGATTTTTTTTTTCTGAGGGCCGAATGATAAAAAAAAGAAAAAACAAAAAGAAAAGAAACACACACACACACACACACACACACACACACACACACACACACACACACACACACACTATTCATTTTTTGCCCTTAAAAGATCTTTCGTTCGTTCGTTTTCTTGGTCGGTCAGTTGGTCTGTGTGTCTGTCTGTCTCTCTTTCTTTCTGTCTGTCTCTCTGGGTTTTTTTTTTAAACAAACAAACGAACACACGAAAAACCGTCTTTTGTGTTTCCAAGTGTTTATCAGTATGGCTCGACCACGGCTTTTCTTTCTTTTTTTTTCCTCCTCTGAGGTCAGCCTACAAGACTTTCGCTCCATCCTCCTCCCGTCCTTCCTCTCCTCCATCCTACTGTCCTTCCTTCCTTCTTTCTTTTCCGCAGTCTCCCGTGGCTAGGGCGTGTCAAAAGAAGCGAAACGTAAAGTGCCTTTGTTTGTTGATAGTCTTTTATTTCTTCTGCTTTTCTTGTCTTCTGGGTTTTTTTTTTTAAACCCTCTCTTTTCTTTACTCGTTGAATTGCCGAGGCTACTGATGGTCCCTCGAGCGAAGGGCTTTCGTTAACTCTCTAAGTGGTCATCATGTCTCCTGTCTTGATGCTTTTCTTGTCGATGCGGGTGGTTGTTCTGGTGGTCTTTGGCCGTGTTCTTCCGGTTCTTGGCGTTCTGTTTCTTCTTCTGGTTTCTTCTTATGGTTGTTGTTTCTCTTCTTCTTGTTGATGTCTTTTGTGTGTTCTGCTGATTGTTATTGGGTTTTTTTTTGGTCTGGTTTGTTGGTGTTCTTGTTGTTCTTGTTTTTATTGTCGTTACTTTTTATTGCTGATTGTTACTGTTGTGACTGTAATTTTCATTTTCGTCCTCGTCTTCGTCCTCTTCTTCGTCTTCTTTCTCTTTTTCTTCTCCTCCCCCCCCCCCCCCCCCCCCCCCCCCCCCCCCCCCCCCACATCCCCCCTCCCCCTCCCCGCCTCTTCATCTTCATCTTGCTTTCTGACCTTCCAAGTCCTTCAGCCCTCTTCGTTTTTCTTCATTTCTTGGTTTGTTTGGTGTTTTTTTCTTATTTTGTTCCTCTCTGTTTGTCTTTTTGCCTGTCTTTCTTTGAAATGGTCGCGTTCTGGCGGTCTAATATCTGCATGCCTCTCTTGCAAAGCATTCATCCGGCAGTTTTCGGTCTGTTTCCCTGTCGTCCAGTCTGTCTGTATGGCGGTCTGTTTCCCTGTCGCCCAGTCTTCTGTATGGCGGTCTGTTTCCCTGTCGTCCAGTCTGTCTGTATGGCGGTCTTCTTCCTGTCGCCCAGTCTGTCTGTATGGCGGTCTGTTTCCCTGTCGTCCAGTCTGTCTGTATGGCGGTCTTCTTCCTGTCGCCCAGTCTGTCTGTATGGCGGTCTGTTTCCCTGTCGTCCAGTCTGTCTGTATGGCGGTCTTCTTCCTGTCGCCCAGTCTGTCTGTATGGCGGTCTGTTTCCCTGTCGCCCAGTCTGTCTGTATGGCGGTCTTCTTCCTGTCGCCCAGTCTGTCTGTATGGCGGTCTTCTTCCTGTCGCCCAGTCTGTCTGTATGGCGGTCTGTTTCCCTGTCGTCCAGTCTGTCTGTATGGCGGTCTTCTTCCTGTCGCCCAGTCTGTCTGTATGGCGGTCTTCTTCCTGTCGCCCAGTCTGTCTGTATGGCGGTCTGTTTCCCTGTCGCCCAGTCTGTCTGTATGGCGGTCTTCTTCCTGTCGCCCAGTCTGTCTGTATGGCGGTCTTCTTCCTGTCGCCCAGTCTGTCTGTATGGCGGTCTGTTTCCCTGTCGTCCAGTCTGTCTGTATGGCGGTCTTCTTCCTGTCGCCCAGTCTGTCTGTATGGCGGTCTTCTTCCTGTCGCCCAGTCTGTCTGTATGGCGGTCTTCTTCCTGAAACCCTTCTTACCAATGTGTCCATCTGACGGTCTTCTATCTTCAGTTCCTCCCTTCCAGTCGGTCAGTCTGACGGCCTTCTATCTGCATGTCTTCTTCCAGTCAGTCAGTCTGACGGTCTTCTATCTGCATGTCTTCTTCCAGTCGGTCAGTCTGACGGTCTTCTGTCTGCATGTCTTCTTCCAGTCGGTCAGTCTGACGGTCTTCTGTCTGCATGTCTTCTTCCAGTCGGTCAGTCTGACGGTCTTCTATCTGCACGCCTTCTTCAAGTCAGTCAATCTTACGGTCTTCTATCTGCATGCCTTCTTCAAGTCAGTCAGTCTGACGGCCTTCTATCTGCATGCCTTCTTCAAGTCAGTCAATCTTACGGTCTTCTATCTGCATGCCTTCTTCAAGTCAGTCAATCTTACGGTCTTCTATCTGCATGCCTTCTTCGAGTCAGTCAGTCTGACGGCCTTCTATCTGCATGCCTTCTACCGGTAAGTCAGTCTGACGGTCTTCTATCTGCGTGCCTTCTACCGGTCAGTCAGTCTGACGGTCTTCTATCTGCACGCCTTCTTCAAGTCAGTCAATCTTACGGTCTTCTATCTGCATGCCTTCTTCAAGTCAATCCATTTGACGGTCTTCTATCTGCATGTTTTCTTCAGGTCAGTCCATATGGCGGTCTTCTGTTATGTTGTATTGTACAGAATTGTACTGGATTGCATTTGCATTACATTACATTGCATTATATGAAATTGTTTTGTGTTATATTGCATTGTGTTGTATTGCATTTCTTTTGATTTTGTGTTGCATTAGACTGCTTGAATCGAGAACTGATTGCATTTGAATTAGATTACTACTGAAATCGTTATATTACATCGATTACATTGCATTGTATTTGGAAGTTTTGACACTGAAGTATATTCATGTGAATATATTGTGTTGTATTGTGCCGTACTGCATTGCACTGGATTGGTTCGAATTGTGTGTGTATGTGTGTGTGTGTGTGGTGCGTGCGTGGCGTGCGTGCGTGCGTGTGTGTGTGTGTGTGTGTGTGTGTGTGTGTGTGTGTGTGTGTGTGTGTGTGTGTGTGTGTTGTTGTTGTTGTTGTTGTTGTTGTTGTTGTTGTTTTGTATTGAAATCGATTGGTTTGCATTTTATCTGGAATTCATTGCACTAAATGGCATTGTTATAAGTTGTAATGTTCTGTGTTCAGTTCTGTTTCATTGCATTATGTTGTGTTATGCTTCGTTTTGCAAAATTCCATTTATTGTTTTGCCTTGCGTTCCTTGCACTGCCTCGTATCATAATGCACTGTAATGTACTGGGTTGCATTTCAAATTGATGACATGAATTGTATTGGTTTAATTTGTGTTGTGTGTGACATGCCATGATGCATTGCGCTATATCGTGTTCTATCGTGTCCTGTCACACTTCACAGTATCTCAACTCGTGGCGTTGTACTGCGCTGTGTGACATGTTGCTGTGCAGTGTAACAGTGCAATATGCTCTAATGTTTCCCTTACTGTTCACCACTGACATATTTCGACACAGGAACGTGGAATTGTAAGGCTATGGAGACACACTTTCTTTCTTTTGTTCTTACTATGAAACTTTTTTTTTAACTTTGAATTAGGGAATCTTTGGCAAGAAGCAACTCCGTTAATTTTCATGCTGGATCATTGAGAGAGATCCTGGCAAGACCGATCCCAGCATCAATGGATCCGCAGGTCCATAAATTCTGTACTCGATGTGTTTCTAAATCTTACTAATTGTATCCTTTTTTTTAACCCAAATCTGCTGGGTTCATGTTCATCAGGTTGTGTGTGTGTGTGTGTGTGTGTGTGTGTGTGTGTGTGTGTGTGTGCGTGTGTGCGTGTGTGCGTGCGTTAAGGTGCTTCATCACAGAAATCGTACTTTCCTTGTAGATCTTTCTTTGCAGTTGATTTCATACCTAGTGCATTAATCGTAATGCACATATCTGTGACTTAACGACAAAAGTGCCGAAAATAAACGTAAGTGATCTTTTGGGGACTGCTGTAAGGATACGGTGGTGCTGTTAGCGTAGGGGGCCACACGCGCACTTCCTCAGTGTCCACAGTATGCACGTGTCACTGCTTCATGAACGCGGTTTCTGGGAGTGAGACTATCATGGTTTGAAACGGTCCGTCCACACCCCACTGAATCTTGGTTTAACACGGGGGAGCGGATTCCATGCTGCAACGACCCGATGTGTCAATAAGACGGTCCCTTTCCAATGACCCCTTTGTGGAAGGGTAAGACCATCTTGCTATCATTATCATCAATATCATCACCATTATTATTTTAACTCACATTGTCTCCTTCCCAACGGCCTCGCTTTAATTCAACGCTCATCTTGCGTCCAAGTGTTGTCACGTGTCTGGTCGTCAGCTGGGTGTGTCTGTCTCCTCTGTCTGGTCGTCAGCTGGGCGTGTCTGTCTTGCACTGTGTCCTCTGTCTGGTCGTCAGCTGGGCGTGCCTGTCTTGCACTGTGTCCTCTGTCTGGTCGTCAGCTGGGCGTGCCTGTCTTGCACTGTGTCCTCTGTCTGGTCGTCAGCTGGGCGTGCCTGTCTTGCACTGTGTCCTCTGTCTGGTCGTCATCTGGGCGTGCCTGTCTTGCACTGTGTCCTCTGTCTGGTCGTCAGCTGGGCGTGCCTGTCTTGCACTGTGTCCTCTGTCTGGTCGTCAGCTGGGCGTGCCTGTCTTGCACTGTGTCCTCTGTCTGGTCGTCAGCTGGGTGTGTCTGTTCCTCTGTCTGGTCGTCACTGGGCGTGCCTGTCTTGCACTGTGTCCTCTGTCTGGTCGTCATCTGGGCGTGCCTGTCTTGCACTGTGTCCTCTGTCTGGTCGTCAGCTGGGTGTGTCTGCCTTTCCTCTTCTGGTCGTCATCTGGGCGTGCCTGTCTTGCACTGTGTCCTCTGTCTGGTCGTCAGCTGGGCGTGCCTGTCTTGCACTGTGTCTCTGTCTGGTCGTCAGCTGGGCGTGCCTGTCTTGCACTGTGTCCTCTGTCTGGTCGTCATCTGGGCGTGCTGTCTTGCACTGTGTCCTCTGTCTGGTCGTCACTGGGCGTGCTGTCTTGCACTGTGTCCTCTGTCTGGTCGTCATCTGGGCGTGTCCTGTCTTGTCACTGTGTCCTTGTTGGTCGTCATCTGGGCGGTCGCTGCCTGGTTTGTCTGGTCGTCCTGGCGTGCCTGTCTTGCAGTCCATGTGTGCTAGTGCCTCTTACATCGCTTGCTTGCTTTATCCCGTCCCCGCTCACCCCGACCGCCACCCTCCGTCATTTCTCCGTCCTCGCCCGGGTATGCCTCTACTCGGCTCATGTCCTTGCTGATCAGTCACGCACACACACACAACACACACACACACACACCACACACACACACACACACACACACACATACACACGCACGTACGCACGCGCGCGCGCACATACACACACACACGCACACACACACGCGCACACACACACACACACACACACACACACACACACACACACACACACCACACACAACGGATGACAGACAGACAGACAGAGTCCTATCCTCCCCCAACCCACCATCCCACTCTCCCTGACACAGGGAGGGAAGAAGAAGAAGAAGAAGAAGGAGAAGGAGAAGAAGAAGAAGATGTAGACAAATCACTGATGCTCATGCGCAAGAAGCGCTCGGCACTCCGCCCCCCAAGTAGCACTGAAACATATCCGTTTTGCGTAGGTGACATGGGGCGTCAAGTTTTTCAACTGTCTCTTCAATCGACCTTACTTTTTTTTTTATCATTCACCTGCACTGAAGAGAAACATAAACAAATGTGACCTACATGTTTCTCTTACATTTGCATTTAAAAGAAGGCGGTTGTTGTTTTTTTCCTTACCGCTTCGTCTATTCGTCGTTATCGTTGGCTCTAAGCCAGAGATGTTATGACTAAGCAAAATATTCAAGAAGCCAATATTGCTCGCTCTCTCTCTCTCTCTCTCTCTCTCTCTCTCTCTCTCTCTCTCTCTCTCTCTCTGTCCGCTCGCGCATGCGTACGCATGAACACACACACACACACACACACACACACACATACACACATACACACACATACAATCACACACATACACGCGCGCGCTTTCGCACGCTCACTCACACACGTACACACACACTGACTTACTCGCACACTCATACAGAGAGAGAGAGAGAGAGAGGAGAGGGAGGATGGTGGTTGGATGGAGACGGAGACAGAAGACGGGTTAGGCGAACACTGACGTGTTATTTGCCAATCTGAATGTGGATGAGCCCGAGTGGGTGGTGTATCTGTGTGTGTGTGTGTGTGTGTGTGTGTGTGTGTGTGTGTGTGTGTGTGCGCGCGCGCGCGCGTCCATGTGTGTGTGTGTGTGTGTGTGTGTGCGCAGGCCCCGCGTGCGCCTGCTTGCTTGATCATGAGAGAGAGAGGGAGTATGTATGTGCGTACGTGCGTGCATATATGCGTGCGTGTGTGTGAATGTGTGAGTGTGTGTGTGTTTATGCGTGCGCGTGTGTATCTATATGTGTGCGTGTGTGTACATGCATTACGCTTTTGCACCCGTGTTTGTGTGTGTGTGTGTGTGTGCGCGCGCGCGCGCGTGTGTGCGTGTATAAACATGCGTGGGTCTGTGTGCGTTCATGCATGTTTATATGCGCTTTCGCTCCCGTGAGTGTGTGTGTGTGTGTTCATGTGTGTGTTGTGTTTTTTTTTTTTTTTTTTTTTTTTTTGGGGGGGGGGGGGGTGTTCATGTGTGTCTGTGCCTGTGTGTGTGTCTGTGTATGCGCTTGTGCGTGCGCGTGTAAAAACATATATGCTTTTTTTTTTTTCTCCCAGTTACACGGCTTCTCCCTTGCTTGCATCTTTAACTTTCATCTCCGCAGACAAACCCACAGTCACCAACACTGGCCACCCACACACAAGCTCATCTCTTATTCATGGCGGAAAACCGGAGGTTTGGATGCTGAAGATGATTCACCAGAAGGTCAAAGGAAGCCACTGACCCACTGACCTGACAAGCTGTAGTTGGTCCACTATGACTTCAACAGAGGCCAAGAGGAAGGATAAGGAAAGGAGAGGGGTGGTGGTGGTGGTGGTGGTGAAAAAGAGAGTGGTGGTGGTGGAAGTCAGTCATAAAGGGAAGGGGGGGGGGGGGGGGGCTCAGAAGAGAAAGCGACAAGCACGTATGCGGTTGGAAGTGCCTGACAAGCTGACCTGTCTCCGACCCCCGGAAGTTATTTGACACCTGTTTCGACGAAGCGTTGAGCGATCAGGGAGTGAGTTGAACGGGTCAGTCACCTCTGTACGTTCACACAGTACTGACTAGAGCCACGTCGACAGCCACCTCAAGCGGGCTTATATATTATATATATATATCCCATGAGGAAGACCAAATGAGGTCGAAATATTGGGAAATATTCGACGTGATTGTTGTTTAGTTCTTTGTTTGGATGTTTATATATATATATATATATATATATATATATATATATATATATATATATATACACTGCTCAAAACAATTTTAGAGCCAGTTGAAAACATTCACACACAATTCAACCGAAAAACAAAATAACTTCTTCAAACAATTTAATTGAAAATTCATCTATGGAATGATACAATGACATCAGAAATAAACGAATAACAGCTGCTCAAAAACAACTTCATGGGCTTAATTGATGAACACCTTCATTTCAGAAATCGGAACAGTCAATTCAAATGACAATCAATGTCAATATTCAGTATGGCCACCATTAGCGCGGATACAAGCTAGACATCTTTGTTTCATAGAGTCCACAAGCTCCTGAGAGTCAGCTGGGGGATGTTCCACTCCTGTTGCAAGAAGTCGAAGAGCTGGCCCAGGTTCACTGCTGGAGGGTGGTTCTCGTGAAGCAGGCGCCCCAGAACGTCCCAGGCGTGCTCGATCAGGTTAAGGTCAGGCGAGGACGCTGGCCAGTCGAGGCGGTTGACCTGCTGCTCCTCCAAGAAGACGTTTACCACCCTGGCACGGTGGGGACGGGCGTTGTCGTCCTGGAGGATGGCGTCAGGGCCCAGGGCTTGCAGGGCAGGCAGGACCAGAGCCTGAAGAGTATTGTCCCCATACCCCACATCAGTTAGGTTGCCTTCAACTCGGTACAGGGGGGTTCTGAAGCTCCTTCCTATGCCACCCCACACCATGATAGACCCCCCCCCCCCCCCCCCCCCCGCCATACGGTCCCGTTCAATTATGTTGACTTCTTGGTAGCGTTCCCCCATCCACCTCCAGACACATATGCGACCATCGTGGAAGAGCCGAGCAAAACGCGACTCGTCAGAAAACATCACCCGGGCCCAATGCTGCCTCGTCCAGGCCACATGAGCTCGGCACCAGGTCAGTCGTGCCCTACGGTGAGCCGCCGTCAGCACAGGTCGAACAGCTGACCGTCTTGCTCGGAGGTTAACTTCTGGTTTCGAACAATTTGGTCGGAAATGTTGACGTTCGCTGCAGCACGCAGTTGTCGCCTGAGGTTGTTTGCAGTGGCAGTTCTTTGTCTCAGCGCCGTCAGAACCAGCAGTCTGTTCTGCTGTCTGGTGATGGACCCTAGGCCGGCCAGACCGTCTTCGTTCAGCAGTACTACCGGTGGCGTTGAAGCAGTCACGAAGTCTTTGGATGACAGCATGATGCCCTTGAAGGCGACAACCAACTTTTCTGACGCCTACACCTTCTTGAAGCCAAGCAACAGCCCTTCCCCGGTCAGTGTCATTTAATCTCCGTCTTGGTGGCAAGGTTAAAAACACCCCCCCCCCAAAAGCGGCTTTTTTATACCCACTGGTCAGCAAAACCGGTTGCCATGTGTTCAGTAAAGGCACGACTTGCACGTGCAATGCGGTTTGCAGTCAGCCCAACTCTGCTGCCTCAGCTATGCACTCCCAAACCGCGACCATGTTTCGTGATATCGGTGTTCCTTTTGTGAACTCGTTCAACCCACTACACTCAGATTCAACTGAACACATGCCAAAACCAGTTTTGCATTAAGCAGTTGTCATACTTTCTGTGCAAAAATTGGACAAAAGCTTTTAATTCTATACACTAGGATGCGTTATCTAAACCATATGAAAAATGCAGGTGGCTCTCAAATTGTTTTGCGCAGTGTACATATATATATATAGAGAGAGAGAGAATAGAAGTAAAAAGTAAACAAGCAATGTAAAAAGTAAATCAGCAATGTGAACATATATAGTCCACTATTTCGAGCGGCTGCTTTTTTCCAAGGACAACAGACCTTACTGTTTATATATAATTATATATATAACGCTGACAATTAAGTAGTGGGGAAAAACAAGTGCAAATTAATAATTTTTCCATCATTATAATAATGACTTGGTAAACATTTGAAAAAAACAAACAAACTTGAAGATGAAGAAAAGGGAAAATATATATCATATATATGAACACCCTTTACTAGCTGCATGAGGGAACCGTCGTAAGTCCCTCTCGAAGACAGATCTATATGTATTGCCTGCTCTTAGGCCTTTCGTCCGCTGGATCGGACTCATCAGGGAGACACAGCTGATTGTGTCTATGCTCTTGGAGTCAAATAGAGACACACCACAGTCCATAATTCTGTGGTGTTCTCACCACCAAGCGTTGGAAAAAAAAATCCAACAGCACCCCCAAAGCAGCCAGCGAAAGGTAGTAAATAAAAGAAAACGAAAGTGTGGAGAGGAAAAAAGTTGCTGAAAAACTAAAAGCATTATGCAAACAGTATAAAATGTAGGGGACAACTTGGAGCCTATGCTTGAGGTTCCATTTAAGGATGCAAGGGAGATCAAAAGATGTGGAACAGTCTGAGTGGTCAGCTCTGCTGTTCTACAACCCAAGCATTGTCAGCGGCTAAGAATTATGCAGACCAACCTTTACTTGGATCTCCTAAGAGATGCAATCGCCCACTGATTGACCAAACAATATAATGCTGCACAATTAAGTAGTGGGGAAAAACAAGTGCAGGTTAACAATTCTTTCATCATTATAATAATGACTTGGCAAAGATTTGAAAAAAAAAATTGAAGATGAAGAAAATAGGAAAATTTATATCATAAATATGAAAACCCTTCACTAGCTGCATGAGGGAACCATCGTAATCCCTCTCGAAGACAGATCTATATGTATTGCCTGCTCCGAGGCCTTTCATCCGCTGGATCGGACTCATCAGGGAGACACGGCTGATTGTGTCTATGCTCTTGGAGTCAAATAGAGACACACCACAGTCCATAATTCTGTGGTGTTGTCACCACCAAGCGTTAAAAAAAATCCAATATATATATATATATATATATATTATTTTTCAATTCGCGTGCATGGTAACGCAAAGAGTGCACTTGCCTTGTCCATGATGTCCATGCAGCTGTCCAAGACAAAATGCGCGCACGGTTAATTTCAGAAAAGCAAGGAACCTTCGTTCGCAGTGCCATGTGTCATGGCAAGTTTGTCTACGGGATTAAAACGTTCAGTCTTCTTAGTTTCAAATAAACAAATTGCAAGACAAAACATGACGCATTTCGACCTCTTAGGTCTTCTTCAGGCAAGATAAACAATATTCAGGACAATGAAAACGAAGAACGAGCAATCACATATCTTCTTACATGAGGAACAATCAATGTTCCTACTGAATTTAGTTTTTACGAGCGTCTAATTCTTGTCTGTAGAAAAATGATGTATAGTCCGCAAAAGTTATAAATAGTTATTGTTATTCAAAGTATTACTTTTTTACATATTTTCCCGGGAAGATGATTCTATTTGGCAGTCTTCCTAGAATTAATTTTCATCCTTTGGTAAATGTTTAAAGTGATTCCAAATGGGTTTCACGGCAAACAGTTACATTCTTGGCCAATGACTGCAATATGTAATTCCGCTGATTTGTATGCTTTCATTTCGCCTCCATTTATGCTGTCCTATCTGCCAATTCACTCATTAACAGAAATACCACAACGTGATGGTATCTAGAAAAATGTATCTCTTGTTCCTTTTACAATCAGCTGAAGAAATGCAGTCTTTATTCCTATTTCATTATTTCCTTTCGGGCAACGAGGTTGAGGCACTGCAGAGCGCATCTAACAACGAGGTTGAGGCATTGCAGAGCGCATCTAACAACGAGGTTGAGGCACTGCAGAGCGCATCTAACAACGAGGTTGAGGCACTGCAGAGCGCATCTAACAAATGAGCACATGGCAAACAGACAAATGGCTGGTCTTACAGTAAATGTGTGTGTGTGTGTGTGTGTGTGTGTGTGTGTGTGTGTGTGTGTGTGTGTGTGTGTGTGTGTGTGTGACTGTGTTGCCCGCACGCGCGCGCGTGTGTGTGAGGGTGAGGAGGTTGGTCATATACTTTGTTTACTTGGTAATAGTGGTTTATTCTGCAATGTCTGTTAAAGCATCTGATCATGTTCAAGTATTTTTGTGGCTCAATTATGCTTTCGGTTTTTTCTTTAGGTTTTTTTTTTTTTTTTTTTAAGGTTTTGCTTTTTTGATGAGTTGTTTAAATCTGAGAGATGATAAATTAAGCGGAACGGCTGTCGCCCTGAGCATGACCTAATTTTATGTCCGTTTAAAAATGTCAACAGATTACGTATGATGTCACAAATCAATGTGCGTATTATATATTAGGAGGTAGTTGTGTTTATTTTCGTCCTGGTTCTTTTTTTTTTCTTTCAAGGACATAACTGTTCCCCTCATGTGGTGACAGCCTTGAAAGGTCCGGCTGGGCTATCATACGATGGAAACTTGCCATTCTAGAAATAAATAGAAAAATAGTAAGTAAATGAATAAACAAATAGACATGAATTACTAAATAAATGAATACATAAATAAGTATATATATATATATATATATATATGGATTAATAGATAAATTTAAAAAAGTAAATTGAAACGCAAATAAATACAAATTAATTAGTAAATGAATAGATAATGAAATGAATAAATAAATGAATAAATGAATTCTAAATAAATAAATATATAAAAACAAACAAATGAATAAGTAATTGAATGAATAAATAGGTAAAGAAATGGATGAATAACTAAATAATTGAATAAACGAATAAATAAATAGATTAATCAATAAATAAATGAATAAATGAACGAAGAAATGAATGAAAATCAAAGCTGAAAGAGCTGTCAGGAGACCGCACACCCCTGCAAGCGTCGAGGAGATGGTGCGTCTTCTTGCGCGAGGTCTTCAAAGAAGAGAGCCTCCTCAGACAAGTGTTCGGGCCCTGAAACTCTTTACACTTTCAGAGGGCGGAGGTTGGGGATGAGGGGTGGGGGCTCCGAACAGAGTCCAGTTCATGACACCTGGATACCCTTCTGCTGCCAGAACCTTTTTCTTCAGACGCTGCCAGGATGCCAACCGATGGGTCGATGTGTCGAGGCGTTGCCTTTACAGACGGATGGCTTGCCCACATCTGAACTAGACGCCAGGTCTAAGTTGGGCAATGTAAGCTTCGTGAAGTTCACGTTTGTTCCTCCTGACCAGATCCAGCTGGAATCCAAATGCAAGAGTTTGGTCCTTTGGTTACATGTCACCTTTCCTCCAGTTTTGTCCAAATAGGGCCAATAGGGCCACTTAATCTTATATGGCCATACCAACGTTCCACGGGGTCTTTTTTATTCATGGTTTTGGAGGGGGGGGGGGGGGGGGAGCGGTTGTGTGCAGAAAATCGAACGTGTTAAAGCCCATCCTTCTCCCGATCGGATCTGTTGTTTGATTTCTCCCCAAATGCAGCGGGTAGTTCTGGGTTGACATGGTTATCAGTAGCAAAGGAGAATCTCTGACCTGACTTCAGTCTCTATCTGGCTTATACACACAAAAAAAAACAAACCACTCATCACACCCTGATGATAACACAACCTCTTTGTTGGAGTGAGCAACAACAACAACGAAGACGACGACAACCAGAACAACAGCAACAGCAGCAGCAGCAACAACAACAACAACAACAACAGCAACAACAACAACAACAAAAGTGGAAATAAACCGGTGGGAGGGCATGCAGAGATTGAAGCGGGCAGGTCGTTGGCTGGCATTCGGATGTCCGTGATTTGTTTGATCCTTGGAGCGGAACGTAACGTGCATGGTAATACGCTTGATGGCTTGTGGGAGTTTTGTTCCATTACCTTGATCACCGGAGAATCCGTGCACGTCTTTGAAAAGACCGTGTCACACAGTACATCATCGCTAGGCCCAGGGTGATAGGGCTCCGGGTTCGTTGACACCACTTTGACTGATTGCTTACATATATGAACGACGAGGAGGAGGAAGGCGGGGTGGGGGTTGGGGGGGGGGGAGGAAGGGGCGGGGGGAAGGGCGAGGGGTGGGTGTGAGGAAGGTTCGGGGGAGGAGGGGGAGGGGTGTAAGGGAAGAGATGTGAGATGGGAAAGTTGCATCACCGTTCTTTTCAGATTCCGTTTCTGTTTGTTCGATTGTTTTGTTTGTTTTTGTTTGTCTGTCTGTTTTAAGGTGTTGACAATACGGTCATCATCGTTTTTGTACTCCCAGTTCTTATGGAACAGGGAGTACTTTACAATGGGAACGAAGAAATGCTGTCTGTGTGTCTGTCTGTCTTTCCGTTCGTGGTCAAAATGTGTTCCACTCGCTCCAGACAAAGACAAAGACTCGGCCGATCTTTCTGAAAATTTGTAGGTATGTTCTTTTTGTGTCACGGATGATGCCCGATGTGTTATGTTATTTTACCGTTATAGCCGTTACTAACGGCTATAACGGCCCATAACGTTATTTCTTCTTTATGGAATATCTCAGAAAGTACTTGGCCGATCTTTCTGAAAATGTGTAGATATGTCTTTATGGAATATCTCAGAAAGTACTTGGCTGATCTTTCTGAAAATGTGTAGATATGTTCATTATGGGTCACAGATGATGCCCGATGTGTTATTTTACCGTTACAGCCGTCACTAACGGCTATGACGGCCCATAACTGTTTTCTTCTTTATGGAAAATCTCAGAAAGTACTTGGCCGATCTTTCTGAATATTTGTAGGTATGTTCATTGTGGGTCACAGATGATAGCCGATGTTTACCAGAATAGCCGTTACTAACGGCTATAACGGCCTAAAACGGTTTTTCCTCTTTATGGAATATCTCACGCGTATTCAAGATAAATTGGGAGTACGTTTATATGCTTGGCATCTTGTTTTTGTTAACGTCGTCGTCGTCATTATTATCGTCAGCATCATCGGTGTTTCCACTACATGATAGCCATCATAGGCAACTGCAACAAGAGCATCATTACTTTCACGTTTTCAATTTATGTATTTCATGCTCTTCTATTTCATCAATGTATGTCCATGGTTATGTGTCCCCAAGTTTGTATTTTCCTGTGTCTCTCTATGTCTAAATGTCACCATGTCTATGTGCTCCCATGCCTCTACGTTCAAATTATGTATATCTCCATGCATTTATCCTTATGTTTATATGTCCAATTGTCTATATGTCATCATGTCATTGTGATTCACGTCTGTATGTCCCAATGGCTAAGTGCTCCTGTGTATGTCCCCATGTCTATGTATTCCCGGGTCATTGTGTCCCCATGTCTGTTTTCCCCTATGTCTGTATGTCCCCATGTCTGTATGTCCGCCTGTCTGTATGTCCCCATTTCCTTATGCCCATAATTATGTCTGTCTGTCGTCTTTTCTGTATGCCCTTATGTCTATACGCCCTGATGTCTGTTTGTCATGTCTTTATGTCCCCATGTCTGTATGCCATGGTGACGCATAGACACAGGGGCACACAGACATGGGGACATATAGATATAAAGACAAACAGATATGGGGATATTCATATCGTCCCCATTTTTATGTATCCGTTTGTCTGTAATATATCCCAGGTTTATGTATCCTTGTGTCTACGTTGCCTTTATGTCTATGGATCTACATTTCTATGTATCTCTGTATCGAAGTGTCCCCATGTCTATGAATCTCTGTGCCTATGTATCCATATGCATATGTGCCCCTTATCTCTGTATTTCTGTCATACTCGATCCCCCGTTCCCCATGTAATGAACCCGCTCCTTTCAGTCAGACATAAATGGTTACGTGGAACATCTCCCGCCTACGAGTGTATTTCCCTGACTTTATTTCACAGACTATGACAGATCTTTAAAATAGCAATACCAGACCTTTAGAGCAACTAAAATGGCCACTGTGGTCAACAGAAGATGCTAAAAGATGGAGGACAGCTGTTGTAAGACAATCAGGAAGTCATCTTTGAACTGAAGTGAAAACAATAGTGTGGGGGAAGCAAAGAAACATTAGAGATGCCCGCTATATCCTACCCGGAACAAAGAGAGACAGACAGACAGACAGACAGACAGACAGACAGACAGACAGAAACAGATAGACAGAGAGAGAGACAGAGGGGGAGGAAGAGGAGAGAAGAAAGGAGATCGAGAGAGAGAGAGAAGGACGACAATGCTATATGTATACAAGTTATTCATATGTCTGGCATGCAAAGCCGACCTAGCTATGCGTTTATTAGACTTTTCTTTTTTGCTCCTGTTGCTTCTGACATCATACTTTATCACGTGATCTAGTACCCCGTTTCTCTAAAACCAGGAATAACGCCGCAATTGGTCTGCGAATGTGTGCCCTCTTAAGAGGTCAAGTCCTATAATGACGCCGTTTCTGGTTTGGTCCAGACTTAACTGCAGCATTACCATTATATCCGATGGACCAACACAAAAGTTATTGCAGACCGAGGGTCTCTTATTGACCGTATGATTGGAGGCCCATTCTGGAAGAGATCTCATCTTTGTTCTGGGAGCCATGTATGGCGTTCACGAAGAGAAGATACGTCGTCATTATCGTCGTAGTTATCGTCTGGAAACGAGTCGTACAGAATGAAATGTTTAGCGACGTTCTGGAGTGGAGAAGTGGGAGGTTAAAGTATTGAACGTATTGTTTTAATTTCTTTTCTTAGCTTCTTTCCTTTCTGCTTTTCTTCTCTTCATTTCTTTCTTCTTTTTCCGTTTTCTGTAGTCTTGGCAATTACAGTTTTCAGCTTATTATCCATATATTTCTGCGTTCATCTAAACTCTCTCTCTCTCTCTCTCTCTCTCTCTCTCTCTCTCTCTCTCTCTCTCTCTCTCTCTCTCTCTCTCTCTCTCTCTCTCTAAAAAGGTTCAAAAGAGTAGTCATAATAATACTAATACTCCTGGGTACGGGATGGACCGTCTGTTGTGTTCCATTACCGTGATTAATGTTTTCTTGATATCTGTTCCAGTACAGAGCGTTTAAAAGATTTCTCTGGATAATATGAGGTGTAAGAATCAGGACGGGGGTGTGTGTGGGAGGGGGTGGGGCGTTACTGAACATCTCGGTACATGTAGGATCCCTCCGCCTCTCCATCACTCGCCTCCAATCCTTCCCTCCTCAATCCCCATCCCTCTCTCCGTCAGCCTTCCCATTTCTCACCTACGCATGCTACTTTCTTTCACCCTTTCGTTTATTCATGATAGCATTATAATGTGACATCTTGATCGTCATCTCTATTTCTTTGCTTCTTTCATTTTCTTAACTTCTGTTTTGTCCCCCCTACTTCCCTTCTTCTGTCTTTTTATCCCTCGTTCCTTTCTTCTTCTTCTTCTTCTTCTTCTTCTTCTTCTTCTTCTTCTTCTTCTTCTGTTTGTTGTTTTTTTTTGGGGGGTGGGGGATGGGGGGTGGGTGGGGGTGGGAGGGAGGGGGCAGTGCGAGTGGAGATTTCATATAGTAAGACAAAGGGGGTGGGTTGGGTGGGGATGGGTAGGAGAAACACTGCTGTTTGAAAGTTTAATGTAGTAAAATAAGGGGAAGGGGGCGGGGGGGGGGGGGGGGGGGGGGGGGGGGCACCGAACTACTAGTTGAAAGTTTCATTCAGTTAAATGTAGGGGAAGGGGGTGGTGGAGGGAACTACTACTGAATGTTTCATATAGTAAAATAAAGAGGGGGGGGGGGGGGGGGGCACTGATGGCTGAAGGTTATGTAGTGAAATATAGGGAGGAGTGAACTACAGGCTGAAAGGTTTGTGTAATAAATGAAAGAAGAAACATTACTGCTTCCTGAAGGTTTGAGAAGTAAAATCAAGGGTTTAAACAGGCTGTTTGAAGGTTCCATGTGGCAACTGGCCGTAAAAAGCAGTTTCAATCAAACGATTTTTGTAGCAAGCGGTGAGAAAATGAGCGCGGACTGAACGCTTCCTGCAGCAAACCCTATCACTGAACGCTTCCTGCAGCAAACCCTATCACTGAACGCTTCCTGCAGCAAACCCTATCACTGAACGCTTCCTGCAGCAAACCCTATCACTGAACGCTTCCTGCAGCAAACCCTATCACTGAACGTGCACAAACCCTCATGACCTTCCTGCAGCAAACCTTACTACACAATAGTGTTGGCTGAACGCTTCCTGCAGCAAACCTTACCACACTATAGTGTTGGCTGAACTCTTCCTGCATCAAACCTCACCAAACCATAGTGTTGGCTGAACGCTTCCTGCAGCAATCCTTACCACACTGTAGTGTTGGCTGAACGCTTCCTGCAGCAGACCGAACCACACAATAGTGTTGGCTGAACTCTTCTTGCAGCAAACCTTACCACACAATAGTGTTGGCTGAACGCTTCCTGCAGCAAACCTTACCACACAATAGTGTTGGCTGAACTCTTCCTGCAGCAAACCTTACCACACTATAGTGTTGGCTGGACTCTTCCTGCATCAAACCTCACCAAACCATAGTGTTGGCTGAACGCTTCCTGCAGCAATCCTTACCACACTGTAGTGTTGGCTGAACTCTTCTCGCAGCAAACCCTACTACACTATAGTGTTGGCTGGACTCTTCCTGCATCAAACCTCACCAAACCATAGTGTTGGCTGAACGCTTCCTGCAGCAAACCGAACCACACAATAGTGTTGGCTGAACTCTTCTTGCAACAAACCTTACCACACTATAGTGTTGCTAAACTCCTGCTGCAGCAAACCGAACCACACTGTAGTGTTGGCTGAACTGTTCTTGCAGCAAACCTTACCACATAATAGTGTTGGCTGAACTCTTCCTGCAGCAAACCGTACCACACAATAGTGTTGGCTGAACTCTTCCTGCAGCAAACCTTACCACACAATAGTGTTGGCTGAACGCTCCCTGCAGCAAACCTTACCACTGAACTCTTCCTGCAGCAAACCCTATCACTGAACTCTTCCTGCAGGAAACCTTACCACACTTTAGTGTTGGGTGAACTCTTCTTGAGGCAAACTTTACTACACTATAGTTTTGCCTGAACGCTTCCTGCAGCAAACCTTACCACACTATAATATTGGCTGAGCTCTTCCTGCTGCAAACCTTACCACACTATAGTGTTGGCTGAACTCTTCCTGCTGCAAACCTTACCACACTATAGTGTTGGCTGAACTCTTCCTGCTGCAAACCTTACCACTGAACCCTTTCTGCAGCAAACTCTATCACTGAACTCTTCCTGCAGCAAACCTTACCACTGAACTCTTCCTGCGGAAAAGCCTACCACTGAACTCTTCTTGCAGCAAACCTACCACTGAACTTTTCCTGCGGCAAGCCTTACCACTGAACTCTTCCTGCAGCAAACCTTACCACAATATAGTGTTGGCTGAACGCTTCCTGCAGCAGTCCTTACCACACTATTGTGTTGGCTAAACTCTTCCTGCAGCAAACCTTACCACTGTACGCTTCCTGCAGCAAACATTACCACACTATATTGTTGGCTAAACTCTTCCTGCAGCAAACCCTACTACACTATAGTGTTGGCTGAACTCTTCCTGCAGCAAACCTTACCACACAATAGTGTAGGCTGAACGCTTTCTGCAGCAAACCTTACCACACAATAGTGTTGGCTGAACTCTTCCTGCAGCAAACCTTACCACACAATAGTGTTGGCTGAACTCTTCTTGCAACAAACCTTACCACACTGTAGTGTTGCTAAACTCTTGCTGCGGCAAACCTTACCACACTATAGTATTACTAAACTCTTCCTGCAGCAATCCTTACCACACTATAGTGTTGACTGAACTCTTCCTGCATGCTGGAAACCTTACCACTGAACCCTTTCTGCAGCAAACCCCACCACTGAACTCTTCCTGCAGCAAATCCTACCACTGAACTCTTCCTGCAGCAAAGCTTACCACTGAACTCTTCCTGCAGCAAAGCTTACCACTGAACTCTTCATGCAGCAAACCCTACTACTGAACTCTTCCTGCAGCAAACCTTACTACACTTTAATGTTGGCTGAACGCTACCTGCAGAAAACCTTACCACTGAACTCTTCTTGCAGCAAACCTTACCACTGAACTCTTCCTGCAGCAAACCTTACCACTGAACTCTTCCTGCAGGAAACCTTACTACACTATAGCGTTGGCTGTACGCTTCCTGCGGCAATCCGTACCACACTATAGTGTTAGCTAAACTCTTCCTGCAGCAAAACTTACCACTGAACTCTTCCTGCAGCAAACCTTACCACACTATAGTGTTGGCTAAACTCTTCCTGCAGCAAACCCTACCACACTATAGTGATGGCTGAACTTTTCCTGCAGCAAAGCTTACCACTGAACTCTTCCTGCAGCAAACTTTACCACACTATAGTGTTGGCTAAACTCTTCCTG
>CM065720.1:35907093-35909956 GCA_033310375.1 Conus canariensis
CATACACAGTGTCCTCATATACAGCACACACTCACGAAAACACACACACACACACACACACACACACACACACACACACACCACACACACACACACACACGACGCACACACACACACCACACACACACACACACACACACACACACACACACTCACTCTCACACACACACACACACACACACACACACACACACACACACACACACTCACTCACAACACACACACACACACACACACACACACACCACACACACACACACACACACACACACATACACACACACGGTGTCCTCATATATGCTCCCAGGATTCACCGAAAGGGGGAGAGAATGATGAATCCATCGGTGCTCAACCAATCATGACTGCAAATCCCAAACGGACTATGAACATGGACCAAATGGAATATCCATGTGTCTGTGGAAAGCGTTTCGCTACGACCCGTGGCATGAAGATCCACAGAACAAAGATGGGATGTGTGAAGACTCATCTGAATGAGCAGCAGCGCACTGCATCAGCAGATAAGACGTCGGAAGACCAAGGCCAGGATTTAAACCACAGTGCCAAGGACATCCACGCTGTTGGTTCGGATGAGGAATTTGCACAGGCCCTCGATGCCAGGCGCCTGAAACTCAACCTGCCACGAGCAAACGAAACTGAAGATTGGGAGAAACTGGATGCAAAAATCGTCCAAAGACTCGATGCACTGATAGGGAAAAGCACCCTGGAACACAAACTAGCCACATATGGGGACATTGTGTATGCCACATGTAGAGACGCCTATGGAGCAAAACTACCCAAAGAGAAAACACCTCCAAAAAAATCCAGACGCCAAGAAAAGATGGACAAGATCAGGGTCAAAAAGAAAAACCTCAAGATGCAAATGAAGACCGCATTGCCAGCTGAAAAACAAGGCTTAGAAAAACTGCGGAAAGACCTGAAAGAAAAACACAGCGCCCTCAGCAAAGCGGAATCTGCGAGGAAGAGGAAGAGCAAAAAGAAGAAGACACAAGAGCGCTTCTTCAGAGACCCCTTCCAGTTTGCCAGAACACTGTTTGAGCAGCCAAAATCTGGGACCCTAAGTGTGGACAAAGGAGTTCTTGAGCAGCATCTGAGGAAAACATACTCTGACCCACAGAGCAAAGCACCACTCGACATTCAAGGTCTGGTGTGGCCAACCAACCCTGAGGAACAGTTCAATGGCAAGCCTCCAACGTTGGCGGAAATCAAGAAGGTGGTCGACAAAGCCAGAGCCAAATCATCACCAGGGCCAAACGGAATACCTTACCAGCTTTACAAGAAATGTCCCAAGGTGCTGGAGTGGCTCCACAGGCTGCTGCGATCGGCTTGGAGAAACCAGAAGATCAGCGGCCAGTGGATGACGGCAGATGGTGTGTACATCCCCAAAGAGCAAAACTCAAGTGACATCAGCCAGTTCAGGCCAATATCACTACTGAACGTCGAAGGGAAAATCTTCTTTCTCTGTCATGGCAGCAAGGCTGACCAAGTACCTGATGGAAAACAAGTACTTGGATGTGTCAGTCCAGAAAGGTGGCATCCCAATGATCTGGGACGCAATCCAAAAAGCAAAAACAGAAAAGAGAGACCTGGACGTAGTGTGGCTTGATCTGGCAAACGCATATGGATCTGTGCCCCATGAGATGATACAGTTGGCTCTTGAGATGTACCATGTGCCAAAGAACATCCGCGACATGCTCAAGAAGTACTTCAATGGCTTCTCAATGCGGTTCTCTACCAAGGAGTACACAACAGACTGGATCAACTTGGAAGTGGGTATTGCAATGGGCTGTGCAATTTCCCCAATACTGTTCGTGCTGGCAATGGAACTCATCTTGAAAGCAGCAACAAACAACGCGAGACAAACAGACCTTGGCGATGGATACAAGATGCCTCCTCTCAAGGCCTTCATGGATGACACTACAGTGATTTCATCCAGAGAAGACGAGACACGTCATGTGCTGGAGAGGCTGGACGACATAGTTCCTCATCCAGAATGAAGTTCAAGCCAAAGAAATCACGGAGTCTCTCACTGAGGAAAGGAAAAGTGGCTGGATCTGTGGTCTTCAGTGTTGCCAACCAGGCCATTCCAACAGTCACAGAAGAACCAGTCAAGAGCCTTGGAAGATGGTATGATGATACGCTGAAAGACACACAAAGAGCAAAAGAAACCAAGCAGATGGCGGAGGAAGGCTTGGAGACCATTGACCAGTGTGGGCTCCCTGGCAAATACAAGGTCTGGTGTCTGCAGTTTATGGTGATACCAAAGCTCCTATGGCCTCTGATGATATACGACATCTGCACCAGCATAGTGGAGGCAATGGAAGCCAAAATCAACAAGTTCACAAGGAAATGGCTTGGTGTCCCACCCTGTCTGACTGACATAGCGCTGTACTGCCGCCAAGCAAAGCTGAAACTACCACTGAAATCCATCCTGGAGGAATACAAAGCAGGGAAGATCAGACTTCAAAGCATGCTGGAGGACTCAGGAGACAAGGTGGTAGAAGCAATCAAGCCCCAGCTGAAGACAGGCAGAAAATGGAAAGTTCAAGAGGCGATGGATTCTGCAAAAGAAAGTCTCAAGATCAGAGAAATAACAGGACACACACAGACCAACAGACAAGGACTGGGGGTGACCAAAACTGAATGGTGGTCAAAGGCCAAAGGAAAAGTCAAAAGAGACATGATGATTCAGGAGATGAGAAAAGAAGAAGACCAAAAAGACTCCAAAAAGCAGTCAGCAGAGCCAGCAAGGGCAATGGACAACGTGGGAGAATGCACTCCAAAGAAGTCTCACTTGGAATGACATTTGGCACATGGCCCCTCTCAGGATCAGCTTCATTCTCAG
>CM065720.1:35910056-35927556 GCA_033310375.1 Conus canariensis
AAAGAGGCGGGAAAGGCCAAACATTTTAACTTCTTTCGAGGACTCCCGGCCCGCCTCCACTTTTTTTTCCTGGAAAATAGAAAACCCCCCCCCCAACCCCCACCCAAAAACCCCCCAACCAGCCCCCCAAACCCACAACCCCCCCCCCCCCCCCCCGGGCCCCCCCCCCCCCCCCCCCCAAAACCCCCGGTTTTTCCCTCCCCCCCCCCCCCCAAAACCCTTTTTCCTTTTCCAAACCAATGTTTGGGAATTCCCAAATGGGGTTTTGGTGGGGGAAAAAGTATGGGGTTTTTGTTTAAAAAAAAGGCCTTTTTACCAAAGGAAAAGTTTTTGGGGCCAGGGGGACAAAGGAAAAAGGAAGCGAAGATTTTTTTTAAACCCCCAAATTTTTTTTAAAAGAAAAAGAAGTGAAGGGGGTTTTGTTTTTTTTTTTTTGGGTTTGTTTTTTTTTGCGCGGGGGGTTTTTTTTTTTTTTTTAAAAAATTTGCTTTTTTTTTTTTTTAATGTTATTTTTGGGGAAAGGAAAACCAAAAAAGAAGGAGGTGGGAAAACCCCCGATTTTTTAAAAAAAATCCCTCCGCTTTTTTTTTAAAAAACCGGGTTAAGGGGACGGAAAAAAAATTTTTCCCTCCCCCCCCCCCCCCCCCCCCCCCCCCCCCCCCCCCCCCCCCCCCCCCCCCCCCCCCCCCCCCCCCAAAACCCCCCCCCCCCGATGCCTCTCGCGTTTTTTTTTTTAATTCCCCAAACCCCCCCCCCCCCCCCCCCCCCCCCCCCAAAGGGGAAAAATCTTTTTTTAAAAAAGGGTTTTTCTTCTTTTTTTTAAAATTTTTTTTTTAATTTTGGGGGGCGGGGTTAACCTTTAAAAGATTAGGTTTGGGGGGTTTAAATTTAATGATTGCGGGGTTGGGATACTAAGTAGGGGGGGAAAAGGGGGCAAAAAAAAAACGGGTTTGGGGGTCTTTTTTTTTTTGGGGGGTTTTTGGGGGGGGGGGGGGGAATTTTTAAAAGGGGGGAAATAAAATGTCTAGGGTTTGGGGTTTTGGGGTTTTGGGGGGTTTTGTTTGGGGTTTTTGTTGGTGTTGTTTTGGGGGTTGTGTGGGGGGGGGTTTTTGGGGGTGGTTTTTCGGGTTCTGGTTTTTGTTGGGGTTTTTTTTTTTGTAATAAAAACAAAAATTTTTAAATTCCCCTTTTTGGTTTAATTGTTTAAGGGGGGGGGAAAAGAAAAACCCGGGATAATTATTTAAAAACCCTCAAAAAAAAAAAAAGGGGGAAGGGGGGGGAAAAAAAAAAAGGGAGAGGGGAAAAGGGGGGTTTTTGGTTTGTTTTGGTGTGGGTGTGTGTGGGGTTTGCGTGCGTGCCTGGGGCGTGGGTTGCGAGCGTGCGTGGGGCCTGAGTGCGT
Organism: Conus canariensis; assembly: GCA_033310375.1. Classification (NCBI taxonomy): domain Eukaryota; kingdom Metazoa; phylum Mollusca; class Gastropoda; order Neogastropoda; family Conidae; genus Conus; species Conus canariensis. Next base: position 35,911,456 of record CM065720.1, read on the forward strand.
TTTTGCGTGAAAATGCGTGCGTGGGGGGCGCGCGCGTGTCTGAAGAAAGTAGAGTAGAAGTAGTAGTAGTATTTGTAGTAGTGGGAGAAAGTAGTGGTGGTAGTGGGGGGTGGGGGTGGGAGTGGGGTGGGGGGGGGAAGGGGGGATTTGGGGGGGTTTTGTGTTATGTGGCCGGGGTTTTGGAATGGGAGGGGCTTGGCCCAAGACAAGCAATGGGGGGGACAGTTCCTGGATTAGTGTCCCCCTATCACGTCAAGAAGGAAATGAGACTGAGGGGGCTCGGGGGAGGGAGTGTGTGTGTGGGTGGGGGGGGGGGTGGGGGGGGGGGGGGGGGGTTCGGGGGGGGGGGGGGGGGGGGGGAGTGACAATCTGGGGTAGCTTTCATTCCTCATACGCGTTCGTTGGGGGCTATACTACTACTACTGCTGCTGCCACATATTACCGCTTATGGCGCTGCTGCTAATTTCACTGACACTACGATTGCTACTGCTACTTTTTTTTTTCTTCTTACTATTCATTGTAATTAGTATATTTGATGATGATGATGATGATGATGATGATGATGATGATGATGATGATATTGATGATTGATGATGATGATGATGATGATGATGATGATGATGATGATGACGATGATGATTGTTGTGGTTGTTATCATTATGAATAGTAGTAGTGATAGTTGTAATGGTGGTGGTAGTAATTGGAGGAGGAGGAGGAGGAGGAGTAGGAGGAGGAGGAGCTGTAGTGGAAACAGCAGTAGTAAGACTGGCTGCAGCAGCAGCAGCAGTAGTGGTGGTGGTGTTACTGGTAGTAGCAGTACTAGTACTAGTGATAGCAGCAGTAGTAGTGATGGTAGTAGCAGCAGCAAAAAAAAGAAGAAGAAGAAGAAGAAGAAGAGACAGTACTACTAGCACTAGTGTTGATGCACTTTTCTTACTGCTTCCTAACTCTACGCAATGATCTATCCTTGTATCCATGTGTTGATCTGTGTTAGTTAATAGTCCAAGGGGGGAAAGAGAACTGACGAGTGAGGGGTTTATCCCCCTCCCCTTCCCTCCCCACACACACATACACTTGGGAGAACACCGGTTTGAAATCTATCTACAGTTTTACACAGACAACACCACACTTTCATCACAATAACAGTGATAATTACTGATTTCACCGAAGCAAACGGGTACTATCTCCTACTGACGCTAACCTGCTATGTTCCTGTTATTGGCCATTTCAAGCAGATAATTAGTAACGAGAAGACAGCTATTCAACGTGGAAACAATAATCGATCACACGGGAGAACAAAAACAACTGGACGAGATAGACAACTCACTTCCGTGACAATAATAGTTTTCCTGTCATAATTATTTATTTTCGCTTGAAAAAGAAATCCCGTGAAAAGCTTTTTTTTTTTCCCCAGTGACAATAAGTCTTTTGGTGTGATCCTTAATTGTTTGCGCATAAAAACAGAAGGTATCATTTAAAACATCTATTTTCTTCGTATGATAACCGTGCCCTTTTCACATGTAAACAGTTATTACTTGCTTTTGGGGCCATTGTACTTCCATACTCACACATATGCTGCAGTTCAGCACGCACTGTTGTTATTATCATTATCATCACACACACGCACACGCACACACACACACACACACACACCACACACACACACACATACGCACACATACATACACACACCACACACACACACACACACACACACACACACACACACACACACACACACACACACACACAAGAAAGAAGAGAGAGAGAGAGAGAGAGAGAGGAGAGAAGAGAACCTCCTCTCCACTCAACCTCCCTCCTCTCCCACCAGCACTACCACCACCACCACACCACTCACCACCACCCACCCACCACCACCACACCACCTACCACCCCACCACCACCACCCTCAACAGTCCCAAATCTCCTCGTTCTCCTCTTCCGGCGACATCCCTACCCTCCTCCTCCTCCTCCTTCTCCACCCGTCCTCCCCCCCCCCCCCCCGCTCCCCTCCCCTCACCCGTCCCCCCCTCCCCTCCCCTACTCGCACACCCAAGGTCTCCAGTTATCCAATGTCCACGTCGCAGCTGGAGATTAATGGTCAGCGAATAGGTGGGGAGGAAGGGAGGGGGAGGGGGGTGGGGGGTCAGCTAGGTGGTAGAATACTGACCGGCAGCTGATTTGGACGCACTGGGTGACGGACTGACTGTCTGAGCTCCACCCCCTCACCCCACCCCACACCCCCCCCCCCCCCCCCCCCACCTCCTCTGGTCAGTGGACTGACCGTTGTAAACAGCAGCTGGGCGGGGAAGTAGAGGGAAGGCAAATCTTGTTGATAGGCAGTGTGATGGTCAGACAGGTCACTTCGGTGACTGTACTTTTATAGTCCTGTGACTTCAGCGATTCCCCCCCCCCCCCCCCCCCCCCTTTGTTCGGGGGTGGGGGAGAGGGTTGGGTGGAGCAGGTGACTGTAGGGGGTAGGGGTGAGGTGGGGGAAGGGACAGTAGGGGATAGGGGTGGGGGTGGGTAGGGGGGAGAGGAGAAATAAGTGTGTTGTGTATGTATGTGTGTAGGGCGGAAGGGGGGGGGGGGGGAGAGAGAGATGGAAAAAAAAAGAGAGAGAGAGAGAGAGAGAGAGAGAGAGAGAGAATTCAACTCAAGGCCGTATCAGGCAGTCTTCACGCTGGAGAGAAAACAGACAGACAGAAACAGAGAAAACGGGGCAACCAGCCCTAATGATAACTAGAAGCAATCGCGGGAGAGCGCAAACCACTACCACCGTCGAAGCGGCCCTGGGATCCAGATCCGCACCACAGATCCGCCACGACCTTTTGTCGGTTTACCCATTGGGCCACAGTCCTTCTATGCACCAAAGTTTATCTATTTTCTTTAAAATGTTGAATCAGATTTAACAATGAAAAGAAAGTGGTACGTCATGAAGCTGTAGCAAGAAAACAAGCGTCCAAGAGTTTCCAAAAGAGAGGCAGAGGAATGCTCCCCAAAGTCAGGAACACAGTAGACACAGAAGAAAAAGGGAAATGTATTTCAATAATTCGTTTTTTATTCTGTCGTATGCTTTGTTTCTCAAGGTGCGGGGTTAGGGTGTATGTGTGTGTGTGTGTGGTGGGGGGGGGGGGGGGGGGAAGGTAGCGTCTAAGAGAGTGACAGAATCGACGATTTTATCATACCGAACTTTCATAAGCTGTGTGTACTGAGAGAGAGAGAGAGGAGGGGGGGGGGGGGAGAGTTAGACAGACACACAGACAGACAGAGACTGTGACAGAGAGAGACAGAGACATAGAACGACAGAGAGAGACAGAGACAGAGAGGTACAGAGAAAGAGACCGACAGACAAGACAACAGACAGACAAACAGACAGATAGAGAGACAAACAGACAAACAGACGGACAAAAAGACAGGCAAACAGACAGACAGACAGACAGACAGAGAGCACTCGCACCACCGAAAGACTACGAAAAACTGAATGGCATTTAGCACACAATCCCGAAGGTAATACTTCCAGGGTGGACACACCGTGTGACCTTTGTCACGTGCGACTAATGGCAGCGGGAGATGGACAGACAGATGGACAGACAGATGGACAGACAGATGGACGGAGCTGGTCAGCGCTCCAGGGGGCCAGCTGTCTTCGTCCCAGTGTCAAAGGTGACGTGACGTCATTTGTCACGTGACTGTGACGGTTGATGACGTCTGTGTCGTGTCGTTTGCAGTGTGTGTCAGCTGGTGATGCTCTGGGGTATTTCTGCTTGAACAGAGAGAGAGAGAGAGAGAGAGAGAGAAAGCACGAGTAAGCGTAGACCCCAAAGTCGAATGACTCTGCATCCGCCCTTTCGATCAGTTCATCAATGTAAACATGATACGCTGGCAAGGGAAATAATCATTAAAATCGACTTCTCATGAGTTCTTAATACAACATAGGAAATACGAAATGTCAAAAAAAAAAAAAAAAAAATTATTACCGGATGGTTTCACTATTTCGTGAAAATATATAATTTGGAGATAAATATCAATTCATAACAAATAATTTCCGTCTGACAATAAGGAAAGTTGCGATCACTACGACACAACTACTGTGAATGGAAACAGTATCTGCTGTTGGACTGGGATCCTTCCATAGATCAGCAACAATATATACTGGGCGTCTTGTTGGGCTGTCTTCCGTATTTACACAAAGTTTTGAGAAAATCAATTGAATGGTTTTGCTTTTTTTTTTTTTTTTTCTTTGTTGTTGCTATTGTTTGCTGCCGCTGCTGCTGCTGCTTCTGCTGCTGATGTTAAATCCAATTTGTAATTGTCTTGCTTAACGGATCTTCTATCCATCTTCTGATCCAGACCGCCTCCACGGATCCACACAAAAATCAGTGAGTTTCGACCGTTGGGCCCATTCTGTCTTTCCACCAGTTTGGGTTGAAATGGGTTTGGTAGTGTTTGTTTGCATAATCTTGCTGACAGACAAAGAAACAAAGAAACAAGCGGACGTGGAAGAAGAAGTTCGTACCTCTTGATGGAGGCAAAATTAATGACTAGATGTATGTTATAGCTTTCTTGTCTTCAGGGTGCCTCATTTTGGGTTTCATGTCTCTGCGTACGGGTCTTTCTTGACTGAACAGTAAAAAAAAAAAAAAAAAAAAAACGAAACCCCACCCCCCCCGAACCCCCCCCCCCCCCCCCCCCCCCCCCCCCCCCAAACAGCATTCAATAAACGTGGTACAGATTTTCGGTTTATTTATGAAAATTTTTTTCAAGCGTAAAATCACGTTGGTGTTCGATGTGTATATGTGCAATGTTCAATACAACTGTAAGACTGCCACTTCTTTGGCATATTGCTTGGCCATCCATGATCAACATGTATACACAAGCATGTGTGTGTGTGTGTACGTGTGTGTGTGTGTGTGCGTGTGTGTGTGTGTGTGGTGTGTGTGTGTGTGTGTGTGTGTGTGTGTGTGTGTGTATGTGTGTGTGTGTGTGTGTGTGTGTGTGTGTGTGTGTGTGTGTGTGTGTGCGCGCGCGCGCTCGTCCGAGCGTGTGGTGTGTGTGTGTGTGTGTGTGTGTGTGTGTGTGTGTGTGTGTTTTCGTGAGTGTGCGCTGTATATGAGGACACCGTGTGTGTGTGTGTGTGTGTGTGTGTGTGTGTGTGTGTGTGTGTGTGTGTGTTGAGAGAAAGAGATAGGCAGTGCTTGAACTGATCAAGAGCGGTGCAGTGGGGGTTGAGATGTAATCTGTGTCGAGTCGGGTCATTATCAATGGATGGTTTGCGCCGTGCATTAGAGAGAGAGATAAGATAGAGAGAGAGAGAGAGAGAGAGAGAGAGAGAGAGAGACCCGTGTGTTGGTTGCCCACCTAAGTGAGAAGTGCCCCGGTCTGTAATCGCGCATGTCAAGTCTCCCTCCACCCCTCCCTCCTTCCTCCCTCCCCACTTCTCCTCTCCCCTCTTCCAACCTCCCACCCCCCCTCCCCCGTCGTTCCCTTCCCCTCCCCCTCCTTTCTTCTTTGCACCCACTGACTGAAAAACCAGTTGCTCGATCATGCGCGCAAATCACGGAGCGCCTTATCAGATGAACTGGTGTTTTCAAACAACACAAAACAAACACAACTGCCAGCCAGACAAGCAGGGACGGTTATGGATAAATAATCCTTGTGCATAAGCATGGGTCACGGTAAGTACGTGCAGAATCAAGTTTCAGTGACTATCGATCACTGAGAGAAAAGAAGGGCAGGCCGATAATTCTTCTGTCATCACGAACATGACTCAGCAAAGATGGAGACAACACGGGGATGAAGCTGTGTTGAAGAAGTGTAGGTGCTAAACTGTTCTCCGACAACCCCCATCGATTTGTGTCTTGAGACCAGGTCTGTCTGTAGGCCCATCGAACTGCTCTTCTCTCTCTCTCTCTCTCTCTCTCTCTCTCTCTCTCTGGCTGTCCGTCTTCTGTCTGTCTGTCTGTTGTCTGTCTGTCTGCTCCTCTCTCTCTCTCTCTCTCTCTCTCTCTCTCGTCCTCTCTCCTCTCTCTCTCTCATCAGTCCGTATCTCTTTTTCTGTCCGTCCGTCTCTCTCTCTCTCTCTCTCTCTCTCTCTCTCTCTCTCTCTCTCTCTCTCTCTCTCTCTGCCGGGATCACAGATCCGCACAATGTTGTGGTTCAGTCTTTGGCCAAATTTCGTGTTTTGATGAAGTTCGGTTAGAGAAGATTCGGGGGATTTGGTGTATTGTGTGTGTGTGTGTGTGTGTGTGTGTTGTGGGTGTGTGTGTGTGTGAGAGAGAGAGAGAGAGAGAGAGAGAGAGAGAGGAGAGAGAGTGTGTGTGTGTGAGAGAGAGAGGAGAGGAGAGAGTGTGTGGTGTGTGTGTGTGTGTGTGTGTTGTGCGCGCGCGCGCGCGCGCGCCGCGCGCGTTGTAATCCTATTAGACACAAACAAATCTACAGATGCGAGAGAAAACACATTCTCCTTAACGATGGTATTGTTTGAAAAGAAAGAGAAAAAGAAAAAGAAAGAAAGAATGAATGAATGAATGAAACACTGAATGTATGAAAGAAAGAAAGAACACTACTAAAGAAGGCCCACTTTCCGTGCACTTGACATTTGATGTGGCATGAAACTGACGTGTAGCGACGGAGAGAGCTTGTGAAGGATTAACAGTTCCCTCATCACCGGTCCTTGGCAGCAGATGTATCGCCAGCAGCCACACGAGCCATTCATCTCTCGTGCCGAAGATGACGCCATTCTGATTTATGACGACTGCGTTGATGTCATCTCCGGTGCGCATACGTCATAGTACTTGGCCTCATGCGGCCGTTTTCTTCTGTACCATCGTGGGGGGGGACTAGGCTGAGAGTTGGAACAGCCCATGTATGCTAGAACCAATCAGACGAGGCTTTACTTCTGTTTATGTTGTTTGTGTGTGTTGTGTGAGAAGAGAGGAGAGAGAGAGAGAGGTGTGGGTGGGGTGGTGTGTGTGTGTGTGTGTGTGTGTAAAAATGTAAAAAAAAAAAAAAAAAATATCTGATGGCATGATACAATAAAAAGAAAGTTTAGGTTATAATTAAAAGAAAAGTTTGTTTCAAAGTGAGATGACTGCAGGCGGAAATTGGAACAAACTTTAAACTTTAAAAAGTTAACGCTGAAGGAAAGAGACAAACAAATCACAATACAAACCACGACGCGTTTCGACCTCTTTGGTTTTCTTCAGGCAAGGCAAACAACATTCAAGGCAATGAAGGCGATAAACGAACAATCATTCATCTCCTCAAATTGGGCGCAAAGTGGATGTCTCAGGAAGAACATGAATGATGTCAACATGGATTTTGAGGAGATAAGTGATTGTTCGTTCATCGCTTTCATTGTCTTGGATGTTGTTTTGTCTTGCCTGAAGAAGGTCAAAGAGGTCGAAACGCGTTGCGTTTTTTTTTTTTCTTGTAACTCTTTCGTTCGGCGGAACAGTAAATCTTCTTTTAAGCTTGTAAATCATGAACAAAATCTTCTTTGACCTCCAGCATTGGAAGATAACGTTCATCGTGTTTATAGGGAAGATGAGGCAGATTTTAAAGATCCACTCTCGATTAAGATTAAGATTAAAATAAGTCCCGTCAACAGCAGAGGTTATCTCAGGACTGTCACCACGTTTCAAACTACCACGTATATATCCACTCTCGAGACGGGTTATGAATTGTAAAAAAAAAAAAAAAAAAAGTCTGTACGTCCTGTAACTACAGTGTAGGGTTCATTTCGCAAAAAAAGAGTTTGCTGAATAAATTTAATGAATTGAAAAACAAACAAACAAACAAAAACCCACCGCTTCCGTTCTCCTGATCAAACCCGGCGCTGTGGACAGAAAACTGACGTCATTTACGGGGCTGCCAGAATTCTGACGTCAACAAAAATAAAAAATGTTAACTGAACATAGATGTATGTTGGCTGTTCAGGGTGTCATCAAGGGTATTCCTGTCACTGAGGAAGGCACGAGGCTAAAGGCAGGTCTACAACGCTTGCCTCTCTGTCTGGGGCTGTAAAGAATGTGTGTTGTTGAACGAAAATGAGAAAAAGGACAGACAATGACGTAATATTGTGTGTGACGGGACTCCGACGCTCCCCCTCGTTATTAAAATATGATTTTAATATTCAGGGATGCAGGGGTTATAGACAGAAGTATTTACGCTTTCCCAACCAAAATGCGCTCTCGCATAGGCACACGCACTCTGTCACTCACATCGGGCCCGCACAAAGGTGACGGGAAACAAATAACATTTCATAGAAAATAATCAACTTTTATTTAACTTGACTCCGAGCCCCCACCCGTCACTACACAACACAACTATCTGTATCATACAACAATGTAAACATCATACAGATAATTTCATCCCCTGTTCTTCAGTTATTCTTACTTAGCCAGGAAGGACAATATTCCACTATTCTGTTTGCACACTTAAAAACTTAAGAACAAATGAAACGTCCATAACTTGCCAGCATTCCTTGGTTGACCAGTTTCTCTCATCGCACTGTGCGACCACGAACTGAAGCTGCCGCACTGTTGTGTCCTCCCGATTGGCCAAATCCCAGTTGGGGGACACTGGCACAGTAGCTCGCGTTGCACCCTCAAACCGAGTCTCCCGGACTCCACTGCACTTCGCCCTCTCCACGGAAAGGGCTCCTGTCGCCTCTCCCACAGGTCTTCTCTGGCTGCAAACACCCCACCGTTGTCTGGCAGCTCCCTGTCTAAGCTCCAACAGGTGACACGTCTTGCTGTCGACCGTCCCCACACGGGAGACAATTCTTCTCGTCGTCGGCTCCGAGGCTACAGCAACCTCCACTGTCTTACGTCCCCACCCAGGAGACAACGAGGCGACAGCAAACCTCTGCTTCACGCTGTATTTTCTTGAGCCCTCAGCAAGACGGGCGAGTTCACTTTCCCTTAAGTGAATCACACACTTCCTGGTTTTCCAAGCACCTTATATTCGTTCTCAAAGAAAGAGAGAACCCGAGTTTAACTGGCTCAACCAATGGAATCACTGGCACACACACACATCACACGATTTGTACCAATAAATCCCCAAGTTATTTTTATTCCGCCAATGGAATCACTAGTCACCTACACATACACACACACCACAGCTGCTAGCGCCAACAAAGACTTGGGTACCAAGTGGTTAATGCATAACCTAGTTCAAACCCATGTTCGATTCCCCGAAGCTACCCATTGTACTAACAGCCAGGACTTCTCTACCAGCCAGGACTGATGCTTCAAGTAGTTACTACCTCTATAGACAACAAGGTGCAAACCACTCAATAGGCCGAAGCCTTCCATTCATTCCTTAGAACAAGGACGACTGACTGGTCGCTGTACTCTGCCTGCAGGCTGACGGTCACCTACCCGTGACGGTCAACTGACACGTCGCCTTCCCTTCAGGCCCACTGGAGAACCCAGTGAATAGCCAGTGCTCAAAGTGGACACTCTCGTCTACCCAGGACCGGCATGTCGGCATGTTCTTGTTGCTACCCCCCTAGACATGCGAAACACTTCCCAGTAATTGTCCCTCCTTCAGTAACGACTCGGGGTATTCCCCTCTGGTGATGCCTGAGTTCGCACACTTGAAGAACCCAAGGAACTTGCTCTCAACAACAGCAAAACTACCCTTAATTTGCCTAAATGCTCGAGAACATTCGGCCGACTCATGACATTGTGTAACACATAGGATACGTCATCCCCATTCCACAGTGTGAGGAGCAGATCACTTAACAGAAAACGTCTTTGTCTGAGCTCTCGTTGACTCGGTCCAAAAGTTTTTGGCGTCGAAATGGTTCGAATCTCCGCCGGGCCGTTTCGGTACAGGGAATTTTTTTCTCAGAGTTAACATTGGTTCTGACTCCATATCCCAAAAGGTCCTTCGAATGAGACTATAAACCGAGGTTCCGTGTGTGAACGCACGCATAACATCTTTCATACACGTATAATCCCATCACCAACTTTCAGAAGAGAAGGCCAGTTTGGCCGTTGGTATGAATGACACGTATACACACGCACGTATACGTATACAAACCCTGCGTGAGAATTGAAAGAATGAAGGAAATAAGGAAATTAAGTGAACGACTTTGACTGGATGACACGGGAAACGACGGAATGAAGCGCCGGCAGGCAGCTCTTCAGTCGGCACTACCCAGGTAGACAGCCCACTGCATACACAAGAGTGCGGATTGTCAGCACCTAAAACCTTTGGCAAGGCGCAATATAAATGCTATGCTGTTATCATCATTCATCATCATCATTGTCATCATCATCATCATCGTCATTATTATTATTATTATTACTATTATTGTTGTTGTTATCATATCATCATCATCATCATCATATATTATTATTATTATTATTATTATTATCATCATCATCATTATCATTATTATTATTATCATTATTAATATCATCATTATCATATCTTATTATTACTAGTAGTAGTAGTAGTAGTAGTATCATTACTACTGCTACTACTACTACTACTACTACTACTACTAGTTCTTCTTCTTATTATTTCTATTATTCTTATTATTGCTATTGTTATTAGTATAATTATTATTGTTGTTGTTATTGTCATTATTAATATAATTATTATCATTATCATTAATATTATGACTTCATAATCACTGCAAGATCGAGTGGAGAGTACATCAGGTGAAAATGATCTGACTGGCATCGAGCAGCCAGCTAGTTTGATGACACTGCAGATTCCAGAGAAGTGAAGTCATGCCAAGAGAAGACGCCTCGCTTCCATATCCCTGATAACAGGTGAAAATGCCGATCTGGAAGGATTGTTGTGGCTCGATCAGAAACAATTCCCGTGAGCATTTCAACTGTTTCTCAACCACTTCATGTACCCCACCAACCTGTCAGTCTCCAGGGCAGCCTACACCTTTAAAGGGGGGGGGGGGGGGGGGGGGGGGGGGGGGGGGGGGGGGGGGGGGGGGGGGGGGGAAGCAGCGGAATGAGAGACGAGGCTGTAACTTTTGTTTTCATCTCCATCGAATTCCTGTATGTTATACTGTCATTAGACCTGCCACCTTGGGACCGTGTCATTAATTATCAGCAGCACCTTAAAAGCTGTTTCGTTAATTCTTAGCGGCTGTTTTGTTAGTTACCAGCAGCCTCTTGAAGCTGTTTTGTTAACTACCATCAGCAGAGGGACATCCGAGTCATGAACCGGGTATGGCCCAACCCCCCTAAAGTGTCAGGAGATAAGGGCCGAAACACTTGCTTGAAGGGGGCTTCTCTTCTGAGGACTCTCTGCTGCCACGCTCTCCACGAGTTTCTTTCTACAGTAGCATCCTTAAAGCTGATTCACTCATTATCAGCACCGCCTTCGAGTTTTTTTGTTGTTGTTAATGATTAGCTCTGCGTTTGAACCGTTTTGTTAGTTATCAGAAGCATCCTCGCGCTGTTTTGTTAATTAACATTGATGCCTTTCAGCTCTTTTGTTAAGCCATCAGTAGCTCCTCTGAGGTGTTTTAACTATCAGCAGATCAGCGGCTTCTTTAAGCTGTTTTATTAATTAGTAGTAGCGCTTCTGAGCTATTTTGTTAGTTCTTATTATTATTATTATAAATACTTATATAGCGCCTATCCTCGATGAGAGACCAAGCTCTAAGCGCTTTACAATCCACACCGGTTTACACAACGGGCTGCCTACCTGGGTAGTGTCGACTGCAGTGCTGCCAGCTGGCGCTTCATTCAGTCGTTTCCCGTGTCATCCAGTCAATATCGGTCAATATCGTTCACTCAGTATCCTTACTTTCTTCATTCTTTCCATTTCTCACGCAGGGTGCATGTTATGTGTAACGTGTCATCCATACAAACGGACAAACTGACCTTCTCTTCCGAAACTTGGTGATGGGATTTTATGCGTGTGCAAAATGTTATGCGTGCCTTCACACCACGGAACCTGGGTTTATAGTCTCATTTGAAGGACTGTATGGGAAATGGAGTCGGAACCAATGTTAACTCCGAGGGAAAAATCTCCCTGTACCGAAACGGCCCGGCGGAGAATCGAACCCGCAACCCCCGGATCACCAAGATTACGAGTCCGGCGCTATCAACAACGCTTTAGAGTGGTTTCGTAAATATTCAGCATCACATATAAGCTGTTTTGTTAATGATCAGCAGCGCCTTTAAGTTGTTCCATGAATTATCAGTGGCACTACAGCGCTGTTTTGGTAATGATCAGCAGCGCCTTTAAGTTGTTCCATGAATTATCAGTGGCACTACAGCGCTGTTTTGGTAATGATCAGCAGCGCCTATAAGTTGTTCCATGAATTATCAGTGGCACTACAGCGCTGTTTTGGTAATGATCAGCAGCGCCTTTAAGTTGTTCCATGAATTATCAGTGGCACTACAGCGCTGTTTTGGTAATGATCAGCAGCGCCTTTAAGTTGTTCCATGAATTATCAGTGGCACTACAGCGCTGTTTTGGTAATGATCAGCAGCGCCTTTAAGTTGTTCCATGAATTATCAGTGGCACTACAGCGCTGTTTTGTTAATGATCAGCAGCGCCTTTAAGTTGTTCCATGAATTATCAGTGGCACTACAGCGCTGTTTTGTTAATGATCAGCGGCGCCTTTAAGTTGTTCCATGAATTATCAGTGGCACTACAGCGCTGTTTTGTTAATGATCAGCGGCGCCTTTAAGTTGTTCCATGAATTATCAGTGGCACTACAGCGCTGTTTTGTTAATGATCAGCGGCGCCTTTAAGTTGTTCCATGAATTATCAGTGGCACTACAGCGCTGTTTTGTTAATGATCAGCAGCACCTTTAAGTTGTTCCATGAATTATCAGTGGCACTACAGCGCTGTTTTGTTAATGATCAGCGGCGCCTTTAAGTTGTTCCATGAATTATCAGTGGCACTACAGCGCTGTTTTGGTAATGATCAGCAGCGCCTTTAAGTTGTTCCATGAATTATCAGTGGCACTACAGCGCTGTTTTGGTAATGATCAGCAGCGCCTTTAAGTTGTTCCATGAATTATCAGTGGCACTACAGCGCTGTTTTGGTAATGATCAGCAGCGCCTTTAAGTTGTTCCATGAATTATCAGTGGCACTACAGCGCTGTTTTGGTAATGATCAGCAGCGCCTTTAAGTTGTTCCATGAATTATCAGTGGCACTACAGCGCTGTTTTGGTAATGATCAGCAGCGCCTTTAAGTTGTTCCATGAATTATCAGTGGCACTACAGCGCTGTTTTGGTAATGATCAGCAGCGCCTTTAAGTTGTTCCATGAATTATCAGTGGCACTACAGCGCTGTTTTGGTAATGATCAGCAGCGCCTTTAAGTTGTTCCATGAATTATCAGTGGCACTACAGCGCTGTTTTGGTAATGATCAGCAGCGCCTTTAAGTTGTTCCATGAATTATCAGTGGCACTACAGCGCTGTTTTGGTAATGATCAGCAGCGCCTTTAAGTTGTTCCATGAATTATCAGTGGCACTACAGCGCTGTTTTGGTAATGATCAGCAGCGCCTTTAAGTTGTTCCATGAATTATCAGTGGCACTACAGCGCTGTTTTGGTAATGATCAGCAGCGCCTTTAAGTTGTTCCATGAATTATCAGTGGCACTACAGCGCTGTTTTGGTAATGATCAGCAGCGCCTTTAAGTTGTTCCATGAATTATCAGTGGCACTACAGCGCTGTTTTGGTAATGATCAGCAGCGCCTTTAAGTTGTTCCATGAATTATCAGTGGCACTACAGCGCTGTTTTGGTAATGATCAGCAGCGCCTTTAAGTTGTTCCATGAATTATCAGTGGCACTACAGCGCTGTTTTGGTAATGATCAGCAGCGCCTTTAAGTTGTTCCATGAATTATCAGTGGCACTACAGCGCTGTTTTGGTAATGATCAGCAGCGCCTTTAAGTTGTTCCATGAATTATCAGTGGCACTACAGCGCTGTTTTGGTAATGATCAGCAGCGCCTTTAAGTTGTTCCATGAATTATCAGTGGCACTACAGCGCTGTTTTGGTAATGATCAGCAGCGCCTTTAAGTTGTTCCATGAATTATCAGTGGCACTACAGCGCTGTTTTGGTAATGATCAGCAGCGCCTTTAAGTTGTTCCATGAATTATCAGTGGCACTACAGCGCTGTTTTGGTAATGATCAGCAGCGCCTTTAAGTTGTTCCATGAATTATCAGTGGCACTACAGCGCTGTTTTGGTAATGATCAGCAGCGCCTTTAAGTTGTTCCATGAATTATCAGTGGCACTACAGCGCTGTTTTGGTAATGATCAGCAGCGCCTTTAAGTTGTTCCATGAATTATCAGTGGCACTACAGCGCTGTTTTGGTAATGATCAGCAGCGCCTTTAAGTTGTTCCATGAATTATCAGTGGCACTACAGCGCTGTTTTGGTAATGATCAGCAGCGCCTTTAAGTTGTTCCATGAATTATCAGTGGCACTACAGCGCTGTTTTGGTAATGATCAGCAGCGCCTTTAAGTTGTTCCATGAATTATCAGTGGCACTACAGCGCTGTTTTGGTAATGATCAGCAGCGCCTTTAAGTTGTTCCATGAATTATCAGTGGCACTACAGCGCTGTTTTGGTAATGATCAGCAGCGCCTTTAAGTTGTTCCATGAATTATCAGTGGCACTACAGCGCTGTTTTGGTAATGATCAGCAGCGCCTTTAAGTTGTTCCATGAATTATCAGTGGCACTACAGCGCTGTTTTGGTAATGATCAGCAGCGCCTTTAAGTTGTTCCATGAATTATCAGTGGCACTACAGCGTTGTTTTGGTAATGATCAGCAGCGCCTTTAAGTTGTTCCATGAATTATCAGTGGCACTACAGCGTTGTTTTGGTAATGATCAGCAGCGCCTTTAAGTTGTTCCATGAATTATCAGTGGCACTACAGCGCTGTTTTGGTAATGATCAGCAGCGCCTTTAAGTTGTTCCATGAATTATCAGTGGCACTACAGCGCTGTTTTGGTTATGATCAGCAGCGCCTTTAAGTTGTTCCATGAATTATCAGTGGCACTACAGCGCTGTTTTGGTAATGATCAGCAGCGCCTTTAAGTTGTTCCATGAATTATCAGTGGCACTACAGCTCTGTTTTGGTAATGATCAGCAGCGCCTTTAAGTTGTTCCATGAATTATCAGTGGCACCACAGCGCTGTTTTGGTAATGATCAGCAGCGCCTTTAAGTTGTTCCATGAATTATCAGTGGCACTACAGCGCTGTTTTGGTAATGATCAGCAGCGCCTTTAAGTTGTTCCATGAATTATCAGTGGCACCACAGCGCTGTTTTGGTAATGATCAGCAGCGCCTTTAAGTTGTTCCATGAATTATCAGTGGCACTACAGCGCTGTTTTGGTAATGATCAGCAGCGCCTTTAAGTTGTTCCATGAATTATCAGTGGCACTACAGCGCTGTTTTGGTAATGATCAGCAGCGCCTTTAAGTTGTTCCATGAATTATCAGTGGCACTACAGCGCTGTTTTGTCAATGATCAGCAGCGCCTTTAAGTTGTTGCATGAATTATCAGTGGCACTACAGCGCTGTTTTGTCAATGCGCTGTTGTCGTTAATCTCAGTAGCGACTACACGCTGTTCCCCGTTAACCATCACCTGCACCTTTGAACTATTTCGCCACGAAAAGAATGCGAGGGACAGTCAGTATATCAAGTGTCCGTCAAGAAAGGGAGGGGAGGAGGGAAAGCAACAAAAACGAGAGAGAGAGAGAGAGAGAGAGAGGGGGGGGAGAGAGAGAGAGAGAGAGAGAGAGAGAGAGAGGGGGGAGAGAGAGAGAGGAGAGAGAACACTAAGAGGCAGACAAGAGCAGAAGGGGATGGGGAGAGACAGAGATCAGGCAAAACTGCGCAAAGAAGGAGAGGGTACAGGAGTGACTCAAAGAAGGAGAGGCACAGGAGTGACTCAAAGAAGGAGAGGGCACAGGAGTGACTCAAAGAAGAAGAGGGTACAGGAGTGACTCAAAGAAGGAGAGGGCACAGGAGTGACTCAAGAAGAAGAGGGCACAGGAGTGACTCAAAGAAGGAGAGGGCACAGGAGTGACTCAAAGAAGGAGAGGGCACAGGAGTGACTCAAAGAAGAAGAGGGCACAGGAGTGAC
>CM065720.1:35932556-35935056 GCA_033310375.1 Conus canariensis
GGAAACTTACCCTGTTCAATACTCCCCCTGCTGGAAACTTACCCTGTTCAATACGCCCCCTGCTGGAAACTTCCCTTTTCAATGCTCCCCCTGCTGGAACTTACCTTCAATGCTCCCCTACGAACTTCCCCTGTTCATACTCCCCTGCTGGACTACTTTCAATACCCCCTGTTGGAATTCCCTTAATACTCCCCCTGCTGGACCTTACCTTGTTCAATACTCCCCCTGCTGGACCTTACCTTGTTCAATACTCCCCCTGCTGGACCTTACCTTGTTCAATACTCCCCCTGCTGGACCTTACCTTGTTCAATACTCCCCCTGCTGGGACTTACCCTGTTCAATACTCCCGCTGCTGGACCTTACCCTGTTCAATACTCCCGCTGCTGGACTTACCCTGTTCAATACTCCTCCTGCTGGACCTTACCTTGTTCAATACTCCCACTGCTGGACCTTACCCTGTTCAATACTCCCGCTGCTGGAACTTACCTTGTTCAATACTCCTCCTGCCGGAAACTTACCCTGCTGAGTACTCCCCTCCTCTATACTCTCCCTGCTTGCCTAAGGCATGTGTGTGTGTGTGTGTGTGTGTGTGTGTGTGTGTGTGTGTGTGTGTGTGTGTGTTGTCTGTCTGTCTGTCTCGTCTGTCTGTCTGTCTGTCTGTCTGTGTCTGTGTGAGTTAGTATGTGTGTGAGCGTGTACGTGTGTGTGTGTGTGTGTGTGTGTGTGTGTGTGTGTGTGTGTGTGTGTGTGTGTGTGTGTGTGTTGCGATGTATGAGTGTGTTTGTGTGTGTGTGTGTGTGTGTGTGTGTGTGAGAGAGAGAGAGAGAGAGAGAGAGAGAGAGAGAGAGAGAGAGAGAGAAGAGAGCGTGCGCACAAGGCCTTTAGCTGTGGCACGGGAAAGATTTCCGTCCGTACCCCCCTTTCCCCCAGTATAAGAGCTTCTTTCTTTTGTTGGGTGGAGGAGTAGCGACCCAGGGGGAATATCATGCAGGGGGAATATCATGCAGGGGGAATATCATGCAGGGGAATATCATGCAGGGGAATATTGGAACATGGGATTATCGATCAGGGGAAGAATCGAGGCGGTGACAAGTAGGGGGAATAATCCGAGCAGGGGGAATATCATGCAGGAGAATATTGAAACATGGGATTATCGATCAGGGAAGAATCGAGCAGTGACAAGTAGGGGAATATCGAGCAGGGGGAATATCATGCAGGGGAATATTGGAACATGGGATTATCGATCAGGGGAAGAATCGAGCAGTGACAAGTAGGGGAATATCGAGCAGGGGGAATATCATGCAGGGGAATATTGAAACATGGGATTATCGATCAGGGGAAGAATCGAGCGGTGACAAGTAGGGGGAATAGCGAGCAGGGGGAATATCATGCAGGGGAATATTGGAACATGGATTATCGATCAGGGGAAGAATCGAGCGGTGACAAGTAGGGGGAATATCGAGCAGGGGGAATATCATGCAGGGGAATATTGAAACATGGGATTATCGATCAGGGGAAGAATCGAGCGGTGACAAGTAATAATAATAATAATAATGAATACTTATATAGCGCCTATTCTCGGCTAGAGACCAAGCTCTAAGCGCTTTACAATCCACACTCGTTTACACAACGGGCTGCCTACCTGGGTAGTGCCGACTGAAGAGCTGCCAGCTGGCGCTTCCTTCAGTCGTTTCCCGTGTCATCCAGTCAATATCGTCGAATATCGTTCACTCAATATCCTTACTTCCTCCATTCTTTCAATTTCTCACGCAGGGTGCATGCTATGTGTAACGTGTCATCCATACCAACGGCCAAACTGGCCTTCTCTTCTGAAAGTTGGTGATGGGATTTATACGTGTGTGCAAGATGTTATGCGTGCGTTCACACACGGAACCTCGGTTTATAGTCTCATTCGAAGGACTGTGTGGGGAATGGAGTCAGAACCAATGTTAACTCCGAGGGAAAAATCCCCCTGTACCGAAATTCGAACCCGTAACCTCAGGATCACGAGTCCGGCGCTCTAGTAGGGGGAATATCGAGCAGGGGGGAGTATGGAACTTGTGGAATATCTAGCAGGGAGAGTCTCAAGCTTGGGGAATATCGTGTGTGTATGTGTGTGTGTGTGTGGGGGGGGGGGGGTGAGGGACTTGGGTGTCTCCAAGTAGGCCACACGACAGGTTAGGGAACTTGTTCGAGCAGTGTATAACCTCTATTTTTCTTTTAGAAATTAAATGCTGATAGCTAATTAGGCAGGACGTGATGCTTAAAAACACACACACACACACACACACACACACACACACACACACACACACACACACACACACACACACACAACAATTGGGAGATTTGGCCCCGGTATATCTGTCTTATTCTATATTCAGTTTACCTTCCTCTCCCCCCCCCCTCCCCACCTTCTCCTCCCATCCCCCCTCACTCCCCCCCCCCCCCCCCTCTCTAAATATGCTAGGAGTATTCCATTCTTCTCTGCTTATTTTGT
>CM065720.1:35945056-35955056 GCA_033310375.1 Conus canariensis
ACAGTACTACCCTGGTAGCATGAGTATTGTACTGTGCTGAGTCAGGGACTTAAACAGTACTACCCTGGTAGCATGAGTACTGTACTGCGCTGAGTCAGGGACTTAAACAGTACTCCCCTGGTAGCATGAGTGTTGTACTGCGCTGAGTCAGGGACTTAAACAGTACTCCCCTGGTAGCATGAGTATCGTACTGCGCTGAGTCAGGGACTTAAACAGTACTCCCCTGGTAGCATGAGTATCGTACTGTGCTGAGTCAGGGACTTAAACAGTACTCCCCTGGTAGCATGAGTATCGTACTGTGCTGAGATAGGGACTTAAACAGTACTGCCCTGGTAGCATGAGTATTGTACTGTGCTGAGTCAGGGACTTAAACAGTACTCCCCTGGTAGCATGAGTATTGTACTGCGCTGAGTCAGGGAATTAAACAGTACTACCCTGGTAGCATGAGTATCGTACTGCGCTGAGTTAGGGACATAAACAGTACTACCCTGGTAGCATGAGTATTGTACTGCGCTGAGATAGGGACTCAAACAGTACTACCCTGGTAGCATGAGTATTGTACTGCGCTGAGATAGGGACTCAAACAGTACTACCCTGGTAGCATGAGTATCGTACTGTGCTGAGTTAGGGACTTAAACAGTACTACCCTGGTAGCATGAGTATTGTACTGTGCTGAGTTAGGGACTTAAACAGTACTCCCCTGGTAGCATGAGTATTGTACTGCGCTGAGTCAGGGACTTAAACAGTACTCCCCTGGTAGCATGAGTATTGTACTGTGCTGAGTCAGGGACTTAAACAGTACTCCCCTGGTAGCATGAGTATCGTACTGTGCTGAGATAGGGACTTAAACAGTACTCCCCTGGTAGCATGAGTATCGTACTGTGCTGAGATAGGGACTTAAACAGTACTCCCCTGGTAGCATGAGTATCGTACTGTGCTGAGATAGGGACTTAAACAGTACTCCCCTGGTAGCATGAGTATCGTACTGTGCTGAGATAGGGACTCAAACAGCACTACCCTGGTAGCATGAGTATCGTACTGTGCTGAGTTAGGGACTCAAACAGTACTCCCCTGGTAGCATGAGTATCGTACTGTGCTGAGTTAGGGACTCAAACAGTACTACCCTGATAGCATGAGTATCGTACTGTGCTGAGTTTGGGACTTACTGGTTCGTCCATTTTGTTCAGTGTCTGTTGAAGAAGTAGATTTGTCGAAAAATGTACTTGTGTGTTTTTTGTTGTCCATAAAACATGCGTTACTGGGGCAGGGATAGCTCAGTTGGTAGAGCGCCGGACTCGTAAGCTTAGTGATCCTGGGGTTGCGGGTTCGAATCTCTGCCGTGCCGTTTATGTACAGGGGGATTCTTCCCTCGAAGTTAACATTGGTTCTGACTCCATTTCCCAAATGGTCCTTCGAATGAGACTATAAACCGAGGTTCCGTGTGTGAACACACGCATATCATCTTGCACACACGTCGAATGAGACTATAAACCGAGGTTCCGTGTGTGAACACACGCATAGCATCTTGCACACACGTATAAATCCCATCACCAAGTTTCGGAAGAGAAGGCCAGTTTGGCGGTTGGTATGGATGACACGTTACACATAGCATGCACCCTGCGTGAGAAATTGAAAGAATGAAGGAAGTAAGGAAATTGAATGAATTAAATTGACTGGAATACACGGGAAATGACTGAATGAAGCGCCGGCAGGCAGCTCTTCAGTCGGCACATACCCAGGTAGGCAGCCCGTTGCGTACACGAGAGAGTGGATTGTCAGCGCCTAGAACCTTTGTCAAGACACTTTATAAATGCTGTGTTATCATCATCATCATCATCATAATCATCATCATCATCATCATCATCATCATCATCATCATTATTATATTATTATTATTATTATCATCATCATCATCATTATTATTATTACTTCACACTGTGTCTGGTGTATTTATTTGTAAAAGGTCAGAGTTCTCATGGCCTATTTGGCCGTAGGGGCAGTGAGCTGTCAGCGGTTCACCGTGTCTTGGGCGCGGCATGATGTAAGATGAAGCCCATTCCTTTCCTTCTGCCACCTTTCGCTTTCCCTGACCTGAGTCAGGTACCCACTGAGTGCTGGGGGGACAGTGAGAATCCGACCCCGCAAGTGGTTGTACCCACTGAGTGCTGGGGGGGGGGGGGGACAGTGAGAATCCGACCCCACAAGTGGTTGTACCCACTGAGTGCTGGGGGGGGGGGGGGGGACAGTGAGAATCCGACCCCACAAGTGGTTGTACCCACTGAGTGCTGGGGGACAGTGAGAATCCGACCCCACAAGTGGTTGGAACACATGGCTGATAGCTAACAGGCAAACGCTTTCACCATTTGACTGTGGCCCGTCTATACATAAACAGGCAGATAAACAGCTAGGCAGTAAGACACAGACAGAAAAGAAACTGATAGACAGACAGACAGATATACGGAATGACGGACGAAAAGACACAAGACAGACTTTTCATCGTAACGTTGTAACTCTTCGTCCCTTTCTCCTTCCTCTCGTCCCTCTCACCCACCCAAATGCCCATCCCTCCCCCCCCCCCTTCCTCTTTTTTTCTCATCCTTTTTTTCTGTCTTCAGCTTATTTCTCCTCTTCCTCCTCCTCCAACCCCCCCCCTCGCCCCCCCCCCCCCCCCCCCCCCCTTCCGGTCTTCTTGAGAAGAGTCCAGAGGACAGAGTTCCGTCGTGATGACTACTCATGTTGCATTTTTGATGAGCTGGGAGTGAACCACACACATGTTGCGTGCGTCATGTCCTTATCTATCCCCCTGGCATAAACGGATAAGATAAGATTTGATTGGCGAGCAGAGAGAGAGAGAGAGAGAGAGAGAGAGAGAGAGAGAGAGAGAGAGCTGATTTATTTTTCATTTGATCAGAGCGCAGTTGATGACAAACACACTGGACTGTTTCAGGCTGTCGACACAAAGGGACAACAAGCTTTGTCAACAATAGTAAACAATAAAAACACAACAAAACTATCTTGAAAAGCATGCGCAATAAATTCAAAGCATGACAGCTAATCAACTGACATCTTTAAAGCTGAAAAGAATGAGCCATGCTGAATCTGGCACTCTAGATACAAGAACTAATAAAACTCTAACAATAAATGTTACGGGCGGACAGACAGAGACACAGACAGATTTCTTTGTATGTTTGTAACCCTTCGTCCTTCTCTCTCTCTCTCTCTCTCTCTCTCTCTCTCTCTCTCTCTCAAAAAGAAAAGAAAAAGAGACATATGTGCAAATTAACATTGCAGATTGAATAATATGTAATGAATTGAAACGCTGTTATTGTACGGTCGCCGTACTGGAAAAAAAATACAAAAGCAAAAACTTGCATTTCAGTTTAGTAAAAGTTTCCGACATCCGAATGGAGGGTGGTGTGTGGCGGAGGGGCGTGGGGGGAGGGGGAGGGGGGGGGGCTGTCATTTAACTGACGATAGATAATGTTGTTTTAAACTGAACACGTCTCATCAAATTCTATCAGCTTAGGACAGGCCCTCCACTTCAGACCTTGACAAGCTCTCAGTTTAGTGAAACAGGCCTTGGCATCCCAATGGGGGCTTCACAGAACTGACGATAGATGATGCAGGTTGGACCTGTACGCTTTGAATCACAGTCTGTCAGTTTTGAACAGGGTGCCCACACAGGACCTTGACAAACTTTCAGTTTCAGTTTAATTAAAGCCTAGCCGACCTCTTAGGGCCCAGTCGTTTCATATCATCCAGGATGAGCGGTCAGATTCAGTTTCAGTACTGTCCAGCCGACCACTTAAGGTCCTGTTAGGACAGTAAATTATGTGCAACAAAAAATCTGCCACGACCCCCCACCCCCTCCACCCCCTAAAAAAAAAGAAAGAAAAAAAAAAGAAAAAAAAATGATAAGAATTTTTTAAAAAAACATCATTATCTGCAAGATTTCATAACGCAATAGCCAAAGTACTGACGCCCTGGTGTCCATTACGTTTCAAAGACCCTGTTGTCCAATAAACGGTGCTAGTGTTCATTCTGAAGAGTGTACAGTGCCACTGTCTCTGTTGTCGTATCACAACGGACAAGCTTTCGGTAGCTTAAATTTGTAACATGTTTGTAAGTATCATTTTAGTAAAGATGCTTAAGGCTAAGACAACTACATAAAACCTCGCTTTGGAGAAGAAAAAAAAATTGAAGAATGTACGCATGTTGTCGTTTAAATGGGGGGTTAATTTGGGCAGGGGAGGGGGAGGGGAGGGAGATAGACCAACTATAAACGTATTTGGCATGGGTGGCAACTGGAGGGGAGAGGGTAGGTGCGCACAGGGGGGGGGGGGGAAGGATGGTAGGCAGTGCAGAGAAGACGACAAGAGAAGGGAGGGAAGGGGAAGGGGAGGAGACAAGGGAAGGGCAGAAGGTCGATCTTGTTCACACTTTGCTGCAATGGAGACAATGATGCGATAGGTGTGTGCTTCTCCCCGTTGCGTGAACTGTAAACACAGCTGAGATGCGGCCACTCAGCTCTTCTTGTTATCCTTCTACAGTGCTGCTTTTTTTCTTTCTTTCTTTCTTGTTGAATCGGTCTTTTGTCTATTCGCAGATCTGGCCTCGGGTAGAGAGAGAGAGTGGGAAGGAGTGGGGAGAGGAAGACGAAAAGATAGAGGGGAGAAGGGAAGGGTGGGGGTGGGGGTGGGGGGGGTGAGCGTAACGATGGCGTCCCTTTGTTTCTCTCCTGCCTCGGGCAGGTCCTAGGAACATTCCTTTTTCGCCCAGCCTTCAAGAAATATTTCAATTTCGTCTGCAGATATTTTTTCCACGCTTTGATGTTTTCCCCCCATTATCCATACTTTTCTAAAAGCATCTCATTTTATTTTCCTTCCCAATTCGGAAAAAAAAGAGAGAAAAAAACTCACAAAGTATAGTAGAATCTGACGTACAACCGAAATTGATTATGATCAACCGCTTCTGAAAAACTTCTTTTTTAAGTGAACAGAGACAAAGACAAACAAAACCGAACAAAAGTAGCGTCATTTCAAAGACTCAAACGAATAGAAATGTACTTCTGTTGCTCAGTATTAATGACGTCAAACCATGTGTAATTACACCCTTGATCACATTATACTTACCACGTGCACGTGGTCATTGTAGTTTCTTTATTAATGAAACAAAAGCTGCATCGGTAGCTTTCGGGGAGAAATATGCTCGCACTTATTCTAATCGTGTATACCTTCTCTCAAGTTTTGATTCAAAGTTTGTATGGAAATTGTCCATATGTGTGATTGATTATTCCTGTAACCATAGATTGTGGGAATACGTCGGCCGACAAAAAAAGAACAAGAATGCTGCTGCTACCTTTCGACGTCTTCATCCCAACATTTCAGGGGGCAATGTGGGAAGGATTTGCGGATGCCCATCTCCTCTCCTGGTACCCAGGTGTGTTGTCTGATTATACTCTGGATGAACAAGGCTGTGCCAGTCTTGTATAAATGTTAGTTTATCTTTGTTCATTTCTCCACTTGTTGTTGCTGTATAGATGTGTCAGGTACTGGGAACATGGGCAAGCTGCAAACGTCCTTTTTTTTTTTTTTTTTTTTTTTGGGGGGGGGGGGGGGGGATTTCTCCTTAGCTGTTCTGTGTGCTCTGTGTTGTCATTTCTGATAGGCGATTCGTTGTCGTAGGCAGCATTCGTTGAAGTAATGGACGTGTATTTATTTCAATCACGGGAGCAAGAGTTAACACTACTCGTTTATTGTTTCCTGCCTCGTTTGATATTTCATTTTATAGAATTCTGGACCAGCGTGTGTGATTTCTTGCGCGCATAATACACGTCAAGCGCGTTTTGCCATAAGAAAGTCTGCGCACAGTGTAGACATGGATTTTCACACACACACACACACACACACACACACACACACACACCACACGCACGCGCACGCACACGCACACACACATGCCACCACACACACAAGACAACACACACACACACACACACACACACACACACACACACACACACACACACACACACATACACACACACACACACCCTACCATCCTTCTTCCTTCCCCCATAATCCCGTGCGTGCTCTGTTCGCTTACATACCTACCTGTCTGTCTGTCGATCAGCTGATCTATTATACACCTACCAAGTTACCTATCTAGTCATCGATCCCGCCTCTCCCAGAGGAAAGAACTGTACTTATAAAGAATAGAAGTAAAGGGATCAAACGAAAAAACAAAAGTAATGTTCACCAAAGAAAAAGTTAAGGACTTTGAAGAAGCTTTAACCCCACCCCCACCCCACCCCCCACCCCCACCCCAAAAAAAAAGAAGAAGAAGAAAGAAAAGAAAAACACTGCACAGAGATGGATGGATAGCAAAGGTCGGGCGGGCCCAATCAGGAAAGATGGAAAAGAGGGGAGGCCTGGGACAGGGGTTGGAGTGGTGGGGGGAGGGAGGGAGAGGCGTGCGGAGGGGGCGGGGAAGAATGGGGGTGGGCGGATGCCGGCTGGGCTGGCTCACGGCACTGGCCGAGTCAGTCTGCATGCATGCAGAAGGAGTGTGTGTGTTGGAGGGGGGGGGGGGGGGGAGAGGAGAAGAATAGCGACGGGGGCACGGGGGAGGTGGAGCTGGGGGAGGGGGCACACGTGAAATACTCACACTGGGAATCGCTATGTAGGATCTATTGCATACATAGGCGGGCACGACCACAGAGGATTCTCTCACTTTGTATTGCATTATGTTCGAAAGCTGAATTCGCTGCATTCCCTCTCCCTCCCACCCAACCCGATCTCTCTTTTTTGTGGTGTGTGTGTTGTGTGTGTGTGTGTGTGTGGTGTGTGTTTATCAGCATCAAAATATATGCTACTTGATTCCAAGCGGACTAAAACAAATACTGAATTCAAATTAAAAAAAGAAAAGAAAAAAGATGAATGAAATGTGACAGTATTGGGAAAGTCCGTCTGGCTCAAACGCGGTCAGATGTGAAATATAAGACTTGAAAGAAGACGTGTGTATTTGGCCTTATTAGACTCAGTGCCTAAATAGAACGCATTTTGATAGCCAGAGAGAGAGAGAGAGAGAGAGAAGAGAGAGAGAGAGAGAGAGAGAGAGAGAAGAGAGAGACAGAGAGAGAAGATGACGTGACTAAACCAAAGGTAGGCATAGGTCAGTGGGCAACACTTTACAGGTTAATCAACGCCGAACTGTCTCTCTCCCAATTGGAAGGACGATAACAGAATTGGACAAATCAACCGGCCGCCGCGGCGAAGTGGTTAATGTAGCGGACTCCCGGCTGGGAGGTTTGATTCCAGTCATAGCCGTTTATCGGTGGGATTTTTCTGCCCCGACCGGCTCCCACCCAGAGCTGAGTTTGTCACGTGGTCAGCTGGGAAGACTTGGACAACACAGTCAAGTTTCATCTGCCCCGACCGGCTCCTACCAAGAGCTGAGTTTGTCACGTGGTCAGCTGGGAAGACCTGGACAACACAATCAAGTTTCATCAAGTTAACAGATGCGTCTGTGCGAGTGTTGCTCAAATTTCCTGACTGCAGGTGTCTGTGTCTCTCGGGCCTGGTTGACGCTGGGATGTATTATGAAAGTAAGCATAGAGTACAGCCCCGTCATGCAGTCTCTGGCCAGAATGGAAAGCCGTAGCATCATCTTAATCATCCTCATCCAAATTGATTAGCATAAAAAAAGTCTCAAATTCTGTGGCCCTTCATGCCCTGCTCTCTTGGTGACCCCAGTTGAGATGTCCTTCCACGTCTATGGCCATGGTTTGATTCTGTCGAGGCCATCAGTATCGGCAAATTCATGGGGTTGTCATCGGACAGACGTAATGGCGCGCTCCAGAGGAACAGCTCATTCACGCCGGCTTCGCGACTAAGTAATTATTGTCGTCAGTAGGGGGCTTAGTAGGTGGTGTCCTGCGTATGTTAGATCAGAACAAGCGCCACTGAACACCACTGAAGTGACTCGGCAGCAGTGCAGTCCCTCTGGTGGGTTGCCTCTTGACTTGACATTGACTATTCCCTGTGGATTGCCGGTGCCGGAGATGCGGCGGGTCGGGCCGGGCTGTGGCTGTGGACGGGGTTCGGAATGTAGATGTTCGGAGCTGCATGGGTACATGGGATAGCAAAACAAAAACAACAACAATAACAACAACAACAAAATGATATAAATAAAGAAAGAAAGAAAGAAGAGAGAAGAAAAAAAAGTACGAATCACACAACTTGACATACACAATAATATCTGAAGTAAAAGAGACAGAGATTGATGAAAAGAAGAAAGACGAAGATTAATACAATGTAGAGTCTAATTCAGCTTCCTTTTGTTTCAATCCCGCCTCATCTTCAATATGAACAAGATCAACGTTACCTTGACGGGCTACAGACCATTGATGATATCTTCCGCGTCATGCTCAGCAATTATTGTTGCTGCCGTGCATCAGAAATAGTAACGAACCCTGATTAGTAGACGGAGCCCACGGCCTTTCCATCGTAAGCTTCTCAACGTCCATCTCCGTTCAGGTTTGTTAGGTACAGTAAGAGACACGTGTTGTGAGGTGAGGAGACCGAGGGATGGGAGGAGTGTGTGTGTGTGTGTGTGTGTGTGTGTGTGTGTGTGTGTGTGTGTGTGTGTGTGTGTGTATGGGGGGAGGGGGGGGGAGTGTTGGGAAAACGTTGGGCGATGTTCTGGGTATTAATAGACTGGAAGACATCAACATTGCAACACCAGAAAAATAACCAAGGTAAAATAACATTAACAACAAGAACAACTACAACAACAATACTATGATGATGATGATGATGATGATGATGATGATAATGATCTTGATGAGAATCACAATGATAATGATGATGATGATAAAAACCAGCCCATTGATAAATTGCTTTGATGATTGTGATTTGTGGCTGAATTGAAAGGCACTTATAAAGACTAAGCTTTACTTCGGAAGACTTACATTGCTCGCATAGTGTTTGGGAAAGAACTAGTAGTAAGGAAGGGAGAGGGGAGGGGGGGGGGGACTATTTTGATTATTGGCGTATGGCCTTCACGTGCAAGGAGCGAGTAGCGCGTGCTCCCGCCTGGTTGGTGTCAGGGCTGTTGGGTCCCAGAGCGGGACATCAAAGAGGAGCGAGCTGGTCTTGGCACGGCACTGCCGACCGGCGGCACACACATATGCATGGCTGGACTGAACCTGCCAAGGATGAAACCAAAGGGCACCCTGACCTCCACCTCTCGTGTGCTTTGACCGGCCTTCCGCCCCCCCCCCCCCCTCCCCACCCCCTCCCCCTTACCCACCGCTGGCTTCCCTCGCTCTCCGTTTACCACACTCGCTCCATTTCCCTGCCTTATATATCTTAGCCCCCCCCCCCTCTTCCCCACTCCCTTCACCACGTACGCGAGCGTGTGTGTGTGTCCCCCCATCTCATTCTCTCTTTCTCCCCCACTACACCAAGAATGCAAGCACGCACGCATGCGCGCGCGCGCGCACACACACACACACACACACACACACACACACATACACACACACATACACACGCGCGCGCGCGCGCGCACACATACAAATCAACGTCATCGTCATCATATTCACTAATGACAGCCACAACTTCAAGTGTGTCGGACGCAGCAGCAGCAGTAGTAACCAAAGCAGAAACAGCGGTTCAAGAGTACACCCCAAAATGCACATGTGAAATCGGTTTTGTTGTTGTTGTTGTTGTTGTTTTTGCGTCAAAGTGATTTCCCTTTCAATCGCTTTGGATCTTCAATCATGGCTTACATGCGTTTCTTTGTTTTGATTATTTATGACCCACTTTGGTCAACTATATTTCTTTATGTTGATCTCTTCCATTCTACATGACTGTGTTTCTTTATTTTGATTTAGTTATAACTCCATTTTGTTCACTTCTTTCTCCATCTCGATCTCTTCCATTCTCTATTTCTTCTTCTTCTCCTTCTTGTCGAACACTGTTATTATTCTCTGTTT
>CM065720.1:35972556-35985056 GCA_033310375.1 Conus canariensis
GAGAGAGAGAGAGAGAGAGAGAGAGAGAGAGAGAAGCTCAACACTTTTAAATACACATGAGCCGCTTTTATGGTTCTCAAGCTTACTCCCACAGTAAACCACGTCTTTTAACCCCAAACAAGGCCAAAGTCATTGCAACAGCATTGAAAAGTCAGATCACGGGTTTGGGAAAGTTTCAAGCACCTTGCTCTTGTCCGTGGATTGTTGTGACAATAATACAAAAATACAAACAAACAAACAAACAAAAAAGGAAAGAAAGGAAAAAAAAAGGAAGAAAAACAAAAGAAAAGAAGAAAAAAAGATAAGCAGAGTAATCTCGCTTTGAATTTCATTCTTTCTTTGTTCTGGGCATAAAGGCTTTGTCTGGCATGGCTGACGGCTGGGTACATTTGTTTATTATATTCAAACCTTACCTATGGGAAAGAAAATAGGCCTAATAAACGAATGACATGAAAATATATGCTTCTCTCTCTCTCTCTCTCTCTCTCTCTCTCTCTCTCTCTCTCTCTCTCTCTCTCTCTCTCTCTCTCGCAATGCGATACCGTTTGTCATATATCCTGCAGGATTTTTATGCACCCGAGAACACAATGTTCAGCGTTTCTCTAGTGGTAGCCCTGCATACCTCTTTGTTTCCTTGTTCCTGCACTGCTTAGTGAGGTTTTGGGGTTTTTTGTTTTGTTTTGTTTGTTTGTTCGTTTGTTTTTGTGTGCTTTTTGTGATCATCATTGTTGTCTCTTTCTTAGCGTATGATCTCATGACTGAAGCTGGAAGTAATAAGATATATAGCATGTTTCTACATTCAGACTATAGTTTTCTTCTGATTAGTCTGCTCCGGAAAACCCTTGGGATAGGACAAACAGTCAGCTGTTTCTGACCTTTAATGCAAAGAAATTCGCTCGTGCACATGTTAACGCATGTGTGTGTGTGTGTGTGTGTGTGTGTGTGTGTGTGTGTGTGTGTGTGTGTGTGTGTATGTGTGTGTGTGTGTGTGTGTGTGTGTGTGTGGTGTGTGTGTGTGTGTGTGTGTGTGTGTGATGCTGGGCTTAGGAATGCTTCATATTTTCTTCTCTGCTCAGAAATTTTCATTCGGGTAAGAAACGATCCGCTATTTCTCAAAATTGCAGGAAATGCGCCAATGAAATTGTAGTTCTTCTTGGGTCAAGTAAAACAAACAAACAAGCAAACAAAACGAGCGACACAAATCACAAGTCCACAAATCACTTCCGCCTTGTGCCAGTTGATCCAGTGAAGGCCACGGCCTTTGCTGGGCCTTTCCATTCCTTCCCCGATGGCCTACTGTTGATCTGAACGAGGCATTCCGATTTGTCAGGCGACCTACACGCACCAATTTCCATTTTCTGACATTCAAAGCGCTGTTCGAGGTGGATCCCACAATGTATCTCATTAGTATAGAAGCACTCTTACAGTCTGCGATCTTCACCGATTCCCAGTTTGGTGGTGTATTCGAGAAAAGCTTGTTTACATGTAATTGATAATGTCTATGTACAGTCCCCATTGGCACACAAAGTGACACTCCCTGCATGGCAAAATATCACTGTGCAGTCGCCAAATTTGAAGGTTTCTGCCTGTGGCTACGTCATATCACCAACTTTTTCGTAATTTTTTCCCCCCGCAATTTCAAGAAGGAGTCCTGTGGGCCACGCTATGCACAAATATTTCTGCGAGTCACAGTCATGTCACTTCAAAGGAACTTAGCTCTGAACTGCACCTGCGCTTCACTCAGCGGGACGGACAGCTTTTAATTAGCGTCTACTGTAACCTTGAGTGACTGAAAGTGTTGATGGGTTATGCCTCACTCTCTGGTAAGAGAGAGAGAGAGAGAGAGAGAGAGAGAGAGAGAGAGTTTTAACCGCAGACCACAAAATTATATAGAACAAGAACCAGGCTCCCCGACAAAAAAATCTTGCTTGTAGTATTTGTTCTGTTTGTTGAAGATATATATCCAGATGATTCTGTCTGTCTGTCAGTCAGTCTGTCCCAACCCTGGTCTGACCCCTCGCGGTCGGCTTGGCTATAAACAACATGAATTGAAAACCGTCTGTCTGCCTGCCTGTGTTGCGTCTGTCTTTGCATCTGCAGTCTCGGAGTTTGTCATATGAATCCACAATTGCCGCCTGATCTTTTCCAAATTTGGCACCATGACTCACAAACATTCGGGGCAGATCAAGAACGATTCACTTTTGTGCCAGAAAGTCGCATTAGACGCATTATAACGTGAGTATATAACGAAGTGAAGCGATGTCGAAATCCCCCCCCCCCCCCCCCCCCCCCCTCAAAAAAAATGATATTGATGAAAACGCCGTGCTTTCTGTCATCCGTAATAGCCCAGCTGGGAGTGCTCTGCGCCACCTCAGTGGCTGTGCGCCCACGCGGCTTTTTCCGACACCCCGTCCACAGCCACAGCCCGGTCAGTCTCGCCGCAGCCCGGGCACCGGCAATCCACAGGGAGCAGTCAATGTCAAGTCGTCAAGAGGCAACCCGCTGGAGGAGACACTGCACTGCTGCCGAGTCTCTTCGGTGGTGTTCAGTGGCGCCTGTTCTGATCCAACATACGCAGGACACCACGTACTAAACCCCCTACTGACGACGATAATTGCTTAGTCGCGAAGCCGGCGTGAGTGAGCTCTCCCTCCGGAGGGCGCCACCACGTCCGTCCAACGACAGCCCCCATGGAGGGAGAGCTTTATTTATGTAGTAAGAAAAGGGAAGTGAGTAGACACCATCTGCCACATCCACGCCAGCTGGTTGGTTTCTTATATTTTTCTTTCATTTCGAACCAAACCCGAACCGACTACAGGGTTGTGCGTCTTAATACGCCACACATCCATCCACACCTCCTTCTCACCCGTGTATCCCGGGCCAGCAAGGCATGGCTGTTGTTTTCAGCTCTTCACGTTCACAAACATTTGCGTAGCGGAATCAGCGTGTCAACATACACCACACTCAACCCAGTGAAAGAACGGCCTGACAGCTGGGACGTTGGGAAAACATAGACCTCCCCGCCTCTTGAAACGAGGCTTTAACAGGGCCTACTCCACCCTCCCCTTTAACAGGGCTACCCCACCCTCCCCTTTAACAGGGTCTACCCACCCTCCCTTTAACAGGGTCTACCCCACCCTCCCCTTTAACAGGGCCTACCCCACCCTCCCCTTTAACAGGGTCTACCCACCCTCCCCTTTAACAGGGTCTACCCACCCTCCCCTTTAACAGGGCCTACCCCACCCCCCCTTTAACAGGGCCTCCCACCTTCCCCTTTAACAGGGCCCTACCCCACCCTCCCCTTTAACAGGTCTACCCCACCCTCCCCCTTTAACAGGGTCTACCCCACCCTCTCCTTTAACAGGGCCTACCCCCCCTCCCCTTGTGGCCTCAGCCATGCCTGAGCCGCTCTCGGCCCGTTAGAAATGTCCAGCCTGATCCGACATCAGACACGGCGTTACAGGGCTGCCATAGCTGCCCTCAGACCCTTAACTGTCATTCCAAACCACACGGCCAGACTATCTACAGGGGCGGACCACTATGGCCAAAACGAAACCCGTTCACATTGATCTCATATATAAGGTGAAAGTTCTAATGGTCAACTCTGTTCCAAATGACATCCAAAGTTTGTGGAAATCCACCCCTCTAAAGGCTCAAGCCCTGCTCAGCAAAAGTAACACCAGTTACAGCACCTCTGGAGCCCTGTGGCTGTCTCCTCTTGCCTCTTATTATTCTTCCAAACCCAAGCCGTCCAGACCAGTCAAGGTCAAGTGTCTGGGCCTCCCGAGTGACCACAGTCATGAGGGCATTTCAGAGTGTACCCCTCACTCTGATCCCGTGTGTTGAATGAAACTGTACTTGGGCTAACTCCCTTGCTAGTGCTTCCCATCTTTGTGAAAATCAACTTTCCAAACCTCATTTCTTGGATTCCATCACAGTTAGACCCATCATAGTTTTTTGAGGAAACAGAGTTCTGAAGACTGTTTCCTGTCAAAGTCGACCCGAATTACGCCTTCAACAGTCCGACTGCAGTTCTAAAGATCCTTCGCTCCATCTGGGTTCAGATACCTTTTTTTTTCAGTTTGTTTTTATTCTTCAAGGGAGAGAGGAGGTTCAGATACCTTTTTTTCCAGTTTGTTTTAATTCTTCAAGGGAGAGGGGAGGTTCAGATACCTTTTTTTCCAGTTTGTTTTAATTCTTCAAGGGAGAGAGGAGGTTCAGATACCTTTTTTTCCAGTTTGTTTTAATTCTTCAAGGGAGAGAGGAGGTTCAGATACCTTTTTTCCAGTTTGTTTTAATTCTTCAAGGGAGAGAGGAGGTTCAGATACCTTTTTTCCCAGGTTTTTTTTTTTAATTCTTCAAGGGAGAGAGAGGTAAGCAGACAGGGAAAAACGGGCATAAGGATGACAGCGTAGGAGGAAGACGGACAGGGGAGGGGGGGGGGGTTAAGAAAGAGGATGGAGGAGCAAGGCGACGGGGGAAGGGGGGGGGGGGGGCGGCTACTTTGATTCATAAACAGGAATCGGCAAGGTCAGATATACATTGTAGATCTGCTTTAATTGAACAGCATTATTTGCCTTTGCAGATCTGTTTCTGTCTTTCGTTCTGATTTCTGGAACTTTCTACTTTCTTCTTTCTTAAAGCCATTTACCGGAATCCTCCTCCGAGGAGAAAGCATGACTGCGTCTGGATTTGTACTGGTTCCACCTGTCGGTGAAACAGCAAAGACTGGAGCTGCAGGATGCGCGCAGCAGTTTGCTTGGTGATGGCATTTTTCGTCGGTGGGCTTTGCACTCATGAAATATGGGCTGGTATACCCATGGGGCCACTTCCTTGGAGGTTCTATTGTGTCACAACCAGTAGCCATCAGACATTAGCATATATCAGGGGACAGTTATGTCCTTTGACGTCTTAATGACATGCCTAGTGCGTGCCTGCACCCTATGTCAATACAGCTCAGGCTTCCAGGGGGGAGGGGGTGGGGGTGGGGGGTGCAGGACTGCTCCTGGATCGTTGGTTCAACAGTTGAAGACAGTGCTTATTTAATCCCACTGGCACCTGCGGGTGAGTCCTTTGTTTTTGTTTTTTCTTCTGCTATTTTACTCTTTCACACAGATTCCTAGAACACTGTCCTCTTCCTTATTAAAGCAGTAGTAGGTATAATGTATCAGGTGATTGACACCCCCCAACCCTCCCCCGCCTTGTTTAAAATTATCACAACTACTTGTTTCAAAATTTAATTAACCTCTACAGGATCTGTACCAGCTTTGTTGCATGACCTGAAGACTTTTTTTTCCATTATTTCAGAATACATATTGCAAACCGAACCCATCTTAGTTTGGATTTTATTGAACCAGCGGTCAAACAAACTTGCCTATCGACACAAACGAGTCACCATAACACAGACTCGCAGTCCAAAAAATGGTTCAGTCGGTCGGTGGAGTTCAATGCTCCCGCTGTGCCGCGCCTGATGTTACAGCTTAACCTTGCTTTGAACTGCAACTGCTGTATTGCTGGGACTTTTTTCCTGTCTCGTGGCGGAGTTTCTTTTTGTTCTGTGAACATATGTGACTGGTGGTGGTATCATGTGCTGCACACAGGCACACACAGACACAGAGACACACATACAGAGACACACATATATGTACACGCAAAGAGAGAGAGAGAGAGAGA
The DNA here is from genome assembly GCA_033310375.1 of Conus canariensis. Lineage (NCBI taxonomy): Eukaryota > Metazoa > Mollusca > Gastropoda > Neogastropoda > Conidae > Conus > Conus canariensis. The sequence continues at coordinate 35,978,230 of CM065720.1, forward strand.
GAGAGACAGACAGACAGACAGACAGACAGAGAACACACGCGCGTGCGCGTGCACACACACACACACACACACTCTCTCTCTCTCTCTCTCTCTCTCTCTTGTAACATGCAGTGTTCTTTTTACCGTTTGCTTCTTTGGTCTGTTCAGGTGTGCTGTAAATCAATAAGATTTGTCTTCTTTCTCTGTATGAACTATGACCAAGTCCAGATGTTTGTAGGCGGCTCTGGATGGCTGCAAAACTCTGCAAGTCACACGCATTTCAACACTGCCTACCACCTCCATCTTTGGTCCACATCTTTATCAGTTCTCGCATTGTTTGACTGTACACAACCCACATACCTTCTTTTTCAGAAAACGTTGAAGAACAAATCGAATTCGTTTGAAGGCTGGGTTTTTTTTTTTTTTTTTTTCATTTCCTTGCAAGTTAACTGCACTGACAAAACATAGAAGAAGTAGAAGAAGAAGAAGAAGAAGAAAGAAGAAGAGGAGGAGGAGGAGGAGGAGGAGGAGGAGAGGAGCACAAGAACAAGAACAAGAACAACAAGAAGAAGAAGACAAGAAAGAAGCAAAGAAAAGAAAAGAAAAAAGAAAAAAGTGTGGCTGATTGAAAAGTCAGGCCAGAGTGTTTGCCAAGTCCCGTACTTCTGCTTAAAAGTTTGGGTTTTTTTAATGAGAAAAAAAGGGGAAAAAAAGACGATTTTTCTATCACCTTCAATCTCTTTTGTTCTTTGAGAAGGTGGGGTGTGGGGAGAAGGGTTCACCACAGTTGTGATACTCCATGGGGATGCCACAGCGTCTCACGGTGCAAACTGTGCCGACATCTCGCAGTTCTATGCAAGACATTTCTCTACTTCTGTCATTTTCTCTGGCTCTGCGTTTAAGTGTTGAATGTTGCTTGCTTTCTTTCTTTGTTTCTATTTGTTCATTTGTTTGTTTGTTTGTTTTCACCGAAATCTATGTTCCCTGTCGTGCACTACTTTTCGGTCTTTGTGGATCTTTTGGTTGTGGAAAGCCATCGGCCGTTTTGGTTTGTTACAATTACAAAACAGTTTTCAAGGTTCTATTTTTATATAATGGTAAGAACATGACAACCAGATAGGACAAAATAAACACTATCTAGAGCAGACTCGGGCTGCTCGTTCTGCCGTACGTGTTTCTTTGCCTTTAAGGTTTCGTAGGTTTTGGGGTACCCCTCTGTTGTGTGTGTGTGTGTGTGTGTGTGTGTGTGTGTGTGTGTGTGTGTGTGAGAGAGAGAGAGAGAGTAAGTGAGTGTGTGTGTGTGTGTGAGAGAGAGAGAGAGAGAGAGAGAGGAGAGAGAGAAAGAGAAGAGAGAGAGAGAGAGAAAGCGTGTGTGTGTGTGTGTGTGTGTGTGTGTGTGTGTGTGTGTGTGTGTGTATGTTGTGTGCGCGCGCGCGCGCGCGCGCGTGTGTGTGTGTGTGCGTGTATGTCTGAGTAAGTGTGTGTGTGTGTGTGTGTGTGTGTGTGTGTGTGTGTGTGTGTGTGTGTGTGAATTACACATGTCTTTGTCATCTGACAGTGAGAAAACAAGCGCAATGGCTGGTGGTTTCTGCGCGGCCTGGGTTGATCTACTGTCAGGAAGTCAATGGTGCTTTCAGTGTTGCCAGTTGTAGATACGTCCGTGCACATATTGCTGTTTTTAGTTTCCTGACAGACGGGTTTTTTTGTTTTGTTGTTGTTGAAGACACTTAGATGTATATGTTACTGTGTCGGTTGTTTTCGTTTTTTTCTGACAGACATGTGTTTTTTATACTGGTGAAGATACACGTGTATGACTGTTGCTGTATGGGTTGCTTTTAACTTCCTTACAGGATCTTTCTTATGCTGTTGAAGATACTTGTGTGTATAAATTGCTGTACTGATTCCCTGACAGGGTTTTCGTTTAATGTTGTTGAAGATCATTTTGTGTATGTATTCTTTCCATTTTCCTGACAGAAATGTCTTGTTGATTGTGTTGATGATAATCTTGCGTATATGTTGCTGTGCATGCTGGTTTTTAATTTTTTTTTTCCTGACAGAAATTTCCTTTTATGATGTCGAAGACAATTATGTGTATATGCTTTGTGTTTTTTGTTTTTATTTTCCTTACAGAAAGTTCCCTTTTGTTCTCTGGAAGATGATCATGCGTTTATGATTTTGTTTCTGTTGATTTAATTTTCTGCTTGCATAGTCGTTGTGCTCGTGAGATTTGTTGTCGACAGTTCTATTTTTCAGCGGATAATTACGAACACTACAAACAAACGAATAATGATATTGCGTCAACATTCTGAAACTGGAAAATAGTTTTGATTTTTGAACAGAGGCTTCATAACAATGTCAAACGTCTACATGTATACAATTCGGCAATAAAAAAAATGACGCGAGATAATATGATCACTTGACATTCCCCCCCCCCCCCCCCCCCAAAAAAAAAAAAATAATAAATAAATAAATAAATAAAAATAAATAAATAAATAAAAAAATAAATAAATAAATAAAAAAAAGAAAAAAAAATAAATAAATAAAAATTAATAAAAATTTAAGTTAGATGATGCAATAACAGGGTTCAGTGGATGGCTCTGTCATGTGCCTCACAAACAAGACAAAAAAAGGGAAAGTTTATACATTTGTTTCGAAAAAGGCCCTGGAACTCTGCCAACTGATTGTAAGAAAATGTTCCAAGGGTTTCCTCTGAGAGAGAAAAAAAAAAGAGACAGAAATCCTAATCTTGGCGTACAAACATACAACTGCTTGCAGGTGGCTAGCAGGGTGGTATCATCTTTTCTGAGAAGCATTAAAAAAATAAAAAATAAAAAAAGCACACACAAAAAAAGGGGGAAAAAAAGCGAGTGAACCCACATGACTACCACCACTCTAGTCACGCGAGGTCATAGCTTATATACACAGCAGCCCGCCGTCAATCCGGCTGACAGGAGTGACAGGCGCCGAGCACAACAGAGGCTGGCAGTTCAAAGCAAGGTTACTGTGGTAACATGAGGCACTGCCAGACGGGAGCGTTGAACTCTGGTGACTCTCTGTGAACTGTGTGTGCATCAGAACCCTTCACCGCCACGACGTCAACACAGCAATAGCTGTAAGCCAGGTACAAACAGACACAATCATACAAGTAGCCTAAATGTGTTGTCTTATACATTCTGATATGGGAAATATTGAAGAGACTGGGTGTAGAAGACAAGAAACAAACAAACAATTAAAAAATGTTAATTAGATGCATTCAGCGTGAGCCTTGATGGCCTGGATGCACGTTGTTAATTTTGGGGAGATGACCTAGAAAAAGATTGTGAATTTAAACAAAGATACACGCACGGAGATTGCTTGACAGCAGAATAAACAGAGGAAGACCAAACAAGCGTTTATCCCGTAGTAGAATAATATGAGGGGCAAAAAAGCGGACAACTAAACAAATAAACTCATATAGTAGCGTTGGTTTTCCTTTTAAATACACCAAGGCATGTAGAAAATACACAAATAAACAACCAAACAACACACTCACACACACACACACACACACACACACACACACACACACACACACACACACACACACACACACACAACTTAGGCATGCAGCCGGACACTATGACTGCACGAGAAACAGACTTTCCATTGTAAGAAGTATATATGAACATGACATTTTAGCAGTGTGGAAGATACATCCAAGCCTGAACTTGTAAAACAAAAAAACGTTCCATACCTCTGCAAATTCATGATCATGAAAACATTCACAAAACACATAAGAAATATAGACTGCCCGATATTCCTACTAAGAAATATAATATGTAGTGCACCACCGCCCCCACCAAAAAGCAAACCAAATCAGAGCAAAACAAAAGCACACACACACACACACACACACACACACACACGCACACGCACACACACACACACACACTGACTGACTGACTGACTGAAACCATTTACTGTCAGATTAACATAATGTTGTACTCTCTCTCTCTCTCTCTCTCTCTCTCTCTCTCTCTCTCTCTCTCTCACACACACACACACACACACACACACACACACACACACACACACACACACACACACACACACGACAGCAGCAACAAACTAAACAGTAAGAACATTAATCACACACACAACCCAATCCAATATATCTGACTTGCTAGGCAATACCCCTTTACAAAGAAAGCCGCTTTACTGGCAATGGTCAGGATATTAAAAACAGCTTGGTCATCAGCACGCCGACAAAGGTATTGCATTTCAGTTTAATTATAACTCAGCCGACGACACTGGGCCTTCGATAGGGTTGACAACACGCAGAAAAGACAACCATGCCAGGAATCAGAACAACATATATGCACGCTTATCTTCAACAGCATAATGCGGAAATTTTTATCAGGAAAATATAAAGAGCGAACACAGCAACGTCTACGGATGATTATCTTTAACAGCATGAAGAGGACATTTCTGTAGGCAAAATGAAAACAGCAAACATAACAACAATTACGTATGATTATCTTCAACAGCATAGAAAGGAAATCCCTTCGGGAAAATAAAAGCAACACACACAATAACGTATAAGTACGATTACCGTTAACTGCATGAAGAGAAAATTTCTCGCAAGAATATACAAATGGCAAACACTACAACATCTTCGATAATCTAAAAAGGAAATTTCTGACAGGAACGTGAAAACAGCAAATGCAACATGTACGCATGATTATCTTCTTCGTGTTGCGCGTGCTCACATGGTTAATATTGCATTTACAGTCTCCATTAAATCACTGCATACTTTCTAGCTATGTTACAAACATTATCTCTTATGTCAGTGTCAAAACCGGTCATTCTTCGGTCAAAATCAACGGCTGTGTACTTGAGTTTACACACTATTTTTGTTACAATGGTTGTCGTCGTGTTGGGCGTGTTTGGTATGGATGCTTCAACGGGAACGGACCAACGTGAACTGTGTGCTGTCCGTGCTAGATACGTATGCAGCTCCAAGTTACCTTTCGAAGTTCAACGCTCCGACCTCAGCGTGCATTGAGTTACCAAAGTAACTTTGCTTCGAACTGCAGCCTGAGACAGGAGGGCAGAGCTTGTCATGTTCCATGACCTCGCTTGACTGCAGCTGCGAGAGTCCTGCAGGCCACCAAAGATAAAGAGAGGGCCGGATTAGTATCTCGCCTCGCTTTCCCCGTGACCTGCCTTTGTTGGAGTCCCGTTCACTTAACGCAGGTCGCTGGCCGCTTCTGCGCACCACAGTCTCTGCACGGCCTGTGGGGATTGTTTTATATTCCAGGCTGCCCTCTCGGGTAACCCATCACGCGCGCCAGCTTGTTGTTCATTGAGGATGGTCCGCTGCCTGCACCTGTTTTCCACACGCGAACCACAATGTGTGTGTGTGTGGAAATGTAATGAAATGTAACAAATATAACGACATTAGAAATCAGTTTATACCTAGAAAATTACATATACAAAGTCCGTATTTAACTATTGTCGTTTGCTTGTGGTAGTAAGAAAGTGTTGCTAAACTTAGCGAAGTTTTTTAAACTTAGTAAAGTTGTGTAACATTACATTCGTATGTTAATTATAGGGAAAATTTTGATGTTTGATTTGTTTCATTTCTATTGTTTGATTTGTTTCAAGTCCTCCATGCCCAAAAGGGTCGCAGGATTAAAATCTTTGAAATCTTTGTGTGTGTGTGTGGGTGTGTGTGTGTGTTGTGTGTGTGGTGTGTGTGCTTAAATTAAAATTTGATGTCTTGACGCTATCAGCTTTGAAGCTGTGAATAGAAGGCAGAAAAACAAGCTGATCACACTGGCAGATGGGGTGAATGTCTCTACAAAAGACGCAATGCAGTTCCAGGTCGTGAAAGGTGAAGACATTTATCTGCTCTGTTCTAATCTGTGTTGTCACTCACTTTCTCTGTGGTCAGGCGATACCACTTCAAACACCCAGCAAGCGGGCTTACAGGCGACTTAAGGTACCCTTTGTTCAAGGTTGATACAAGGCGGAAATGGTTGTGGCACTGAGACCAACCAGCTGTTTTTAAGTACTGCACAAACTACACGAACAATGAAGTTTACTGTGATCTGGAACAATCATATGTTCGCGCACTTTATTCCACTGAGGGGTTAGCATTGCTAGATCATGCTGCTGATCTAATCAGTCATAACTGCGCTGATGCTTTGAAACTCTGGAGGCTGTATGAAAAAGAAAAAACAGTGATTGGTACGATAAGAAATGTAAAGATAGTAAAGCAAATGCAACGGCATTACTGGAAATATGTTGAAGTTCCAAAGAACGAGTAGATAGTAATGCCTATTGTAGAGCAAGATGAGAATTAAAAAATCTGTTAAGAAGAAGGGAAAAAGAGCATAATGACTTATCAACTGAATAGTTATTGGCCTCTGCACACAAGCAGGAAGAGTTCTGGGACAATGTTTTAAAAAAAAAAAACTCCTACAAAAGAATTCAGCCACATAATAACTTAACGACTGGTGACCGGTTTAAACACTTCCAAAATTTGCTCGAAAGAGGAGACAATTGTTTAGTACAAAATTATGAAGATGACGAAAATGAACAGGAGGAGGAACTAAATTGAATGAATCGACCTTATCAAAGGAAGAAATTATTCTAGCATTACGTAGATTAAAGAATAATAAGGCTGCTGGACCAGATGCTATAGTTGGGGAAATGCTGAAAGTGTCTTGGAGTCGTGTCACTGAATTCTTTGTAGAATTATCGAATACACTATTTGGCAAAGACATAATCCAGAGACGTGGATTCTATCGTAATCCCTCTTTTCAAAAAAGGTGATCCAAGTGAACCAGATAATTATACAGGTA
>CM065720.1:35990056-36002556 GCA_033310375.1 Conus canariensis
ATCATCATCATCATCATCATCATCATCACCTTTCATTATTCAGCCTTGATGATCATTTATTTTTTATTTTCATGTTAACTTTCTTATCATGCTAATCATTGTTTTCTCATTTTTATTCTTTTGCTGTTGTTGTAGTTGCTTTTTTGGGGGGGAGCTGTCGTCATCATTACTGTATAACTGCCATCTCTCTCTGTCTCTCTCTGTCTCTGTCTCTGTCTCTTCTCTCTCTCTCTCTCTCTCTCTCTCTCTCTCTCTCTCTCTCTCTCTCTGTGTCTCATACAATGACGCTAAACTAAACTGAACTGCATTGAAACTGAACATGATAAAAAAGGCCCTGTTTTGAGAGCTGGACTTCCATACCAAAGTCGTAAAGTTCAGCTGAAGTATACTAAACTGACCTAAAACTAATCAAAACAAAAAGGGCCTAGGAGAACAGCTGACCTGAAATGTTAGAGTCACACAGCCAAACTAAACTAACCTAACCTAAACTAATCTAACCTATTGTTAACTAAACTAAACTAAACCAAATACACTAAACTAAGCTAAACCAAAACTAACCGACCCTAAACTAAACCGAACCAAACTAAGCTTAAACAACCTTACCTAACCTAAACAAACCTAACCCGAACTAAACGCAACTAAGCTAAGCTAAAGTAGATTAAACTAAACTAGATTAAGGTGCACTAAAGCTAAACAAAACAAAAGGCTTTGAATGGACGGCTGGGCTCTAATACTATAATCATACAATGGAAATGAAATAAACAAAACTAACCAAAACTAAACAAAACAAATCTTAACAAAACAAAACAAAACAAACTAAACAAAGCGCAACCACAAAGGTCTTGTAGGGGCAGCTGGATTATATAATACCTTAATTATGCAACTAAACTGGACTAAACTAAACAAAACTAAAAGGCCCTGAGTGTGGACGGCTGGGGGCTAAAATACCATCATCACGTAATGAAACTGAACTGACACCGAACAAAGCTAAAAGGTCCTATGTCCACAGCTTGGCTGTAACACTGTAGTCATACAATTAAACTGATCGTAACTGAACTAAACGGAACTAAAACTGAACGACGCATATAAGGCCCTGCGTGGACAGCAGGGAACTCAAATACTATATTCATACAACTAAACTGAACTAAACTGAACTGAACTAAACTGAACTGAACTAAACTGAACTAAAGTGAACTGACCTGACCTGAACAAAACAAAACGAAAACAATACAAAACTGAACTGAACTGAACTGAATTGAACAAAACAAAACTGATCTGAACTGAACTGAACTAAACTGAACTGCACTGCACTGCACTGCACTGCACTGCACTGCACGCACTGCACTGCACTGCACTGCACGCACTGCACTGCACGCACTGAACTGAACGAACTGAACAAAACTAAACAAAACTGAACTGAACAAAACAAAACAAAACAAAACAAAACAAAACTGAACTAAACTGAGCTAAACTAAACTGAAAGAAACAAAACAAAACTGAACTGAACTGAACAAAACAAAACAAAACAAAACGGAACTAAACTGAGCTAAACTAAACTGAAAGAAACAAAAACAAAACTGAACTGAACTGAACAAAACAAAACTGAACTGAACTAAATTAAACTAAACTAAACAGAGCTAAACTACGCTGAAACTAAACTAAACGAAAAAGTCTCGTGTTGACAGCTGAGCTGTAATAATACAATCATACAACTAAACTGAACTAATCTACACTGAACTGAACTATCACTAAACAAAAGAAAAAAAAGCTCAATTTTGTAAGCTGGCCTTGTGAACTAAAATCTACCAAACTGAAGTAAAGCTAAACAAAAGAAGAAAAAAAAAGCTTTATTTGGTGAGCTCGGCTTCGATATAATAATCATACAATTAAACTAAAATAAACTAAACTAACGTGCTAAAACTGAACAAAAGAAAACAGGCCTTGTGTATAGCTAGGCTATATAATACTATGATCATACAACAGAACTGAGCTGAATTAAAATTAATGTATCTAAAAAAAATATAAATCCAAATCAAACTAAACTTTAAAAATCTGAACTAACAGATATCAAACTAGAGTAAACAATGGTGATTGGGATGGATGATGAGGTTTGTTGGAAGAAGTGGGGGGGGGGGGAGGGAGGAGGGGGGAAGGGAGGACGAAGTAGGGGAGAGAACAGAGAAAGAGGTCAGTCATCCGGGTATGAGGTGTGTGCAGATTTTATCCTGAAACTGCGTGTAATTATTCTCTTCAGGTTGTGTTTTCAGTATTACCATGTTTTCGAGGCGTACAAGCATTGATACTGTTGATTAGAATAGAGCGCGTTCTGGGCTTTTGTCGGTCGAATAGAAAACCGACATCGTGGTCCACCTCCAGAGAGGAAGTTGAATGTACGATCATACCCTGAACGCTAGTCTGAAAGAAGACAAAAGTTTGGAAAAGGGGGAAGAAAAATACACCGAAGGCATTTACACCATATGAGTACAAATGTGAGATTTTACAACCCTTCAAATATATATATATATATATGTGTGTGTGTGTGTAGTAGTAGTACTTTATCGGAAATGAATTGAGGCAGGGAACAGTAAACGATAAACAGTAAACAAGTGGGGTATGTTTTGCTCCCATAAGAAAACCTAACACAGAGTAACTTTTATTCAAGACTGGCACAGCCTTTTAAACTTGAATAAAGTCAGACAAATACATAGACGAACAATCTAATAGTGGGGGAAAAAAAACAAGCGCAGGCCAACAACTGAACTGTCTTCACAGTAATGACTGGGCAAAGATTTGGACTTAAGGAGGGGGGGTTGAAAATGAAGAAACTGGGAACATGAAATTAAAAAAAATATGTTACAGATATGAAAACTCTACACTAGCTGCATAAGGGAACTATCGCAATCCCTTTTGAAAGCAGATATATTTGTATTGCCTGCTCCGAGGCCTTTCGTCCGCTGGGTCGGACTCATCAGGGAGACACGGCTGGTTGTGTCTGCGCTCCTAGCGTCAAATAAAGACACACCACAGTCCATAATACTGTGGTGTTCTCACCACCAAGGGTGCAAAAAAGAATCCAATAGCACCCCCAAAGCAGCCAGCGAAGAGTAGTAAATGAAACCAAACGAAAGTGTGGGGAGGAAAAAAGTTGCTGAAAAACTAAAGACATTATGCAAACAGTATAAAATGTAGGGGACAATCTTTGAGCCTACGCTTGAGGATCCACCCAAAGATGCAAGGGAGATCAAAAGACAAACACACAGACGGACAGAAACAAATACAAATAACCTCAATTTAATCAAAACAAAATCGGAAATGAAATGAGGCAGGGAACAGTAAACGATAAACAGTAAACAAGTGGGTATGTTTTGTTCCCATAAGAAAACCTAACACAGAGTAACTTTTATTCAAGACTGGCACAGCCTTTTAAACTTGAATAAAGTCAGACAAATACATAGACGAACAATCTAATAGTGGGGGAAAAAAAAACAAGCGCAGGCCAACAACTGAACTGTCTTCACAGTAATGACTGGGCAAAGATTTGGACTTAAGGAGGGGGGGGGGGGGGGGGTTGAAAATGAAGAAACTGGGAACATGAAATTAAAAAAATATGTTACAGATATGAAAACTCTACACTAGCTGCATAAGGGAACTATCGCAATCCCTTTTGAAAGCAGATATAATAAATGAAACCAAACGAAAGTGTGGGGAGGAAAAAAGTTGCTGAAAAACTAAAGACATTATGCAAATAGTATAAAATGGACTGTGGTGTGTCTCTATTTGACGCTAGGAGCGCAGACACAACCAGCCGTGTCTCCCTGATGAGTCCGACCCAGCGGACGAAAGGCCTCGGAGCAGGCAATACAAATATATCTGCTTTCAAAAGGGATTGCGATAGTTCCCTTATGCAGCTAGTGTAGAGTTTTCATATCTGTAACATATTTTTTTAATTTCATGTTCCCAGTTTCTTCATTTTCAACCCCCCCTCCTTAAGTCCAGATCTTTGCCCAGTCATTACTGTGAAGACAGTTCAGTTGTTGGCCTGCGCTTGTTTTTTTTTCCCCCACTATTAGATTGTTCGTCTATGTATTTGTCTGACTTTATTCAAGTTTAAAAGGCTGTGCCAGTCTTGAATAAAAGTTACTCTGTGTTAGGTTTTCTTATGGGAGCAAAACATACCCCACTTGTTTACTGTTTAGTAGTACTTTAATTTAACGTCTCTTCACCCTCAAGTGACATTAGACAACATAGTCTAGTGGTTAGGACCTCGCGTTTTGTGTGTGTGTGTGTGTGTGTGTGTGTGTGTGTGTGTGTGTGTGTGTGTGTTTGTACCGAGCATCTGCAAATCCTTCACTTTTAGCTCTATCGGAACACCATACAAATTAAAGACCTTACCGTTGTCATTGGGATCTGGAGCGGCACGAGGGGGGGGGGGTGAAGAGGCGGGGAGGGGGAGGAGGAGGGGATGGCGGAGGCGAAGGAGCCTGATTATGCAAGGATGAGAATGGAGGGAGGACAGGAATGTGGAGGATGGAGGTGGGGGAAAAATTGGGATGGGTGGTTATGGTGGTGGTGGTGGTAGCGGTGTGTGTGTGGGGGGGGGGGGGGAGGAGTGGAGAGAAAACAAGGGCTGAGGAGGAAGAGGGAGGTGGGGGGGGGGGGGGGGTTGAAAAGGTGAACGTTCGCCAGATGGCTCGGTGACTTGGACAGCTAATCGAAAGCTTACGCCACCAAGACCACCACCGTCTTCCCTACAGGGGGAGGACCACACTCAGGACCGAGCAGCATCGCAGTACTGAGCGAGCTTGAAGGGGGAGATAAGAAGCCACAGCGTGATGTCACGCAGAACATGGGACCGAAGCGGTTGGGAGGGGGGATTGGAGGTGGGGGGGGGGGGGGGAGATGTCAGTGTACACAGGCAACGGGAGACGGGTGAGTGATGGAACGTAACATTAAGCTTACACAGGGAAGGAGGGAGGAAGGGAGGGATAGCCTGACCGTCATGTTACGCTTGGAACGTGAGGGAGAGAGAGAAATAGAACATAATGTCACATTTGGTGAGAATTTGGCGTTGTGTACAGATCTGGGTCCACGGTTACAGTTTAGGTCCAAAACGCTATATATATTCTCTTTTACACTCAAAGCTGCACCTGGCGTTTGTCAGAAGATCAGCCGTGGCCAAAACATATCAGCCCTCGACCCATACTGTGCCTGACTTGGAAGCAGATCCGATGTTCGCTTCTCTTACATTACAGCATGATCTACATGGCCCTTCATTTTCCTGTCGTCTGCTACACTTTTCACTCCCAAATCCTTGTGCTCTACCAACGGCATAGAAACACAAGAGGTCCACAAGCAACGTATGATTCTGCTATCCTTGCTGTTATATATCTTTGAACTAATTTACCCACCCCAAATTCCAGGATAAAATCGTCTTGTTCGCATTCAATTTTTTTTTGTTCCACAGAGCCCAGGCGACTTTCATCTAGTCAGAATATTATGGTGTTACTGCATAATATTATGCTGTTACTGCATGACCCTTGTGGTAACCCCGAACTCTGACCAAAGAGGAAGACAGAAACAGAGTCTAACGTACCACTAGGAACTTAATAAGAAGAGGAGGAAAAGCAAAACATAATGCTAGACCTGGAGGCTGTGAGGGAAAGGGAGTGAGATACAGAACATCGTGACACACAAGGAAAGAGGACAGAAGAAATGGAGCGAGGGGGAAAGTGGACACAGAAAATGTGACCTGTATACCTGGAAGGAGGGAGGGGAAGATAGACAGCACATAACGTCACACCTGGAGAAAGCAAAGGAGAATAACAGCGTTGCACAGACATGGGAACACGGCCATCACTTTACACTTGGGGGGGGGGGGGGGGGGGGGGGAAGAGAGAGAGAGAGAGAGAGAGAGAGAGAGAGAGAGAGAGAGAGAGTACACTTGTAGTAAAGGGGGAGAGATAAAGACAATATAACATTACACTTAATGCGAAAAAGTGTGTGTGTGTGTGTGTGTGTGTGTTGTGTGTGTGTGTGTGTGTGTTTTGTGTGTGTTGTGGAGGGGAAGGGGGGGGGAGCTGGAGAAAAAGAGACGGTAACGTTACACTTGGATCAAAGAATGGGAAAAAAAATCTCAGAACATAGCGTAATACTTTTTTTTTTAAGCCAAACTGCATACAGACATTAAAAAAAGACAGACAGACAGACAGAAAGAACGAAAGAAAGGAAGGAAAGAAGAAAGGATGGAAGGAGTGCAAAATAACATTCATTGTCATTAAACGAGGAGAGGGGTTACACATACAGACAGGGAAAGGGAGAGAAAAACAAAATGTAACTGTCTATATGAAGACAGGAGAGAAAACATTAGTACTACCAGCAAAAGGGGAGACAAAGAAAAAGTAATGTGAGACCTGAAATGAAGGAGGGAAGAGAAACAAACTGTAACTTTGTACACGGAGGGAGGAAGAAACAAAGTAATGTATCTCTTGCAAAAGGGAAGACAAACAAAACGTAACGTGACACTTGGAACGAACGAGGGAGAGAATAACAGAATGTAAAATGATGCGTGAAGGGAATAAAAATAAACAAACAAACAAAAAACAGCAACAGAACCTAACATAACATTTGGAGCGTGAGAAGAGGTACAGAGAAACGAAACGTAAAGTCAAATTTGGAGCAGGGATGGAGGGCGCAGGGGGTGGGGGGGGGGGGAGGGGAGGGGGGAGGGGGGAGGGGGGGGGGGGCTCGGAACATAACGTTACAAACAGAGGGAGGTGAAAACAGGACAGAACGCGACGTATTGCAAAATGAGGATGTAACTTAATACATGGAAGAAGGAGCTGAGGAAGAAACAAAATGTCAAGTTGTACACACATAAAAGAAGTGGTGAGAGGCACGGACAGCGGTGACTGGCTGAGATGTCAGACGTGATGGGTGCTAAAGAAGAATGATTGGGTAAAATGGCAGGATGATTAGACAGAATGGCAGGTTGACTGCAAATGGCAGGGGTGTTGCGTGAAATGGTAAGAGTTGCTGGGTGATGTGGCAGGGTGGTTGGGTGATGTGGCTGGGTGATGTGGCAGGGTGGCTGGGTGATGTGGCAGAGTGGTTGGGTGATGTGGCAGGGTGGTTGGGTGTTATGGCAGAGTGGTTGGGTGATGTGGCATGGTGGTTGGGTGATGTGGCAGGGTGGTTGGGTGTTACGGCAGAGTGGTTGGGTGATATGGCAGGGTGGTTGTGTGTTGTGGCAGGGTGGTTGGGTGATGTGGCAGAGTGGTTGGGTGATTTTGGCAGGGGTTGTGTGTTGTGGCAGGGTGGTTGGGTGATGTGGGAGGGGTTGGGTGATGTGACAGGGTGGTTGGGTGATGTGGCAGAGTGGTTGGGTGATTGGCAGAGTGGTTGGGGTGTTGTGACAGGGTGGTTGGGTGATGTGGCAGAGTGGTTGGGTGATGTGGAGAGTGGTTGGGTGATGTGGCAGGTGGTTGGGTGATATGGCGGGGTGGATTGGGTGTAACGGCAGGGTGGTTGGGTGATGTGGCAGGTTGGTTGGGTGATGTGGCAGGGTGGTTGGGTGATGTGGCAGGGGGGGTGTTATGTCGGGTGGTTGGGTGATGCGGCAGGGTGGTTGGGTGATATTGCGGGGTGATTGGGTGATGTGGCAGGGTGGTTGGGTGATGCGGCAGGGTGTTTGGGTGATGTGGTAGGGTGGTTGGATAATGCGGCAGGTGGTTGGGTGACATGGCGGGATGGTTGGGCGATGTGACAGGGTGGTTGGATAATGCGGCAGGTGGTTGGATAATGCGGCAGGTGGTTGGGTAATGCGGCAGGTGGTTGGGTAATGCAGCAGGTGGTTGGGTAATGCGGAGAGGGTGGTTGGGTGACATGGCGGGGTGGTTGGGTGATGTGGCAGGGTGGTTGGGTGATGCGGCAGGTGGTTGGGTAATGCGGCAGGTGGTTGGGTAATGCGGCAGGTGGTTGGGTAATGCGGAGAGGGTGGTTGGGTGACATGGCGGGGTGGTTGGGTGATGTGGCAGGTGGTTGGGTGACATGGCGGGGTGGTTGGGCGATGTGGCAGGGTGGTTGGGTGATGCGGCAGGTGTTTGGGTAATGCGGCAGGTGGTTGGGTAATGCGGCAGGTGGTTGGGTAATGCGGAGAGGGTGGTTGGGTGACATGGCGGGTGGTTGGGTGATGTGGCAGGTGGTTGGGTGACATGGCGGGGTGGTTGGGTGATGTGGCAGGTGGTTGGGTGACACGGCGGGGTGGTTGGGTGATGTGGCAGGTGGTTGGGTGACAGGGCGGGGTGGTTGGGTGATGTGGCAGGTGGTTGGGTGACATGGCGGGGTGGCTGGGTGATGTGGCAGGTGGTTGGGTGACATGGCGGGGTGGTTGGGTGATGTGGCAGGGTGGTTGGAATGCGGCAGGGTGGTTGGGTGATGTGGCAGGGTGGTTGGGTGATGCGGCAGGGTGGTTGGGTGATGTGGCAGGGTGGTTGGGGGACATGGCGGGGTGGTTGGCGATGTGGCAGGGTGGTTGGATGATATGGCAGGGTGGTTGGGTGATATGGCAGGATGGTTGGATGTTGTGGCAGGGTGGTTGGGTGATGCGGCAGGGTGGTTGGGTGATGTTGCAGTGTGTTTGGTTGGTTGTGAGAATATGGTAGATGGTGGGTGAAAGTTAGAGCAAAACAAAACAAGAATCAGCGAGGGCGGGGGGGGGGGGGGGGGGGGAGGGGTAAAATATGCAAGATTACGAAGACCGTCGGAACCAGACTTGGTAAGCACACATAGAAACATGGTGGAATGAAGTACACTACAGTAATGTCCTCCACTAGTCAGAATAAAAGAACCCCTCCTTCCCGAAAAAAAGAAATGAAGAGAGAGAGAGAGAGAGAGAGAGAGAGAGAGAGAGAGAGAGAGAGAAGAGAGAGAGAACACTGAACACTGAACATGTTTAATGTCATTAGCTATACAGCCTTAGTGACATGGGGGTACATCACAAAATAATCATATTGAAAACGAAAGTAACAAACATAGACAAACAACAATCAATTGAAAGCTTGAAATACAAGCAAAATAGGCCAGTATCTCGACCATCCAGTTTAATATTATTCATAGACGTAAATTATAGTAAATACGATAACCAAAATATTTCACCACTTCCTGTAGCATTCATTTTTCATTTGAATGTCGTAAATTCTAGTTGATGATAACCTCTCCTCGTATTTTCAGTGCCTCTGCAATATATCTGACAAGTGATTTCACTGAATTATCGTCATAATTCAGTGTTAAAACTCCGAACATTTCCTGATTTATGGCAACATTCTTTTGAAAAACTACACACTTATCACGCACAGCACTGTAATTTTTACAATGAAACAAAAAATGCGACTCCTCCTCCCTAGGGAAGCCACACAATGGACAAGGTGACGCTGTAGATGACTCAGTATGGAACCATCTTTTATGGGCGTTTAGACCAAGAGACCTGGTTCTAAGTCTGGAGAGACAAATTCTATGCCATCTGTTCGTTATTACTGAAATATACTTTTCTGTTTCGAATATACTTTTAAAGCCATAAAACCAGTTATATTTATCCGTGTTTTCCATTTTAGAATGCCAGTTTTGTTTATATGAAGCTATCATCCTGTCTTTGAATTCCAGAATAAAAACCATCCTCATAACCAACTCCCTGGCAGAGAGAGAGAGAGAGAGAGAGAGAGAGAGAGAGAGAGAGAGGTGGAATGCTATCTACATATACACATTCACAGAACACTGAAAAGGGGAATGGATGCATGCATGGCACGCTATCCGGAAAACTGCTGTAGGTGCTTAACAAAACTCACACATGTGCATAATACACATCATATTCTACATAACAAAATTTGCATATGCAAATACACACCAAAAGTGCACTAATGTACTGTACACGAAAACACACCTGTAATCACTTTCCTCTACATTTGCGCATACATACATACATCTACACTTACATATTCAATCATATCACACACACACACACACGCACACACACACACACACACACACACACACACACACACACACACACACACACATGTGCAGAAGCATATATCGTCTATATGGACATGCCACAAACAGACCTACAGAGGTGACTTTTGAGACCAGATTGAAATGTAACTGACCGACAGTGGGAAGGACTGGTATGGGTAGTGGAGAGAGACTGGAAAAGAAGGCGTGGAACAGCGTCCTTCTCCCAGCGTCAGGTGTGGGAGGCCGAAGTGGAAGGGGCTGGAGAGACAGTGAACAAGAGACCAGCCGCCGTGGCGAAGTGCTTTAAAGGTCCACTTTAGAGGTTTTCGATAACTGGTCAGCTTATGCAGAAATATGAAATGTTTGATAAACTGGTAAAATAAACATCCGATTCGCTCCCGATCACACGAAATCGATCGCGAAAGTGGGCATTTTCACCTGTAATCAAGAAAACGGGAGGTAATCAACTAAATCTTGGCATGGCTTAACTGCTCTTGGATATGACGTCACATGAGTGTCAGCGACGGCGACAGAAAGCGATTCTGATGGTTCTTGCACATCTCGCTCAGAATTTAATTTATCATGTAAAAGCAGTGACTGTGATTGCGACAGCCAGTGTGACTCTGGGGATGTTTCTGCAAGGCCTTTGCCTTACAGTTTGAACGCTAAGTTCTTTTTACCACGTCAGTTCCAGCTGGACCACGGAAACGAGCTATTCAGTTCCAGCTGGACGCCCGAACACAGTATTCCGAAGGCGTACGGACTTTGCCGAAGTCTCGAGGGAGGCTACCGGTTGACTTCTTGATGCGATCACGCGTGGACGGCGAGCGGAGATTCTCCTTCCTCAAGCCTTAACGCGTTCATTCAAGTTAACAAGTGTGATCTGTCCATAGATAAGAACAGAATAAACGTGCGACTATCGTACTCATCTACAGGTACGAGCTGACCACTTCGCCTTCAAAGTATACGCGCACAATGCAGACGAAGTTTTTGATCCACTCGAACGGGCTCGGCAATTGTCGGAATAACTCGTTCCCGTGGTCCAGCTGGAACTGATGTGGTAAAAAGAACTTAGCGGCCCAGCATGTTTGCACGAACCGAATCCACTTCTTTCGAGTATCTGGATCAAATGGATATGTGTGCAAAGAATATCCGTCTCCTGCTGAGCTGCTGCACTCGCCTACAGCACAATATCTGCCACCCCCTCGTGACTTTTTAGGCTGTGGGGGATCGCAACTCATGTTGATTTCACTTGGCGTTGCCATGTTGTGTAGGTCGCGGCTGACGGCCACTCCATCAAGTGACGTCACGGTTTTCGGTCTACCGCGCCGGGTTTGAACAGGTGTGCAGAAGTCGTTTTTTATCTATTAATTTCTTGCGGCGATTTCTTTTCAAAATTGAATACCATACTGTAGTTATATGACATGTAGACCTGTTTTTAACAAATCGAAAATCTCTAAAGTAGACCTTTAACGTCGCGGACTCCCGGCTCGGTGCACGTGGGTTCGATTCCAATCAGAGCCATGTGGGATTTTTCTACCCCGACCGGCCCCTACCCAGAATTGAATTTGCTAAGGACTCAGTCGGGAAGACTGGGAGCACACAGTCGAGTTTCATCCACTAAATCGATGCGTTTCTGAGCATCTTGCTCTAATTTCCAGTCCAACACTACAGGTGTCTGTACCTCTCAGGCCTGGGTGACGCCAAGATACATAATGAAATAAAGCGTAGAGTACAGCCCTGTCATGCAGTCTTAAACCGGTATGGAAATCCACGCCGCAGCATCATCTTCATCATCCTCATTCTCATTGATCTGCAAAAAAAAGAGATTCAAATTCTGTGGCCCTTGAAGCCCTGCTCTCATGGTGACCTCTCCACATCTATGGCCTTGATTTCATTCTGACAGGATCAATTGTATCGGCAAATTCATGGGGGCTGTCGGCGGGCGGACGTGGTGGCGCCCTCCGGAAGGAGAGCTCACACACGCCGGCTCCGCGACTAAGCGGCCACGGTCGTCAGAAGGGGGCTTAGTAAGTGGTGTCCCGCATATGCTGGATCAAAAGAGGCACCCGTGCAGAGTCTCCTCCGGTGGGTTGCCTCTTCACGACTTGACATTGGCTGTCCCAGTGGACTGCTAGTGTCGGGGCTGTTTCGGGGAGGGTCGGAATGAGTGGCGTGGATACAATGCCACTGAGGTGGCACAGAAGATGGGATGTCAAAAAAAAAAAAAAAAAAAAAAAAAGCAAAACAAAACATACAAAAAAGAAAGCAATAGACTGGATGGAAATGGGGTGAAGGAAGGATAAAGGAGTATATAAAAAGGGTGAAGATGGTGGATCCCATTCAGGCCAGGAACATACAACCGCAGCTCAGTTATTTACCTGTAATTTGTTTAATTTACATAGAAGAAGACTAGCCAAGGAGACGACAGTGTAGCATAATGAAAGCGTCATAGACAGCAGGGGACAACACCGAACATCAACACTGACACCTCA
>CM065720.1:36007556-36010056 GCA_033310375.1 Conus canariensis
AAGAAAATCCAGCAGCACAGTTTTTACACGCTTTTATGAGCCTACTAATATGGGAAAAGTTGCGTGTGTGTGTGTGTGTGTGTGTGTGTGTGTGTGTGTGTGTGTGTTGTTGTTGTTGTTGTTGTTGTTGTTGTTGTTTGGTTGGTTTTGTTTTTTGTTTTGTTTTTGCTTTGTTTTTGTTTTTGTTTTTTGTTTGTTTTTTTTAATAATGGCTTTCACAAATTGATACATATACACATGCATGCAAAATTATATATTTTCCAACTCAACCATATACAAAAACACAGGTGTACACACATGCACTTAAATGATGACGTAAGAACATACATTCAAACTTGTCTAATCCATACAAAATGTTCTTCAGACATATAATAGGCTTGTGAATGATATATGCACACATTAGAAACTGAAAAGAGGAAAACTGTTATTAAATTAGGAAGCAAAAGCGCTTATGTCAGGGCAAAATTATCTTTCCGGTTCAAAAACAGTTTCTGTTTGCATTCCTTACCAAACTGTACAATCGCGCAAGTTTATGCACACCCGAAGAGTATATCTGGGAGAGGTGTTATCACCTTGATAAATTAATGGTGCATAGCATAATATGTGCATTTTTCCCCACATCATAGCTGGCAAAAAGGTGCGTGAGTAACATAGTAAGATGTTGTTGAGTTGGTTCTGCACATGGGCATGAATATTGGTTGGATGCCAGTAAGGTTCTGAGGCCTGCGTTTTTTGAATTGCTGTACCGAATACCCAGTTCCCGTTTCAGGTTATTTTGTGTGGTTCGGATGCTAGGCTGAAGAAAGAACACACACACACACACACACACACACACACACACACACACACACACACACACACACACACACACACACACATGTTCTTTCCGCCGATCGCCAATCGAATAGCCTCAAAATACGGCACGGAAGCGCTGTAACGGAGAGGAGAGGGATGAGAGGGGAAAGACAAGAAGGGGGAGGGGGTGGGGGGGGGGGGTTCAGAGACATGCTCACCGTAAGAGACAGCACCAGTAACAAGGGGAAGAAGGAAAATGGTGGGGAAGGAAAGAGTGGGGGAGGGGGCGGATCGGGATAAGGGGGGGGTAGTCCGCAGGGGAGAGAACCAGGGTGGGAGAGGAAGGCGGCGGTGGGGGGGGGGGGGGGGGGTGAGCGGGGCGAGGGCAAAGATCAATGAGTGGACTTAGGGAAGGGAGCTAGCTGATTAAATCACAAGATGGGCTGAAGCCCCTCAAATTGAAAGGAATTAGAAGGAGGAGATAAAATGGGAAAAAGGGGAGGGGGGGGGGGGGCGGGGGGGGGGGGCGGAGGGGGGGGGGGGGGGCTGGACGGGTGAGAGATACGTGTGACAGACAGACGCAGACAAGATCGAGAGACGGGATGGGGTAGCGTGAGGGGGCTGGGGGGTGTAGGAGAGGAGGGAGGTGGGGGTAAGCGGGGATGGTGCAGTTGCACACAGGCCACTTCTATACACTACACACACACTCCTGTCTTTAAAGAAAGGTGAAGAAATCCATGCTGCACATAACTCACCATGAAGCTTGTGTGTGTGTGTGTGTGTGTGTGTGTGTGTGTGTGTGTGTGTGTGTGTGTGTGCGTGCGTGCGTGCGTGCGTGCGTGCGTGGTGTGTGTGCGTGCGTGCGTGCGTGCGTGTGCGTGTGTGCGTGCGTGTGTGTGCGTGCGTGCGTGCGTGTGTGTGTGTGTGTGTGTGTGTGTGTGTGTGTGTGTGTGTGTGTGTTAAGATTTGCGTGGCGTTAGACATAAGCCTTCAGAGCACAAACCGTGGACACCTTGTTTTCAGACATGTTACATTATCCACCACACGTATTTTTTTGAGTCGATAAAAAGCTAAATTTGATTCCTTTGATCTAAGATTTCTGTTGTAAATAGATCCGTCATAAGCCGTTTCAAACGTGTTGGGATGAACTGGTTTCCTTTTACTTTCTTTCTTTTCCTGACATAGATCCATCAGACTGATTTGACACGGCCACAGGTCTGCAATGACCACTTGGGGTGGGCGGGGCGGGGCTATGATCAACTTCAAACGAAATAACTTTGACTTAGACTTTATCGTAAAATCCATCAAAGGAATCACAGACACATACGTGCGAGTGAGTGAGTGAGTGTGTGTGTGTGTGTGTGTGTGTGTGTGTGTGTGTGTGTGTGTGTGTGTGTGTGTGTGTGTGTGTGTGTGTGACGGAAGAAGAAGAAGAAGAAGAAGAAGACATCCGAAGAAAGGAAGACTGATGAGAAGAAGAAGGGAAAGCAGAAATATACAAAAGACGATGAAAACTGATGGCGCAGATGAAGAATGGGGGAGGGGGGGGGGGAGAGAGAGAGAGAGAGAGAGAGAGAGAGAGAGAGAGAGAGACCTAAATATTCCCCTCTTCTCCCCAACACACACACCCACACACACACACACACACCACACACACACACACACATGCAGTCTCACACACACACACACGCACGTACGCATTCAC
>CM065720.1:36030056-36035056 GCA_033310375.1 Conus canariensis
CTGGCCATACTGACCGTGGGAAGCATTGTTTGCGGCCCCAAGTTTGGTGTCTGGCCATACTGACCGTGGGAAGCATTGTTAAGTTGGTGTCTGGCCATACTGACCGTGGGAAGCATTGTTTGCGGCCCCAAGTTTGGTGTCTGGCCATACTGACCGTGGGAAGCATTGTTAAGTTGGTGTCTGGCCATACTGACCGTGGGAAGCATTGTTTGCGGCCCCAAGTTTGGTGTCTGGCCATACTGA
Organism: Conus canariensis; assembly: GCA_033310375.1. NCBI lineage: Eukaryota > Metazoa > Mollusca > Gastropoda > Neogastropoda > Conidae > Conus > Conus canariensis. The sequence goes on from CM065720.1 coordinate 36,030,300, forward strand.
CCGTGGGAAGCATTGTTTGCGGCCCCAAGTTTGGTGTCTGGCCATACTGACCGTGGGAAGCATTGTTAAGTTGGTGTCTGGCCATACTGACCGTGGGAAGCATTGTTAAGTTGGTGTCTGGCCATACTGACCGTGGGAAGCATTGTTAAGTTGGTGTCTGGCCATACTGACCGTGGGAAGCATTGTTAAGTTGGTGTCTGGCCATACTGACCGTGGGAAGCATTGTTAAGTTGGTGTCTGGCCATACTGACCGTGGGAAGCATTGTTTGCGGCCCCAAGTTTGGTGTCTGGCCATACTGACCGTGGGAAGCATTGTTAAGTTGGTGTCTGGCCATACTGACCGTGGGAAGCATTGTTAAGTTGGTGTCTGGCCATACTGACCGTGGGAAGCATTGTTTGCGGCCCCAAGTTTGGTGTCTGGCCATACTGACCGTGGGAAGCATTGTTAAGTTGGTGTCTGGCCATACTGACCGTGGGAAGCATTGTTAAGTTGGTGTCTGGCCATACTGACCGTGGGAAGCATTGTTAAGTTGGTGTCTGGCCATACTGACCGTGGGAAGCATTGTTAAGTTGGTGTCTGGCCATACTGACCGTGGGAAGCATTGTTTGCGGCCCCAAGTTTGGTGTCTGGCCATACTGACCGTGGGAAGCATTGTTAAGTTGGTGTCTGGCCATACTGACCGTGGGGAGCATTGTTTGCGGCCCCAAGTTTGGTGTCTGGCCATACTGACCGTGGGAAGCATTGTTTGCGGCCCCAAGTTTGGTGTCTGGCCATACTGACCGTGGGAAGCATTGTTAAGTTGGTGTCTGGCCATACTGACCGTGGGAAGCATTGTTAAGTTGGTGTCTGGCCATACTGACCGTGGGAAGCATTGTTAAGTTGGTGTCTGGCCATACTGACCGTGGGAAGCATTGTTAAGTTGGTGTCTGGCCATACTGACCGTGGGAAGCATTGTTAAGTTGGTGTCTGGCCATACTGACCGTGGGAAGCATTGTTTGCGGCCCCAAGTTTGGTGTCTGGCCATACTGACCGTGGGAAGCATTGTTAAGTTGGTGTCTGGCCATACTGACCGTGGGAAGCATTGTTAAGTTGGTGTCTGGCCATACTGACCGTGGGAAGCATTGTTTGCGGCCCCAAGTTTGGTGTCTGGCCATACTGACCGTGGGAAGCATTGTTAAGTTGGTGTCTGGCCATACTGACCGTGGGAAGCATTGTTAAGTTGGTGTCTGGCCATACTGACCGTGGGAAGCATTGTTAAGTTGGTGTCTGGCCATACTGACCGTGGGAAGCATTGTTAAGTTGGTGTCTGGCCATACTGACCGTGGGAAGCATTGTTTGCGGCCCCAAGTTTGGTGTCTGGCCATACTGACCGTGGGAAGCATTGTTAAGTTGGTGTCTGGCCATACTGACCGTGGGAAGCATTGTTAAGTTGGTGTCTGGCCATACTGACCGTGGGAAGCATTGTTTGCGGCCCCAAGTTTGGTGTCTGGCCATACTGACCGTGGGAAGCATTGTTTGCGGCCCCAAGTTTGGTGTCTGGCCATACTGACCGTGGGAAGCATTGTTTGCGGCCCCAAGTTTGGTGTCTGGCCATACTGACCGTGGGAAGCATTGTTAAGTTGGTGTCTGGCCATACTGACCGTGGGAAGCATTGTTTGCGGCCCCACGTTTGGTGTCTGGCCATACTGACCGTGGGAAGCATTGTTTGCGGCCCCAAGTTTGGTGTCTGGCCATACTGACCGTGGGAAGCATTGTTAAGTTGGTGTCTGGCCATACTGACCGTGGGAAGCATTGTTTGCGGCCCCAAGTTTGGTGTCTGGCCATACTGACCGTGGGAAGCATTGTTAAGTTGGTGTCTGGCCATACTGACCGTGGGAAGCATTGTTTGCGGCCCCAAGTTCTGCGCATGGTGGACAGGGCAGAAGACAGGTCGAGCCATCCACGGTCCCACAGACCGCTCGGCGTTAAAGCCAGTGATGACAGGCCGCAACCAGTTCAGGCGGACAGGGAGTCTTTCTCGGCTGGTTCCCCTGTCTTCCTGCTTCTTTTGCTTCTCTCAGTCCTGAGAGTGAAGCACTGGGAGACCGCTGTGGAATTCTGGCCAGTGAAATCTCTACACATGTGTGACGTGCACTGGAATCTTGCTCGATGTGCAAGCCGCCCCATGCTTAAGTGTGGTTTTTTGTACAAGGAGTAAACCACACTGTGAACTTTTGGAACCGTTCAAAGATGCAAGTAAAACTTCTGCACAGCACACAACGCACCACTCAACTCTGTCCGCACGTGAAATGAATGTCAGGCAGCAAGAGAAAACAAAAGCAGCGGTATTTGTGTGTACTTTAATTTGAGAAGAAGAGATAAGAAAACAACCACCAAAACGCTTGAACAAGACAGAGGAGATGAATTCGAGGTGTTGATCGTTGTCCTAAAATAGTGTCCTCTCCTGGTCTTTGTCTCTCATGCACATGAACACACACATCAGGGCAGAACGGGCAGGGTGGAAGTCGTGAGGGAAGATCAGGATGGAAACTCGGGAGCCCAGTGGTATGAACTTCAACTATCACCTTCCCGTCCCAGGTCGCTTGGTATAGTCTGCAACAAACGGCTACAACGTCACTACATGATGAATACTTGAATGACCTTTGTCTGTTCCACAACTACACATGGTCAGCTAAGTTCCTGGACCAGTGCTACAAGCAGCTGGTGTAGTAGAAGTCTGGGTGTGATACTGAAACACCGGTAAGTTGCCAATTATAAGAGTGTTTGGTTAAAACTGAATCATCTACGGCAGAATATGACACTTCGACATTTGAACTAAATTATCTATCATTCATTTGATTACGAAAGAGAAATGGTAAATTGTTGACCCTGAAACAAACACGTGAAGAAAGACACAGATGCACTTTAAGAAATGTTGGGTTTGGGAGTCAGAGGTGGGTTCGAAATGATCACAGTCACATTCGTCCTTCAAATTGCCTCCCTTTGCTTCCTCGCTCACATCATGATCCATCAACAACTCTGCGACTTCAGCTATAAAAGACCCATTTATATCACTTGACGATAATGGTTTTGAAAAAGTTCGTTGAAAATAGATTAAAAACTCAAACAAAAACAAAAACAACAACAACAACAACAAACGAGCAGATTTGACCGACCTCATAATTATAGTAGGAAGTTTGCGCTTCATAGTCATCTATCTGTAAACGGTTTAGCTGAGAAAAAGCAAACAATGCAAAGTGAGAGTAAACCAAATCGGAACAGTGCTTTGTGACGAGAATACTCGAGCCTGGCCTACAGTAGAAGTAAGAGTGGTGCGAGGTGTCTCATACCTGGGGTAGAACGGTTTGTCAGTACACTATTTACCTGCCAGCGCGAATGAAACAAATCAATCGCAGCGAAGTGAATAGCTACCAGGTGGCCACGATGATACAATGAGACATCTCCTCTGACGCAGTGATGGCAGTGGCCAGGAAGAGGAACAGAAACGAACCCCAAATGATGACAAGCCCACCGGTCCAAGGCAGGGAGAGACCATCCTATGGCCAAACCACCGGTCCAAGGCAGGGAGGGACCATCCTATGGCCAAACCCCTGGTCCAAGGCAGGGAGAGACCATCCTATGGCCAAACCACTGGTCCAATGCAGGGAGAGACCATCCCATGGCCAAACCCCTGGTCCAAGGCAGGGAGAGACCATCCCATGGCCAAACCCCTGGTCCAAGGCAGGGAGGGACCATCCCATGGCCAAACCCCTGGTCCAAGGCAGGGAGGGACCATCCCATGGCCAAACCCCTGGTCCAAGGCAGGGAGAGACCATCCCATGGCCAAACCCCTGGTCCAAGGCAGGGAGGGACCATCCCATGGCCAAACCCCTGGTCCAAGGCAGGGAGAGACCATCCCATGGCCAAACCCCTGGTCCAAGGCAGGGAGGGACCATCCCATGGCCAAAACCCTGGTCCAAGGCAGGGAGGGACCATCCCATGGCCAAACCCCTGGTCCAAGGCAGGGAGAGACCATCCCATGGCCAAACCCCAAGGTCCAAGGCAGGGAGGGACCATCCCATGGCCAAACCCCTGGTCCAAGGCAGGGAGGGACCATTCCATGGCTAAACCCCTGGTCCAAGGTAGGGAGAGACCATCCCATGAGCACAAGACTCCCATGAATGGTCCAAGGCAGGGAGGAGACCATCCCATGGCCAAACCCCTGGTCCAAGGCAGGGAGAGACCATCCCTATGGCCAAACCCCTGGTCCAAGGCAGGGAGGGACCATCCTATGGCCAAACCCCTGGTCCAAGGCAGGGAGAGACCATCCATGGCCAAACCACTGGTCCAAGGCAGGGAGAGACCATCCCATGGCCAAACCACTGGTCCAAGGCAGGGAGGGACCATCCCATGGCCAAACCCCTGGTCCAAGGCAGGGAGGGACCATCCCATGGCCAAACCCCTGGTCCAAGGCAGGGAGGGACCATCCCATGGCCAAACCCCTGGTCCAAGGCAGGGAGAGACCATCCCATGGCCAAACCCCTGGTCCAAGGCAGGGAGGGACCATCCCATGGCCAAACCCCTGGTCCAAGGCAGGGAGAGACCATCCCATGGCCAAACCCCTGGTCCAAGGCAGGGAGAGACCATCCCATGGCCAAACCCCTGGTCCAAGGCAGGGAGAGACCATCCCATGGCCAAACCCCTGGTCCAAGGCAGGGAGAGACCATCCCATGGCCAAACCCCTGGTCCAAGGCAGGGAGGACCATCCCATGGCCAA
>CM065720.1:36045056-36047556 GCA_033310375.1 Conus canariensis
TTTGCCATGCAGTTGTCCTTTAGGGCTCGGTACTATTCTGTTGGTGCTGTCGATGGCTGCTTGCAGGCAGTCTGGAGTACTGGGCCCTGATGGTCGTGGGCCCTAATGGCATTTTCCGGTCCTAACTTCCTTCCTCTCACATGGACATTTTGGTCGGAGAGCAAACATGAGCCACCGGGCTCTCCCCTCATTTTCAGCCGTCTTGTTTGCAGGAGAAGCTCGGATGTACCAGGAGTACACAGCCCCTTATAGAAGGGCTACCTCGTTGCTGTCTACTCCGACCGGTGCAATGAAAATGATATGCAATCAGTAGAAATGAACAAAAAGGAAATAAGAGCGCGCGCGCGCGCGCGCGCACACACACACACACACACACACACACACACACACACACACACACACACACACACACACACACAGATGTACACACACTTCATTCCATCACTATAACCGAAGCAGAGGTCAGTCCATTCAAGAATACCAAATAACTTGTCGGTAGCAGAGGTGAGGCGAAGTCTTAGTTTAGAACAACCCCTTCCACCATTAATGTCAACGTCGCTGATTGGTGCTTTCAAGGACAGAATGGCTTCTCTCTTCCTGAGAGAGCCAATCAGTGACACTGACACAAAGGGGAGCCTTTCCCGAACGTGATCTTCCTCCTACCAAACCTTCCCCAGTCTAGGACTTGGGTTCTGTTACACCAAATAGAAGAACCAGCCGGCCTCCATTGCGCAGTGGTTGGAGTGGCGGACCACAGGCTCGTTGATGGTAGGCAGGTCGATTCCCGTCAAAATCATTTATTGCTGAGATTTTTCGGCCCGACCGGGTCCTACCAAAAGGGGCTTGCTAGAGAGTCGGGGCCGCATAGTCGAGTTCCTTCTGCGTAATAGATGTGTCTGTGAGGGTGTTGCTCGAACTTCCTAACTAACTGTGCAGGTTTCTGTATCTCTCGAGCTTGGTTGTCATTGCGGTATGTTATGAAAGGAAGTGAAGAAAACAGCCCTGACGTATCGTCTCTGACTCGAGTGGAATTTCGTAGCATCGTCTTCATCATCATCATCATCATCATCATCATCATCTCATCCATCATCATCGATCAGCATAAAAAAGGTGTTAAACACTGTGGCCCTTCATGCCCAGCTCTCGTAGTGATCTCAAATTTCATATCCACTCCATGTTGATGGTTGAACCTTGGTGGGTTCGGTCCGTGATCGTCGGTGTCTGCGAATTTTGTGTGGACTGTCGTTGAGCAAACATGGTGACGACCTTCACAGGAAACGCTCACTCACGCCGATACCGCGGCTACGCATTTATTATCAGTGGCAGGGGGCTTTGTAGGTGGTGTCCTGAGTGTATTAGATCAGAACAGGCACCACTGAATACCACCAAAGTGACTCCATAGCAGTGCAGTGTCTCATCTAGTGCAGTGGATTGCCTTATGACGACTTCATAATTATTGGCTGCTCTCTGTCAGTGCAGTGTCTCATCTAGTGCAGTGGATTGCCTTATGACGACTTCATGATAATTGGCTGCTCTCTGTCAGTGCAGTGTCTCATCTAGTGCAGTGGATTGCCTTATGACGACTTCATGATAATCGGCTGCTCTCTGTCGATTGCCGGTGCCGGGGGCTGCGAGAGGACAAGCCAGGAAATGGCTGTGAAGGGGGAGCCGGGGGAACGGTGTAGACGTGGTGCCCCTGATGTGGTGTAGAAGTGGTGCCTCTGATGTGGTGTAGGAGTGGTGCCTCTGATGTGGTGTAGAGGTGGTGCCCCTGATGTGGTGTAGAAGTGGTGTCTCTGATATGGTGTAGAAGTGGTGCCCCTGATGTGGTGTAAAAGTGGTGCCCTGATGTGGTGTAGAAGTGGTGCCCCTGATGTGGTGTAAAAGTGGTTTCTCTGATGTGGTGTAGAAGTGGTGCCCTGATGTGGTGTAGAAGTGGTGCCCCTGATGTGGTGTAGAAGTGGTGCCCCTGATGTAGTGTAGAAGTGGTACCCCTGATGTGGTGTAGAAGTGGTGCTCCTGATGTGGTGTAGAAGTGGTGCCCCTGATGTGGTGTAAAAGTGATGACCCTGATGTGGTGTAGAAGTGGAGCCTCTGATGTGGTGTAGAAGTGGTGCCCCTGATGTGGTGTAGAAGTGGTGCCCCTGATGTGGTGTAGAAGTGGTGACCCTGATGTGGTGTAGAAGAAGTGCCCCTGATGTGGTGTAGAGGTGGTGACCCTGATGTGGTGTAGAAGTGGAGCCCCTGATGTGGTGTAGACGTGGTGACCCTGATGTGGTGTAGACGTGGTGACCCTGATGTGGTGTAGAAGTGGAGCCCCTGATGTGGTGTAGACGTGGTGACCCTGATGTGGTGTAGACGTGGTGACCCTGATGTGGTGTAGAAGTGGTGCCTCTGATGTGGTGTAGAAGAAGTGCCCTGATGTGGTGTAAAAGAAGTGCCCCTGATGTGGTGTAGAAGTGGTGACCCTGATGTTGTGTAGAAGTGGTGACCCTGATGT
>CM065720.1:36052556-36062556 GCA_033310375.1 Conus canariensis
GTGAGAATGTCACGTGTTTTTATGCAAATACTAAAAGCGCACTTTTCAAAGGTTTAGACAAGATACATTCACATTTTTGGAAAATTACTCTGAAAACATGGCTAGATCTTAATAAACATGAAGATGTCTCACCCTTTCCCTCTTTACTGTGGAATAACCAGTACATAAAATATCGACGAAATGTCCTTTTCTTCCCTGACTGGATAAAGGGCAAAATACTAAATGTTAGTGACATGTATGGTCCAAATGGAATGCTTTCATACCAGGACGTGGTTAACAAGATAGGAACCTCCCGTGCAAGGATCTTAGAGTATAATGTAGTGTCAGCGGCCACACATATTTTTAATACTAGGGTTAGTGAACAAGATAGATATGATATAGATTTTTCAGAACCACCTCTTTTCTGTAACAAAAAGCATATATCTTGCAAGGATTTCCGTGTGACTTTGTGTTTCCTCAGTTACACGGAACCATGTGCAGCCCGTTTTTGGTCTGATAAATATGGACTGGAGTTAAATGAAAATATATGGAAGATACCCCGCTTGTGCACAAAAGAAACCAGACTGAGAGTTTTACAATGGAAAATTTTACAAAATATATACCCGACTAATATAATGCTATGCAAAATGAAAGTTAGGGATAATCGAAATTGTTCATATTGCAATGATGAAATTGATTACATTGAACATTTCTTGTTTCACTGTCATAAGGTTAATTCGTTTTGGAAATTTGTCAGTCAATACATATTAGCTGTATACAACACAAGAATTGTGTTTTCTGAAGATACTGTGCTCTTTGGAATTCTTAGACAAGAAAATCTTGACAGACATATACTACTGAAAATAAACCATGTTGTGATTACTGCAAAGATGTGTATAAGTATTTATAAAAAAAACGGAATCTAGGCTGCCATTTTCAGTCATATTGAAAATCAGTTGCAACTGAGGAAAATATAAAGAGATTTCATGCATGCATTCACTCTTACACACGCACGCACGCATGCGCACGCGCGCACGGAGACGGAGGGATGGGGGGGGGGGAGGGGGGAGGGAGAGGGAGAGAGAGAGACATACACTCAGTTACAAAAACATGCACGTGTTTGTGCATTTTGCGTGCGCGCACATGCACTGTAACACACACACACACCTACAGGTACACACACATATACACGCACGCACACATACATCACAGTCTTGGTGACGTTTCTTTCATAAAGAAAGTGACCCCAAGGTAAATATGCCTTTTCGTTCTCCACTCCTCCGTACTTTCTTGCACTATTTCGTTTTCGTATGTGTAAGACTGTCGCACGTGGGGAATGTGGAATATGAGGGGTTCATGCATGATTTCTTTTCATTATAGGATTGGCCTCATCGGGGAAGAGACAACTGATGAGACGATATGTAACAAAGTAAATCCCTAAATCCATTTAAAAGACGCCGTCTCTGTCCGCCTGTCTGCTTGTTTGTCTGCCTAACTGTCTGTCTGTCTGTCTATCTCTCTCTCTCTCTCTCTCTTTCTCTCCTTTTTTTTCCTTCTCTCTCTCTCTCTCTCTCTCTCTTCTTGTGGGGGTGTGGGTGGATGTGGGGGGAGGGGGTGGGGGTGGATGGGTGTTGGAGTGGGTGGATGGTGGTGGTGGTGGTGTGTTGTGAAGTGCGCTCACGCGCTTGGGTAGGGGGAAGAAGAGGGAGACGGGCAATAGGGACCAACGACATCCTTTCAGGCATGTGTGTATACAGAACTTGGTTGCTTATGCATAGTTTTTGCTTTGGTATCGTGTCGTGTATTTAACAGGTTTCTACCATTGTTAGCATATTTGAGAGAGAGAGGGGGGAGGGGGGAGGGGGGGGAGCGAGAGCATGTGTGCGGGTGTATGTGTAAAACAAAATGAAAAACTAAAAATAATTAAGTCCTTTGTTTCATCTATGTTGGTTCCGTTTCCGTATAATGCAACACTTTATCAGAGTGAGTGTGCCAGTACACCACACATTAGTACATTAACAAACCCAGACACTTTGTATCAATTGCCAAAACACTAAAATCAGCAAAAATATGTCCATTTGTGAGAGAACATACAGACTATGCATGGTGTGTAAGAGATTGGCTGGGAAAGAAAAGAAGAAAAAAAAGAGAGAGAGAGAAAAAAAAAAAACCTAGTAGTGGAAATTGTTTTTGTTTTTTTTTTCCGCTTTTTGTTTTTTTGGCAGATGAAGAGGACAGTGTGATGCACCAAAAAATGAAGAGGTGGATTTTGGCCTTAGGGAAGAAAAAAAGAAAAAAGAAAAAAAAAAAGAAAAAAAGAAAAAAAAAATCACCACCTTAGGTGCTCCATTGATCCGAGAACTGATGCAAAAAAAAAAAAAAAAAAAAAAAATATATATATATATATATATTATATATATATATATAAGCGCATGTGTCTAGCAAAGTATGTCGCAGAGGCATATAAAATTCGAAAAGGTAGATTGGAAAATGGATGATTGACTTCTGAACAAACCTAGAGGATATATCACCTTATGTTTGTTATTTAAGAAATGAAAGAAGCTCAGTTCCTCTAACTTAGCTTGTTGGTTCTTTTGATGATGATGATGACGATAATGAGTGTATCTATGAGTTTATGTATGTGCGTGCGCGCGCGCGCGCGCGCGCGCGCGTGTGTGTGTGTATGTGTGTGTATGAGAGAGAGAGTGAGGGAGTGTGTGTGTGCACCAGTGATTTGTTAGTTTTGTGAATCCCTTTTCAATCATCTCCCCTTGACATGAAGACTGTAAGTCATTGTCAATAAACAATTTGTCATTGTCATTCTCTCTCTCTCTCTCTCTCTCTCTCTCTCTCTCTCTCTCTCTCTCTCTCTCTCTCTCTCTCTCTCTCTCTGGCTTCGTCCGTCAGTCAGCCTATTGAGTGAGTCAAGTCTGCTCAGCTAGGACTGGATGGTAGACTGGTTGCCTCTTGGCCGGTTGGTTAGTTGTTCATTTGTGTATTGGGAGGAGTGGTAGGTGACCTGTTACCTTACTTATTGCTCAGCCAGTTGGGTGACAAGTTATGGTTACTGGTCATGTTGGATCGTTTTCTTTGTTAACTGGTTATCAAATAAGTGGTAGGATGGTTCATTTGTTTGGTTGGTTGGTTGGTTGGTTGGTTGGTTTGGTTTGATTTGGTCTGTTTGTTTGCTTTGATTGTGCTTCGTAGGCTTGATATAGAGAATCATGACGTTTGATTTATGCCTGCCTCTGTGTGTGTGTGTGTGTGTGTGTGTGTGTGTGTGTGTGTGTGTGTGTGTGTGTGTGCGGCGCGTGCGTGTTGAAGGAGAAACTGATTAGTACAACACTCGCGATCGAAGGGTTCTTTTTCATCTCCCATACATCCCATTGTAACAGAGTGACGCCCCAACAGAATTTTATATTGTTGTACCATCTAGTACATGTTTTCTTGGTGGAAGATGGATGCATCAAGGACCCTCTTGGGTCTGAGAGAGGAGAATGGCCGATGTCCATCGCTCAACCAACAGCTGCACAGGTCTGTGAAACAACTGAGGAAGACCTCTTTTTCCCAAGGTGCCAAATGTGAGGACGTTAGAGAAAAAGAAGAAGAAGAAGAAGAAGAAGAAGAAGAAGAAGAAGAGAGATGATTGATGATGATGATGATGATGATGATCATGATGGTGGTGGTGGTGGTGGTGGTAATGATGATGATGATGATGATGATGATGATGATGATGATGATGATGATGATTTGTATCAAACTGGTTGAATAGTTTTTGTGTACTCTCCTTAACACACATAGCAGCAGACGCAGCGGAAAACGTGGCCTTGGCGAAGTAATATTGAAATCAAGACCCATGCGCAGATAATCTGTCATATATCGCCGGCAAAAGCGTGGTGAAACCAAATATATTCGGCTCAAGCAATCTTCAGTTCCTTGGACTACGACAAATGATGGTATTTCAAGATGAAATCATTCATTCTAAATCGCTGATTTCATCAAATCTGCAAAGACTACTGAAATTGTGTTCTTGTGAATAGGTTACATACGACAAAGAACCATTCATGATCCGCCCTTTCATCTGGATCTGCTTCAAAGATCCGCCTTAAAATGAAATGGGCTCATCCCCAGCCACATTCCTTCATTCAATCAAATTTCATCAAAATCGGTTTGGTAATCAAATGCATGGGAAAATGTAAGTTCTTCCGTGAAGGTAAGAAAACGACAGACTAGTTCCAGAAGTGAGCCATGAAGAGAACGCCTGTTTTTTTTTTTTTGGTTGTTTGTGTGTGTGTGTGTGTGTGTGTGTGTGTGTGTGTGTGTGTGTGTGTGTGTGTGTGTGTGTGTGTGTTTGTTTGTTTGTTTGTTTTTCCACTGAGAGCACAGTAACCTTTTCTCAGTGTATGGAACAAACAAGTGGATGTTGAGAGTCAAACATGGGGTTTGAAGCGCACGTCAGGGTGACGATCGGGATATGGACTGTCTGCATTGCAGGCGCACCGCTTCATATCCATGTTAGGGCATTTTCTCTCTCTGATGGAACTGGTCAGCTGACTGATGGGGCAACATTCCTTTGGGCGTGCCCACTGGCGGCATCTGTCCCATGAACACGGTAGGGTCAGTCTCGCTGAACGTGAGTTCTGAAACAAATTACCTCTCTTGCTGATTTCTGCGCAGTTCTCTCTCTCTCTCTCTCTCTCTCTCTCCTCTCTCTCTCTCTCTCACCTCTCTCTCTCTCCACCCACACACACACACACACACACACACACACATACACCACACAGACCACACCGCATAACACTACACCACACACACATTCACACAAACACGCGCGCGCGCGCGCGCCGCGCACACACACACACACACACACACACACACACCACACACACACACACACACACTTGTCTCTATTGATATCTAATCCTAAATTGTCTTTGTAACCCATGATTTCTTGCTCCGTAGTCAACCCTATTGAACACATCAGCTGATCATCTCTTCTTGTCTCAGTCATTAAAATGTCATTTGCTTGGAGTTGCTCAATCCCCCCCCCCCCCCCCCCATGCATTCCCCTCTCTTTTCTCTTTTGACCTTTATCAACAATTTATCATCAACCCTATTTCATCAGACTGTCAGTTCTTTGCCAGCACAGCCAGCTGATTCTGTGAATCCACCGCTGTATGTGACATGACACCTGTCGTCAGAAAAAAAACAAATAAACAAAATGAATAGATAATAAAGATGAAATAGAATAAAGAAAAATAGATAAATAAATAGATGAATAAATTAAATTAGATTAAATTTTGAAAAGGTAAGGAGGTTAGAAAGACTTAAACCAATGGCACGCCTTCTGGTTGTCATTAATTCCTTTACTATGAATAAATGAACTAAAGAAATAAATTTTAAAAAAAAAATTTAATTAAAAGAAAAAACACGTAACGAGGGTAGAAAGACTTAAACCAATGTCACGCCTCGTGGTTGTCATTATTTCATTGGCTAACTTGTTTAGAAAAGAAAAAAAAATCAACAAAAATTTTCGACGAAAGGAAGCAGACCTCTTTTACACAGACGGGTGACTCACAGAGAGAGAGAGAGAGAGAGAGAGAGAGAGAGAGAGAGAGAGAGAGAGAGAGAGAATATTGATGAGCCGATCGGGCTTTCATAGGAAGCTATTTGATCAATAATTGATGGGCGTGACTGAACTGAAACGAAGCGCCCGCTGCTTCTGGTCGTCGACCATAACTTGATGAAAGACACACTAACGTGTGTTTGGTTTCTTTGTCACCAGGCGAACCTCACCAGTGCTGTCAGTCTTCACCATGCGACGAGAGGACAGCACAGCCACAGTGAAGCCAACGGTGAAGAAGGTCACAAACCTCTCATGTTGCCGGAAGTGTCACAGAGTGCACAAAAACCGGAAGTGACTTCGATCTGGCCTTGTCTGTGGGTGCGTACAGGCACGCGCGCGCGCGCGCGCGCACACACACACACACACACACACACACACACACACACGCGCGCGCGCGCAGAGGTGGAATGAAGGGGTGAGATGGAACGGGCAGTGGTGGAGGGCAGGGGAGGTTATCAAATATTGTCTGTAATGACCCGTCTCTGTTGCTGGCGATCCAATCCGATGAGTTACAACAGAGCAAATTAAGTTGTGGGCGATGTGAATATTGGGAGGGGGGGGGGGGGAGAAAGGGGGTTGGGGAGGGCGGAGAGAGATGGGGCCGAGGAGGAAGGGGGCGCAGGAAAGGGGTGAATGCGGTTGGGTTTGTTGTTGTTGTTGTTGTTGTTGTTGTTTTGCGTGGTGCTGGTGCTGGTGGAGGGGTATTTAAATGGACATTGTGACAGATCCCACCCTCGTTCAATAAAAAAAAATTGAGCACTGGTCATTACCAGAGAGAGAGAGAGAGAATTTTGTTTATTGTTGACATTCGCTTTCTTCTGTCTTGTTTTTCCCCCATAATTGTTTTCCTATTCTTTCCCTACTTTACAACCCAGTCCCCCCCTCCCCCCCCCCTCTCTCTCCCATCTTTTCGCATTGTCTTCCTACTGTTCCTCCCTTCGTTCGTTTTGTCTTCTTTTCCTATCTTGTTTTGTTTTCTCCTTCACCTCCCTGTCCCTGCTGTTCGTCTCCACCAGCTTTGACAGCTCGAACAGGATAGGTGGCAACTAGGGCGACGCATGCACAATACACGAGTTGCTAGACGCGAGACACCACCAGGATAGACGACATTATGTTCATGGCTATCTGCCTTTATCATCACAATTTCAAGTGACTTCATCATCACAATTGTAAGTGACTTCATCATCACAATTTTAAGTGATTTTATCATCACAATTTTAAGTGACTTCATCATCACAATTTTAAGTGACTTTATCATCACAATTTTAAGTGATTCTATCATCACAATTTTAAGTGATATTTTAAGTGATTCTATCATCACAATTTTAAGTGATACTTAACAAAGCACAAACATCATTAGTTTCACAAAGAGGTGACTGCAGGCGGAAATGGGAACAAAGTTAAAACAAAATTTAGTGTTCCGTGGAACGACACAGACAAACAAATTACAAGATAATACACGACGCGTTTCGGCCTCTTTGGTCTTCTTCAGGCAAGACAAACAACATCCAAGATAGTGAAAACGAAGAACGAACAATTGCTTGTCTCCTCAAATTTGGCACAAAATGGATCTGCAGGTTGTTTTGTCCTGCTGTAGTATCTGTTACTATGAAACACTTCCTCCTTTCTTTCACCTTCTTGACTCTGACTTTTCAGTAGATTTTTCTTTTCTTTTTTTTCTTTTTGGTCAGTCTACTATTTACTGCCTATGTCGTCCATTCACTTGCCTGTGTTCTAAAGCTCTGTACTACTTTTTTTTTCCTTGTAGTCTACCCACGCTTTTTTTTTTCTTTTTTTTTTTTTTTTTTTCCTTCTTCTTTTAATTTTTTTTTTTTTTCAGTTAGAGAAAACGTATACATTGTCTAACACTGGACATTGACTGTTCGTCTTGCTTTGTCTGTTTGCTCATACGGCCTCCTTTGCATTTGGGTCGCATTTCAATGTTTTTCATTGCTTGTGTGTGTGTGTGTGTGTGTGTGTGTGTGTGTGTGTGTGTGTGTAGTGTGTGTGTGTGTGTGTGTGTGTGTGTGTGTGTGTGTGTGTGTGTGTGTGTGTGAGTGTGTGTGTGTGTGTGTGTGTGTGTGTGTGTGTGTGTGTGTGTGTGTGTGTACACGTGTGTGTGTGTGTGTGTGTGTGTGTAAATCAGGGACTGTTGAATTCCATGGTACCATTGGCGTGGTCATTACCTTGTCCACCTTATGAATGTCAGTAAATCACCTACCATCTAATTAACTGACATTTTGTATGGTCTTGGTTGTATGTTTCTAGACATTGTTCTTGTCGTTTGTTTCTTTCTCAAGACGAAACTTCCCCCTCCCCATCCTCTTCCCTACGTGCTGATAGCCCTGAAAATGGTCTGTGTAGTCAATGAGGCTATACTTTGAGAATTTAAGAATTTGAACATATTAGTTTACATATCATAATTCAATGTAGATAATGTGTATCAGTTATATTGTCCATGGTGCCTCGGCCAAGGAGGGTGCATTTTAATCTGAATGCGTTTGTTTGTTGTTGTTTGTTTGCATGTCAGGAAGATTACATTTCAGGACGGGTGTACCAGCCCTATGTGACTGATCTCCGCACCTGGAAACACTTGATTCAGCTTCATAGTAACAGAAACTTCGGTACTTGTGAATACACCAGCTGAAATTCAGTAAGATGTGCATCCCTCTGCCCTTCTGCTCCCTTTCCTACACGCACCCACCGACACATTTTGACGTCATATAAATTGAGAGGGTTCTTCATATGTGACTTCAATTTTTTCGAGTCCTTGCGGCACGTCCGGAACACGTGTTCGAGACTAACAAAGTTCGTATTTTTCAAAAAATGTAAGGATTGTTACCTCCTGCAAGAGGGATATGTTTTTACTGGTGCCTGCTGGTTTAGTTTGTCTGTGTTCACGTTTGTCTGTCAGTAAGATTACACAAAATCTGTAGATCCGACTTTAAGGAAATCTGGTGGAAAGAAAAATAAGCCGACTGGGTTTTGTTGTGGATCCGTTATGTGGATCTGGATCAAAGGGTAGATCCAGGATCCGTTCAGTATGATGACGTAAAGACTACTGAACAAACTTGAATAAAACCCTGGTTGGAGTGATGGAATATGACTTGAAGCACAAAATCTGTTGTCAGGAACTTTTACTCGAGATCTAAAACCCTTGCTGCACACGTCAAATGTTTGTTTGACAAAATACTACTTCAAAAGCTTTATTTCAAGCATAACTCAGTAGACTGGTTGGCCTGTAATTTATGTTCGCAGTGACCGATTTGTATTAGTAAGGACTGAGCCACTAGAAAGGATCACGTATGTCCAAAAATGACGAGTTCTTTGAAATGATGGCAAAAAAATTTCAATGGTGCAGTATTCAACAATATCAACTAGATAAAATTCGATGAATCCAAAATGCTTCGATGAAGTGGATAATTTTTTTCACACACACACACACACACACACACACACACACACACACACACACACACACCACCACGCACGCACCACACACACACACACACACACACACACACACACACACACACACACACACACATACACCAACAAGAAACATGGGTTCATTTAATTCATGAACACGACGAGTATCAGCAAACACACAGACCTTTCCTTAATCCCTTGTAAACAAAAACATCCAAAGGCAGACAATCGAACGTTTGTGCAATTTCAAGCAATTCCTATAGACCAACGACCCGCACGAAAATGTAATGCCGCTGTTTTCGATTCTGTTTCATTATGCTTGTTTTTTCGGCGAATGCTGTAAACTCTAGTTTAGAATTCGAGCCCTTTGTATAGTATCTGGTTTCCATTGAAACTCTGAAACGACACACGAAAACCAGTGAACAGATTTCCATAGAACTCGATGGAAGGATGGCGTACGGCCCAGGGAAGAAGCCATTAAATTTGGATGAGACTTGTATCAAAGGGAGGACCCAGACTTCCTTCAAAGTAATCACAACACACTTTACTGTAAGCGTGAACACTCCGAAGTTATTGCTCACGAATCGATGACATTTATGATCACTTGGAAAAACATGAACACACAAAATAAGACACAAAGTAGCGCAGGTCACATGTAGAATTCAAAACAGGCAAGTATGTTTCCGACGAATATGTCTTCTTCAAACGTCAGGCCAAAGTTCAGGGTTACGGCAGAGAGCAAGTAGTAACAGTAATGTTTCAATAGGTGAAAATCGCCTGCTTGCATAAAATCGATTTTTTTTTTTTTTTTTTTTTTTTTTGTGGAAAGAAAATCCTTGGATTTCGGGTTGATAAATTAGCTGAAGGTCATATGTCAAGGACAGTGGAAGTATTCCTGGCTTGTGCTCTTACATCCTGTAGTTGTGGAACAGGGACGAGGGAATGAAAGGGCCAGCAGACGACAGA
>CM065720.1:36077556-36080056 GCA_033310375.1 Conus canariensis
CTTCTTTTTGCATTAAACTGGAAAAATAAACCAAAACAAAAAGAATAGTAAGGGGGAAACAAGACGTTGGAAGCCCTAGATCAAAAGAAAGAAAGAACGAAAAAGAAAGAAAGAAAGAAACAAACAAACAAACAAACAAACATAAAAATCAGAGACCATGTGTATAAAAGAAAGTGCAGACTGAAGCCTCCCCCCCCCACCCCCCCCCCCCCCCGTCCCTGCCTCCTTTCTCCCTTCTCCCTCCCTTCTCCCCCCCCCCCCCCCATACTCCATCCCCCATAAAGAAGGTAAAGAGCGTGGGCGGAAGAGGTCGTGAAATATAGGTGTGCATGTAATGACTGAAGCGCGCAGAGTTCTGTATTCTTCCTCGGACACTTTCCTTAGCCACGATGAAGAAAGGGGGTGAAGGAGATGGTTGTGGTGGAAGTGGCAGTGGTGGCGGTGCGGTATGGTGTGGTGTGGTGTGGTATGGTGTGTGGTGGTGGTGGTGGTGGTGGTGGTGTGTGTGTGTGTGTGTGTGTGTTGTGTGTGTGTGTGTGTGTGTGTGTGTGTAATACCATGGGTTTCAGAAGTCACTGAACTAGTAGAAGAAGTGACAAGGTAAACCAGAAGAAGGCGGGGCCAGAGAAAGAGACAAAGAACAGCCCAGATATATATGATGGCCTCAGAACAACTGAAGCATTCAGTGGCTTTTCATCGCTCGTCGATCAAGTGTACTGTACCTGGAAGGGCAGCTCGACCATGAAGTAACTGTAGACAAATTGTTTCCTTGCGGCCCGTCTGATCGAACAGTGGTTTTACCTCCTACAGGGAGCAATCGACTGCTGCATAGGCAAGGCACTGAAGTACTGATCAAACCTGCCTGAAGAAGTTTTGGACGTCGACGAATATTGATCACCTGTTTTGCGTTTACGCATGAGTCGATAGAGACCAAGAAAATGTTGGAAGCTTCCGACAGTGATACCTGGATTTAAACCTCTTGGATGAAAGACGTTCTCTCTCTCTCTCTCTCTCCAATTAAAGACTTTTTTTTCCTTTTCAAAACTTTGTTTATGAGAATTTTTCCCAAGTCCATACAAGATTTTCCTTTCAAGAGAAACCTTTCCTCTTTAAGAACCGGGTTGAGTATGCATATATATATATATATATATATATTATATATATATAATATATACCAGGAATTATATGTTAGTGAGTTTCCTCCCCATTGGAGATTGTCTCCCCCTTGGAGACTATAAGCTTGCTGAAGGCTCATTTTGAGAAGCATTTTTTATTCCCCATTCACCCACTCAAGCACATACTGTTAGTTAGGCAGAATTATCTACCACAGCAGATATGAATGCTTATCTCCCCCTATTTTTTCAATCTAAGACATAAAAGCAAGCTTTGTTTATAATTGAATATTTCTTGCAGTCATTGCAACACCAAGCTGCTCTGTAAGTTGCTGGAATGGTGCTTGGTACTTATCCTTGGAATTTATTAGTTTATTGTAATTAATTTTAGTCCCTTGCGGATTCATTCCAAGAACTGGCCCTCAGCACTTGTGTCTTAAGAGGTTACCTTTTTATATGTTCTACTTTTCACAAGAAAATGTAGCTTGTTTTGTTCTTTCATGATTTTCTTTCGCTTCTTAGGTGGCACCTTTGGTTGTTTTTTTTTGAAAACTCAACAAACATACTACGGTATTGCACACCAGCCTTTTTCTGGGATAGCATTCTTCTTAAAATCGAAAAGGCAGAGGAGTCAAGTTACCACTTTCCGCGGTTACTGAGGAGAAACAATCAGGTTTCGAAATACCGGTATCTGACCAGAAATTATATGTGAATGAGTTTTCTCCCCATTGGAGATTGTCACCCCCCTTGGAGACTATAAACTTGCCGAAGGCTCATTTTGAGAAGCATTTTTTATTCCCCATTCACCCACTCAAGCACATATTGTTAGGCAGAATTATCTACCACTGCAGATGTGAATGCTCATCTCCCCTATTTTTTCAATTTAAGACATAAAAGCAAGCTTTGTTTATAATTGAATATATATATATATATATATATATGTATGTATGTATAACACACACACACACACACACACACACACACACATATATATATATATATATATATATATATATGTATACACACATAGATAGATAGACAGATATGTGTGTGTATATATATATATATGTGTGTGTGTGATGAACAATTTAGTAGTGGGGGAAAACAGGTTATACATACTTTTTCCTCTTGCTGTTTGTGGATGCGCTTTCTTTCAGTCCTTCTCCGTTTCTTTCTTTTCCGTTCCTTTTCTTTCCCTTTCACGATTTTTGTGCATTTTTTTTTTCTGCGTTACCTTACGCAGACGGTAGACGAAACCCAATGCAAATAAATACATGTATAAAAAGGCCGATCAGGGAGAGAGAGACAGGCAGGCAGACAGACAGGGACAGACAGACGGAGACAATGAGGGAGAGAGACAGAGAGAGAGGAGCGGAACGGGAGAGGAG
>CM065720.1:36090056-36097556 GCA_033310375.1 Conus canariensis
ACACATGGATAAACAGACATGGAAACATTTAACACAGGGATAAACAGACATGGAAACATTTAACACAGGGATAAACAGACATGGAAACATTTAACACAGGGATAAACAGACATAGAAACATTTAACACAGGGATAAACAGACATAGAAACATTTAACACAGGGATAAACAGACATGGAAACATTTAACACAGGGATAAACAGACATGGAAACATTTAACACAGGGAAAAACAGACATGGAAACATTAACACAGGTATAAACAGACATGGAAACATTTAACACAGGGATAAACAGACATAGAAACATTTAACACAGGGATAAACAGACACGGAAACATTTAACACAGGGATAAACAGACATGGAAACATTTAACACAGGGATAAACAGACACGGAAACATTTAACACAGGGATAAACAGACATAGAAACATTTAACACAGGGATAAACAGACATGGAAACATTTAACACAGGGATAAACAGACATGGAAATATTTAACACAGGGATAAACAGACACGGAAGCATTTAACACAGGGATAAACAGACATGGAAACATTTAACACAGGGATAAACAGACATGGAAACATTTAACACAGGGATAAACAGACATGGAAACATTTAACACAGGGATAAACAGACATGGGAACATTTAACACAGGGATAAACAGACATAGAAACATTTAGCACAGGGATAAACAGACATGGAAACATTTAACACAGGGATAAACAGACATGGAAACATTTAACACAGGGATAAACAGACATGGAAACATTTAACACAGGGATAAACAGACATGGGAACATTTAACACAGGGATGAACAGACATGGAAACATTTAACACAGGGATAAACAGACATGGGAACATTTAACACAGGGATAAACAGACATGGAAACATTTAACACAGGGATAAACAGACATGGAAACATTTAACACAGGGATAAACAGACATGGAAACATTTAACACAGGGATAAACAGACATGGAAACATTTAACACAGGGATAAACAGACATGGAAACATTTAACACAGGGATAAACAGACATGGAAACATTTAACACAGGGATAAACAGACATGGAAACATTTAGCACAGGGATAAACAGACATGGAAACATTTAACATGGGGATAAACAGACATGGAAACATTTAACACAGGGATAAACAGACATGGAAACATTTAACACAGGGATAAACAGACATGGAAACATTTAACATGGGGATAAACAGACATGGAAACATTTAACACAGGGATAAACAGACATGGAAACATTTAACACAGGGATAAACAGACATGGGAACATTTAACACAGGGATAAACAGACATGGAAACATTTAACACAGGGATAAACAGACATGGGAACACATAGACATATTGAGGTAAAGACACGGGTGCACACAGGCACGGGAATTTATAAACATTGCAACATAAAGACGCGATTACGCAGAGATATGGGAACACATGGACACGGGCGTGACGAAACAAGGGAACTCACATACGAGTATACAGACATGGAAACAGGCGGTCACGGGGAATATAGACACATGGAAAAAGATAGATCTGGGGATATACAAGCATAGGAACATATAGACACGGGCATTTTGAGATATTGGAACACTTAGACATGGTGGTACGCAAACAGCGCACACAGACATGGGAACATACTGACATGAGAACACATTCACACGGGCATTTTGAGACACTGGAACACATATACACGAGGGTATAGAGACGGAACACTTAAAGACGGAGATATGTAGGCAGAACACATCGTCACGGAAATATAAGGACATAGGAATACATAAACACGGGCATTTTGAGAAGCAGGAACACGTAGGATACACATATGTATAAACCCTTAGTGCGGTGAAGACACATGGACACATCAGACACAGAAATACACATAGATGTAAACCCTTTTTTTTTGCAGAAATGTGTATGTAAGTATAGACACAAGACACATTTAACTCAGTGATACACATAGGATTAAACCCTTAATGTAGTAAAGTATAATTATGTGCACGTAAAGACATGCACTCATTAAACTCAAGGATACACGAAAACACATTAGACATGTGAACATGCACAGATGTAAAGCCCTAATGCAGTAATGTATACGTGTACATGGTCAGCGGGGTGCGTTCGACTCGGATAAAGCTATAGGCCTAAACCCTTAAGGCAGTGAAGTATAGGGACACATAGACACAGTGGCACAGTCGACATTGTAGATCTAGACCCTTAGGGCAGTAAACTGTAGGAACACCAAAACTTCGGGACAAGTCGGACAGGGGATACTCTTCATGGATGCAGGGACACATTCACGTGGGGACACGTCGGACAAGAAGACATACTGAGGTGTAGTGTAAGCCATTTATACAGGGGGGGGGGGGGGGGGGGGGGGGGGGGGGGGGGGGGTAGGGGGAGGGGAGGGGGGTAGACTCGGGGATACATCAGAGTCTTGGACATACACAGACCTAAACAATTAATGTTGTAAACTATGGGGACAGACACGGGGACACCTTGGAAACGGGAACACACTGTTGTCTAAACTCTTAATGCATTGCACAACACAGAGACACGGGGACACCTTGGAAACGGGAACATATTATTGTCTAAACTCTTAATGCATTGCACAACACAGAGGCACAGGGATACATATGGCCAAGGAACGCACGAAGATCTGTACGTTCGGCAGAAAACTGCGGGAGCCATGGAGACATGAACTCTCGTACAACAGGAATAGACACAGATCTGAACCCTTAATCATCACACTCCAGGAATATGTAGGGGCACCTTAACGACGACTTTTGCCTCGTGGACTTCTGCCTTGTGAACCTGATATTCATGACTGTTACATGACGTTAGTGGAAAGAGAAAGCATAATTTTAGTTCAGATACACTTTTTTTTTGGTCTGTACATGTCTTGAATCATCACAGAGAGTAATGATTTGATGTTTTTCTTCCCTCTTTTCCGCGTGGGGGTTTATCGATAGTGAAATGAATATTACTTACTGACTGATTCAAGATAGCTGAACACATAATAAATCTAGTAAGTGAAGAGTAGTCACGTTGATTTTCACTCATCTTTGTCGTAGTTATCATAGAACAAGAACATGGTGTGTGTGTGTGTGTGTGTGTGTGTGTGTGTGTGTGTGTGTGTGTGTGTGTGTGTGTTGATTGAAATGAGTGTGTGTGATTAAAATGTGTGTGTGAGTGCGTGTGTTCGCGCGCGCGCGTGTGTTTGTGTGAAGGCAGTTAAAACCCTGCATGTGTGTTCAGGGTTTATTACCAGGTAGACTGACTGCCCACACAAGACGTGTATCTACACCATTGTCAAGAAGTGAGACCATGGGACGACACTCCACAGACACCAGTCCACAGGGGAAAAGTCCGCGGACGTGGGACAGGGGTGAGGTGGTGTGTGTGTGTGGGGGGGGGGGGGGGGGGGGGGGGGGTCCACGGGGCAGAAGTCCACAATACGAAAGTGCACACCCCTCTCACCCCCCACCCCCTGTCCCCGATTATCCCCCTTTCTCCCTTCCCCCATCCCCGCACCATCCTCTCTCTCTCTCTCTCTCTCTCTCTCTCTCTCTCTCTCTCTCCTTGCTGATACACGACCTGTTTTAGCCATTCTGATGATGATGCTTTACCCTCAAGCGGCCGACTCCTACATGTGTACCCTCCCCCCCCCCCCCCCCTGCGACCCCCCCACCCCCCCGGCCCCGCCCCCGCCATAAAGCAACGGAACAAAGGCCCGAATTCTTGCCCACGTATCAGTATACTGAAACGCTTTTGACTTTAAGGACTCCAGAATTTATTTAGGAAAAAAAAAAACAAAAAAAAACGCAAGTCATGAGTGAGCCGACGTCTGTGATCAAGAAAGCCAGGTTTGCAGAGTTTACTTACAAGCCTTTGCCTCAGCCATGTTGGAACGCCCTGCAAACATAATTCAAGGGGCTCCGCTAATCTGGAAACATCCTAAAACAAACCTAACATTAGCTCGTTTATAGGGAGGCGGGGGAGGGGGTGTGCAAGGGGAGGGGGTGGGGGGGGGGGTCAGAGTGGGATGATGGAGAGGTGGAGGAATAACGAAGGGGAAAGGTGTGAGGAAAATGAAGAGGAAGGGCGGAGGGGAAGGTGGGAGGGGGCGGGGGGATGGGGGTCGACAGGTCTGGCTTCTTGTCGCAACAACACGCTCAGTCAGACAGAGGTGAACAGCTGATGGGATGCTCTGCCGCACGCTTACATTGCTTCGTGTGCCTTAGAGAGGAATAAAAAGCGAAGAACACAAAAACAACGTCAATCACCCGTTCACACCCCCACCTCTGATACTGATAGCTTCCTCACAGTCAATGTTATCTCCTGACTTGTTTTCTCTGAGGAAAGACGAAACAATCGTGGTTTGTTGATCCGACAACTAAGAAAAAAAAAAAAAAAAAAAACAACGCTGGGGAAGGCTGAGGGAAAGAGGTGTATAGGAGACGAGAGGGGGAGGGGAGAGAAAAGAGGAGAAGGGCTGGGATGGTTAGGGGGTGGGGAAAATGGGGGGGGGGGGGGGGGGGAAGAAGGGATAAAAAAAAAAGAAAAAAAAAAAGGATACACCTGACGCCCATTTGCTTCCTTTCCATTTCTGTTAACGTTCTACCTGAGTATTTCTGCCCTTCTTCTTCTTCTTCTTCTTCTTCGGCCGTTCGCATTCTTTCCCTGTCTGTCTTCGCCACACGATGTTGTTCACGGTATCGCCGCCAAGCGTTTCGGTGATGGGTTTAGCAGTACTGACGCGTGTTCGGCGCGGTGTTTGGGGTTGACGTGGCGTGGAAAACGGGTCAAGAACGGTCGTCGACCCGACACCATGATCATGACCCGACCTCTTTTCCTCTTCTTTTGTTCCTTTAGATAATAATAATACGCGGAAATTTTACCGTCTGGATAACAGATATGGATACGGATGGTTCCCTCCATCCCACCCACCCTAAAACCTACACCTCTCTCTCTCTCTCTCTCTCTTATATATATATATATATATATATATGTGTGTGTGTGTGTGTGTGTGTGGTGTGTGTGTGTGTGTGTGTGTGTGTTTGCGTGCATGCATGAAAATTAAAGTGGCTTGCTGAATGTGTGTGCGTGCGTGCGTGCGTGCGTGTGTGTGTGGTGTGTGTGTGTGTGATCTGACTTACTTTTCTTCTCACGTCAGCAGTTTGCTGAGGCTGAATACGCAAAGACGCGAACGAGAAATGACCTAAATAGGCCAACAAGTTCTGGCCGTCCGCTTGTTGCGCCAGAGCTCGCGGGGAGAACGAGTTCACGATGGGCAGCCAGCTGACACTGATGCCTGGAGGGGTGGGTTGTTGTGGGCCTGCACACTTCCCATCAGCCCTGCAGCCAGGTCTATCATGATCTTCCTCTTGCCGTGAACCCTGACTTCTTGGTGTTGTATGCCCTGAAGGCACAGCTGGCCGGTTAGCATGTGTGTCAGGTGTCCAAACCACTTGATTCTTTTGCTACCTGATGTACTGGTGGACTGGTGTTGCTCCCACCATTTCCATAGTCTTGACCATGCCCAGACCTGTTTTGCCTGCCCACCTCCTGCATTACACAGGAGCTGAATTTATCGTTGGGATTTTCTTTTTTCTGTCCCATCTTCTGTGCCACCTCAGTGACATTGCACCCACGCCGCTTATTCCAAGACCCTGTCCACAGCTACAGCCCGGCCCAGCTCGCCCCAGCCCCGCATCGGCAATTCCACAGGGAGCAGTCAATGTCAAGTCGTCAAAAGGCAACCCACGGGAGGAGACGCTGCACTGCTGCAGAGTCACTTCGGTGGTGTTCAGTGGCGCCTGTTCAGATCTAACATGCGCAGGACACCACCTACTAAACCCCCTACTGACGGCAATAACTGCTTAGTCGCGGAGCCCGCGTGAGTGAGCTCTCCCTCGGAGGGCGCCATCACGTCCGTCCAACGACAGCCCCCCCCCCCCCCTCCCCCCCCCCCCCCCCCCCCCCTTCCTATGGACTCGCCGATACCGGTGACCCCGACGGAATCATACCAAG
The DNA here is from genome assembly GCA_033310375.1 of Conus canariensis. Taxonomy (NCBI): domain Eukaryota; kingdom Metazoa; phylum Mollusca; class Gastropoda; order Neogastropoda; family Conidae; genus Conus; species Conus canariensis. The sequence goes on from CM065720.1 coordinate 36,096,106, forward strand.
GCCATATGGAGAGGGCATCGAAACTGAGGTCACCATGAGAGCAGGGCATGAAGGACCACAGAATTAGATGGAATCGGATCCCAAAGCGATCTTTTCCAACTCAGCCATGAAAGTCATGGAAGTCTTCTGTGTCTAGGACAGAGCTCATTGCACACTTGTCTCAGTACCTGGGTGCAAAACGAAACCAGTTCCGGACACAGCTCTCAGATGTTCGTAAAGCCACTCCAGACCATGTGTGGTCCTTGTGGATTGATCTTGTCCCTTTTCCTTTCAGTTGGCAATCACAGATGCTTTCCGTTTAAAATCCTCTTCATCTAGACACAGATAACTTTTATGTTGTCTTTAAGAGGTCAGACAGAAAACCTTCTGTTATGATGTACCGCGGGAATTTTTTTCTTTTTTTTTTTTTTTTTTTTTTTTGTGCATGCATCGTAAATAATTCGAGGGGCCTGTGTGTGTGTGTGTGTGTGTGTGTGTGTGTGTGTGTGTGTGTGTGTGTGTGTGTGGTGCGTGCGTGCGTGCGGCGCACGTGCGGTGTGTGTGTTGTGTGTGTATGAAACATTTTCATAGTACCAGGGGAAGGAAAAGGGTGTTTCCAAAGCAGAGAGTGGGGGAACGGGCAATGCACACAAACAGAGACGGCGGGATTTTGGTCCCCACCCCGTCTTCTTTCTTTTTTGTACGGTTACAGCAGCGGTGACAGTGATGCAGTTGGTTAAGGCTGTCTAATGACATGTTTGCCCACTGATTAGACCGCTAATCAATAAGGCTCTCATTAGTTCAGTTAATCATTATTTGTTCTTTAGTGGTAGCAAGACAAAGAAACCCAAACCTGCTGGCGCGTGCGCGCGCGCGCGCGCCTGTGTGTGTGTGTGTGTGTGTGTGTGTGTGTGTGTGTGTGTGTGTGTGTGTGTGTGTGTGTGGTGCGTGGTGCGTGCGTGCGTGTGGTCTGCATGTGTGTGTGTGCATGTGTGTGTGTGTGTGTGTGTGTGTGGTGTGTTGTGTGTGTGTGTGTGTGTGTGTGTGTGTGTGTGTGTGTGTGTGAGGGTCAGGTGAGCTGGGTTAGGTCAGGTGATCCATCTTAAGGGGAATCTCTTGGGGGCTCCGGGTGCTGAACTGATAAAAAAAATGCAAATTGACCAGTGCGGTCTGCTGTAAGGAAAACAAACAAACAAACAAAATAAAACAAAATCGATCGGGAAAAAAAAGTGAAGCAAAACTTTTCCTCCCTCTTTCACACACACACACACACACACACACACACACACAACACACACCACGCACGCACGCACGCACGCACGCACACGCAGCGCGCCGCCCACGCCACACACACACACACACACACACACACACACACACACACACTGAGCAGCAACAGAGAGAGAGAGAGAGAGAGAGAGAGAGAGAGCGCTAATTGAAGGTCGATGGGGAAATGGGGGGTCGATGGGCAC
>CM065720.1:36102556-36105056 GCA_033310375.1 Conus canariensis
CTACTGATGTCTGTCAGAATTTAGTCATATTATTGTTTTCAGTATGACTTCTTCCTTTTGGAAATGATTTCTAATGGCATTCGCCCTGTGGCAAAGGCCGCCTTGTCAAAAGTCATGAAATTGTTCGAGTTCTCTCTCTCTCTCTCTCTCTCTCTCTCTCTCTCTCTCTCTCTCTCTCACTTTCTCTTTCACACACACACACACACACACACACACACACACACACACACACACACACACACACACACACACATGCTCAGAGAAGACAGACAGACAGACAGGCAGACAAACAACAACAGACAGACAGACAAGCAGACAGAGACAGAGACAGAGACAGAGACAGAGAGAGACAGAGACAGAGAGAATACGAATATTTTAATGAGGGTATATAAATAAGCTGAAAGCTGCTTTATCTTACGCTTTAAAAGAAAGAGAAATATGAAAATACAAGAGAGAGAGAGAGAGAGAGAGAGAGAGAGAGAAGAGAGAGAGAGGAGAGAGAGAGAAGGTTTGTGAACAAATCAAAGTAGTTCAAGGGCCACTGTATTATAGCCCGAAGTTTGCCATTCCAACCCTCCCCCACTCCCTTTGTCCACCCCTTCCACCGCTACCCCCTGTATCCCCACCCTCACCACCCCTCACCCCTTTCCCCCACCCAGGGCAGCACCACGGGCCACACGCCACAACGAGAATTTTGCATTAAAACACTATATAATCCATGAAAACGTCTTCAGGCCTACCAGCTTGAGCCATTTGAACTCCCTACCAATCATTTCCCTTGTTTTGGGGGATCTTCACCGATGAAATCACAATCTTTAATTACATGACTTTCCCCTCAGTTGACACACATTTGAGGCCTTTGCACTCACCCGTGACGCAATCTTTGAGCCAGCTCCAAGAGCCCCAAATAATCCCATTCCTTTGATTTTAATCGGTCTGCGTTGAACCAGCTGGCTTGTACCTTGATGGCCATGTGAAAGAAAATGAAGAGAATCAACTTCAGACACAACGAACATTCTCAAAACAATTCAATTGCGCCAATCTACAAATATCGATTTCTTAAGCAAGGTTTTGGCACAGTAGTTTGTGGTGTGCCGCCACATGCCTGTCGATGCGGTATCAGCCTGGGTCCTTGTCATGCTGAAAGCAGGTGGAGGAATTGAGCCAGTCAGCCGCTGAGGAACTCCGGGCTATGCCTGTCGATGCGGTATCAGCCTGGGTCCTTGTCATGCTGAAAGCAGGTGGAGGAATTGAGCCAATCAGCCGCTGAGGAACTCCGGGCTATGCCTGTCGATGCGGTATCAGCCTGGTCCTTGTCATGCTGAAAGCAGGTGGAGGAATTGAGCCAATCAGCCGCTGAGGAACTCCGGGCTGACTGTGGGTGCGTTTCCACAGTGAGAATCCCGACCATTTTAAGGACCAATCAGATGTCGTTGTTACTGTTCATGGTGAGCAGGACGGGGCGGGGCGGGGGGGGGGGGGGGGGGGTAACGCCACCGTTGTTGTGTGTGTGTGGTGTGTGTGTGTGTGTGTGTGTGTGTGTGTGTGTGGGGGCGGGCGGGGGGGGGGGGGGGGGGAGGATAACGCCACCGTGTGTGTGTGTGTGTGTGTGTGTGTGTGTGTGTGTGTGTGTGTGTGTGTGTGTGTGCGTGCGTGCTGTGCGTGCGTGCGTGTGGTGTGTGTGTGTGTGTGTGTGTGTGTGTGTGTGTGGGTTGTGTTGTGTGGGCGCGCGCGCGCGCGCGCGTGTGTGTGTAGATAGATGGATAGACAGGTAGAGAGAGAGAGAGAAAGAGAGAAGCAGACAGACAACAACAGACAGATATACATATAGATATACATATACATGTACATATAGGTAGATATATATCTATTAGACAAAACTGGCTTTTGTTCCCTCCTTCCCCTCCCTTCCCCTCTAATACAGAATCTGCACCTTGCTTCCCTCCCCTCACCCTTGCAGAAAATTTCAACCTTACGTGACCGCACCCACCCACCCACCCACGCCCCCCCCCCACCCCCGTTCCCCCCACCCCACCCCCGCCCCCTCGCTCTTTTACAAATCTACTTCTAGCTTGATTGCACCCCGACCTGAGTTTCTCCCCCTTCCCTCCACCTCCACCTCCATTAGTATTTACTCTGCTTTTTTTTGCTTTTTTTTTTTTTTTAACCTTTTCTCTTAGACCAACAAGACTTCATGGTTAACCTGTTGAGGGAAAGGATGTATAAGCAAAAACAAAATGCCTAAAACAGAATTACTGGCTGAACACGTTTTGGACAACTGCAAGTACCCTATCCACCACCACACCACCACACCACCACCCCCCCTCTTTTCTTACCTCCCTTTCCTCCTCCTTCATCCTCCTCCTCCCTCTCATCCCCGAACCCCTCTCGCAGCTAATCCTGTCCCCACCCACCCCACCCACCCATCCACTCCCTTCCCAGACTTCTATTCCTATCCCTCTCTCCCTCCCTCCCTCCCCCCCCCCCCCTCCCTCGCACT
>CM065720.1:36117556-36122556 GCA_033310375.1 Conus canariensis
ACCATTTCAACAGAATAACATATTATCGGAGATCGTGTTAGAGGCACATGGCGACGGCATGTGGCGATGAAAGCAAGTCGTGTTTCTGATCAAATTTTAAACACAAAGTTCTCCGCTCAGACGGCATCTAGGATAATGAAATTTATATGTATAAAAAGAGCGAAATGCCAGCTATTCATTCATTACAAAATTATTTCATGCTGTTTGGTATTTTTCATCGAAATAGAGGAAAACATGACGTAAACTCGTTAAAAGTGGGTTCATTCTCGGACTTTATTCACCAATAACTTTACACAGCCACAGAATTGTCAAATATAACTTATCGCGTTTTATTCCTTGGGTTCTGAGGTTTTCATCGATGTCAAATATGTTTGGATACTTTCAACGTACGGCGAGCTAGACAACGCAGAAGCTGAGACGGATAGCACAAATCTTGTCATTTGCGGTCTCGCGAGGCTCATTTTGCGTGCGGCGCTGCGTTGTCTGCTTTGCGGTCCAGGTCGCCTGTATATATTTGAGGCGCTGCGTTCAGTGCGAGCAGTGTTGTCTACAGTGGTCGGTCCCTGAGAGAGTGTCCCGAGAGAGTGCTCGGTGCGCTGAGTGCTGAGAGAGAGAGAGAGAGAGAGCTCCCAGGGCTGTGTTCCTGGTTTGAGCTCGATATGGAAGGAAAATAAAAGGAGAAAAACTCCTCGTCGTCTCTGTGTCTTCTTGACTGGCTGCTGTCCCTTGGTCCTTGCACATATCACCATCTGCCTGTCTTCACCTGCACACCCCTTATCCCTCCACACCATCACATGTCTAAGTGCTAAACAGCAAAAAACAAAATGTACCTCGTTTTCTTCTGCTTCTGCACACGTTGGACAAGTTAAAACACCTGTTGACAGTTCTGTATCTAAAGCTATGTGCCATTACATTTGAAAGTCCAAGCCTAAATCTTATTGTATACCTTTTAAATGTGGATTCAAATCCAACAATAGATAGGGCTTCAAAGCAGGCGTATCACAAAAATTTTGATAATGTCATTTCTACCGCTGGTCTAAATATGCTCGGTCGATTTTTGCCAGCTGCAGTCTAGTAACTGTTGGCGAAATGCACGAATAAAAACATTGTATCCAACCCCCTGATTAAACCAAACGAACCCAAAACCATATTCAAACAAAGAGGTTCGCACTTGAGTCACACAATTTACTTTATCTTTTAGATCTGAATCATATGACATATACGCTTTACGTGGAATTCTTTGCTGTTCCATTTGTAATGATTTAAACAAGTAGCGAACGCATTTCACAACTGAGTTTACATATTTAGGATACCTGTTAGTTTCTCCATATACAAGGTTATTCGGTGTGCTCATCTCTACTCTCAGGAATTTCTTTAAAGCATAACAATGAACAGTCTCACAGTGAATAGTTGCCTTGTCTAATCCCCATAACTCTGCCCCATATTGAGCCATAATCTGAAATTGAGAGTCAAACAGTTTCATAAACAAAACCAACGAGTTATTACTAAGGGTATGCAACTTTTCCAAAGTACAAATCAACGCATTTTTGCTGGACTTGCAAGATCTTTGCATGCAAGCGCAAAACTAAGACGTGTGGAAAAAATATTCCCAAATATTCATACACATTGACAACAGGTGTTATACAGCAATCATAAAACCATCTTTCTCTCACACTTAAAGAACCACCTTTTCGGAACACTGTGACGTTACTTTTATTCTTTTGTCTTTTTTCTTGTTTTTTTTTTTTTTACTGAAGTGAAGCAGACGCTCCTTGATAATTGTTTAACTGTGTTTGTAGTCCTGTTACAGTCTCAGACAATAAGATTACATCATCAGCTAATAAAAGAATAAATGATTCAAATGCATCTAGAGACCGCATACCGCCCTGTCTTCCCTTCCTGATCATTTCAGTCGCCAGCTAATTAAAAAACAGAGAAAACAACATCGGACTGCATGTTTCGCCCTGTCTTAATTCAGCTGTACCTGTCAACTTCGCGCCACATCGAACTCTTGCTTTTACTACATCATAGATACTTCTAATACATTAGCACAGTTTTCTTTTAATACCATTTTTAAACAAACTTGGTTTTAAAAGATGTGTCTGTTGATAGAATCAAACACATTTTCAAAATCTGTAACTGCTACATACAATTTCCGATTGTAAGAAAACTGTTTATGTACAAGAGTTAGCAAGGTAAACATGTGGTCAACAGTTGAATATCCTTTCTTAAAACCAGGTTGATGCTAGCCTGTGATGTCATTCTCATCTACCCATTCTTGCAATCTGTTGTTGATAACCGCGTTTAAAAAAATTGCAGCTAATATCGCTAAGAGAGAGAGAGAGAGAGAGAGAGAGAGAGAGAGAGACAGACAGACAGACAGACAGACAGAGAGATGAGTTGTGTGTGTGTGTGTGTGTGTGTGTGTGTGTGTGTGTGTGTGTGTGTGTGTGTGTGTGTGACGAGAGAGAGAGAGAGAGAGAGAGAGAGAGAGAGCGGGTGGAGTGGAGTGGAGGGGGAATTAGAGAGTCACACCGTAAAATTATGATTTTGAAATAGAAATTGAGCTAAACAGAGAGAGAGAGAGAGAGAGAGAGTGAGAGAGAGGAGAGAGTACAACACAGTACGGCACGACAGTATGCTATACTATACAATACTCTACCCTGCTCCACTCAAACTCTACTCTACTCTACTATGCTATGCTATGCTACGCTACACACACGCGCGCGCGCGCACGCGCTTAAACACGCGCGCGCGCTCATGCGCGCGCATTTTCAATTGTGAGCTATTCATTTCAAATCTTCATCATTTTCTTCCATTCTTATCCAGCTGTGCCTGTGTAGATTGAATTTTCGAGTTCACTGCCATTTCATCCAGCAATCGCAGCATAAAAACACAAACCAATTCACTTGAAATGAATTGCATGAGATCATGGACATCATTAAGTTCAAGTATATAGGAATGAAACAAATTTCATGGTTAAAAAAAAACAAAAAAACTCTTCATTGAATTTCTTAATCTAATCAAAAAGATTGCGTCATACCCACACAATGTTCTAAAATCATGAAAGAATAAGTTGTTCATCCAAACATTGTTGTTGTTTTTTTAGCTGTTATATAAATATTCATTTTTCTTTAAAATGATGCACTGCCATGTATGTGCATTCGGTTGAGTTTGTTTTTTTTTTTCATTCATTCAAGAATGTAGTTACCTCATCATAAGGACTGGAAGGAATGAAAGTGGGAGAGAGGGGCGCGAGAGAGGAGAAAGTGGACGCGGGACTTGAGAGAGACAGACAGCAAACCTCGTCCACAACATTTCACTACTCTTACAGCCCTGACGACGACGAAGAAGAAGAAGAACAAGAACAAGAACAAGAAAAGGAACAAGAACAAGAATAACAAGAAGACCAAGAAAAACAAGGACAAGAACAAGAACAGAAACAAGAAGAACAAGAAGAACAAGAACAAGAAGAACAGGAAGAACGAGAACAAGAAGAACACGAAGAACAAGAAGAAAGCAAGAAGAAATGTCTTCCAGACCTTCCGGACATCCAGAGATCATCAGGAGGAGTGACATGAGGCCGGATATTGTTCTCACTCGGTCCATCAAAACAAATGATTCTGATCAAACTCACTGTGCCATACCACAGCGGAATAGAGCAAGCTCACCTCTACAAGACTGAGAGGTATGCCAGTCTAGCCAGCAGCTTGAGGGAATCTGTCTTCCAGGCCAAAGTCCTCGTCACAGAGGTCAGAGGAAGGAGATTTGTAGGCTCATCAGGTCATGATCCCATGGAACTGCTGGGGGTTTGTGATAAGAAGAAGACTAGAATCCGGAAGGCAATGGCAGAGGCAGCTAAAAAAGAAAAGTTCCAGCTAAATCTGGTTACGTCTTGAGACGCCCGTCCATCCAAAAGTTGCGGGTTCGAATCCTGGACAGTACCAAGGGGAAAAAAAAGTTGGCAGCAGAAGGGCATCTGGGAGTCATGACCTGGATGTGGCACGTCCCCTATATAGTGTAAGGAGTTCAGGGCCGACACATTTGTCTGAGCGGGAGATTCTTCTCAGAAGACCTGCTGTCATGCTTTCCCTTGAGGCTCTTCCTACAAGCATAGCCGGAAACACTGAAGAAGAAGAAGAAGAAGAAGAACAAGAACAAGAAGAACAAGAACAAATGTCTAGACAGACAGACACAGGAAGAGAGTTATGGGAGTTACGGACCGGCTGAAGCCACATCAGCCACCATTGTGCAAATTTTTAGTTCATGTGGAGTTTACACTTATATACCATGGTGTGGTGTGGTGTGGGGGGTGTGTGTGTGTGTGTGTGTGTGTGTGTGTGTGTGTGTGTGTGTGTGTGTGTGTGTGTGTCTGCATGTCTGTTTGTCTGAGTCTGTGTGTCTATATGCTCATGTGTGTGTGTGTGAGTGTGTGTGTGTGTGTGTGTGTGTGTGTGTGTGTGTGGTGTGTGTGTGTGTGTGTGTGTGTGTGCATGCGCATGTATATGTATATATGTGTGTGTGTGTGTGTGTGTGTGTGTGTGTGTGTGTGTGTGTGTGTGTAGCTCTGAATGTGTGTATGTGCATGTGCATGCATGTGTATGTGCATGTGTGTCTATGTGTTTGTGCGCACATGCATGGTGTCTATATATGCAGATTAGCAGACAATTCTGACAACTAGAGAACAGATGATGGCGCAGCATGGCCTATGTGATCTCTTGGAAATCTGTTGGCTGACATTTTGCACGTGCAGGACCCTTATTGGCCAGCAGTGTCATCCACATTCGTACCCATTAAGGCCAGATTCTCGACTATGGTGACTTTCCACATTTGGACAGTTTGGATCTAATTTAAGAGGTGAATTGATTAAAAGGCTAACTACTCTACTTTGGCATTTGTTCAGACGTTACGTGTCTGGCCTAAACTGGGTACCAAAGATCTCTTACACTGATTTGCACGGTAATGCACGCTGCCGTTTTGACGCTATTCTGTCACGAAAA
>CM065720.1:36130056-36132556 GCA_033310375.1 Conus canariensis
CGCCCATTTTCGCAAGATCATCAGGAATCTCCGTTTAGTTCTCATCGTCGTTTAACCCCACCATCACTTGTTTCTATTTGATTAAGTGAATTGACGAATAAAACCTCTTCATATCGTTGTCTCTTTCAAGGCCAGTTGAATCCCTGGCCTCATCTGATTCAAAACATCCGTACCTCCCTCCCTTTACCCACCCCTCTCCTCCACGCTCCTCTCTCTCTCTCTCTCTCTCTCTCTCTCTCTCTCTCTCTCTCTCTCTTCTCTCTCTCCACAGTCTGTTCATCTGTCTGTCTGTCTGTCTGAATGTCTATCTCTGTCTGTCTGTCTGAATGTCTATCTGTCTGTATGCCTACCTGTATGTTTATCTGTTTGTCTCTATTGTTTATGTGTCCTAAAACCGGACTTGTGTGTGTGTGTGTGTGTGTGTGTGTGTGTGTGTGTGTGTGTGTGTTGTGTGTGTGTGTGTGTGTGTGTGCTTGTTGTTGCCGTTGTTTCTTTCTAGGCCTCTATTCGTGGTTCCATTCGAAATCCTTTGGTCGTGTTCGCCAGCACTGTTCTAGCATTTTAAGAAATCTAATTATCCTTGTTGTACTTTGCTATGTAATGCAGTTTGAATAAGAATGTTAACAAAGTATAGAAAGGAACATTGTTGGACTGACGGTGGCGCGCTCTGCCGGGGGATGCTGGCTTACCGCCGTGATGAGTGTGGCTGGGGGGGGGGGGGGGGGGGGGGGGGGGGGGGGGGGGGGGGGGGGGGGGGGGGACATGACATGCATGCTTCCGGTCTCTCCGTTTTGAAACGTTTTTCTTTCTGGTGATCCGTTAGAGTTTTTAGGAGGTATGCACTTTTCATCCTCTAAACAGATCTACATGAGTACACGAACTTCGTTTTCTTTTAGATTTCTGTTCTTACTTGTTCTTTGTTTTGGGTGTGGGTGTGGTTATAGTTTCTTTCGCGTGGTTGTTTTTCAATAAACATTATTTATTTTTATTTTCCCAGTTCTGCATAGGGGCTAGGGATTATTCAAGAGAAAGCTGTTTGCGTTTGTATTAGTATCTTTTGTGTGTTTGTTTGCCTCTCTCTCTCTCTCTCTCTCTCTCTCTCTCTCTCTCTCTCTCTCTCTCTCTCTCTCTCTCTCTCTCTCATTTTGGGATCATGTTTGGGATTATCGTCTAATTACCACCTTCAGTTTGGATCCTTGGCTTCATCTGATTCAAAACATCCGTACTCCCTCCCTTCACCCACCCCTCTCCCCCACGCTCTCTCTCTCTCTCTCTCTCTCTCTCTTTCTCTCTCTCTCTCTCCCCTCCCGCCACGCACCCCGTCTCCCTCTGTTATTCATCTCCACGTAATATCATGACCCGTCTCTCTCTGGCTCTGTAAGCACTTTGTTGAATCATCTGCGTATTGGATTTCAGCAGTGACTCCACCACCGGCGTCCTATGCCCACCAAACGTTACCTTTCCTGGGCCTGCGTGCGGGTGGAGAGAGAGAGAGAGAGAGAGAGGAGAGAGAGAGGAGAGAGAGAGAGAGAGAGAGAGAGTTATACAGTGGCATGAGGGGGAAGTGGAAAGGGTGTGTGTGTGGTGGGGGGGGGGGGGGGGGTAGGAGGAAAGAGAGGGGGGCTGGAGCAACACGACAGGTAGGGAGGGGGAAGAATGGGATGGTGATGGCTGGTGGTTGGGATTGAGGTAGCTGTCTTCTTTCCTTTCATTTTATTCTCCCGAACTTCTTTTATGATCTTTGCAGACGCAAATGTGCTAGGGTTTTTTTTTTTTGTTTGTTGTTGTTTTTTTAACGCGCCTAATTTTTATTTTCGTTTCATTTTTTAAGCTATGCTTTTTAGTTGATTTTTTTTTTCGGTGAGTGTGAGGATTGGGGTGTGGGGAGGGGGGGGGAGAGGAAGGACAGGAGGGAGGGAGCGTGGGAGGGAGGGATATTGTGAAACAGAATGCTTAGACTATGAGTCACACAATATGCCAGCTGCTAACCTGTCGACATTTTTTTTTTTTTTTTTTTTGGTGAGAAGGAAGGGTAGGGGAGAGGAGGAAGAGGTGCAAAATATTGTGAGGAGAGTGGGAGATGGAAAAGGTGATGTTGGTGGTGGTGGTGGTGGTGGTGGTGGAGGATGGTGGTCGTGGCAGTTTGTGGGGTCGGGGGGGGGGGGGGGGGGGTAAGGGCGGGAGTGGTGTGGCTGGTGGCTGATGGGAGGAGTTAGTGGTGGTGGTGGTGGAGGTGGTGGTGGTGGTGGTGGAGGTGGTGGAGGTGGTGGTAGTCGTTATAGTGCCTGTCGCGCGCGTCTGGGCTGTGTCAAGGGCAGCAGTGATGTGTGTGTCAATCACCGCCCCACACAACCTGGCATTCTGGCGTGCTGCTGCCTTGACTCTTAGCTCCCCCTCCCCCCCCCCCACCCCGACACCACCCACCCCCACCCCTTACCACAGCATCCCTCACCCCTAATGCACACCCCACCTCCCTTCCGTCCGTCCTGGAGTTGAGTTG
>CM065720.1:36147556-36152556 GCA_033310375.1 Conus canariensis
GATTCCATTGGCGGAATAAAAAATAACTTGGGGGTTTAATGGTACAAATCGTGTGATGTGTGTGTGCCAGTGATTCCATTGGTTGAACCAGTTAAACTCGAGTTCTCTCTTGTTTGAGAATAGATATAACGTGCCTGGAAAACCAGGAAGTGTGTGATTCACTTAAGGGAAAGTGAACTCACCCCGTCTTGCTGAGGGCTCAAGAAAATACAGCGAGAAGCAGAGGTTTGCTGTCGCCTCGTTGTCTCCTGGGTGGGGACGTAAGACAGTGGAGGTTGCTGTAGCCTCGGAGCCGACGACGAGAAGAATTGTCTCCTGTGTGGGGACAGTTGACAGCAAGACGTGTCAGCCTGTTGGAGCCTAGATAGGGCGCTGCCAGACAACAGTGGGGTGTTTGCAGCCAGAGAAGACCTGTGGGAGAGGCTGACAGGAGCCCTTTCCATGGAGAGGGCGAAGTGCAGTGGAGTCCAGGAGACTCGGTCTGAGTGTGTAACGCGAGCTATATTGCCAGTGTCCCCCAACTGGGATTTGGCCAGTTGGGAGGACACAACAGTGTGGCAGCTTCAGCTCGTAGTCGCACAGTGGGATGAGAGAAACTGACGTTCAACCAAGGAATGCTGGCAAGTTACGGACGTTTCATTTGTTCTTAAGTTTATAAGTGTGCAAAAGAATAGTGGAATATAGTCTTTCCTGGTTAAGTAAGAATAACTGAAGAATAGGGGATGCGATTTATGAGATTGTCTGTATGATGTTTACATTGTTGTATGATACAGATAAGTGTGTTGTGTAGTGACGGGTGGGGGCTCGGAGTCAAGTTAAATAAAAGTTGATTATTTTCTATGAAATGTTATTGATTTCCCGTCACCTTTGTGCGGGCCCGATGTGAGTGACAGAGTGCGTGTGCCTATGCGAGAGCGCATTTTGGTTGTGAAAGCGTAAATACTTCTGTCTGTAACCCCTGCATCCCTGCATATGATGATCATATTTTAATAACGAGGGGAGCGTCGGAGACCCGTCACAAGACTACATACTGATTGTTTGTATGCCATGTGGTTTGACAGTATAACTTAATGCCAATACTTGGTGACATCTATCAAGATGATGAATGAGTATTCTGTTGTAATAGTTTGTGTGCCACAACTTGGTAAAAGCTACTATTATGCTTGGTTAAGATTCTTTGTTAGCAATCTGACCACATTTCTTTGTGTACAATATGACTTTTGCCAACTTGCAAATTCTATCTGTTAAAGATGATAACGGAATGATATTTTTTTATCAGAAAAGTAATATACCTGTACTAGGTGAAAACTGTTAAGTTGATTTATGAATACTGGTGATTGTTGGAATGCTTTGTAGTGTGTGACTCTAAGTCTGCATCACATGTGTACTTGGATTAAGTCTATTCCAAGTTACTGCAGTTTAGTTCATAAGAAAAACTGAAGAGTTATTTGACTAAAATTGTTTAGCATTGTATTACTGTCTCCTACACTTTTGTAAACTCCACTGAAAATCTTAACAAAAGTGGAGATTGATAATTATTGCAGATATATTTATGCTAGTCTAATCCTTTGTTGGCTGAGATATCACAAATTCACTGAAAATCAGAGGGCACATGTGTGAACTCGACAAGCCAGACACTCAGCTACTTAACTACAGACCAGGTTCTATTTGTTTTAGAACCTGGGTCCCTATCTACCCTGGGCATACCTGGTAGTGACCACACACCATAGCCCAGCCGGTTTCCATAGAAGTGGATCAGTCACCAGCAACAAGAGGGAGATCAACTGTCCTTTCTGACATCAGATAGGTCTGATAATCCAACTCAACTCATCCAGAACTTTCTTTCTCTTAATGATGAAATAGTGTGGACCAAAACTTAGCATGAACTGATTTTTTTGTGAAATAGATCAGAATATTTCACCCTTGTATAAACAAGTAAAGTTGGTGTGTGAAAGTACACTTAACATGTGTCAGTTCTTTGTTGTTCATTCAGTATTTAATGTTTGAACTCTCTCTCTATTTCTGTCTCTCGGAGCTACAAGTACTTTTAAGAGTACAAGCCTAAGGAAACTTATCCCTGAGCCACTACTGAGTATCTTAACAGTCCCGAGAAAAAAACAAAAATTTCTTTCGATGACTAGTACCGGAAAGTTGCTCCTTCCAAAACTAGTAAGAGAGAGGGTGGAGGTAGAATTTTAACATAACTCTATTACAGGAAATATTCCAAGTCCTTCCCCCAGGGGGCACACCAACCCACTCCCAACTCTCGTCACAGGAGAGATGTGTGTGTGTGTGTGTGTGTGTGTGTGTGTGTGTGTGTGTGTGTGTGTGTGTGTGTGTGTGTAGGGGAGGGGGTTGTTTGTTTGTTTTGTTGGGTTTTTTTTTTTTACAGTTGGGTGAATTTATTGTTATTGAAACGAGATTATGCCCCACTGTTCTATGATTGTTTCTGTCACTCTATTTGTTATTATGCCCCTAACAAAATTTTGTTTCCCACTGTGTTAAAATTGTCCCTGATATTCGATCTGTCATTCAATGTGTTAGTCGGTCCGTTATGAAATTATTATTTTTCGTTTGTTTTCGTTGCAGGGTCTGTTAGATTGTTTCTGTTACTCTATCTGTCATTTGGTGTATCAGCTCCCCTTAGCGTACTTCCTTTTTTTTTTTTGCATTCCACTTGAAATATATTTTTTTCAGTTATTGTTTTCCTTTGCCCCACTCTTTCTTTCCCCCATCATCCCCCTATTCTTCCTCTCCTCATCGACCTCCATCCCCTTCCCTCTTCTGCGCCCATTTTCTACTCCCCCTCCCCACCCAGCTCTCTCTCTCTCTCTCCTCTCTCTCTCTCTCTCTCTCTCTCTCTCTCTCTCTCTCTCTCTTATTTGAAGAACGGGTTGAATGTGAGCGTAGCTATGTTGATGTGCTGAGCAAGAATGAAAGATTGTTTGAGTCCAGTCATCACTGTGGGAGGTCGTTACATGCTGATGTTGGTTGTTCCTGCGGTTATAATCTTGTGGTTAAAGTGTGTGCAAAAGTTGAAACAGGAGTGCAGGGGCAAAGGTGATGATGGTTGGGATGAACGCATGGTTGTGAATGGGACAGGTGGTAGGGATAGATGTGTGAATATGTCGATGATAAACAGCAGCGATGACCCTGGGAATTTGAATTATACAGACAGTGAGACTGAAACTATTCTTGATTCTGCATGCAAGAATGATACCGAAAATAATGACTACACACGTAATAAAGGCGGAGATGAATATACAGAAAGGGCTAACTATGACAGTGACGATGTAAATGTGGATGGGAAAAATGAGAGCAACTGTGAGAATGACTGCTTAAAGCTTACTGAAACCGGGTTGAATTCAAATGAACAGAAAACTGGTTCTGTCAGACAGCCTGTAGAAACGTGGTATTACAATTTGAAAGGGATTCCTTTCTTGATGAAAGTGTGGCGAGTGTGAGAGAATTTGTAAACAATGTATCTTTGTATCTGGCATATATGCGGATTGTTCCATAATTTAGACCATAGAGATTTCATCCAGTTTGTTTCTTCATTCGATGTTGCCTGTTTAGTGGAAACTTTGGCAGAACAGTTTGAATCGAGTGTTTTTAAAGATCATAATATATTACTAAAGTCACCTGTTAAACTTACAAAACATGGATGGTGTTCAGGGGGAGGGGGGGGGATGATTTACTTGACATGGAAAGGTTTAGTTCCGTATGTTCTTCCTGTCAATTGCGAAAGTCATTATTCAATGTTATTTTTGCTTGATAAAGATTGTTTCGGTTTTCACAAAACTATCTTACTATTTTGTACGTATGTTCCGCCTGAAAATGCACCTTATTACTCTTTAAATGGTTTTGATGATGGTATTGACTTTTTAGAAGATTGCATTGTGAAAAAGTTGATGTCATTAGGTGATGTTGATGTATTGCTATGTGGTGACATTAATGCGAGGAAGTCTAATCTTGTCCCGGAAACTATTTGTGATCGTGAGCTATACGTTTGTCACAATAACGACAAAAGTTATGAAATTCTGAGATGTTCCCAAGACAATTTACGCAACTTATATGGAAAGAAAATGCTGAACATGTGTACTGTACTGGGACTGCATATTTTAAACGGAGTATGAAATGGCGATTCATGGAGTCGTTTCACATACATTTCTGACACAGGAAACAATGTGAATGATTATTTCCTGGTATCTGTACAGCTTTTGGGGTATTGTATAACACTTTGACTGCACTGAAAAAATTTGAATCCGACCACTTATCTCTCGTGTTACGTATAAATGAACGAAGTGACAAGATGTTTCAATCCGAAATCATATGTTGAAAGTGACCTGTTCATTGTTAGATGTTGTTGACACCAAAAATTTGCTCAGCAATTTCTTTTTTCCATGAGTACAGAAGAGGTTCAGAAAAAGCTATCAGAAAGTGAAGACTTGATACATGTCGATGTCAATGAAGCAATAAATCAATTCAATATAATTGTTAAAGAACAAGCTAAAATAATACAAAAAAAAAAAAAAACAGTAAATAAGAACAACACACAGAATAATTGGAATGACCATGAATGTAAAACGTCTAAATGCAAAATGTGTAGATTATTCAGAATATTTAGGAAAACGCTCGATTTAAAGAAGACAGGTTTCATTTTGTATTGCAAGGCGTGAATACAAGAACTTGAATAAATGAAAACGGGAGTATAATGAACGACTGTTAAACGAATTGATGAATTCAATGCAAAGTCAACAATCTTTTCGGGAATCTTTTTCACAAAATGTCAAAAGGAGACCACAACCTTCAAACAACATTTCTATGTATGAATGGTATCAACATTTCGGTAATTTGCTGGAAAAAGCAGATGATGAGAATGACCTTGTGGAGGAACCATTGATTCATGAGCATGAAAATAAGTGTTCATATTCGACATACCAATATCTAAAGAAGAGATACTGCTTGCCATATGGAAATTGAAAAAATGCAAATCTGCT
>CM065720.1:36157556-36162556 GCA_033310375.1 Conus canariensis
GGTTTATATGGAACGAGTTTTGTCTGGTCATGGGTCTACATGGAATGAGTTTTGTCTGGTCATGGGTTTATATGGAACGAGTTTTGTCTGGTCATGGGTTTATATGGAACGAGTTTTGTCTGGTCATGGGTCTACATGGAATGAGTTTTGTCTGGTCATGGGTTTATATGGAACGAGTTTTGTCTGGTCATGGGTCCGAATGGAGTGAGTTTTGTCTGGTCATGGGTCTACATAGAATGAGTCTTGTGTGGTCATGGGTCTACATGGAAGGAGTTTTGTCTAGTCATGGGTCTACATGGAATGAGTTTTGTCTGGTCATGGGTCTACATGGAAGTTTTTTCTGGGTCATGGGTCTAAATGGAATGAGTTCAACAGATTCTGCGTTTTGTCTGGTCATGGGTCTAAATAGAATGAGTTCAACAGATTCTGCGTTTTGTCTGGTTATGGGTCTAAATGCAATGAGTTCAACAGAGTACTTGAGTATACAATGCCTAGCCCACCGGACGAATTCAACGAACAAGGTGTAAGATAGTTAAAGTGAATGTGTATTGATTTTGAAAGCTTTTCACACAAAAAATGCACAGAAGGAACAAAGAAACAGAAAGCAGTGATAATCAACGCAGGGTAAGCTCCCCTTTGCTGTCTTTGTTCAACCCTACAAAATGGGATCGTAGATCTTCAAATAACTCGAACAGTTTATTCATTGTAACTCATTATAGTGCGCGCGTTCACACACACACACACACACACACACACACACACACACACACACACACACACACACACACACACACTCAACACACACACACACACACACACACACACACACACACACAACACACGTGATGGTCTTCTTCTATGACAAATGACTGTTACAGACAAGCAGAGATCAATATGGTTGCACTTTGATAGCAAGATTTTATTTTCGCTTCACATTTCTTGCGTCATTTAGACAGGGCGTATTGTTTCGCTTGTGATCAATCACCCACGCAGGAGAGAGAGAGAGAGAGAGAGAGAGAGAGAGAGAGAGAGAGAGAGAGAGAGAGAGAGAGATCAGAATTCTTTGTGATGAAGGAGGAGAAAAGTTACTCTTATCAAAATCTTGTCTCTCTCTTTGTTAACCAACACGATGGCCAACCTCACGAACATCGTCATTTTGACGGGGCGAAGGTCCGCGTAGAGAACGTCCACAAGCTGAAAGTCGTCAGACCTACAAAAAAAATCAAATCGGACCATTTGGAAACAGTAGGTAGGGAGAGAGAGAGACAGGGAAGGACAGACATGACACAAGCCAGTGCCACTAGTACCCCTATCATTGCCCCTGCCCCCCCCCCCTTACCCCACTCCTCCATGCCTCCCCCTCTGATCATCCCCCTGCCCCACCGTCTCCGCCCACCACCATCCCTCTCTCTCGCTGTGGATAAAAGATGCGGTTCCCCACCCACCCCCTTAAACGTCTCTCTCTCTCTCTCTCTCTCTCTCTCTCTCTCTCTCTCTCTCTCTCTCTCTCTCTCTCTCTCTCTCTCAAAGTGATATAACTGTTTTTATTCGGGTATTTCGAGAAAGATTGATTGATTGTAGTTGACAAAATTGGAATTCCCATGTGCAAAACAGAGATACATTTGAATCATATAGAGCGTTTAGTCATTTATGCTTTTACCTGTACATATATCGATGAAGATGGACAAACAACTAAAGCGTATCATGACTAGATTCAGATTTGGTGTGTCTGATATTGCTACTTATCATTTTCGTTATGGGCAATTATGTGACAGAAATCTGATTTGTCCACTATTCCAAAATTCGAAAGAAGATGAAGTTCATTTTGTACTGACGTGTCCAAGATTAAGAGAGCAATTCATACCACAAAAATATTTCAAGAATCCTTGTCTTTTCAAATTGGTCTTGTTAATGTCATCATCTAATGAACATACTATTAAACAATTCGCTATAAAGCATTCCAGAAGCAAAGTGTTTATGTAACTTGATGAAGACTAGTGTCAATATGCGACATGAATCACAATGTATATCCCCATTCTAAAGGGCTTTGGAATTTATGAATAAATATTTGACTCTGTGTGTGTGTGTGTGTGTGTGTGTGTGTGTGTGTGTGTGTGTGTGTGTGTGTGTGTGACGTCATTCTTTTACTCTAATCGGCCCTGGAGGCTGATTTAATTTTCGGAGTTTTCGCGTATTCATAATGTAAGCCATCACACGAGTAATGAAGATGGTGAAATAAAGATAACACAGGGCGCGCGCCCGTGTCTCACCTGCGTCTTTTGAATGCCCGTTTTGTCATTCCCAAAATGTACCGCCGCAATTGATCGCCGCTAGATTTGTCTGTCATTTCGCTGGGATCATGCCGTACAATTCGCCCGAAGAATTCCCGTTAGGACAAAGCGTCTGGATTTGTTCATCTTGTTTCGTTCTTTTTTTTCAAATGCATATGTTTGTTTTATTGTTGTTGTTGTTGTTTTGTTCACCAAAGATAATGAAATCACTTTTCCTTTTATTTCATTTTTTTTTTTTTTTTTTTTTACTTACAAGCAATGTTATCAAATGAGTTAAAAAGCTTTTTTTTTTTTTTTTTTTTTTGCCATGGGCTCCTCATTAGATCATTGTCATGTATGTTCGTTTATTGTTATCCTTTTCAGTGTGTGTGTATGTGCGTGTGCGTGTGCGTGCGCGCGCGCGCGTGCGCGCGCGCACGCCTGTGTGTGTGTGTCTGTGTCTGTGGTTTTTTTTGTTTTTTTTTTTGTCAGTACAACCATGAGTTAATCTGACAATAAATTGGTTTCAGTCAGTCAGTGTGTGTTTATGATAACATTTTTGTCTATTTGCCAGGAATGACATCTAAGACGTGAAATTTTAGACTGAGTTCATGTACAAAATAATCACTCTTGATTTGCGTGTTATATATATATATATATATATATATTTGTTATATTAAAAGCAAGTTAAAATCAAGCTTCTAAAAACATCTACAAATTTGTTTCACGCTGTGCGGTCGTCAGGATGTGATGAGCTTGTGTTGCCAGTGCCACGTATATATATAGCTAGCTGGTTTGCTGTTGTTTTTTTCCCGTGCTACATGTGTTTCTCAGGTGTTGGTTTTTTTCGCTGATAGGAACTTCCATCTGTGTCTGCAATTGTTAACCATTTCTGTTCTAACATTTAGAGTTGCCAACTGTGGTTTACATAGTATAATGTATTTCTCTGTTAGGCATAGATTGCATTTTTTTGAAATGTTGTTGTATGATGCTGCTCTTTTTAAAATTTTCCAAGATATGTTGTAGTCTATGTCTTTTTCTTTAAGTTTCCAAATGTATTTACTCAATTCTGTTTGGTTTTTGTATCTTTCTTTGTTGAATGATTGTTTATGGTTTGCATATCTAGTTTTGAATTGGTTTTCCGTGATACCTACATATGTTTCTTTTGCGTTCTCTGATGTTACAGTGGCTTGGTACACAATGTTGTTATAAAGGCATTTGTTGCTTAGGGGGCACTGTTCTTTTTTGGTACAGTTACAAGATTTCCTTTCGTTACCCTCCTTTTTTTCTGTGCTGCTTTTCATTTTGTTTGCT
This sequence comes from Conus canariensis, assembly GCA_033310375.1. Classification (NCBI taxonomy): domain Eukaryota; kingdom Metazoa; phylum Mollusca; class Gastropoda; order Neogastropoda; family Conidae; genus Conus; species Conus canariensis. The sequence goes on from CM065720.1 coordinate 36,161,141, forward strand.
GAATCGATGGCATTTTTAAGGTTCGGCATACATGAATATGATAATTTGATGTTGTTTTTGTTGAATATCTTGAATAATTTATGGTCTTTTGGGAAAGATGATGTCAAGATTTTAAAGAATTCTTTCCCTACATTTGTTTTAACTCTTGCATCATATGGGGGATTGTACCATATGATATTCCTTTTCCTGTTCTTTCTGCATCTTTTTGTATCATTGTCTGGATCGTATCTTAATTTGTAATTGTAGCCACTTGTATGTAACGCCTCTTGGTATTCAGCTGTAGCGTTGTTGAATACTGTTTCGTTACATGACAAATTGGATAGTCTTTTATTTATGCTTTTGGGTATTGTTTTCAGTATGGAGGGTGGGTGATTGCTTTTGATGTTTACATAAACAGGCGTGTCATTTGGTTTCTTGTATGGTTTATATGTGTGTTGGTTGAGGTCTAACGTTATGTCTAAATAGTTCACTATCTTTTTGTTTGCTTCTATTGTGATTTTTAAGTTTTGGTTGTGGAAAATTTTACACAATTCTTTTTTCTTATTTTCAATATTTCTAGGGTTGTCATTCAGAGCGGCAAGGCCGTCATCCCTGTACAGTCCAGTTTGTTTTCCAAGTTTTTTTTGAATATTGGATAACATGAATAGTCCGACAAGTTCGCAAGTTTCGGCACCATCGTATGATCCCATTGTGACATCGAAAGTTGAATTCCTGCTTGTGTTCTTAATCCAGGTTTCATTTTTATTGTGCAGTAAAGTTTTCTTTGTGTGGAAAATGATTTCCATTTCTGACCCTGATATTTCTGTGTACTTGTTGGCAAATTTTATAGCTTTAGTTAGTAGCTTTTCATCTATAGATGGGTAGAAATCTACTATGTCAAATGTTATAAAAACTGTATTTTCTTGTTTATTGAGGTTTTTGAACCATTGTATTACTTCATATGTGTTTTTCCAGAGATTGAGTTCAGTGTTTTCTTTTATGTTTTTTATGGTTTTCTCTAAGATTTTTTTTTACTAATTTTCCCTAGTTCAGATTTGGAAGGGTTTATCAGTCTACATGTTGGGTTGTTCAAGAAATTGGGTTTGTGGTCTTTAAGTGTAATAAAGGCTTCTCTAGCTGCTGTGATTTATAAAAAAAAAAGTGAATGAATTGATAAATGAATAGATAGATTAATAAATAGATAAATGAATAATTGAAGAAAATATAAAAGATGATCAGAAATCGTTACACTTACAACAGTATGGTGCAAAGTAATACTTCAAAAATCATTTACATTCATTGTTGCGTCATCATGGTGCAGATACAGAGACACGAAGGTTAAGAGTTTTTTTTAGTTCAAGTTTTTGCCTTTGAAAGGAGTGCGACGACTAGAAATAACGATAAATATGAAATTAGATTCAAACAAACTAAATTAGA
>CM065720.1:36167556-36182556 GCA_033310375.1 Conus canariensis
TGTTAGTGATAGTACCTATCAGTGACAGTGCCTATCACTGACAGTGCTTATTAGTGACAGTGCCTATTAGTGATAGTGATTATTAGTGACGGTGCCTGTTAGTGACAGTGCCTGTTAGTCACAGTGCCTACTAGTGACAGTGCCTACTAATGACAGTGCCTATTAGTGACAGTGCCTATTACTGATAGTGCCTATCAGTGACAGTGCCTATTAGTGACAGTGCCTATTAGTGATAACGCCTATTAGTGACAGTGCCTATTAGTGACAGTAACTGTTAGTGATAGTGCCTATTAGTGACAGTGCCTACTAGTGACAGTGCCTGGTAGTGACCGTGCCTATTAGTGATAGTGCTGATTAGTGACAGTGCCTACTAGTGACAGTGCCTTTTAGTGATAGTGCCTATTAGTGAGAGTGCTTATTAGTTATAGTGCCTATTAGTTATAGTGCCTATTAGTGATAGTGCCCATTAGTGACAGCGCCTGTTATTGATAGCGCCTATTAGTGACAGTGCCTATCAGTGACAGTGCCTTAGTGGCAGTGCCTATTAGTGATAGTGTCTGTTAGTGACAGTGCCTAATAGTGACAGTGCCTTTTATTGCAGTGCCTATTAGTGACAGTGCCTATCAGTGACAGTGCCTTAGTGACAGTGCCTATTAGTGATAGTGTCTGTTAGTGACAGTGCCTAATAGTGACAGCGCCTTTTATTGCAGTGCCTATTAGTGACAGTGCCTATCAGTGACAGTGCCTTAGCGACAGTGCCTATTAGTGATAGTGTCTGTTAGTGACAGTGCCTAATAGTGACAGTGCCTTTTATTGCAGTGCCTATCAGTGACAGTGCCTATTAGTGACGGTGCGTATTAGTGACAGTGCCTGTTAGTGACATTGCCTATTAGTGATAGTGTCTATTCGTGACAGCGTCTATTCGTGACAGCGCCTGTTAGTGATAGCGCCTACAAGTGATAGTGCCTATTAGTGACAGTGGTTTCAAAAGATGAATGCTCAATCATCTAGCAGTATGATTTCGGTAGCATCAAGAGATGCTGCATCCATCATGGAAGTGAACTTCTCCATACACTAAATATTTCAGAGGGTTTCTGCAAATAATACTGACTCTATCAGGTTTGGTTCTTTTCAACTTAATTTCTTGCCAAATCGACACAGTTTAAAAATGTTTAAGGTGATATATACGGCATACGTTTGAAGTTTCATGAATGTTAACAACCACACCTGTAGATCTGGGATCCAGGGTGTCTTTGTGAATAACATTGTAACCAAGAATGATAACATCATTGTCAGGAAGAACATCTGAAAGTCTGGATTCTGCAAAAACAAAGAACATGAAATGGTTTCTCCGTATTGCGCAATACTAAGAATCCCTCATTTGTTTTTAATTGCTGTTTATGTCTAGATAGCAGATGTGGGGTCCGTGTTTTCTCAGAACATGTTCATCATAACTTTACCATGGAGCTGATATTATCAAGGAAGAAAGCAAAGCGAGAGACAGACAGACAGACAGAGACAAAGACAGACAAAGACAGAGACGGAGACAGAGACAGAGACAGACAGACAGACAGAGAAGAGACAATACAGAGATACAGAGAACACAGAGACAGAAAAGACAAGACAGATACAGAGAATGCGCGTGTGTGCAAGTGTGGGTCATTCAGATAAGAGACATTCAGACACAGCAGTAAACTATGACTAGACACAAATAACGCAAGTTCTTTGCGCTGGAAAAAAAAATGACGCAAGTGTAATTGTACGACAACGCAGCAAAACTATACATAAACAAAGGGCAAGTAAAACTAGCACTCTGTTACTTCTGTAACACCAAAAGAACAGCTACTGCGAATGTTCAAGTGGTCTGTTTCAACGCCTGGATCCCGTCACACAGTTCCAACAGTCAGCTGTAAGACACTCATAATTAATTGTGAGCGAAGAGAGAGAGAGAGAGAGAGAGAGAGAGAGAGAGAGAGAGAGAGAGAGAGAGAGAGAAGACAGACGACAGACAGACAGACAGACAGACAGACAGACAGACAGAGACAGAGAAACAGAGACAGAAAGAGACAGGGAGACAGAGAGAGAGGGGAGTCTACAGTTCTATCGATACGCCCCCCCCCCCCCCCTCCCCGATTAAATAAAAAAAAAGACGGACGGACAGACAGATATAGACCGGACGTTAGCATCATTTAAGCAAACATGCACTAATTTTGAGGAGCGAAATGATCGGAAGAGGAATGAGAGAGAGAGAGAGAGAGAGAGAGAGAGAGAGAGAGAGAGGAGAGAGAGAGAGTACACTCCCACTCAAGGACACGCTGTAAACATGAATTATTCATAGCTTTATTGGTTTCTAACTGTTAAGTCGACACCTGGTTTCGACATTATTCTGGTATAGATTGTTTTTGCACATGTCCGTAAACTCGTATGTCGTGTTTGTCTTTGTTTCTTTTGTTTTAAGACAATCAAATAAGTGTTGATCTGTGTCGAATATTCGCTAGTAGAGAATGTCTAAATCTGCGTTCTAGATCAGCCATCTTATTTCGCCCGCAAACCCCACTTTTCACATAATCAAATTCTCTTAACCAAAAAAAATAGCTAAAACCCTACAAAATTAAACAAATCTAATTGCGTGAAAAGGGGGGTTTGCGGGCAAAATAATTTTCCTGCTCTAGAACCGCACATTTTATCTTTCTCTCTGATTAACTAACAGGCACTGTGTTTGGTGGAACAACTTGCAACTCTTCGCGAACAAACGATCTTTTAGGGGCAGGCTTTTTAGACGTAGTAGCACCGCTAGAAGAAAGAGTTTCTCTTAAATAATACACAGGAGGGGTTGTTTTCATAATTCTTTCAACTTCATATACATCTACGCTCCATATAGGGTCTGTGGCTCTAATTCTAACATCGCCTTCTGCCTCTCCAGGCGCATACAAGTATCTTACTTTTAGTCCAAACGGCAAGAGTTTTTGATTACCTTGAATGTCTTCAGTAATGCTAATTTTTTTCAATTTGATCGCGTTTACTGGTTTAAGGCCTGTTGCCTTAAATTCTTCATTGTTCATGGCGCGTAAGACTGCCGGCAGGTATCTATACTTTCTCTCTGATTAATCTTCTATCTCAAGCACCACCAACAAATCAGAACAAACAACCGGCCTTCCATCTTGGTTAGTTATTTTTACACACACTGAATTTATAGGCCCTTCAACTAATTCTTTAAATTGACTGTTTTCACCAAATGTATACGACTGATAATCGCAAAACCCCACCTTAGTTGATGGGAGTGCTCTTAGAACTGTAGATGGCTGGCCATTATACAAATTAGTGTTTGTTTTTAATTCGCTTAAATGAACATACAACATTGGATTAATTAGAAAATCGATGGTCTACTGCCTACATATTCATATAGACCGCTTTCTATATACGCGTGTGTATTAATACGATAGGCTTTACCACTATCATAAAAGCCTAAAATTCGAGCAAGGCCCTTGGGAAAAACGTACTCCCTTTTGTCTTTATGTTTTGGTAAAAATATAGTAATTATAAGACTTGCCTCATTAATTTCTAACCGTATGTCAAATTTGTTAAATGCTTCTTTTAAAGAACAAAAGCTGTAGTAACCATCAGGTATTTTTAAACGTTTTAAGCGATTGCCCCCCTCATCATAAATATCTATCCAATTATTTTGGGCCTTTTCAGATATGTTAAACCACCTTATTTTAAACCTAAGTTCTCTAAGAGCAGCCCTACACTTCCCGCCTTTATTGTCAACTGAATACTTTAAAAACACGCGCTGGTTTTGCTTGGTTATATAAAGGAACATCCTTTTTAAATCCTTTTTAAAAAATCTATTTAAAAATGGAGCCTTTTAAATATAATGAAAGTGCCGCTTACGACGTAGGAGGGGTTTATGAGCCCAAATCTTTGGACTTTAGTAACCTAACCATCGCAGTGGATGAATCATATGGCTTTCTAGTCAGACTTGTAAACCCACTAACTAGATATTTAAATCCTCCAATAAAGAGTGATAGAGTGCCATCAGCATGGTCAACTCATCCTATGGCTTTTTTCCAGAATCAGTTAAATTTTGCAGTTTACTGCGCAACCACTGGCTGCGGTGTTTCATATGCAAACCATTTAAACCACCCCAACCTCTTAGTAAGGTCAGTATATAACTTTCATGTTTATTATCAGTATAGACGCATACTAACTGAGCTACAAGTACGCCTCCCCAATGACAACGCGTTTAATCCATTTCTCAGCCCAATGGACAATAATGCATATGAAAGAATCTGCAACGAATTTAACATTAACCCTTCAAATAACTTTAGACAAAAGTTAGACCGCAATCACGGGTTGGGCACATTGTATTTGTGGGGTCAGCGTAGAGAATATAATTTTGACTACTGGCCCGGCCACACCTCTTTTAAGTCAAACTCCCAAGTTAGATTGGGGGCCATAGAACAAAAACACCCCAATGCTTGGGCAACATTTATCTTAGATGAAAGTAAAGGTCTAACAATGCCGGGAGTGCAAAGGCTTAATGACTCCATACGGACCTACGTTTGGTGTCTATTAGGAGCGCAAGCACAGACCAAGTCTAGCATAGTGGATCAATCTACAGGCTTTGACGCCAGAAAACAATTTCTAGCCAATTTAGAAAATGCTATTAACTCTGCTGTTGATTTGCCTTCCAGCATACAAAGGTACCAAAACGTTCTTTCACATGCTCGGTCAAAGGTTGACTTTGTTGTGGGTCATGGATTATACATGCTGCCTTCTGACCTCAGACTGCAGATTGGCATGATACAGAATTATAATAATGAAATCCTCATAGCCGGAGACGATCAAAACTTAGGACACAATCAAGGTTTAAACACAAGGCCCGCGCCAGCCATTTTAAAAAAAGTATCTAGCCCAGAACCTGCAGAAAGCGACCCACCGCCGCCAGTTATAAGCAGCCCAGAAAGCAGTCCACCGCCTGTTGATCTGCCTTACCCCGACAGACACACTAGCGAAAAGACAGCCCTTGTTGTGTTTTTAACTTTTACTGGATTAGCCATACTTTATTTCACTAAAAATTAAACCGGCAGCCAGCACCCCCAAAGTCCACAGATGGTCAGCCATATAGCCAGCCACTTTGCCTATAGTAGACAAAACCCAACTAACAACACTGCCTATTATGCCAGGCAGAGCATCAAGCGCTTTAGCTGCTAACTTCTTTAATAGGTTTGCTAGGTGATGCAATTGTTTTCTAATCCAACTTTTACCAGGCTGAGGTGTTGGAGGCGTTACTGACCCTGTTGGCGCACTGCCAGTTAATGCATAAACGAGTGTAGAGATAGCAAACCCAACAGCCGTCAATATACTAACTATTGTAATCCCCTGCTCTCTGAACAGAGTCCTTATTCTTTCTGCTAATGTAGTATTTTCATAAAGTATTCTGCGTATAGTTTCTTTGATTCTGTTTGTTTGTAATACTATTTGTTCTCTGTTAGTAGACAGCGTTTCTAACCTGGCCGCCCTTAGTAACATTAACTCCTGTATTTTTGCCTGTATTCTAGCCTTTTCTTCTGTTCCTAAATTGTTATCATCTGCATCAGCCAGTTTATTTTTTTCTTCTCTTATCTCTCTCTCTAGCTCACCAAGTTTTGACAAGTTGTTTTTTAGCTCGCCATTTATTCTCCGTAGAGTTTCATCAAGGCCCCTGAGTTCATGTATAGCAGCTTTAAGATTCTTGTGTACACTCTCAGGCAATGGAGGGTCATCAATTGTTTGTAAAGCTGCTTCTTCTTCAGGGCTCAGCTCACGTTCTCTTTGACTAGGCGAACCGACAATTGTTTTTAACTGCGTCTCCTCATTAAAACTCGTCTCAATTTCTGCTATTGCTTCATCTGTTCTTTGACCTAAATCTTGAAAAGAGAACACTTCTATTTCAGATCGTGTTAGCAACCTCCGCTCCAAGTTCTGTAAAGCACTAACAGCCTCGGGCCTTAAATCTTTAATAAGGGCTAACCGCCTTCGGTCGGCAACAGGGAGTTTTCTAAGAATTGTGCTCATGCTTAAAAACTTGCCCGGGTCTGGCTTTGTAGTAAGTTGTACAAGGCCTTTACTAGTCCTTACATACAGATGATTATTTTTATCCATCTTAAAATCAAAAGCACTGTGGCCTTCTGGCGGCTCTAGTCCTATGCTTCTATAGAATGAGTTAATTTTATTTGTTAATAGTTCTGCACGAGCTGTAATAACTCCAGGGGGCGTTTCTTCTACTGAAGGGGTTAAAGAACGTGCTTCTTCAAGTTCATCTTCTAATGAAGGGCCCGATTCTGTTTCATCATCTTCCTCTTCAATAGGTTCAATTGCGTCAAAATCATCATCAGCCATATTTATATATTTATTATTTTTTGTTTTATAAAAAATGAACCCATACGGCTGCGACCTTGATCCATTCAGAAAAGCGAAGGAGCCCCACGGCATAAAAGGCATAAGACAGACTGTGCGGGTTGTAAATAATCCATCAACAATTGAGCCTAATGAAATGTTAACAGTAAGATTTAGTGATCTCGGGCCTGACGATGTTATAATGCCGGGCACTGCCAGGCTGTCATTCAAAATAGATATTGCGTCGACGGATCCTAATGCTACTGTTGTTGCTAACCTGGGCAGGGCCATCATTAAAAATATGGTAATTAAACTGGAGGGTAGAGAAGTCTTCTCACTGAGTAGCGCAGACATTTTTAATCTCTATTCTGATCTGTGGCTACCCAGAACAGAAAGGAAAGACAAAATCTTTCAGGGAATCCAGAGCCCAAACGGTCTTAAGCACAGGCTTAATGCTGCAGATGCAAAGGAAGACGAGGGAGACCAGGCAATAGCGCGAGCATTTAAGAACAGATTTTGCATCCCTCTAGATTTTGAACTGTTAAAAAACCCATCAACCATATTACCAAGGCGCACTAAGAGACAAACTTACTTACGAACTGACATTCAATGACAGCGGATCTGTTATTTTATCAGATGATCCCTTAGCCAAATACACTGTTAGTAACATCTCTCTTAATTTTGACGTTGTTACTAACCCCGAACTAGCTAGAATAATCTTAAATCAGTATAAAAGTAGGGCGGTTGTTTACTTTGAAAGAGTTTTACACCACAGTCTAGCGATTAAAAACAAGCAAGACACCGTCTGGGAAATAGCTATAAGCAATTCTTTAAGGTCTCTAAAGGGGGTTCTCTTGCTATTTACTAAACCCTCAGCTCCTTTTCAGAGAGAATCTGAGGTGTTTTACAACCCAAAAATTGAGCAACTGTCTTGCACAGTAGATGGTAAGCCTTTTCAGCTGTATTCAGCTGGACTTTTGCCCGACCAACACTTTGATGAAATAAGAAAATTGTTTGCTGGAGGCAGACAGACAAGCCCCACAGCCGATCATGTGTGTAAAAAACTTCACCTTCACGATGTAAGGCTCGAAGATTATTTAACAGACAAATATGGACTATGGCTGGATTTTAGGTCCACGTATGACAACAGACTGCACGGGAGTGGAAGAAGGGTAGGGTCAGATGGCATACTCATACAGATTAATAAGGAAGAGGAGGAGAATGGCCAGATACAAATGCACGTTTTTGTGGTTTATGACGCCCAGCTGAACATTGAAGAAAATAGACTGAAAGAAATAGCCTATTAAAACAGATGGATAGTTTGAACTTTTTGCCCAAAGACCCGCACTGTTCGCTTATTTGTGGATTACTGGGTGTGGGAAAACTGTCTTCGTGCTTGATTTGTTACAAACAGTCTACAGGTTTCATTACGAGTACATTGTTATATTCTGCACAACCATTAAGCACAACAAGTCTTACAAAGAAAGGCAGTTTGTTTGGACAGACGAGAATATATTTCTAGTTGATCCTACTGACAAGCTAAGCGACTGTTTAGAACATTACTATAGGCTATTTGAGGGAACTGAAACACTGTTTATTATTGATGACTGCTCAGCCGAACAAGACATTGTTAAAAAAAGAAGGGCCCTGTCTAAGCTAGCCTTTAGCGGAAGACACGCATTAGTTTCTGTTTGGCTCTTAACTCAGAAATACAATGCTGTCTTAAAAGACTTTAGATCGCAGTTAAAATCAGTCATCTTATTTTACACTAAGGACAGGGATAGTTTTGAAGAATGCTTAAGTGAAAATTATATAATAAGGGACAAAGATGAGCTAAAAAAAATAAAAGAGCAGTTAGAAAAATCTAAGCACGCTAAGCTATGCTTACGGACTGACCCCCAGTTCAATACGTTTGTTTATTGTAGATTGTTTATTATAATTTTAATATTAAAAAGAATGTCTCGAGGGCCAGAATCAAAAGCGCAGCTAGCTCCTAAATGCACTGCAGTAGAGCTAAAAGACCTAGCAGACACAACTGAGTTTGATTTAATAGGAGTTCCAGGAAATGTTTATGGATTTGAGTACACCGACGATGGGGTTTACAAACGAACAGAAATTGAAGACAAAAAACGACAGCAGTATCCTAACCTGGAAGAGATAAGAAATCTAAGGGCAAACGATTTTGGCAAACACGAATACAAACTTCATAAACGAGAGAATGTTTGGGCGTTGCTTCCTGAAATTGCTTGGAATTTAAAGTTTGAACTACGAAGCCCTAATGTATACTTTGATAAGAAATACAATTTTAGGAAAGCTTTGAATGAAGGACGCCTTCTTGCTAGCCTAGTCCCAGGAACACAACAGAAAAAGCAGATTGAAATAACTAGGCAGGGCTCTGTATATATGCTGCGGAGAAAGAGACCCTTAGCTGAAGTGGGGGATGACACCGTCGGCTTAGAGTTTAACCCAAAACTAGAATCACTGCCTAGAAAAATGACGATGCTTTTTCGCTTATTTATCACTCCAAGGGAGTCTGATCCTAGTTTGCCAGAGCATACGTTAATCAGGGGTGTACAAATAAAGTCTGAAAACTTGGGCGGCCCTCTTAGGCTTGTTATTGTTATTACTAAAAACGGGGATGAAATAAACACTTCTGTATCTTCTGACAAAGTTACTGTGATGGTTGACAAAGACAAACTAACAGTACTCGATTTTATTTTCATTAAGTATGTTGATTTTATTGCGTTTTACTCTGTTGATGAAGTGCTGCCAGAAGGGTTAATAAGAAGATATGTACAGGATTAAAAAAATAATCTTGTTTTAAAATGGAAGACGGTCAGCAGTTTAGATTAAAGCACATGACTAAGCTTGAAGAGGAAATAGAAAGTGATTTGAACAAGTATAGGGTTACTAGAAAAAAATATGCTAAAGCTTTAAATGCCCTTTCTTATATAATCACCGGCTCATCAGTTGTAGCCGGCTTAAGCACCGGGTCTAGTGTCGTTCTTTTAGCTACTGGAGTTGGGGCGCCAATATCCATAGCTTTTGGGAGTGTTGGTTTGGGGTTAGTTGCTGTGTCCACGATTGTAAGTGCGGTTTTAAAGAAACTGACACCTAAGTTACAAAAGCACACTGCCATTGTAGCCCTAGCAACAGCAAAACTTCATTCATTAAGGCTGATTATAAGCGATACATTGCTGGATGGAAAAGTAACAGACGAAGAATTTAAACGAGCCATGGCTGACGGTGATGATTACAGACAACAAAAAATCGACCTCCAAAAGAAATGGAGAAAGACTTTTACTTCACAACAGGTAGACGCTGAGGCAATCAGAAAGAACATTGCAAAGCAGAACCTTGCAAACCCAAAAACGAGCATGATTTAATTATTGTATTACTTATATATTTGATCTTAAAAATGGCGACCAAAGTAGTTACAGAACTTAAAAATATATGCTGCGCCCTAGAGTTAATGATGGAGCGGGGGGCTAATGAAGAAGAGTTAAGAAACAAGTTTGACGAATTAATTGCGGATCTTTTTGAGCACACCGATATTCGTGAAAGTGTAACTAACGTAATCAGTAAAATGCCAGATTCTTGGCCCAACCCAGTTATAAAGTGCATTGCAATTTTAGTTAATATTATGGCTCCTGATGACGCTGAATTGTCTATTTTTACTAGCTCTGAAGGAGCGGCTATTCAATTTAACTAAATTTTAGTATTTATTTTTTTGTATTACCTCAAATTAGTAAATATTAGCTAAATTTTAGTATTTATTTTTTTGTATTACCTATTTATTTGATCTTAAAAATGACGATCACAAAAGCGATGGATGACAAACCGTCGGGCACTATGAACAGAGTACTAGACATGGACACCATTAACCCCACAAACGTTCAGGAAAGCGTAACACATGCCATTTCTAAAATCCCAGAGTCTCTTCAATTTAACCCGCCAGTAAAAGTGTCGTTGGCCATTCAGATTGAATATATAACCCCCGATGATTATAGTATACTAGTCTGGGTTTCAACTATACAGAAAGAAGTTACTAGCTATCACGACTTTAATTCTGACTGGGCTGATTACATGCTTACACAGTTTAACCATGCAAGTGAGGAGGCTAAGTTAAGGGGTTCTGGCTGGTCTGAAGGAACAGTCCTTAAAATCAGATTAAGACAAGTCAAATACTCTCCTATGGCCGGCAATTCTTACATCCCTCTCCCAAGAGAGTTAGAGTTGAAACGAGCAGCCTTAAACATACATAATTCTGACAATATGTGCTTCATGTGGTGCGTTTTAGCGCATCTACACCCTGTTAAAAATAATGCAAGCAGAGTATCTAATTATAGGCTGTATATAAATGAGCTAAACTTTGATAACATAGACTTTCCAGTGAGCATAGAAAGCATCAACCAGTTTGAAGAACAAAACAAACCAATAACTGTAAGCGTATACACCTGGAATTCAGTAGACAATCTAGTCCCTCTAAGGGTCTCTCCCGAAGCCCCTACTTTAGGTGAGTCACTTGAAAATCATGTAGACTTAATACTGTTTGAAGATGGTTCCAAGAGCCACTATGTATTAATTAGAACAATGAGCAGACTTCTGGCGTATACTACAACGGATACTGCTAAACAAGAGCTTTGTAGGAGATGTTTGGTCAGAATCCCATCTATACAGGCAGCTGCTGAACATAAGAAACATTGTAAAAGCATTGTAGACTGTAAAACCGAACTTCTTATGCCTCCACCAGGGTCTAAAGTTAGTTTTAAGAATGTACACAAACTGCAGATGAGGCCATACGTAGTCTATGCTGACTTTGAATCAATCTTGCCACAGTACTACGGCCCTCAAGAACGGACGCAACAAAAACAGCCTTATTAACCCACCATCAGATTTGTTCTTATGCTTTCGTCGTTGTTAGATCAGATGGGGCACACACACAGCCGGAGATTTACAGAGGTCCCAACGCGGCCGATCGATTTTTGGAGCAGATGAAACACCTTCGCAATCAATTCTCCAATCAGCTGAATCTCTCAGACATTAAGATGACTCCCGAAGACCAACAACGTTATAGATCAGCTACCCACTGTTGGATATGCGGCCTAGAGCTAACGCCTAACAGCAAAGACGTGACAGTAAGAGACCATGACCACATTACTGGAAAATTCAGAGGGGCAGCGCACAATAGCTGCAATCTTCAACTTAAGGTTGACCCCAAGACATGGAAACTGCCTATCTTCTTTCATAACTTACGAGGCTATGATTCTCATTTCATCATGCAAGCAGTGACTTCTGAATATAAGAGGGTTAGCTGTATTGCACAGTCATCAGAAAAATACATGACCTTTACTATTGACTGTTTGTCCTTCTATGACTCTGCCCAGCATCTGATGGGAAGTTTAGATAAGTTAGCGGGATCTCTGCAAGACTATCCAATCACTAAAAAATACTTCAATCCATCTTTAGTCCGTAAAGGCGTCTATCCCTATGAATACATGGACTCGTGGGACAGGTTTAACGAGCCAGCGCTGCCCCATAAAGAAGACTTTTACAGCCGTCTTAGAGGTGGAGGCATATCTGACTCCGACTATGAACACGCACAGAAAGCCTGGACAGAATTACACTGTCAAACGATGGGTGATTATCACGATCAATATCTAATGGCCGACGTGTGTTTATTAGCTGACGTCTTTCAGAATTACAGAGCTACTTGCATAAAACACTACGGCCTAGATTCATCACAGTATATCTCTGCCCCGGGCCTTTCTTGGGATGCATTCTTGAAGTTTACAAACATTCAGATTGACTTGATATCTGATCTGGATACACTCCAGATGATTGAAGACGGGCTGAGAGGAGGTATTAGCATGGCCTGTCATCCTTACTGCAAAGCCAACAACAAGTACTTAGACGATTATGATCCAACTAAACCATCCAACTATCTGATGTATTTAGACGCTAACAATCTGTATGGGTGGGCCATGAGTCAGACGCTGCCATTAAGAAACTTTAAAATGATAAACGGGCCTCATGACGTTAATAAAATGTTGAGTTATCTACCGCGTCTTACGCCTGATTATCCAATAGGACTAATCTTAGAAGTAGACTTAGAATATCCCCCAGAATTGCATGACCTCCATAATGATTACCCCCTAGCGGCAGAAAGATTAAAGATGAGCCCCACCGAACCGCCTAAGCTTGTGCCTAATCTTCAACACAAGAGAAAGTATGTCTGTCATTACAGACTGCTACAGTTTTACTTAAGACACGGACTGAAACTTACTGCCGTTCATAGAATTATAGAATTTGAACAAGAGCCCTTTATGAGGCCATACATCATGAAGAATACTGATCTTAGGACTAAAGCCACTGATGCCTCAGAAAAAGACTTTTTAAAACTAATGAACAACAGCTGTTTTGGCAAAACCATGGAAAACCCACACAAGCGTAAAGATGTAAGATTAGTTACGAAAGAAAAACAAGCAATTAAGCTGGTCTCTAAACCTAACTACCAAGACTTTAGAAGATTTAGCGACAGCCTGGTTGGCATCATGATGAAGAAACTGAGTGTGAAGTTGGATAAGCCGGTGTTTATCGGATTCACCGTGCTAGAGCTGTCTAAGCTGTTAATGCTTGAATTTCTGTACGGCTACTTTAAACCGCTGTACCCAAAGTCTAGAGTACTTTACACAGACACTGATAGTTTTATTATGGACATCCCAACTGAAGACTTCTATAAGGATTTAGAAACAGAAGTAGCTAAAGGAGCTGATGGGTGGTACGACACATGTGACTACCCAAAAGATTCGCCTCTACATTCAACTGTGAACAAGAAAGTGATTGGAAAGATGAAGGATGAACTTAATGGGACAGTTATACAAGAATATGTTGGCTTACGGGCGAAGATGTATAGCGTTGCCAGCCAGACTTCTGTAACAAAGAAAGCTAAGGGCATAAGTAAAGAAGTTGTCAAAAAAAATATAACTCACGATAACTACAAGCAAGCTCTCTTTGAAAACAAAGTATTTCATCACACAAATGTTAATCTGCGCTCTACTCTTCATCAAGTAAACACAACTGCAGTTAATAAGAAATCACTAGTCTCTAACAATAACAAGAGAACTTATGTTAGCCCTGAGTTTTCATATGCTGTAGGACATTGGAGAGCCGACTTAACTGACTTAAATTAAGATCTTAACTAGTACTTAACTAGTACTTAACTTAAGATCTTAACTAGTACTTAACTAGTACTTAACTAGTACTTAACTTAAGATCTTAACTAGTACTTAACTAGTACTTAACTTAAGATCTTAACATGACTTGCACTTAACTTGCACTTAACTTGCACTTAACTTGCACTTAACTTGCGCTTTACTTACACTTAACTTGTTATAACTGTCTTAACCAGTACTTAGCTTGTACTTAACCAGTACTTAACAACACATTAAAAAACTAATTTATTAAAAATGGGTCTACAGCAGGAGGTTGTACTTTTTTTGCAGAAGCTGGTTCTTTTACTGTTTTTGTGGGGGTTTGTAGCTTTGCTGCTAAGTATGGTTTTAGGCGCTTGTATGCTACAAACCCTCCACCAACAACAATACTCGCCAGCACATAATAATACATCTTATAGTTTGATTGTGTTGTTGTTGGTGGCGGTGGCGGTGCTGGTGCTGATGTTGTATTACTATCTAATAATTTTTGTTTTGCTGCTTGGTTTGCTTTTTGCAGTCTGTTCCATTCAGCTAGTTTACGACCGGCCTCAACACGCCCAGCACTTTTAGCTTTAGTAACACTACTCACTTGCGGGACACTCACTTGTGGGGCACTCGCCTGTGGGCACTCACTTGTGGGGCACTCGCCTGTAAATTCACTTGTGGAGAATTCACTTGTGGAGCATTCTGCTCCTGTGGGACATTCTTCTCCTGCTCGCTCATTTTTTTTAGTCTGATTAAAATTAATATGATTAAAATTAATATGATTGAAAGTAATTAATCCCATGATGAATGGACATAACAACGTCCCAAATCTATAATACATGTCACATGCAAGAGATTCTAGGGACTTGGTTAAAACCGGATCTTGTGTTAAGTCATATTTTAAATCTTCTTCTGAATCAATCGGCGCTATCTTGCCTACTAACTTAGCATATAAACTAATTATTGTCTGTCCCACCGATCTAACCATTTTTGATCCTAGCTGTGCTTTGTACCTAGCGTAATACTTCTCAACGTCTGATGTAGACAATTGCTGAATCTGTTCAATACTTAGTTCAGTGCCTAAATACTGCCTGGTTTTCCCACACGCAGCCAGCGAGTATAATCTTTCTTTATGACAAAGGTCTGCTGCCTCCTCACACTTTAATAGCTCGTCGCAATCCATTTTTTAAAGCCCTTTTTAAAAGCAATAAAAAAATAAAACCATGAGTTTAATGCTGGTTAATTATGCAGTGCCTATTGTTGGCGTTATAGTTTATTCAACTCTTGCAAAATGTTTGTTAAGAATAAAACCGCCCAACATCGGAAAGATAGAAGATTCGCCAAGGCTAGTTGCAGCCTTATTTTTAGCTTTAACAACAAAAGATTATTTGATTAAAAAGCACATAGACAGCCTTTCGTATTA
>CM065720.1:36195056-36197556 GCA_033310375.1 Conus canariensis
AATTGTTTACAGACACTTTGTGTCATGACATTAGAGTGGATGCTGGTTGTTTGGCTGGTTGGTTGGTAATTTTCTTCTTTTTTTTTTTTTTTTTTTGTTGGTCTCGGTTTCTCTCTCTCTCTCTCTCTCTCTCTCTCTCTCTCTCTCTCTCTCTCTCTCTCTCTCTCTCTTCTTTTTCTTTGTTTTTTTTAGGGCATCGTGTAAAAAAGCTTTCACCTCATCTGTTCACCCTCATTAAAATATTTGTATTCGTATTCTCTGTGGTGCGATCATTTGTTGTAGTTACATTCTAATGTCTTTGTTGTAGTTACATTCTAATGCGTTCCGTTCAAAGAAATGATGATAACGTACTTTGAACAAACAGCCGTCCGTTCTCCTAATAACTAAACAACACCAGTTGCTGTGGTGCAATGGTGAGCACCGTTCTCCTAGTAACTAAATAACACCAGTTGCTGTGGTGAGCACCGTTCTCCTAGTAACCAAATAACACCAGTTGCTGTGGTGCAATGGTGAGCACCGTTCTCCTAGTAACTAAACAACACCAGTTGCTGTGGTGCAATGGTGAGCACCGTTCTCCTAGTAACCAAATAACACCAGTTGCTGTGGTGCAATGGTGAGTACCGCTGGCTGGCGGCTGGGTTTTGGATTCCGGTGGGTTCGCTTCCTGTCAAAGGCATTATTTAATGTGATTTTGTCATCCCCGTAGGGCTGCTACCCAGAGGTGAGTGTGTGTGGAGCTCTGCTGGGAAGACTGGAACCACACAGTCGAGTTTCAATCACTTACCTGAGCGTTTACGAGAATATTTCTCAAATTTCGTGAAGAAAAAAAAAACAACCGCCTCAGGTGTCTGTATCTCTCGGATCTGGTTGATGCCGTACTACATTATAAAAAGGAAGCATGGATTAGAACCTTCTCTTGCAACCTTTGACCAGAATACTCCCATGGTCATCTTCATCCTCGCTGATGAACAACAAAGTCTGTGGTTCTTCATGCCGTGCTGTCGTGGAGACTTTGGACTGGATTTTCTCTCCCAAGTCCACACCCGTGGTCAACGTCAAAGCACGGCATCGGCAAGTGCTTGGGAGGGAACTGGAGGGGGACACTCCCTCACTCACGCTGACTCTGTGACCAAGCAATTGTTGACGACAGTAGGGGGGTTCGTAGCATGAGTCGGTAGCAGTGCAGTGTCTCTGGTGGGCTGCTTCATGACTTGATGGTTCCTCCGTGTAGACTGCTATGAGCGGTCTAGAAGTAGTGCGAGTAGAGGAACTCGAACTATCAGAGAGAGAGAGAGAGAGAGGGGGGGAGAGAGAGAGAGAGAGAGAGGAGAGAGGAGGGGGGGAGAGAGGGAGAGAGACAGGAAGAAAGAGAGAGAGGGGAGAAGAATGATGTAGGGGATGGGGTGGAGGGGGTGAGCGGTCAAACCACACATGTCCAGAGTGCGGCCTTCTGTTGGTTACTGACTCCTGTTCTATTTCTCTATGATCCCCATTCCCAGTGCCGTTTCCCACACTGCTTGAAACAGACTACATTCTGTCTGTGGCTTTCCCTGTGCTGGCAGAGATACCAGAGATTGTAAAATAGTGCAAGGACAACAGGTTGGTCACATACGACCCACCTAAAAATTCCGGTCTGGGAACTAGTGGTCATTGATAAGAGCCTCAGGCGAATCGGACATTAATTTGACCATTCAACCAACATGTTCGGTGGCACGAACGAGCGTAGTATTCACATCCTGTATCATGTTTCTGTTTGCTTTGGAAAAGAACGGCTTGTGGTCTGATTGACGGAGAGTGCGCTCGCGCAAGCGCGCAGCGCGCACACACACACACACACACACACACACACAACCGACGCGCGCGCGCGCGCATGCATACATTTATAAACACGGGCGCGCCATTACTGAAATGGTCCATTATCTAACCCATAGACTTATCTAGTACGTGACACATAACACCAACAGTACTATACTAGCAGGAGAGGAATGAAAAAACGTGGCGACAGGGGAGGAGAGGGCGCGGTAGGGGTGGGTGGGGGTGCAGCAGAGAGGAGTTGGAAAAAGCCCAATGTTGACTCTTATTCAAACACGCAATACACAAGTCATAAACAACACAACTAGAAACCATAAAGAGGCACCCTCAAGAAGCGAAGTTAAGAAGCGAAGGAAGGATACTGATTCGTTACCTCAGCTTTCCCGAGTCCATTTCCTTGACAAACGTCTGTCCGCAGGCACTTTCTCTTTCTGTTCCTTGACTGGAAACGGACGATGACCAGACGTTTCTTACCGGCCTGTGGAAGTCCTGTCCGGTGTGCAGCCTCCAGGTCGTCCTCCTGCGTAGGCGCCCCGATGAGATCGATGAAGATCTTGCAACACTTGGCAGACCAGTCGGCTGTGGCTTCCCCGCTCAACTCCGGGACGTTGTAGACTCGGAGATTCCAGCGACGATCATACTGCTGCTGGTCGTTCTGGTCACTCTGCAGTCCGACCATCTTCCGCGC
>CM065720.1:36205056-36207556 GCA_033310375.1 Conus canariensis
TGTTTCTTTACTAAACAGATTGAAAAGGAGTGGGAGCTAGCAGTGTAGAAGTGGTGGTGGTGGTGGTGGAGCGTTATTTTCGGGCCAAATCATTTCAAGCAATATGGCGGCATAAGCTACACTGCCACCAACGGTAAAGCGCCGGAAAAGGGAAGTAAGTGAAGTCAGTATTGTATAAATTAAAAATGTGGATCTTAGCGAAAGGATATTTTTTTTCGAGTGATTTTCTTCTTGTGTTCGCGACCACGGGAAAGGGAGGTTAGAATCTCACTGATTATGAAAACAAACAAACAAACAATTACAAACATTACTATTTCATAAACGTTGGCTGACAAGGAACGTTGGAAGAGTGCTTCAGATCTCTGAAAGCGTCATTGCGAAATAACCTAGACGATTTTGCCGGACTGGATTAGTGGAAAGGAAAACATGTCCATACGTCTGCGTGTCTATGTGTCACCGTGTCTATATGTCACTGTGTCTATGAGTAATTGTTTCTTTGTGTCTCTGAGTCTACATGTCCTTCGAATGAGACTATAAACCGAGGTTCCGTGTGTGAACGCACGCATAACATCTTGCACACACGTAAAATCCCATCACCAACTTTCGGAAGAGAAGGCCAGTTTGGCCGTTGGTATGGATGACACGCTACACATAGCATGCACCCTGCGTGAGAAATGGAAAGAATGAAGGAAGTAAGGAAACTGAGTGGACGATATTGAATGATATGGACAGGATGACACGGGAAACGACTGAATGAAGCGCTAGCTGGCAACTCTTCAGTCGGCACTACCCAGGTAGGCAGCCCGTTGTGTAAACGAATGTGGATCGTAAAGCGCTTAGAGCTTGGTCTCTAGCCGAGAATAGGCGCTAGATAAGCATTCATTATAATATGATTTAACATGTCACCGTGTCTATGTGGCACTGTGTCGATATATCACCGTGTCTACATGCCACTGTGTCTACATGTCACTGCATCTACTTGTCACCGTGTCTTCTTGTCATCGCGTCTGCACGTCACCGTGTCTATGTGTCACTACGTCTGTGTGTCACCATGTCTACATGTTACCATGTCTGTATGTCACCGTGTCTATGTGTCACTACGAGTGTGTCTCCATGTCTACATGTTACCATGTCTATATGTCACCGTGTCTATGTGTCACTACGTCTGTGTGTCGCCATGTCTACATGTTACCATGTCTATATGTCACCGTGTCTATGTGTCACTACGTCTGTGTGTCACCGTGTCTACATGTTACCATGTCTATATGTCACCGTGTCTACATATCACCATTTCTGCATGTCACCGTGTCTACGTGTCACTGTGTCCATGTTTCATTGTGTATGTTACTGTGTCTATGTGTCACCATGCCCATATGTCCGCGTGTATGTCCGGTGACATGTCGCCGTGTCTATATGTCTGACTCTTGCCATAACTCCAACTCTAACCAAACCCTAATCGTCACTAAAGCCTACCTTAACCAGACCCCAACACTAATCCCGCACACATAGACATGGTGACTTAGAGACGTGGCAACAGGTAGGTCCCTCTTTGAAACGAAAAGGTGATAGACACGGTGACATTGAGACTCGGACACACATAGACACGATGGCATATAGACACGAAGACATATAGATACGATAACATACAGACACGGTGACGTCTAGACACAGTGACACACAGACACGGTGTCAAATAGACACATTGACAGAGTGACATACTGACACATCAACAGTCTGACGTACAGGCACGGTGACATATAGATACAGTGGCACACTGACACGGTGACAAATAGACATGGTGACATATCGGCTTTGTGACATATAGGCACGGTGACACATCAATGACACACAGACACGGTGACAAATAGACACGGTGACACGTCAACACTGTGGCATATAGACACGGTGACACATCGACACAGTGACATGTAGACACTGTGACACATTGACACTGTGACATGTAGACACAGTGACACATCGACACTATGACATGTAGACACGGTGACATGTAGACAGTGACACATCGACACTGTGACATACAGACACGGTGACACATCGACACTGTGACATACAGACACGGTGACACATCGACACTGTGACATGCAGACACGGTGACACATCAAGACTGTGACATGTAGACACTGTGACATATAGAACTTCCCCAATGGACAGAAGAGCACGTCAGAACTCGGCCTGTGGCCCTGATCTCCAGTTCGTGTCTGCGCTGCTGGGACACTTCCTAGGCTTGGGGCTGCGGATCACAGAAAGACTTTCAGAGACTTCACTGGAGTATGGAACGCTGTAAATGGCTGAAACTGTTCTTGGAGGATTGTGCAAGTGAAATCCGCTCCATTGGGGTTCACAACAAGAACCGCCAAAAATGATAATTATGATCATAGAGTGAACAGAAAGCGGTAATGTCCTACTTTAAGCTTAGAGGAACGTGTTTTAGGACAAGACTGCACTGGATTGTGAAGAACCATTGGAAATACAGCTTGTT
>CM065720.1:36212556-36215056 GCA_033310375.1 Conus canariensis
TAAAGGAAAAACAATATTTGCAATAATCTCTCTCTCTGTCTCTGTCTCTCTCTCTCTCTCTATGTATTTGACGGAGAGAGAGAGAGAGAGAGAGAGAGAGAGAGAGAGAGAGAGAGAGAGAGAGAGAGAGAAGATACAGGGCGGACACATACAGACTGGACGCGTAGGCTTGCCTAAAATCTTAATCCTTGATCGAATAAAGGTTTTAATAGTTCTAAGCTCTCTCTCTCTCTCTCTCTCTCTCTCTCTAATAATAATAATAATAATAATAATAATGATTTCTTATATAGCGCTTAATCAAACGAATTTCTCTAAGCGCTTTACAAAGTCATACTACATTCACCCTTCTCATATACAATAATACACCTTACACCCGACTACAAATACTATTACTACAATAACTAACAAATCCTAATCCTACCAATGTGACATTCACTTATTCTTCAAATATCACTACAAAAACTTAATCCTATAACGTTCAATCATACAACAAATACATATAATAGAGAACATACACATACGCTACATTTGAAAAGGCCCAGACGGCTATGAGTTAGGTTGTACCCCCCCCCCCCCCTCCCCACAGCATTGACTAACTATGAGAAAATAGATGGGTTTTAAGTTTAGACTTGAAAGAAGAGATAGAATCTGAATGTCTGAGACAGTCTGGCAGTCTGTTCCACGTCGCTGGAGCTTGAAAAGAGAAAGATCTTTCACCAGTAGTAGTCCTGAAGCGAGTCATTCGCAGAAGGCGGTCGTCAGCACAGGAGCGTAGTTGTCGAGAGGGGGTGTAGATTTTAAGGAGATCTGAGAGATAAGAAGGTCCATTTTCAAAGAGAGCAGAGAAAGTGAGAGTTGAGATTTTGTACGAGATACGGTTTGAGACAGATAGCCAGTGAAGAGAGTGGAGGAGAGGCGAAATGTGAGCATGTTTTCTTGCTCTACAGACGACTCGGGCTGCATGATTTTGGATTCGCTGTAATCTTTCTAACAGGTATTTTGGAAGGCCGGCCAAAAGTGAGTTGCAGTAATCTATTCTCTCTCTCTCTCTCTTAGTATACCCTCCTCCTTTGCCTGGCTTCGTCAGCAAGGCGTTTTTCCAGTCACAGACGTTTATATTCTTTTAGACAGCTGAGGAAAAAAAATGTTGGCAATATTTCGCTGAAATGTTCTCCAGTACACCCGCGGATGGCCTCTCGTCTCCTTTGGAGAGTCTCTTAACGTTCCAATACCAGAAATGCCATCCTCCTCCTCCACAACTGAAGGCAGAGGATGCTGTTCACACGCTGTGCTTCGGCAGACATCAGTGAGGCAACCTCCACGACCCCCTAACAGTGACGGAATCGTGTGCTGTCGGAAAATCCGTCATGACTACCCAGGATCAGAAGAAGCGGCGAGACGTACACCAAGTCAGAAACTCATCTGCAAATGACATCGTGAGCGCCTTGATTGTCCCATCTCCACGTCGTTTTTTCCGTGGTAAAGAAAAGAAAGACATGTCATGTTCGTTCATAATGCTAGTTGTGTTCAAGGCATACACACATTTTAAATCCTGCTTAGTTTTTCGGCGGCAGTGTATCACCGACTTAATCCATTGTGACGTAAGCCATTTTATAAATGACGACATGATTGTGCTGGTGTGGTTGCTGCCTAGATGGTTGCTGCCTAGATGCGTGTAATCATCCCTAAAAGAAACTCTAACCCCAAAAACAAACAAGAACTATCTAAAGGAAGACGTGCGGGCTGTATGTTGAAGTCCATGATGTCGGTGTAACGAAAAGTTTTAACTCCCCGAATAGTTTAACTCCCAGGGAGTTAAACTGTTCATTTGTAAACAGTAAACAAGTGGGGTATTTTTTTGCTCCCATAAGAAAACCCCACACAGAGGAACTTTTATTCAAGACTGGCACAGCCTTTTAAACTTGAATAAAGTCAGACAAATACATAGACGAACAATCTAATAGTGGGGGGAAAAAACAAGCGCAGGCCAACAACTGAACTGTCTTCATAGTAATGACTGGGCAAAGATTTGGACTTAAGGAGTGGGGGGGGGGGGGGGGGGGGGGGGGGTTGAAGATGGAGAAACTGGGAACATCAAATTAAAAAAATATGTTACAGATATGAAAACTCTTCACTAGCTGCATAAGGGAACCATCGCAATCCCTTTCGAAGGCAGATATATTTGTATTGCCTGCTCCGAGGCCTTTCGTCCGCCGGGTCGGAACACATCAGGGAGACACAGCTGGTTGTGTCTGCGCTCCTGGCGTCAAATAGAGACACACCACAGTCCATAATACTGTGGTGTTCTCACCACCAAGGGTGCAAAAAAGAATCCAATAGCACCCCAAAGCAGCCAGCGAAGAGTAATAAATGAAACCAAACGAAAGTGTGGGGAGGAAAAAAGTTTCATTTATTACTCTTCGCTGGGAGTTAAACCAGAATATAAAAAACTAACTCTCTCTGTGTTTCAGTTTGACTCCAGGGGAGTTATTCTGACATA
>CM065720.1:36225056-36255056 GCA_033310375.1 Conus canariensis
CCAGGCAATAAATCATCTGAATCTCTCTCTCTCTCTCTCTCTCTCTCTCTCTCTCTCACGGAATGGCTTCCGTTTCTTGGCTACCAGCAAGAAGAGGTCTGACCATTTCTTTTTCTTCTCGCGAGAAACAAAGTGACAATGCCAATCGTGGGACTCCCAGCGTCTCTTAAGTGTATGCTGAACATTCTGTGATAAGTACGGTCGCTCTCGTGTTACAAAGACTGAAGATAGGGGAGCACGACCTGTCATAATATTTCGTTTGAAACAGCCACCATCTCAAACCATTGCTGCGCATGCTCGCAGAGACAATACTGTCGTCTTTCGTCATAACTGTCCATCACAGATTTCCAGGGACAGGAGACGGCCTGAGGTCTACAGAACAATGACACAACAGAAGGCAAATTCTTCCTCGTCTCCCTCTGGCTTGTTTCTGCTTACTCCCCCAAGTTTGTTTTACAACATGGAAATGACATGGTGTCGGGCGTATATCATGACCACAGTCCTGCCTGTGTAGAGAGTTGTGCGCGTGAGACATAGAGCAGCAGTATCGTCCATCACCTGCTGCTCAGAAATGACATAATCCCCTCCCCCCCCGTCCCCCCCCCCCCCTCCCCCCCCCCTTCCCCCCCTTCCTAGTTGGTGAAAATGAACGATGACTAAGATATTTTAGGTTCAGAGGAATACAACACTAACGTGAAGGTACTAGAAAGCGATTCAGCCAGTTATACTATGGGAACATGAAAGCAGCCTGCCCTTTCATCCACAGGAGAATGAAGCAGTGAGTGAGAACATGGCAAACAGCAGAACGGGTGTCTGTGATTCAGCTGACACAAGTTAATGTATCTGACCTGTACAAGCTGTAACACAGTGTTTTGAAGACACAACAAAGCGAGCGGATAGCTTTGTCAATATCTTCAGACTTGAGAGAAAAAACAGTAATACTAGTGCTGGTTACAATGGTCACACCTGAAGTTGATAACACCCAAAATGGAGTAAACCTGCGTAGTCGCCACCTGTTGCCAGCTTCAACTGGTGGGGAAGGGGGGGGGGGGTGTAGGGAAAAGGGGGCAAGGGAGTACAAGAGAAGGGAGGGAGACATTGGAAAGAGGGGAGTTGAAAGCGCGAGGAGGGAAGAAGGGGGAGGGGGGGGGGAGCTAGGTGGTGATGTGGATGATGTAGACCCCACAACTTTGGCGTTGCTTTACCGTTACGAATTACAGACAGAGCCAACAAACAGGCAAGAGTGTATGTGAGTCCAATGTCTGAAATGTTAGTCCGGTCGTCGCTGTGCCCTACCACAACACCTCAACTCAACGCCGACAGTGGTTTCCTTCAGACAAAGGTAGTCTCAGGACGGCGGTGAAGCATATATGCAAGAATAGCTCGGTTGGTATAGTGCCGGACTCGTAATCTTGGTGATTCTGGGGTTGCAGGTTCGAATCTCCGCCGGCCCGTTTCGGTACAGGGGGATTTGTCCCTCAGAGTTATCATTGCTTCTGACTCCATTTCCCAAACAGTACTTCGAATGACACTATAAACCGAGGTTCCGTGTGTGAACGCATGCATAACATCTTGCACACACGTAAAATCTCATCACCAACTTTCGGAAGAGAAGGCCAGTTTGGCCGTTGGTATGGATGACACGTTACAAATAGCATGCACTCTGCGTGAAAAATCGAAGGAAAGAAAGAGTTGTTAAACTGAATGAACGATTTTGACTGAATGACACAGGAAACGATTGAATGAAACGCCAGCAGGCAGCTCTTCAGTCGGCTCTACCCAGGTAAACGAGAATGCGGTTTGTAGAGCGCTTAGAGCTTGGTCTCTGGCCGGGGATAGGCGTTATATAAGTACTCTTAATAATGATAATAATAATAATGATAATAGTAATAATGTTGATAACAATAATAATAATGAAATAATAACTTTTCTTCACAGAGGTCCAGATCATCATAGGAAAATGCAAACTGACGAGTAATGCGTTCTATATAGACCATGTCACCATGAAAGCGGTGAAGATTTGTCCCCATTCTGGTTCGTCTTGTTGCTGCGTGTGCCACTGGGCACCAAAGAGAAAGCCCACTGGCCTTCACAGACAGAATTCACTTATCCTCACAGATACAACTCACAGGTGTTCACACATAGAATTTATTGGTGCCCCAAATTTCACTGGTCCTCAACCATAGACAACACTGATCTTCACAGATACAATGCACTGGTTCTTACAGATATAATTAATTGGTCATCATACATTGAATTAATTGGTCCTCACACATTGAATTCATTGGTCCTCACACATTGAATTCATGGGTCCTCACACATTGAATTCATTGGTCCTCACACATTGAATTCTTTGGTCCTCACACATTGAATTCATTGGTCCTCACATATTGAATTCATTGGTCCTCACACATTGAATTCATTGGTCCTCACATATTGAATTCATGGGTCCTCACACATTGAATTCATTGGTCCTCACAGATATAATTCATTGGCCCTAACACATTGAATTCATTGGCCTTCACAGATAGAATTCATTGGTCCTATCACATTGAATTCATTGGCCCTAACACATTGAATTCATTGGCCCTCACAGATAGAATCCATTGGTCCTCACAGATAGAATTCATTGGCCCTAACACATTGAATTCATTGGCCCTCACAGATAGAATTCATTGGTCCTCACAGATAGAATTCATTGGCCCTAACACATTGAATTCATTGGCCCTCACAGATAGAATTCATTGGTCCTCATATGAAGAACACAATGGTCCCCACAGACAGAGTTCAAAGGTCATCAGAGACATAATTCGCTGGTCCCCACAGACAGAATTCATCACATATAATTCACTGGTCCCCACAGACAGAATTCATCACACATAATTCACTGGTCCCCACAGACAGAATTCATCACACATAATTCACTGGTCCCCACAGACAGAATTCATCACACATAATTCGCTGGTCCACCCAGACAGAATTCATCACACATAATTCACTGGTCCCCACAAAGAGGATTCAAAGGTCATAACAGACATAATTTACTGTTCATCACATACATAATTCACTGGTCCCCACAGACAGAATTCAGGAGTCATCACAGACATAATTCACTGGTCTCCATAGACAGAATTCACGTAATCACAGATAGAATTCACTGGTTCCTACAAAAGTCACCGGTCTTCACGGATAAAATTCATCGTACAGTCTCATCGAAAATATATTGGTCCCTCCATTCAGAATGGATTTATTCCAGTTTAGATAATACAGTGAGTAGATCTTCACGCTAGTTGTGAAGCTGATTGAAAAGTTTTCGTCTGGTACTTATACTTTCAGTTAAGTATTTGATCACTCGTTCGCTCGTTCGCTCATTCATTCATTCATTCATTCATTCACTTTTGCTGAATCCTTTTTATACCGACACGGAGTTGAGTTCATGCACAAATTATGTTCACTGCCACATTTGTTCCCCTGTGCTTTGTCCGTGTTTTAGGAAAACATGGCGATAGACATACATACATACATACATACATACATACATACATACATGCATGCATACGTACACACATGCATACATACATGCATATGCATACGTACGTACGTAAGTACGTACATATCTACACACATACATACATATATATATATATGTATATATACATACATGGCGAAATGCATAAATTATACACAGATGCGTGGATAGATTGATACATACGTTGACAGACAAATAGGTATAGATAGGTGGATGGATACATGGACTGACAGACAGACAGACAGACACTGGAACTAAGAAAGGCTGGTCGTTCATTTTTTTTATTCTCTAGCTGACCACTTTGGGAGTGGCGGTTGGGAGGGAAGGACATGGCAGGGAAATGGAGGGGGAGGGGGAGGGGCACTCGGCATGGCATCTTCACAAAGCAAAAGCCCTGTGATGGAACACATGTCACAAGCTAACAAGACGGTGTAGTCCCGGGCTGCCATTGATGCGCTTTTATTTTTTTATTTTTTTTATATTTTTTTTTTAGAGATATACTTCAGGTGTCAGTTGACCCTTTAAAATTGAAAAGAAGCGGTACATGAGTCATCATTTTAAAATTCTAATTTCTTCTGTGCACGTAACCACAGCGGATTAAAGTTCGTGGCTCGAGCCCGCAACTTCTTTACAGGGTCCTTCAAGTCAGTGTGGAGAAGAAACAGATGCCAGTCAGTGTGGAGAAGAAACAGATGCCGTTTATTTCTTGACGCAGCCCAGCTCACATAGCACCGCTCGCAAACCATCTCACACAGACAAGCTAAAAATAGAATGCACGCGCCGAGCAATACAACAGACCTACAAAGCCAAATGGCTACGTTGAATACATGTCTGTATCGTAAGATGAGGAGGTCAGGTGACAGATTAAAAGCTATAGTTAATGCGTGCCCCTGGCGTACTCCATTTTAATGATACCTGCTCCTAAAGCACAGGCCGCCGCCATCTGCTTTCCACACATCGGGGATAGAAGAGTTGGAAAGCATAGGCCACCGTGTTCTCTTTGGATCGCTGATGTAATCTCACTGTGTCTATACCAATCATCGCACGTGATATCCACTTTAGCAGTGTGTCCAATAAGGGCGTAACATATTGTAGTCCCCTTAGGATAGAGTCCTAAATGGAAGGGGGGGGGGGGGGGGGGAATACAATTGAGAAACAGGCCACCGTATTCTCTTTGGTTCAAAGACGTAATCTCACTTGTTCTGCGCCAGTCAAAACGCCATTCAGACAGTAGGTTCAATAAGGACGTGACCGATGCCACTTCTTAAGGTCGTTATTAACTGAATAAATTCTGAGATCGCCAACCTCGTTCCTCTTGTTCAGGTTCTCGGCGATCCTTGTCTTTGTTCTTCAATGCCCAATCTTTTGGTTTGCCATCGAAACTCGATGAGGTTCGTGAATCTTGCCAATCCTAGGTTGGCTGTAAAAAAAAAAAAAAATTAAATTAAAAAAAAGTAAATAAATAAATAAATAAAAAGTCAACATGTTCTGGGAATTGCATGGCTCCGTATGAGAGCTCTCGCATTCTCCAGCGACTGAAATCAGTTTTGGGGTTGGTTCACCTGCATTTGAACTCTCGGTTCGTGAGTAAATGTCTTCTTTCGGTACAACCGTAAGGTTAAAGTTCGCAACGCTAAGTAAATACGTGATTTCAATTTCGGACCAAAATAGTACTAAAATCGATTTTACAGTCTATGCAAAACAAGCATGAGTGAGCAGTGTTTTGTTAAGTTCTGCTGTCTCCCTCAAGAGATGATCGTTCATGGTTGGATTAACAATCAGCCCGTATTTCGTCGAGAGATGATCATTCATTTCGTCGTAGCTCAGCGGTCTCAGCCAACCAGATCGTAGATAGCGAGCTTCGGTGAAGAATGAAACTACAGTTCGTCGATCTCGATGTATGAGCCAATAGGGTCAGTTCCACTAAGAACGGCCTTTACGCTTTTTCTTTCTGGCAAGTCTTT
Source organism: Conus canariensis (assembly GCA_033310375.1). Taxonomy (NCBI): domain Eukaryota; kingdom Metazoa; phylum Mollusca; class Gastropoda; order Neogastropoda; family Conidae; genus Conus; species Conus canariensis. The sequence goes on from CM065720.1 coordinate 36,230,550, forward strand.
TTGAAGGACCATCTCTATCCAAGGATGACAGAAAGCTATGCGCATGGCCTTGTCCTGTGTGTGTGTGTGTGTGTGTGTGTGTGTGTGTGTGTGTGTGTGTGAATGCATCTCACCATGTCGTCAGTAAGTCTTTGACTTCAGACTATTTCATCGGTTTTTTCCTTGTCACTGAGGACTGTGACTGCTTGGAACTCACTGTAGCTGAACGTGGCCAACTCTGCATCACATTGCATAGCGATATTGCCCAAAACTCCAGGGAAAAACACTGATGAAGCTTTTAACACGCCAGAGCCACACCATTTAGGTTAGTATCACTGTGCTTCAGTACCGTGACAGTCACGGGCAGGTAGTTGTGAGAGATCTCAGCGACTGAGCGCCGTTTGACTTTAATGAAACAGTAGGGGGACTCCATGCTGCCACTTACGTGTGTCACCGTTCACTGCAGTGAGTGCGACACCTGTCTGTCTGTCTGTCTGTCTGTCTGTCCGTCTCTTTCACTGTTCCCGTCTCCCTCCTCCATCCCCCCCCCCCCCCCCCCACCCTCGACCCACCCTCCTGAGTCTGTCTATCTCTGTCAAGCTAGCTAGCTAGCTAGATATTTCTTTCTGACTGCAATCTCTCTCTCTCTCTCTCTCTCTCTCTCTCTCTCTCTCTCTCTCCTCTCTCTCTCCCCCCCCCCCTCAAATGCATGTACGCACCCAAATGTGCGTGCGTGTGTGTGTGTGTGTGTGTGTGTGTGTGTGTCCTTGTGAGCGAGCGTGCGTGTGTGCATGCGTGCGTGTGTGTGTGTGTGTGTGTGTGTGTGTGTGTGTGTGTGTGTGTGTGTGTTTACAAACTGACCAACCAACCGTGGGATGTGAAGATCGTATCGTGCCGTGACTGTATCGCATCTCTTTTCTCCCTGGCCGTATCTACGTCACCAGCCATCGCCTCATGCGTCTTGCTCCTGCTCACTGAGGAACATCACCACAGATTGTCGGCTGATTAAATAGAGGCAAATTCAGTCGCCACTGCTTTAGGGCTACTTTTCCCTAATTTTCCTCAAATTTCATACTTTTCTTACCTTTTTCTAATTGTCCTTAGTTTTAGTTTTTCTTAATTTTCGTACTTTTCAACTTTTTTTTCAAAAAGACAAATTTCAAAAGGTGCTTGAACTAACTCCGCCAAGTAAGATGGACAAACGAATACAGAACGAAACACGACACGTTTTAACCTCTTAGGTCTTGTTCAGGCAAGATAAACAACACTCAGGACAACGAAAATGAAGAACGAGCGATCACTTATCTTGTGAAATTCGGCGCAAGATCGGCATTTTGTTTTTTTAAAACGTTTTTGAACCTGTCCCTACTTTTTCCCAATCTATTCCTGCTTTTCCGACTCTTTACCCCGCATTCTTTCTACTTTTCGCAGTTTCCCGCTACCTATCCTACGTTTTCCATTTCCCGAGGCTTTTTCAGTTTCCCTACCCTTTCCTACCCTTTCTTGCTTTTCCTTTTCTAACCCTTTCCCATCTCTCCTTACTCTTCATTACTTTCAACTTAGTAATGACAGTTATGTACGATGAATGGTGCACGTTTGGTTTTACACAGTTCTATGTTCAAATGTTATGATGCGATGTTAGAAATATAAATCACGAGTCATGCTACGCTTCTAATGCTATAGTTGACATTTCTCCCAAATGTGTTCGGCAAAATCTGATGATTCTTTTCATTGTTTTTGTCGTTGTTATCGTCGTTGTTGTTGCTGTTTTTGTTATCGTTGCTGTTTTATTGTTGTTGCTGTTGTTGTCAATGATGATAATGATGATGATGATGATGATGATGATGATGATGATCATCATCATCATCATCATCACCATCATCATCATCATCATCATCATCATGAAGTTGATGATGATGATGTGCTTTTATGCGCGTTTTCAGTGAGAGCTGGCAACGGTTGAAGACACTTGTAACGCAAAGGTGAAAAAGTAGTGCTGACTGAACGACACATGTAGTAAAACGTGGTGCTGACTGAACGACACATGTAGTAAAAAGTAGTGCTGACTGAACGACACATGTACTAAAAAGTGGTGCTGACTGAACGACACATGTAGTAAAAAGTAGTGCTGACTGAACGACACATGTAGTAAAAAGTGGTGCTGACTGAACGACACATGTAGTAAAAACTAGTGCTGACTGAACGACACACGAAGTAAAAAGTAGTGCTGACTGAACGACACATGTAGTAAACAGTAGTGCTGACTGAACAACACATGTAGTAAAAAGTAGTGCTGACTGAACGACACATGTAGTAAAAAGTAGTATTGTCTGAACGACACATGAAGTAAAAAGTAGTGCTGACTGAACGACACATGTAGTAAAAAGTAGTGCTGACTGAACGACACATGAAGTAAAAAGTAGTGCTGACTGAACGACACATGTAGTAAAAAGTAGTGCTGACTGAACGACACATGAAGTAAAAAGTAGTGCTGACTGAACGACACATGAAGTAAAAAGTAGTGCTGACTGAACGACACATGTAGTAAAAACTAGTACTGACTGAACAACACATGTAGTAAAAACTAGTACTGACTGAACGAAACATGAAGTAAAAAGGGGCGCTGGTCTTTCGCTACAAGTGGCAGAAAGCAGTGTGCAGCAGTGAAGGTCAACCAGGCCTACAGTAGAAGGGACTGGCCGCTGAACAGAACCGAGCGGATGAGAATCGATTCCTCCAATCGGTCAGCGTGTGCCGGAAGTACATTGTGATTGGCTATACAAATAGCAGCCATGACATTGGAGGCAGCTACTCTTCCGGACTGACTAGGGGACAGGGAGAGGAGTCGCTGCGTAATGGGTCAGGGGGAAATAAAGAGTGTGTGTTATCTGATTGGCTTGATTTATATATATTTTGACCAGGAGAGAGCCATCTGCATCGGTTCGATCCTCTCTCTCTCTCTCTCTCTCTCTCTCTCTCCTCTCTCTCTCTCTCTCCGGTCTGTCTGTCTCTGTCTCTCTCTCTCTCTCTCTCTCTCTCTCTCTCTGTCTCTCTTTCTGTCTGTCTGTCTGTCTCTCTCTCTCTCCTCTCTCTCTCTCTCTCTCTCTCTCTCTCTCTTCTTCTTCTTCTTCTTCTTCTTCTTCTTCTTCTTCTTCTTCTTCAGCCCCCCCCCCCCCCCCGTCTGTCTGTCTCTCCCTCTCTCTCTCAGCCCCCCCTCCCCCCCCCACACACCAGTCTATCTGTCTGTTTGTCTGTCTGTCTGTTTCTCTCTCTCTCTCTCTCTCTCTTTTTTTTTTTTTTTTTGCTGTCCCAACCTCTGCGCCACCTCAGAGGCAGCGCACCCACACCGCTCATTCCGACACCCCGTCCACAGCCACAGCCCGGTCGGCCCCGCCGCAGCCCCGGCACCGGCAATCCACAGGGAGCAGTCAATGTCAAGTCGTCAAGACGCAACCCACCGGAGGAGACACTGCACTGCTGCCGAGTCACTTCGGTGGTGTTCAGTGGCGCCTGTTCTGATCTAACATACGCAGGACACCACCTACTAAGCCCCCTACTGACGACAATAATTGCTTAGTCGCGGAGCCGCGTGAGTGAGCTCGCCCTCCGGAGGGCGCCACCACGTCCGTCCAACGACAGCCCCCATGGACTCGCCGATACCGGTGACCCCGACGGAACCAAACCAAGGCCACAGACGTGGAGAGGACATCGAAATTGAGGTCACCATGAGAGCAGGGCATGAAGGGCCACAGAATTTGAGACATTTTTTTTTAATGCTGATCGATGAGAATGAGGATGATTAAGATGATGCTACGGATTTCCATTTCGGTCTGAGACTACATGACAGGGCTGTACTCTACGCTTCCTTTCATAATATATCCTGGCGTCTACCAGGCCTGAGAGATACAGGCACCTGCAGTGTTGGTCAGGAAATTTGAGCAACACTCGCAGAAACGCATCCATTAAGTGGATGAAACTCGACTGTGTGGTCCCAGTCTTCCGAACTGAGTCCGCAGCAAACTCAACTCTGGGTAGGAGCCGGTCGGGGCAGAAAAACCCTCATGACTCTGATGGGATTCGAACCCACGACCTCCCAGCCGGGAGTCCGCGACGCTAACCACTTCGCCACGGCGGCTGGTCTCTCTCTCTCTCTCTTAGTCCCTCCCCACTCCCCCACCCCCGTCTGTCTTTCTGTTTCTCTCTCTCCTCTCTCTCTCTCTCTCTCTCTCTCTCTCTCTCTCTCTCTCTCTCTCTCATACCGTACTCTTTTTTTTTTTTTTTCTTTTTTTTTTTTTTTTTTTTTGGTTCTTGAAGGCCCAGTCCATGGCCAAATGTTCAGTGTACACGTCAGTATTTCCAGTGCTCTGTCTCTCTCACTCGGTCTCGTTCTCTCTCTCTCTCTCTCTCTCTCTCTCTCTCTCTCTCTCTCTCTCTCTCTCTCTCTCTCGGGGAAGAGGGAGAGGGAAGTGAGCGAGCAAAGAGAGGGTATGGGGGAGGTGTGGGGGGGTCGGGATGTCGGGCTAAGATAGATTCGAAATGTCTCTCCATTTTGCATTTGTCTTTTCGATCAATCTTTTTCTCCGGTCTGTTGTTCAAAACCCTCTTAACAATGTGGTGACCATGTAACATCGGCAACAGTAACAACCACTTCCACAACAAACAACAGCAACGTCAACAATAACAGTAACAATAACACACAACGAGAACAACAGCGACAACGACAAAGATGATGATGATAATGAGGAGGAGGAAGAGGGGGAGGAAGAGGAGGAGGATAAAGATAATGAAGCTGTTGATAACAACAATAACAACGATGATGATGATGATAATAATACGCGAATAAAAAAGCTCTGAATACGCATCGAAATATCGTTTAGAACAAAACCAGTAAATTCTACAGGCTACGGGGAGATAAACGATTCAGTCAAATCGAAATACAAAATAACTGAAGTCAGTGAATGGATGGTGTAAGGACTGCAGGGAAGGAGGAATGAAGAGCTATGTGAATGAATGACCCACATCTTCATGAATGGATGACTCGGTCAAGCCGTCAAGAGTCAATTAATCAATCACATCAATCAGAGAGAAGATAACGATTTTGTCGTGGACGAATCGATCAAGCGATTATTTACTAATGAGTCATATTACCCACACCAGCCAGTGTTCTCTTCACACCGTGTGTGTGTGTGTGTGTGTGTGTGTGTGTGTGTGTGTGTGTGTGTGTCAAGTGCGTGAAACCTCTCACAAAAGGCATTAAACGCTTAGAGGCAAAAGGGGCGTTGTACATAGTATACAAATAGGTAATAGAACCATTAACAAGTGTGCCGTACCCATCGCACACGGTCGAACCGTGTCAAGGAGGACGAAGCGGTCAGGTGACAGATGGCACCTAAGGTAGTAAGGAGTTCGGACCTGCCCGACAGCGAAAGGGGAGAGGAACATAACCACTAGGACCTCGGTGCACCAAGTGAGCGCTAAATACTCAGTTAGCTGAGGTTCTTTTGTAAACAGTCAGTGAAGAGCAGGAGTCTTGGACTCGTTCGGATGGTATTGCCGTGGGTCACTGGGTTGGTTCTATTGTCAGGCTGGTTGAACGCGCGTGGATGTTGTTATCGTAGCCCTCTTTAAGATAATTACTGTGTTAAAGTGGCCTCCGAAGTCGGCGGGAATTTTCGATGTCCATCTGGTGCCAAGTGTTTGTTTGCTAATCAATTAGGTAGGGATGTGTGTAAATGCAGATGTGTGGAGAATGTAGCGAATGGAGAATTCAGAGTACTTGTGAACTAGGGGTTTGAGAAGCAGCATGGACAAAGGCATGGCCCGAAGGGGAATCCTTTGTTTCCATCCCTATATAAACTGAGGGAGAACAACGTGAAGACAGAAGAACACCAGGAGAGAGAGAGAGAAGGCAGAGGAGAGTGTCCAGGACGGGGGAAATCGTGATGGTATTGCTTAAGTGCACTAAGTTGATGTATTATTGGTCAGGCTGAACACACCATGGTTATCGTTGCACTCATACACGCATATGCACACTCATGCGCCCACCAAAACATTCACCTCTCTCTGGGAATGGGATGTCACGCATTCGTTTCTCTCCTAACACGACTGAGCACAAGAAATACAATTTCTATGCTACTATAATCAAACATGAAAAATCCAATTACACAAAATGAACAAATCAACACATAAAAGATCAATACTTCCTAATCCCGGGTTATAATAAAGATGACTTCTTACCTGGCCAGGTTTTCACACACACAACCACGCTTTCACACCACACCACAGTTCTTGAAAAGTCTCTTCACGTCTTCTTCAGCACTGCTTGATGGTGATGCCCTTGGTTGACTGGCTCCAGGTTTCAGGACTGGGTCTTCGTGGTCGTCTCTGGGATCTCGACGTAGAACTCTTCTTCTTCGTCTCTTTCACCCACCTCAGGGTTCAATTTCAGTTTGTCTGTCTTCACCCACCTCTGGGCTTCAAACTTAGTTTTCTTCTCTTCCAGCTTGTCTTTCCCTAAGACTTTGCTGTCTCTTCTATCTCCCAGACCACGTTTCTCTCGACCCGTTCTCTGTCCTGCCCACCCTTCTCTCTTCTCTCTCTCTCTCTCCTCTGCCTTCTCTCTCTCTCTCTCTCTCTCTCTCTCTCTCTCTCTCTCTCTCTCTCTCTCTCTCTCCTCTGCCTTCTCTCTCTCTCTCTCTCTCCTGGTGTTCTTCCTTTCACGTTGTTCTCCCTCAGTTTATATAGGGATAGAAACAAACGATTCCCCTTCGGGCCATGCCTTTGTCCATGCTGCTTCTCAAACCCCTAGTTCACAAGTATCCTGAATTCCCCATTCGCTACGTTCTTCCACACATCAGCATTTACACACATCCCTACCTAACTGATTCGCAAACAAACACTTGGCACCAGATGGACATCGAAAATTCCCGCCGACTTCGGAGGCCACTTTAACACAGTAATTATCTTAAAGAGGGCTACGATAACAACATCCACGCGCGTTCAACCAGCCTGACAATAGAACCAACCCAGTGACCCACGGCAATACCATCCGAACGAGTCCAAGACTCCTGCTCTTCACTGACTGTTTACAAAAGAACCTCAGCTGACTGAGTATTTAGCGCTCACTTGGTGCACCGAGGTCCTGGTGGTTACGTCCCTCTCCCCTTTCGCTGTCGGGCAGGTCCGAACTCCTTACTACCTTAGGTGCCATCTGTCACCTGACCGCTTCGTCCTCCTTGGCACAGTTCGACCGTGTGCGATGGGTAAGGCATACTTGTTAATGGTTCTATTACCTATTTGTATACCACGTACAACGTCCCTTTTTCCTCTAAGCGTTTAATGCTTTTTGTGAGAGGTTTCACGCACTTGACAAATTCCCCCCACTTCAAGACAATGCCCTGCATTGGCTAAAACACCTTCAAGGAGCTGAAACTCTCACAATTCTCTCATTTAAACCAACTCTATTCTAGGCTTCTCATAAGCCTACTTACACCCGAGAACGCACGCAAGATTTACCTTGCAACAAAATTAGAGAAAAATCAATACCATACGCACTAACCAAGCAAATATCAACACAATCTGAAATCTCCACCAGCTCTAAGTCATATAAACATTATGTTTCTACGGAAATTCTCCCCCTTTCTCTTCATACACGTGGCCCGCAACCAGCCACGTCACGCATACACGACACTGCGAAAGACACACGCACCCAATACCTGACTTTTCGCCCGACCATTTTAATTTGGTCTACGGTCCCGTCACTCTTTCTTCACTCTCTAACCCACGTTGTCGTACCCCGCGACATGTGTTGCAATGTGAATAGAAACGCCTGATATCACCTAGGATACCGGGCCAGTAGTACTCCCGCGTCACAACCTTTTGTGTGGCCTTTCTACCGAGATGGCCCGAGGCTGACGTCACATGATTTTCGGACATCACCGCCTTTCTGCGCTGCCTAGGAACGACAACCTGCTTCTTCGTTTTCCCCGAACTCATGTGAGTGAAAGTTTGGTACAATACTTCATCCTTTATCTCATCTCTCTCAGTCTTCTGCTGAGTCTCTATGAACTTACGCAGTTCATCTCCAGTATATCCCATTTCTTTCCCCAAACTTACTAGTTTTTCTATGGGGGTAAAACTTTCTTCAGCCATTTCTTTTTCAATATGTTTTAGCACCACTAAAACGGTTACGCTTATAATCCCGGAAAAAGTTGGTACACAGTTTATCTACTAAACGGTACGAGTACACCAACCAGTGGTAGTGTTCCTAACACAAAGGAGCCTTAATCTTAAACCACAGCTTCTGTGAGAGTTAAGACTAGAACCTCGTTCTTCGTTTCTCTGAACGACCTTTGATTAATACAACCACCCTACACACAAGTCAACACTCAACACTCAAAGAACTAAAGGAAATAATTAGAGGAGCTAATTAAAATTGCCTTTAGTGGACGCTTCGCCCCAGTACTACTCTAGTACTTACTTTGTTTCCCTCCTGAGACTAATTTGGGCCATGCAATCCTGGCAGGCTCGCCACTTTGTCCAGGACGGGGGAAATCGTGATGGTATTGCTTAAGTGCACTAAGTTGATGTATTATTGGTCAGGCTTAACACACCATGGTTATCGTTGCACTCATACACGCATATGCACACTCATGCGCCCACCAAACATTCACCTCTCTCTGGGAATGGGATGTCACGCATTCGTTTCTCTCCTAACACGACTGAGCACAAGAAATACAATTTCTGTGCTACTATAATCAAACATGAAAAATCCAGTTACACAAAATGAACAAATCAACACATAAAAGATCAATACTTCCTAATCCCGGGTTATAATAAAAATGACTTCTTACCTGGCCAGGTTTTCACACACACAACCACGCTTTCACACCACACCACAGTTCTTGAAAAGTCTCTTCACGTCTTCTTCAGCACTGCTTGATGGTGATGCCCTTGGTTGACTGGCTCCAGGTTTCAGGACTGGGTCTTCGTGGTCGTCTCTGGGATCTCGACGTAGAACTCTTCTTCTTCGTCTCTTTCACCCACCTCAGGGTTCAATTTCAGTTTGTCTGTCTTCACCCACCTCTGGGCTTCAAACTTAGTTTTCTTCTCTTCCAGCTTGTCTTTCCCTAAGACTTTGCTGTCTCTTCTATCTCCCAGACCACGTTTCTCTCGACCCGTTCTCTGTCCTGCCCACCCTTCTCTCTTCTCTCTCTCTCTCTCCTCTGCCTTCTCTCTCTCTCTCTCTCTCTCTCTCTCTCTCTCTCTCTCTCTCTCTCTCTCCTGGTGTCCTTCCTTTCACGTTGTTCTCCCTCAGTTTATATAGGGATAGAAACAAACGATTCCCCTTCGGGCCATGCCTTTGTCCATGCTGCTTCTCAAACCCCTAGTTCACAAGTATCCTGAATTCCCCATTCGCTACATTCTTCCACACATCAGCATTTACACACATCCCTACCTAACTGATTCGCAAACAAACACTTGGCACCAGATGGACATCGAAAATTCCCGCCGACTTCGGAGGCCACTTTAACACAGTAATTATCTTAAAGAGGGCTACGATAACAACATCCACGCGCGTTCAACCAGCCTGACAATAGAACCAACCCAGTGACCCACGGCAATACCATCCGAACGAGTCCAAGACTCCTGCTCTTCACTGACTGTTTACAAAAGAACCTCAGCTGACTGAGTATTTAGCGCTCACTTGGTGCACCGAGGTCCTGGTGGTTACGTCCCTCTCCCCTTTCGCTGTCGGGCAGGTCCGAACTCCTTACTACCTTAGGTGCCATCTGTCACCTGACCGCTTCGTCCTCCTTGGCACGGTTCGACCGTGTGCGATGGGTAAGGCATACTTGTTAATGGTTCTATTACCTATTTGTATACTACGTACAACGTCCCTTTTTCCTCTAAGCGTTTAATGCTTTTTGTGAGAGGTTTCACGCACTTGACAAATAGAGAGAGTGAGAGAAGAGAGAAGGGTGGGCAGGACAGAGAACGGGTCGAGAGAAACGTGGTCTGGGAGATAGAAGAGACAGCAAAGTCTTAGGGAAAGACAAGCTGGAAGAGAAGAAAACTAAGTTTGAAGCCCAGAGGTGGATGAAGACAGACGAACTGAATTTGAACCCAGAGGTGGGTGAAGGAGACGAAGAAGAAGAGTTCTACGTCGAGATCCCAGAGACGACCACGAAGACCCAGTCCTGAAACCTGGAGCCAGTCAACCAAGGGCATCACCATCAAGCAGTGCTGAAGAAGACGTGAAGAGACTTTTCAAGAACTGTGGTGTGGTGTGAAAGCGTGGTTGTGTGTGTGAAAACCTGGCCAGGTAAGAAGTCATTTTTATTATAACCCGGGATTAGGAAGTATTGATCTTTTATGTGTTGATTTGTTCATTTTGTGTAATTGGATTTTTCATGTTTGATTATAAGTAGCATAGAAATTGTATTTCTTGTGCTCAGTCGTGTTAGGAGAGAAACGAATGCGTGACATCCCATTCCCAGAGAGAGGTGAATGTTTGATGGGCGCATGAGTGTGCATATGCGTGTATGAGTGCAAGGATAACCTTGGTGTGTTACACCTGACTAATAATACATCAACTTAGTGCACTTAAGCAATACCATCACGATTTCCCCCGTCCTGGACAAAGTGGCGAGCCTGCCAGGATTGCATGGCCCAAATTAGTCTCAGGCGGGAAACAAAGTAAGTACTAGAGTAGTACTGGGGCGAAGCGTCCACTAAAGGCAATTTTAATTAGCTCTTCTAATTATTTCCTTTAGTTCTTTGAGTGTTGAGTGTTGACTTGCGTGGAGGGTGGTTGTATTAATCAAAGGTCGTTCAGAGAAACGAAGAACGAGGTTCTAGTCTTAACTCTCACAGAAGCTGTGGTTTAAGATTAAGGCTCCTTTGTGTTGGGAACACTACCACTGGTTGGTGTACTCGTAACGTTTGGTCGATAAACTGTTTACTGACTTTTTCCGGGTCTATACGAGTAACTGTTTTAGTAGTGCTAAAACGACAAAATGGCTGAAGAAAGTTTTACCCCCATTGAGAAACTGATGAGTTTAGGGGAGAAACTAGGATATACAGGAGATGAACTGCGTAAGTTCATAGAAACTCAGCAGAAGACTGAGAGAGATGAAAGGGCTGAAAGAAGGAAGTTTGAAAAGGAACAGCTAGCAGCTGTCAAAAGAAATCTAGAGGCAGAAACTGCTGCGTCAAAGGCTAAAGCAGATGCTGAGGCTGAGAGACTTAGACTTGAAACTGCTGCGTCGAAGGCTAAAGCAGATGCAGCAGATGCAGAGTGTTTAGCTGCCAAAGCAAGAGCAGAGGCAGAGAGTGCAGCTGCTAAAGCGAGAGCAGATGCAGAGAGTGCAGCTGCTAAAGCGAGAGCAGATGCAGAGAGTGCAGCTGCTAAAGCGAGAGCAGATGCGGAATCAGAGATTTTAGCTAAACAAATTGAGTTGGAAAGAATAAAATCTGAAAATCGTAGTGAAATAGACGCCAGTTCTGAGTCAGTAGGCCGCAGATTAAGTTGCGCACCTAGACTTAAACTCCCACTGTTCAGAGAAGAAACTGATTCGATCGATGCCTATATCAGTCGGTTTGAATCGGTTGCCGAGCACGAGGGCTGGCCCGAAGATGACTGGGCAATAAACCTGTCTGCCTTGTTGACAGGTCGTGCGTTACACACTGTTTCCACCTTACCCAAAGGTGATCAGAGGGATTTTGACAAGGTGAAACAAGCAGTACTCAAGGCATATGATTTGACTGAAGAAGGTTTTAGGCGTAAGTTTCGCGAGGCGAGAATCGAACAGGGTGAGACATACACACAGTTCGGAGTTAGACTGGATCACTATTTCAACAAGTGGGTAGAACTTAGCGGAGTGGACCGTGATTTTGAAGGCCTCAAGACACTGGTGATGAAGGAACAGATACTTGATGGTTGTGGGACAGGCCTCACCATCCACATTAAGGAAAAAGGTGCAACCACAATAGCTGAGGTACTTCAGACGGCAGAGACTTACCGTGAAGCAAGGCGTGACTTGCCACGGCAAGGGGAAAACCCGAAAGCAAAACCTAAAGATAGCAGGACTGGACATTCCTCACACAATGGGTCAGGATTACCCGCCCGTAGGCCCATGCCGTCACGTGAGCACACGAGGGCGAGTGCCGACGGCCACCCGGACAGGATCGTAGACAAGCGTACTTGTTTCATGTGTGGCAAGACCGGCCACGTGGCCAGGGACTGCCGATTTAAGACCAAGAAAGCCGCTGCAATGCGCATCTTACCGAAAGAAAGGCAGGGCAAGGACGGAAAGAAAGATAGTGTTATTACTTCAGGAATGTGTCGCGTACCCCCTGATTTTGTCGATAACATGGATGTGCATGAGGGAGTGGTAGGGGGGAGTGTTGTCAGCGTGATCAGAGATTCTGGATGCACGGGTGTAATTATCAGAGAATCTTTGGTAAAGCAAGAAGAGTTCACAGGTGAAACACGGAAGTGTATGCGGATCGACGGGACAGCAGATGAATTCAAAATTGCTCGGCTATTTATAGACACACCATTTTTTTGCGGGCTTGTAAGGGCTCTGGCGGTACCAAAACCATTGTACGACGTGGTCATAGGTAATATCCCGGGTGCACGAGAGTACAAAATCCCAAACCCCAAGTTCTCGGCCGAGTCGCCAGTGGGAGAGAAAGATGGAGCCCTGGTAGAGCCTGAACAGTGCTGCTCGTCATCGGAAGCTGAATTACCTATACAACGAGGGGTGATTGGAGGGAGAATGGTGAGCGTTATGAGAGATAGCGGTTGCACATGTGCAGTAGTCAAGAGGTCCCTGGTGAAGGAAAAGGAACTGACAGGGGAAACCCGAATCTGTGCTATGATTGATGGGACAGAGTGGGAATTCCCGGTGGCGAACGTGTTGGTCAAGACGCCTTTCTATAGTGGGCGCCTTGAGGCAATAGTAATGCCCAACCCACTGTGCGAGATAATCATCGGAAACGTCACAGGATCCCGGCGGCCTAACGATCCAGACCCTGCATTCTCAATAGCAGCGGCAGTTCTGACGAGAAATCAAGCTAAAGAGGAATCAAGAAGAATAAAGCAGCTCGTAACGCCACCACCGAAACCAGGAGTTATGGCCACCCCATCGGAGATCAAAGAGGCCCAGTGTCCATTCTGAAGGAATTGTGGACCTACGATGAAGATGGAGAGGAGGTGAAAACCACCTACCAGTACGTGTTAGACCTCAGGAACCGTCTAGAAGACACATGTCGCTTTGCACAGGAAAACCTCAGGCAGTCAAGCGAAACCTATCGGAGCCACTTCAACAGGAAAACAAAAATGAGGAACCTGCAAGTGGGCGATAAGGTGTTGCTGTTGTTGCCAACAGACCACAACAAGCTCCTCATGCACTGGAAGGGACCATACGAGGTGCTGGAGAGAAAGGGTCACTACGACTACAGAGTGGACGTGAGAGGCAAACATAAGCTGTTTCACATCAACATGCTAAGGAAGTACATCGAAAGAGGATGTCAAACAGAGCTGAAAGAGCAAATGGGGGCAGCAGTCATCGACATCGGGGAGCAGGATGCTGAAGTGGAAGGAGAAATCATGATTTGGGACTGTGAAAAGGGGGAGAACTTTCAGGACGTTAAGATATTCCATGGGCTGGACAAAGACCAGACAGAAGAAATAAAACGGCTTTGCGAAGAGTTTCAAGACATTCTGACAGAAAAACCGGGTCAAACGAATCTGGATCGCTGCCACATAGCCGTGACGACGAACACTCCAGTTCACGTTAAGCCTTACCCAGTCCCATATGCCACAAAAGACATAATCAAGGAGGAGGTTAAAACAATGCTTGATATGGGAATCATAGAGCGGTCCAACTCCCCATATAGCGCCCCAGTGGTCATTGTCAGGAAAAAAACAGGGGATCATCGGTTCTGCGTAGACTACAGGAGGCTCAATGACATAACAAAAACAGATGCGGAAGTCATGCCAAACATTGAAGACCTGTATGCAGAACTGTCAACAGGCAAAAGAAAATACTACACAAAGATCGATCTAAGTAAAGGCTACTGGCAGATCCCACTCACTGACGAATCAAAAGAACTGACTGCGTTCAGCACCCCATCAGGACTGTATCAGTTCAAAGTAATGCCATTCGGGCTGGTCAACGCACCAGCCGTTTTCACGAGAATGATGAGGAAACTGCTCAGCGGACTTGAGGGGATCGTCAACTTCATGGACGACATCCTCATTGCATCAGAGACATGGGAGGAGCACACCGCTAACTTGAAGGCAGTGTTCAGAAGACTTAGGCAAGCAAGTCTTACAGCCCGCCCATGTAAATGCCAAATAGGCCATCCAGATCTTGATTTTCTCGGGTTTGTGGTCTGCGAGGACTCCAAGCGACCCGAGCCAGAAAAGGTAGAAAAGATGCTTGCTACCCCAAGACCCTCGACAAAAAAGGAAGTGCGGAGCCTGCTGGGCTTGATAGGTTTCTACCGAGAGTTCGTTCCGAACTTCGCCGCTATCACTAGCCCACTGAGCGATATGGTGAAGAAAGGACAACCAAATGATGTAGAGTGGACCGAGGCAGCTGAGAGGGCACTGAAGACCGTCAAGCAGAGGCTAGGTTCATATCCCATCCTGAAACTTCCAGACCTCTCCAGACCATTCATTCTCAGAACGGACGCCTCTGGCATTGGTCTGGGAGCCGTGTTACTGCAGGAGCACGATGGAAAACTGTTCCCGGTACGCTATGCTAGTCGAAAACTCAATAAAGGGGAAGCATCATATGCCACCGTGGAAAAGGAATGTCTGGCTGTCGTGTGGGGGATCCAGAAATTCCAGAAGTATCTTTACGGGAAGGAATTCATATTGGAGACGGACCACCAGCCCCTGCGTTTCCTGCAAAGGGCTCAACTGAAGAATAGCCGAGTGTTGAGATGGGCAATGACACTTCAACCCTACCGCTTCCACATCAAATACATACCTGGACGAGAGAACGTGGGGGCAGACTATTTCAGCCGGGCATTGTAAATACGTAGCGTGTACGTGCGTCTCGTGCAGCGTCGTGTATGCGTGACGTGGCTGGTTGCGGGCCACGCGTATGAAGAGAAAGGGAGAGAATTTCCGTAGAAACATAATGTTGATCTATATATAGCCACACTACTTAGAGCTGGTGGAAGTTTCAGACTGGTGTTGATATTTGCTTGGGTTTTAGTGTGTATGTATTGATTTTTCTCTAATTTTGTTGCAAAATAAATCTTGCGTGCGTTCGCTGGTGTAAGGAGGCTTATGAGAGGCCTAGATTAGAATTGGTTTAAATGAGAGAATTGTGAGAGTTTCAGCTCCTTGAATGTGTTTTAGCCAATGCAGGGCATTGTCTTGAAGTGGGGGGAATTTGTCAAGTGCGTGAAACCTCTCACAAAAGGCATTAAACGCTTAGAGGCAAAAGGGGCGTTGTACATAGTATACAAATAGGTAATAGAACCATTAACAAGTGTGCCGTACCCATCGCACACGGTCGAACCGTGTCAAGGAGGACGAAGCGGTCAGGTGACAGATGGCACCTAAGGTAGTAAGGAGTTCGGACCTGCCCGACAGCGAAAGGGGAGAGGAACATAACCACTAGGACCTCGGTGCACCAAGTGAGCGCTAAATACTCAGTTAGCTGAGGTTCTTTTGTAAACAGTCAGTGAAGAGCAGGAGTCTTGGACTCGTTCGGATGGTATTGCCGTGGGTCACTGGGTTGGTTCTATTGTCAGGCTGGTTGAACGCGCGTGGATGTTGTTATCGTAGCCCTCTTTAAGATAATTACTGTGTTAAAGTGGCCTCCGAAGTCGGCGGGAATTTTCGATGTCCATCTGGTGCCAAGTGTTTGTTTGCTAATCAATTAGGTAGGGATGTGTGTAAATGCAGATGTGTGGAGAATGTAGCGAATGGAGAATTCAGAGTACTTGTGAACTAGGGGTTTGAGAAGCAGCATGGACAAAGGCATGGCCCGAAGGGGAATCCTTTGTTTCCATCCCTATATAAACTGAGGGAGAACAACGTGAAGACAGAAGAACACCAGGAGAGAGAGAGAGAAGGCAGAGGAGAGAGAGAAGAGAGAAGGGTGGGCAGGACAGAGAACGGGTCGAGAGAAACGTGGTCTGGGAGATAGAAGAGACAGCAAAGTCTTAGGGAAAGACAAGCTGGAAGAGAAGAAAACTAAGTTTGAAGCCCAGAGGTGGGTGAAGACAGACGAACTGAATTTGAACCCAGAGGTGGGTGAAGGAGACGAAGAAGAAGAGTTCTACGTCGAGATCCCAGAGACGACCACGAAGACCCAGTCCTGAAACCTGGAGCCAGTCAACCAAGGGCATCACCATCAAGCAGTGCTGAAGATGACGTGAAGAGACTTTTCAAGAACTGTGGTGTGGTGTGAAAGCGTGGTTGTGTGTGTGAAAACCTGGCCAGGTAAGAAGTCATTTTTATTATAACCCGGGATTAGGAAGTATTGATCTTTTATGTGTTGATTTGTTCATTTTGTGTAATTGGATTTTTCATGTTTGATTATAAGTAGCATAGAAATTGTATTTCTTGTGCTCAGTCGTGTTAGGAGAGAAACGAATGCGTGACATCCCATTCCCAGAGAGAGGTGAATGTTTGATGGGCGCATGAGTGTGCATATGCGTGTATGAGTGCAAAGATAACCTTGGTGTGTTACACCTGACTAATAATACATCAACTTAGTGCACTTAAGCAATACCATCACGATTTCCCCCTTCCTGGACAGTGTGTGTGTGTGTTGGCACGCGCGCGCGCGCGTGCACATATGTGTGTGTGAGTGTGCTTGCGTGCGTGCGCGCGCGCACGCGCGCGTGTGTATGTGTGTGTGTGTGTGTGTGTGTGTGTGTGTGTGTGTGTGTGTGTCTGTCGGACTGTCTGTCTGTCTGTGTTCGGTTGTTGTTTTTTATAATTGCTTTGAGATAGATTGCATATAGAGGCAGGTTCCTAATGCAGGTTGGCTCAGCGGTAGAGCACCAAGTTTGCAGTCTGAGAGTTCAAACCCCGCTGGTCTCTGGCCTTAGCGATGTAGCTGCCCATGTTAGCATGCTAAACTTCTGGCGATGTAAGTGTAGGATTAAACGCCCCCCCCCCCCCCCCAACCCCCACCCCCCATTCTCCTGGGATACATTTCTCAGTCTGTCATGCCATCTCCAGTGGGTGTAGAATTTCAGTTTGAAGGAAAGAGTTTTGTGGTCCAATACTGGGCTCCATCGAATCGCCAGATTAACCCCCATCCCACCTCCCACCCACATCCCCACCTTTCTCATCCACTCTTTAAAAAAAAAAAAGGAAAGAAACACACACGCACGCGCGCGCGCTCGCATACACACACACACACACACACACACACACACACACACACACAAGAGGCACGCACGCACGCACGCACGCACACACACACACACACACACACACACACACACACACACACACACACTCACAGATGGATGGATGGATGATGTCTGTGTGACGCACTCAGATAGATAGATAGATAGATAGATGGATAGATGACGTCCTTGTGACGCACTCCGCCCTGACGTAGCCTCCGAATGCGGCTGTGCTATAAACGAGAGAATTCAATGGACATCTTGCTGCTGCTTTTTGTCCTCATCCAAGGTCCGCGCCATGATTGAGCTGAGCTCAACTGGGAGGTTGGTTGGTTTTCTCCGTTGTTCTGTGTTGTTTTCCGCGTCCTCTATATAGCACGGTATATGACACTACAAAGGGGAATTGCATGTTTTGTTTTGTTTTGTTTTGTTTTTGTTTGCTTGTTTGTTTTGTTTTGTTTTTGTTTTGCTGTCCCATCTTCTGTGCTACCTCAGTGGTATTGCACCCACACCGCTCATTCCGACAACCCGTCCACAGCCACAGACCGGCCCGTCCCGCCGCAGCCCCGGCATCGGCAATCCACAGGGAGCAGTCAATGTCAAGACGTCGAGAGGTAACCCACCAGAGGAGACACTGCACTGCTGCTTAGTCAATTCGGCGGTGTTCAGTGATGCTTGTTTTGATTCAGCAAACGCAGGACACCTCCTACTAAGCTCCCTACTGACGACAATAACTGCTTAGTCGCGGAGCCGGCGTGAGTGAGCTGTCCCTCCGGAGGGCGCCACCACGTCCGTCCAACAACAGCCCCCATGAATTTGCCGACATGGGCAATATCGACAGAATCAAACCCCGACAGAATCAAACCACGGCCATAGACGTGGAGAGGACATCAAGACTGAGGTCACATTGAGAGCAGGGCATGAAGACCCACAGAATTTGATACTTTTTTTAATGCTGATCAGTGGGTGAGGATTATAATGATAATATGGATTTCCATTCCAGTCTGAGATTGCATGACAGGGCTTTACGCTACGCTCACTTTCATAAAATATCCCAGCGTCAACCAGGCCCGAGAGATACAGACACCTGCAGTGCTGGTCAGGAAATGTGTTCAACACTCTTAGAGAATCATCCATTGAGTGGATGAAACTCGACTGTGTGATCCCAGTCTTCCCAACTGAGCCTGCAGCAAAGTCAGCTCTGGGTAGGAGCCGGCCGGGCCAGAAAAATCCCACAAGCAAATCGAACCTGCGACCTCCCAGCCGGGAGTCCGAGACACTAACCACGTCGCCACGGCGGACTAAAAGGTTTAGTTTAAGGTCTTCACAGGAAATGCTTTTAGGGACAAGTTGTTCGCTGCAGCTTAATTAAGTAGAGTCGGTTGTCTGGCGGACTTGACAGCTGGCAGGCTTGGTTGGAGTCCGTATCTTTGGTTGGAGTCTGTATCTTTGGTTGGAGTCTGTATCTTTGGTGGGGAGGAGGTTCCCAAGGTGGTCAGTTTCCTGGGTCAGGTTGTTCGTAGGTAGTTGATGTTTTTTCTTCTTTCGTGGTCAGTCATGATGATGGTGTCTTCCTTGTTGCCTTTCCTCTAAGGCCGTCGTCAGGGCTACCGGGCGTCCGTCTTTGTGCCGAGTGGCGACGGTTCTGTGCCGCGTGAGGCCGACTTGGGAAACGTGTGGGACAAAAGTCGCCCAGCCGCTGCATGTTGGTCGATGTCCACTCTGCGTCCATGAGGGACGTTCCCTCCCCCCCCCCCTCCCCCCTATACCCACACAAAGGGAGGGCCCTGCTGGTCGTGAAATCGGTGAAATCACAGAATGGCAGCGCCTCGTCGCGGAACTGCCCCACAGCCTGAAGAGCCGTATCCCGGCGACACAGGCTAGACCCGTCGTCACTGTTGATGCGAGGAAGGTAGGCTGCGCCGCCCCACGCCTGTCTGCCACCTAGGCGCCTTCTGCTGGTAATGCCGCCTCCCAGTGCGACGACGACGACGAGCGCCACGGCGGCTTGTAAGGGGAGTTATATAACAGGGCTTTCAAGAACAGGCCACAGTTCAAAACCCTTCGTGAGACATTTTACTTTTCTGTCAAATATTAAGTTTAGGTTCATTTAAAACAATAAACGCGTCAACTTGCGTGTTTCTTTTGCATTAATTTACAGCCTTCAAGTGTTTCTGATTAGATTTACTTTAATCCTTGATGGAATAATAAGACACCAAAGAGAAATCATGTTTCATGGCGTGAGTGCGGCAGTCGTTCCTGCGTGGAGTTACTCTGGCATGGTACACACGCCCCCGAGACACAGCTACGCCTCGGACAGCTGCAGTTCCAGCAGCAGCAGCAGCAGTTCAGTGCTTTGTCGCCATGTGGAGACTCACCAGAGGAGCTGCCGCGCCCTTTTGGATGGTGCTCATCGATGCCCGTAACGTCACTGACCACAAAAGTACGTAGGATTATGCGACACAGGGAACACAGGCATTTTGTGCCGACGATAGCGTGAAGCAAGGTGTCGCTGAGGTTTCCCGTCTGAAATGCTGTCTTAAGAAACAGATGTTGGAGCCGTTTCGCGCTTGCTTTCCTTCCACGACGTGCTGTAATTTGGCGAGGCATGTTTTGTGATGTTGAATCAGGATCCAATGAATGGCGCTGCTGATGAACACGTGACAATGCTGAGCTTGAAGCTCATTAATGATAATACAGACCAGCTTCAAAACTTTATCGTGGTGAAAGTTTCCATGTATTCCTAGGTCACTTAACATACAGGACGTCTTATAGGTGGCCAACAGCCAAGGGACTACTATCACATTGAGTCAAAGGAGTTCTCTCTCTCTCTCTCTCTCTCTCTCTCTCTCTCTCTCTCTCTGTGTGTGTGTGTGTGTGTGTGTGTGTGTGTGTGTGTGTGTGTGTGTGTGTGTGTGTGTGTGTTCTTCTGAATATCCGTGTATTACAGTACATTATGACTGTGAGCACGTGTTAAACTGAACACGCACGCGCGCGAGCGCTCTCTCCCTCTCTGGGTGGAAAAAAAGCATGTACACTTTGCTTATCTCATTACCCTGGTAAAATAAATTTCGTTCGTTCGTTCGTTCGTTCGTTCGTTCGTTCTCTCTCTGTCTCTCTCTCTCTCACACAACACACACACACACACACACATACACACACACACCACGCACGCACGCACATACACACACACACACACACACACACACACGCACACGCACAAACACACACACACTCACACACACACAGACACACACACACATGCACGCACGCACGCACGCACGCACGTATGCACGTACACACACACGCACGCACGCACACACGCACGCACGCACGCACGCACACACACACACACACACACACACACACGCACGCACGCACGCACACAAACACACACTCACACACGCACACATGCACGCACGCACGCACGCACGTATGCACGTACACACGCACGCACGCACATACGCACGCACGCACGCGCGCGCGCGCACACACACACACACCACACACACACACACACACACCACACACAAGGTGCGCGCACACACACGCACGAACGCACACACATATAGAGAGAGAGCAGGAGTAAGGGAAGAGGTGGGGGAGGGGAGGCAAGAAAGAAAGCGAGGGGACGATCATGAACGCGGGTTAGTGTTTTGTTTACTATTCGACTCCTCTCATATACATCTTTGCAACCAGGATGAAAAGGACGACACCCCCTCCGATCAAGCCCCCCCACCCCCACCCATTCCCCTCCTAATTTCACCCCCACCCACCCCCCCCCCGCCTCCACCTCTCTCCCTACCCTATCACACCCCTTGATGATGTGTATCGGCAGTGGTAGCGCCAGCTTAGTGGAAGGTTTGTCTGCGCGAAATATCCATTACATCGTCGACGTCACATCGCAGTTTTCTTTTTTCCGTCTGTTGTTGTTGTTGTTGTTCCTGCTGTTGTCGGTTGTTTATTTGTTTGTTTGTTTGCTTCTTGCTTGTCCGCTTTTAAGCATAAATTAGAAAAGGAAAAAAAAGGCCGCCATATCAAAATATCAGCTGGTGTCACTTTACCTTGAATTGTTGGGGTGGGCTGGGGGGAGGGGGGGGGGGTTGGAGTGTTTGTTTGCTCTTTGATTAAACCGTTGGGAGGGTTCGTTTGCGCGTGTGACTCACGGGCAATTCGTTTGCCGTTTTAACTGTTGGAGAATTCGTTTGCATTTTCAACTGTTGGAGAATTCGTTTGCATTTTTAACTGTTGGATAATTCGTTTGCATTTTCCACTGTTGGAGAATTCGTTTGCATTTTCAACTGTTGGATAATTCGTTTTCACTTTTAACTGTCGGGGAATTCGTTTGAAGTGTTAATTGTCAGGGAATTTGGTCCTACTGTTACTGTGAATTTGTTCGCCCTTTTACCTGTTGCGAAGTTTGCATTTCTGTGTGTTTGGAAGTTCCTTTACACTTACTTTTATTGTACTGAATTCGCTGTCTATGTAAGTGTTAGGGATTTTGCTGGTAGTCTTAAATGTTGGGAGGTTTGTGGTTTTTAGTCAATGGTGAATTCGTCAGTACTTGCAAACTGTTAGAAATTCGTTGACACTTTAAACTGTTGGGAAACTCGTTTGCACTTTTAACATTACGGGAATTTGTTTGCATCTGTGGACGAATTCGCGATATTCGTTTGCAATTTGATGTTGGGGAAATTTGTTTGTATTTGTGACTGCAGGGGAATTCGTCCCCGGATTTCGTTATTTGAGAATTTGTAGCTGTTGGGGAATTCCCTTGAATTTCTAAACCTATGGGGCGAGGTGAGGGTAGAGGGGTAAAAGAGGAGGGGGTGTGAGGGGAGGAGGTGGTGGAGGTCACCTTACTTCAAACTGTTGGGGCGTTAGGTCATTTGAATGTTTACCTGTTGGCGAGTTCATTTTTTTCATCAATTGACAGGTTTAGGGGCAAGAAAGGCAGGGTGGTGGTGGCGGTATGATTCTAGGAAGCTCGGGGTATGGGAGGGGTAGGTGGTGCTGTTTGCACTTTGAACTGTCGAAAACTACTCTTTGCACGTTGATTTTTTTGGTTTGTTTTTTGTTGTTGTTGTTGTTGTTTGTTTTGCGTTTGTTTATCTGTTTGAATTCGTTTGATTTCTTTTTTTTTAATACTGCGGCTGATCTCATTGCTGTTTACACTGATTAATCCTTTCCTGTCCATGTGTATCATAGTGTGGCTGATCTCATTGCTGTTTACACTGATTAACCCTTTCTTGTCCATGTGTATCTTACTGCGGCTGATCTCATTGCTGTTTACACTGATTAATCCTTTCCTGTCCATGTGTATCATAGTGTGGCTGATCTCATTGCTGTTTACACTGATTAACCCTTTCCTGTCCATGTGCGTCATACTGCGGCTGATCTCATTGCTGTTTACACTGATTAACCCTTTCCTGTCCATGTGCGTCATACTGCGGCTGATCTCATTGCTGTTTACACTGATTAACCCTTTCCTGTCCATGTGCGTCATACTGCGGCTGATCTCATTGCTGTTTACACTGATTAACCCTTTCCTGTCCATGTGCGTCATACTGCGGCTGATCTCATTGCTGTTTACACTGATTAACCCTTTCCTGTCCATGTGCGTCATACTGCGGCTGATCTCATTGCTGTTTACACTGATTAACCCTTTCCTGTCCATGTGCGTCATACTGCGGCT
Source organism: Conus canariensis (assembly GCA_033310375.1). NCBI lineage: Eukaryota > Metazoa > Mollusca > Gastropoda > Neogastropoda > Conidae > Conus > Conus canariensis. The sequence continues at coordinate 36,253,618 of CM065720.1, forward strand.
GATCTCATTGCTGTTTACACTGATTAACCCTTTCCTGTCCATGTGCGTCATACTGCGGCTGATCTCATTGCTGTTTACACTGATTAACCCTTTCCTGTCCATGTGCGTCATACTGCGGCTGATCTCATTGCTGTTTACACTGATTAACCCTTTCCTGTCCATGTGCGTCATACTGCGGCTGATCTCATTGCTGTTTACACTGATTAACCCTTTCTTGTCCATGTGCGTCATACTGCGGCTGATCTCATTGCTGTTTACACTGATTAACCCTTTCCTGTCCATGTGCGTCATACTGCGGCTGATCTCATTGCTGTTTACACTGATTAACCCTTTCCTGTCCATGTGCGTCATACTGCGGCTGATCTCATTGCTGTTTACACTGATTAACCCTTTCCTGTCCATGTGCGTCATACTGTGGCTAATCTCATTGCTGTTTACACTGATTAACCCTTTCCTGTCCATGTGCGTCATACTGTGGCTGATCTCATTGCTGTTTACACTGATTAATCCTTTCCTGTCCATGTGTGTCATATTGTGGCTGATCTCATTGCTGTTTACACTGATTAACCCTTTCCTGTCCATGTGCGTCATACTGCGGCTGATCTCATGGCTGTTTACACTGATTAACCCTTTCCTGTCCATGTGTATCATAGTGTGGCTGTTACACTGATTAATCCTCTCCTGTCCATGTGTATCATAGTGTGGCTGATCTCATTGCTGTTTACACTGATTAATCCTTTCCTGTCCACGTGTATCATCTAAACCTTTGGTGTGGAAGCTTATAAGTGATTGCTCGTTCTCCGTTTTCATCGTCCTGAATGTTGCTTGTTTTTGCCTGAAGAAGACCCAAGAGGTCGAATATGCATTGTGTTTTGTCCTGCAATATGTTTGTCTGTATCGTCTGGTGGAACTAATTCCGTTTCTTTTTCAAATCTACGTGACGTTTTTATTTGTGCAGCTCTAACGACTACAAAGAGCACTTGTTATTTCCTCTGTTCTGAAAAAAAGAAAAAAAAAAGAAAAAAAGAAGAAGAAGAAAAAAAAGAAACAAAAGAAACATCATCCTTTTAAGTCTTGCAGTTCCCATGAAACCAAAAGTGACACAGGAAAGGGTTAAAACTTCAACGTTATCCTATTTTGATGATTCTAGCGTACGTTTGCATGGCGAACCAATATTAAGGTAACGTGGAAAAGAAAAGAAATTATTCGCTATTTTGAGTGACCACGCTTTTGCCATGAAACTTAGTTGTTTTTTGTTTGTTTGTTTGTTTTACTGATGATGATCATGATTAGCACGCGCTGGCGTCACACCTCAACCCGAGAGACATGTATTTAACGTGTTGGCTATTACAGAAGCCCAGCTAACCAGTATCCCACTTAAATAGACCTGATTACACAGCGTATGTTTGTTTGTTCTAAGTTTGTCTTTTTGTTGATAC
>CM065720.1:36267556-36287556 GCA_033310375.1 Conus canariensis
CTTGGTGATCACGGGGTTGCGGGTTCGAATCTCTGCCGGGGCGTTTCGGTACAGGGGGATTTTTCCCTCGGAGTTAACATTAGTTCTGACTCCATTTCCCATACAGTCCTTCGAATGAGACTATAAACCGAGGTTCCGTGTGTGAACGCACGCATAATATCTTGCACACACGTAAAATCCCATCACCAACTTTCGGAAGAGTAGGCCAGTTTGGCCGTTGGTATGGATGACACGTTACACACAGCATGCACCCTGCGTAAGAAATGAAAAAAAAGAATGAAGGAAGTAAAGAAACTGAGTGAACGATATTGACTGGATGACACGGGAAACGACTGAATGAAGCGCCAGCTGGCAGCTCTTCAGTCGGCACTACCCAGGTAGGCAGCCCGTTGTGTAAACGAGTGTTGATGAATAAGTGCAAATGGTGGATGTAAGCGCATTGAGTTGTGTAACAAGAAATGCGCTATATAAGTATTATACATTATTATTTATTATTATTAACAAAAGATGAATGACGAAACACAAATTGTCACCACTGCTGAGATCCCCCATTCCTTACCCTCGCTCCCCTTTTCTCCTCCCCGTCCCCTTCCCACCACTCCGTCGTTCACCCCCCCCCCCTCTCCCCTTCTTCCCCACACCCCCTCGTTACCACTAGGTGGGGAATATACAAATAGACCGAATAAGGTTGCCTCGCTCTCTTTTCTTCCCCCCCCCCCCCCCCCTCTCCCCGTTAGACATGGAACTTTTAGGATCTGAAGAGTGTTTTTGTGCGTGTGTGTGTGTGTTTTTTTTTTAACTTCACACAGCACCGTTCTGCACCAGTGCACGCTGACACCCCCCTGGTGATAAATAATAACTTGCAAGCAAGGTTCGAGCTCCCAACCGTCAGCACCACAGCTGAAACTCGAACCATTCGACAAAGGGTCCCGCTACCATGTCCCACAAACTGAACTCGTCGTGTATCATCAACACCCTCAAACTGACGCAGGAACCCGGAAGGTGTTGTTGTTGTTTGTTGTTGTTGTTTGTTGTTGTTGTTTGTTGTTGTTGTTTGTTGTTGTTTGTTGATGTTGTTTGTTGTTGTTTGTTGTTGTTGTTGTTTTGTCTTTTTTTCCCAGTCGAAGAAAGAAGAAGAAAAGAGAACGGAAAAGAAAGGGGATGGAGAAGGAGGGAGGGGCGGGGATGGGGGGTGAGGGAGGGGAGGGTGGGGGGAGGGGGTATGTGCAGTTCGGTGGTTTGTTTCCTTGCTTTGCGGTCTGTGGTGTTAGGAGAGAATTATTCCCCGTGTTGAGTCAGAGGTCATACTGGCTGTCTGTATGGTGATTGAATAGCGCCAAAAGGTTCTTATTACTGTTTTCGCGATCATATGATATTTGTCATCAAGATCGTTACTGTGTTTACCGTGATTTATGGCCATGAGCAAATCATGATAATACAAAAACACACAACGATTAAAAAACGAACAAACAAAAAACGGGCATTTGCAGTGAAAATTATTCTATCTGCTTTTGACGCCGTTAAGCGTCAAACAGATAAACAGCAAACATACACACACACACACACACACACACACACACACACACACACACACACACACGCACGCACGCACGCATGCACGCACGCACGCACGCACGCACGCACGCACGCGCACACACACACACACACACACACACACACACACACACACCTTATGAGGTTATCCAGCCATGTTCATTGAAAACGATTAATCATCGTGTATAGTCTGTCTTCAGACGCTCAGAGTCTTTGCCAAGAAATCCTTTTAAAACCTTCAGCCCGCCCAATGACAATATTACTGTTACCCTTTTGCACACTCTTGTGTCACAGTTCCCTGCTTTCAGGACCCATAATCATCAAATGTCATGGGTCATAATCATCAAATGTCATGGGTCATAATCATCAAATGTCATGGGTCATAATCATCAAATGTCATGGGTCATAATCATCAAAAGTCATGGGTCATAATCATCAAATGCCATGGGTCATAATCACCTTTTTACATGAGTCATTATTGTCTATTTTCATGAGTCTTAATTACATGTTTTCGCAAGTCATTATTATTATTATTATGAACATTTATGACGCCTAATCAATTGAATGCCCTAGGCGTTTACAATATCACAACAGACATCAAATCACACAATATATAACAATCATACATGAGAAAAAGGCATCAAAATCCAAAGCAAGGACACAAACTCACAAGCATGCATACACGCAAACACACACTCACACAGACACGAACGCACACAAAGCAGACACTCGCATCACACATTGCAAACGTCGGGTCACAATTAACTGCTGTCGAGAGTCATCATGTTATCATGGGCATTTGAACCTAGACCACCCGCTCACGTCTCCTGATCAGTTCCCGCTGTTTTGGGCACCATCACGGAATCGTATCCCAGGCTGTCAAACGTTTTAACACGAGCAGCAAAATGCACAGCAGAGATAGCTTCAAAAGTGTTATAAATAAACCAACGACAGCACACACACACACACACACACACACACACACACACACAGCACGCACGCACGCACGCACACGCACACGCACGCACGCACACGCACATGCACACACGCACTCACCACACACACACACACACACACACACACACACACACACACACACACACACACACACACACACACACGCACGGTGACAACAAAAGGAAAGAAAAGTAGAGAAAGAAACGAATAGCAAACAACAACAAAAACAACAGAATAAACAAAATAACCCACAGTGACAACAAATGGAGAGAAAAATAATAAAAGAAAAATAAAGAATAGAAAAGAACAATTAAAAAAAAAAAAAAAAAAAAAAAACCGAGCCTACAAAACGACCTACAGTGACAACGAAAGCGGAGAAAAAACAACAACAACAACAACAACAGAAAAAAAGCTAACCACAAAACGGCACACAGAGAAAAATAAGAAGAGAAAAGAAAACAAAGGACACCGTTTATAGCTAAGCACCCAGGAAAAAGGGCACCGTTCATAGCTAAGCACCAAGGAAAAGGACACCGTTCATAGCTAAGCACCAAGGAAAAAGGACACCGTTTCATAGCTAAGCACTCAGGAAAAAGGACACCGTTTCATAGCAAAGCACTCAGGAAAAAGGACACCGTTCATAGCAAAGCACTCAGGAAAAAGGACACCGTTCATAGCTAAGCACCAGGAAAAAGGACACCGTTTATAGCTAAGCACTCAGGAAAAAGGACACCGTTCATAGCTAAGCACCAAGGAAAAAGGACACCGTTCATAGCTAAGCACTCAGGAAAAAGGACACCGTTCATAGCAAAGCACTCAGGAAAAAGGACACCGTTCATAGCAAAGCACTCAGGAAAAAGGACACCGTTATAGCTAAGCACTCAGGAAAAAGGACACCGTTCATAGCTAAGCACTCAGGAAAAAGGACACCGTTCATAGCTAAGCACTCAGGAAAAAGGGACACCGTTCATAGCTAAGCACTCAGGAAAAAGGACAGCGTTCATAGCTAAGCACTCAGGAAAAAGGACACCGTTCATAGCTAAGCACTCAGGAAAAAGGCACCGTTTATAGCTAAGCACTCAGGAAAAAGGACACCGTTTAAGCTAAGCACTCAGGAAAAGGGCACCGTTCATAGCTAAGCACTCAGGAAAAAGGACACCGTTCATAACTAAGCACTCAGGAAAAAGGACACCGTTCACAGCTAAGCACTCAGGAAAAAGGACACCGTTCACAGCTAAGCACCAAGGAAAAAGGACACAGTTCATAGCTAAGCACTCAGGGAAAAGGACACCGTTCATAGCTAAGCACTCAGGAAAAAGGACACAGTTCATAGCTAAGCACTCAGGAAAAAGGACACAGTTCATAGCTAAGCACTCAGGAAAAAGGACACCGTTCATAGCTAAGCACTCAAGGAAAAGGACACCGTTCATAGCTAAGCACTCAGGGAAAAGGACACCGTTCACAGCTAAGCACTCAGGAAAAAGGACACCGTTCACAGCTAAGCACTCAGGGAAAAGGACACCGGTCATAGCTAAGCACTCAGGAAAAAGGGCAGCGTTTATAGCTAGATACTCAGGAAAAAGGACAGCGTTCATAGCTAGATACTCAGGAAAAAGGACAGCGTTCATAGCTAGATACTCAGGAAAAAGGACAGCGTTCATAGGTAGATACTCAGGAAAAAGGACAGCGTTCATAGCTAGATACTCAGGAAAAAGGGCAGCGTTTATAGCTAGATACTCAGGAAAAAGGACAGCGTTTATAGCTAAGCACTCAGGAAAAAGGACAGCGTTCATAGCTAGATACTCAGGAAAAAGGGCACCGTTCATAGCAAAGCACTCAGGAAAAAGGGCACCGTTCATAGCAAAGCACTCAGGAAAAAGGGCACCGTTCATAGCTAAGCACTCAGGAAAAAGGGCACCGTTTATAGCAAAGCACTCAGGAAAAGGGGCACCGTTCATAGCAAAGCACTCAGGAAAAAGGGCACCGTTCATAGCTAAGCACTCAGGAAAAAGGACACCGTTCATAGCAAAGCACTCAGGAAAAAGGACACCGTTTATAGCTAAGCACTCAGGAAAAAGGACACCGTTTATAGCTAAGCACTCAGGAAAAAGGGCACCGTTTATAGCTAAGCGCTCAGGAAAAAGGACACCGTTTATAGCTAAGCACTCAGGAAAAAGGACACCGTTTATAGCTAAGCACTCAGGAAAAAGGACAGCGTTCATAGCAAAGCACTCAGGAAAAAGGCACCGTTCATAGCTAAGCACTCAGGAAAAAGGGCAGCGTTTATAGCTAAGCACTCAGGAAAAAGGACACCGTTCACAGCTAAGCACTCAGGGAAAAGGGCACCGTTCATAGCTAAGCACTCAGGGAAAAGGACACCGGTCATAGCAAAGCACTCAGGGAAAAGGACACCGTTCACAGCTAAGCACCAAGGAAAAAGGACACCGTTTATAGCTAAGCACTCAGGAAAAAGGACACCGTTCACAGCTAAGCACTCAGGAAAAGGACACCGTTCACAGCTAAGCACTCAGGGAAAAGGACACCGGTCATAGCTAGATACTCAGGAAAAAAGACAGCGTTCATAGCTAAGCACTCAGGAAAAAGGGCAGCGTTTATAGCTAGATACTCAGGAAAAAGGACAGCGTTCATAGCTAGATACTCAGGAAAAAGGACAGCGTTCATAGCTAGATACTCAGGAAAAAGGGCAGCGTTTATAGCTAGATACTCAGGAAAAAGGACAGCGTTTATAGCTAAGCACTCAGGAAAAAGGACAGCGTTCATAGCTAGATACTCAGGAAAAAGGACAGCGTTCATAGCTAAGCACTCAGGAAAAAGGGCACCGTTCATAGCTAGATACTCAGGAAAAAGGACAGCGTTCATAGCTAAACGCTCAGGGAAACCGGACACCGTTCATAGCTAAGCACTCAGGAAAAAGGGCACCGTTCATAGCTAGATACTTAGGAAAAAGGACAGCGTTCATAGCTAAGCGCTCAGGGAAACCGGACACCGTTCATAGCTAAGCACTCAGGAAAAAGGACACCGTTCATAGCTAAGCACTCAGGAAAAAGGGCAGCGTTTATAGCTAAGCACTCAGGAAAAAGGACACCGTTCACAGCTAAGCACCAAGGAAAAAGGGCACCGTTCATAGCAAAGCACTCAGGAAAAAGGGCACCGTTCATAGCAAAGCACTCAGGAAAAAGGGCACCGTTCACAGCTAGATACTCAGGAAAAAGGGCAGCGTTTATAGCTAGATACTCAGGAAAAAGGGCAGCGTTATAGCTAGATACTCAGGAAAAAGGACAGCGTTCATAGCTAGATACTCAGGAAAAAGGACAGCGTTTATAGCTAGATACTCAGGAAAAAGGACAGCGTTTATAGCTAGATACTCAGGAAAAAGGGCAGCGTTTATAGCTAGATACTCAGGAAAAAAGGACAGCGTTTATAGCTAGATACTCAGGAAAAAGGGCAGCGTTTATAGCTAGATACTCAGGAAAAAAGGACAGCGTTTATAGCTAGATACTCAGGAAAAAAGGACAGCGTTCATAGCTAAGCGCTCAGGGAAAAGGACACCGTTCATAGCTAAGCGCTCAGGAAAAAGACAGCGTTCATAGCTGAGCGCTCAGGAAAAAGACAGCGTTCAGACTAAGCACTCAGGAAAAAGGACACCGTTTATAGCTAGATACTCAGGAAAAAGGACAGCGTTCATAGCTAAGCGCTCAGGGAAAAGGACACCGTTCATAGCTAAGCGCTCAGGAAACAGACAGCGTTCATAGCTAAGCACTCAGGAAAAAGGACACCGTTTATAGCTAGATACTCAGGAAAAAGGACAGCGTTCATAGCTAAGCGCTCAGGGAAACCGGACACCGTTCATAGCTAAGCACTCAGGGAAAAGGACACCGTTCATAGCTAAGTCTCAAGAAAAAGGACACCGTTCATAGCTAAGCACTCGGAAAAAGGACACCGTTCATAGCTAAGCACTCAGGGAAAAGGACACCATTCATAGCTAAGCACTCAGGGAAAAGGACACCGTTCATAACTAAGCACTCAGAAAAGGGACACTGTTCATAGCTAAGCACTCAGGGAAAAGGACACTTTCATAGCTAAGCACTCAGGGAAAAGGACACAGTTCATAGCTAAGCACTCAGGGAAAAGGACACCGTTCATAGCTAAGCACTCAGGAAAAAGGGCACCGTTCATAGCTAGATACTCAGGAAAAAGGGCAGCGTTTATAGCTAGATACTCAGGAAAAAGGGCAGCGTTCATAGCTAGATACTCAGGAAAAAGGGCAGCGTTCATAGCTAGATACTCAGGAAAAAGGGCAGCGTTCATAGCTAGATACTCAGGAAAAAGGGCAGCGTTCATAGCTAGATACTCAGGAAAAAGGACAGCGTTCATAGCTAGATACTCAGGAAGAAGGGCAGCGTTTATAACTAGATACTCAGGAAAAAGGGCAGCGTTTATAGCTAGATACTCAGGAAAAAGGACAGCGTTTATAGCTAGATACTCAGGAAAAAGGACAGCGTTTATAGCTAGATACTCAGGAAAAAAGGACAGCGTTCATAGCTAAGCGCTCAGGGAAAAGGACACCGTTCATAGCTAAGCGCTCAGGAAAAAGACAGCGTTCATAGCTGAGCGCTCAGGAAAAAGACAGCGTTCAGAACAAAGCACTCAGGAAAAAGGACACCGTTTATAGCTAGATACTCAGGAAAAAGGACAGCGTTCATAGCTAAGCGCTCAGGAAAAGGACACCGTTCATAGCTAAGCGCTCAGGAAACAGACAGCGTTCATAGCTAAGCACTCAGGAAAAAGGACACCGTTTATAGCTAGATACTCAGGAAAAAGGACAGCGTTCATAGCTAAGCGCTCAGGGAAACCGGACACCGTTCATAGCTAAGCACTCAGGAAAAGGACACCGTTCATAGCTAAGTCTCAAGAAAAAGGACACCGTTCATAGCTAAGCACTCGGGAAAAAGGACACCGTTCATAGCTAAGCACTCAGGGAAAAGGACACCATTCATAGCTAAGCACTCAGGGAAAAGGACACCGTTCATAACTAAGCACTCAGAAAAAGGACACTGTTCATAGCTAAGCACTCAGGGAAAAGGACACTGTTCATAGCTAAGCACTCAGGGAAAAGGACACCGTTCATAGCTAAGCACTCAGGGAAAAGGACACCGTTCATAGCTAAGCACTCAGGAAAAAGGACACAGTTCATAGCTAAGCACTCAGGAAAAAGGACACAGTTCATAGCTAAGCACTCAGGAAATAGGACACAGTTCATAGCTAAGCACTCAGGAAAAAGGACACAGTTCATAGCTAAGCACTCAGGAAAAAGGACACCGTTTATAGCTAAGCACTCAGGAAAAAGGACACAGTTCATAGCTAAGCACTCAGGGAAAAGGACACCGTTCATAGCTAAGCACTCAGGAAAAAGGACACAGTTCATAGCTAAGCACTCAGGAAAAAGGACACAGTTCATAGCTAAGCACTCAGGAAATAGGACACCGTTCATAGCTAAGCACTCAAGGAAAAGGACACAGTTCATAGCTAAGCACTCAGGAAAAAGGACACCATTCATAGCTAAGCACTCAGGAAAAAGGACACCGTTCATAGCTAAGCACTCAAGGAAAAGGACACCGTTCATAGCTAAGCACTCAGGGAAAAGGACACCGTTCATAACTAAGCACTCAGGAAAAGGGACACCGTTCATAGCTAAGCACTCAGGGAAAAGGACACCGTTCATAGCTAAGCACTCAGGGAAAAGGACACCGTTCATAGCTAAGCACTCAGGAAAAGGACACCGTTCATAGCTAAGCACTCAGGGAAAAGGACACCGTTCATAGTAAACACTCAGGGAAAAGGACACCATTCATAGCTAAGCACTCAGGAAAAGGACACCGTTCATAGCTAAGCACTCAGGGAAAAGGACACAGTTCATAGCTAAGCACTCAGGGAAAAGGACACAGTTCATAGCTAAGCACTCAGGGAAAAGGACACAGTTCATTGCTAAGCACTCAGGGAAAAGGACACAGTTCATAGCTAAGCACTCAGGGAAAAGGACACCGTCCATAGCTAACCACACCACCGACACTTCCCAGAGTACTCAGGAGAGCGCTGAACCGCTCACGGATCTGCATCAAAATCACATGACTTCTTTTTCGTGCCACGTTTCATCTCTTCATTGAGTTTCGTTGGAATCATTTGGCTTGTTTCTGCGTAAATGGTTGTATAGTTTTTGTGTAATATCACCAAGAGACAAACCCAACCAACCAACAGACAAGAATGTCTGCCGGCCACCGAAGTCGGTCCAGTGCCCACGTGCAGTGTCTGGCCACGCGCCAGCTGCCGTGTGTGGGCTTCAAACCTGGACAGCTGGACACAGGCAGTGACTGGTCATTATGATAAAATGGCAGACAGTCGTCAACAGGAGGCAGACATAGAGCCCAGGAAGTGATGAGTGCCTCCATAGTGCGGAATGTACTTCAGCTGGCAAAAGGCTAGGATACTGATCCTGTCCAGTATGCATCTTTGGACAATCGTCAAACGTCACCCCAACAGACGACTAATTTCTGATCTTGTTTTGAAAAATAAACGAACACACACACACACACACACACACACACACGCGGGCGCGCGCACGCACACACGCACGCACGCACCACACACACACACAACCTCCCCACCGTGCTCCTCCTATGTGGACTCGTCCCCTTCCTCCCTCTCGCTAACCCCTCCTACCACCCCGTCCGTCGCTGTCCAACCCCTTCCACCACCTCCTCACTTCTCTCCGCCCCCACCCCTATCCCCTCCACATCCACCCGTTCCTCAACTGACCGTCCGTTTGTTGACCCGGTCGCTCCCGCGTGTAGCCCGTTACGTATTTCCATAACTGGCAAGCGAGACGGGACTGACAATCTCGCCTGATTGGTGGTGCTGTAACTCTGCTCGTCGTCGGAGAGCGCGCCCACTACCGGTGATAGTCACCTGGTGAGCCCCCTCCCTTCTCCCTTTCAAACTGGGTGGCGGTACTTATCACCGGCTGGTCGGTAATGCACAAAGGAGCGGGAGAGAGAAGAGGGAGGGGAGGGAGTTAGGGGGGGGGGGGAGGGGGGGAAGAGAGAGGGGAGAAGCGGGTTTGTATATGGAGGGGTGGGGAGTGGGGAACAACTTAAGGGATGGCATCCAAAAGGTGCAGATTGTTGACGGTCATTTCTGTGTTGGACGGGGGCCATGTCCACGTGGTACGTCATTTCTGTGTTGGACGGGGGCCAAGTCCAGTGGTACGTCATTTCTGTGTTGGATGGGGGCCAATGTCCACGTGGTACGTCATTTCTGTGTTGGATGGGGGCCAAGTCCACGTGGTACGTCATTTCTGTGTTGGACAGTGGCCATGTCCGCGTGGTACGTCATTTCTGTGTTGGACAGTGGCCATGTCCGCGTGGTACGTCATTTCTGTGTTGGACAGTGGCCATGTCCACGTGGTACGTCATTTCTGTGTTGGACAGTGGCCATGTCCGCGTGGTACGTCATTTCTGTGTTGGACAGTGGCCATGTCCACGTGGTACGGGGTCAGTCTTCAGTTCACAAAGGTCATCTCTCCTGCTGTCGAAAGGTAGAGAGGGAGATGGCGGGGGTGAGGGTAGGGTATCGGGGAGAAGAGGGGGAAGGGTGTGGTGAGACTAGGGTCAATGCTAGTCGAATCTCCTGACCAATGGCAAGGAAGCATAAACACCCATTTGTTTGTAAATAAAAGAAAGAAAGAAACAAACAAAAAATGACACACACGAAGTTGAAACAATGTAGTTTCCAATTAAGCGTTTTTCCGTGAACAATCCGTTTCATTGTCGCTATCAAGCCAATAAATGTTGTCATAGAGAGCTGGAGCTCAAACAGGATTTTCCTTTCCTCGAATTATGTTCACCTTTATCATTTTCCCCATGCACTGGAAATAGTAACGTCCATTGGTTGGTGGAAAAAAACATCGGCATTTGGGAGACAGGGTACACCAAGGTCAGAGCGGAGAGACGGGACTGGGTAGGAAGGGAGAGTGTGGGCTGGGCTGGGGTGGAGGGTGGCAGGCAGTAGGGTGTGCATGGGAGGGGGTTGGGGCGAGGGGGTGGGGGGGGGGGGGTGCGGGGTAGCGTTTCTCTGTCGCTGCGTCGAGTTTGTGTTTGGTTGGAGGCGGGAGAAGTGCGGGTACGGAGTTGAAGTGTGTTTCGTGGGAAAAGCCCACTTTTATACGATCCGAATGGGGGTGTGCCTAGCTGGTGTAAGCTGCAGGAGTTTATACTGGATTCACTTCATCACGCGGATTCATGATGTCTCGCTGTTTGTCAGTCTGTATTGTCGATCTGCCGTGGACACGCGCAGTGTGCGTGTGTGTGGTGTGTGTGTGTGTGTGTGTGTGTGGCTTGCATGTCCGTTTGTGTCTGATTTCGCAATACAAACGCCTGTTTCTCTCTCTCTCTCTCTCTCTCTCTCTCTCTCTCTCTCTCTCTCTCTCTCTCTCTCTCTCTCTGTATGAGAAAATTTTTTTTTTAACAAAATCTCCGGTGTGTAGAAGGTGTATTTTAAAGGGTGCCTGGGTGAGTTCAGTTGTTGCTGTTGTTGGTTTTTAATATGACTTGCGAGCTGACTTCAATGCGGTGACAGCCCTGATGTGGCCCTTCGCGGTCGGCTGGGCTATAAGCAACATTATCTTATCTCGTGTGTGTATGGTCTGTGTCGGCCTGTTCGTGTGTGCGTTAATATGTATTCCCTATTATTTTGGGTGTGCGCACGAAGGGGAGGGTAGGGAGAGGGTTGGTGAAAGGTGGTGGGGGGGGGGGGACGGTAAGGGAGAGTGAACAGGGGTAGGAGGGAGGTAGCTGTGTTCATGTGGAAAAAGGGAAAGAATGAGGGTTTGTGTGTCATATCACCTGTGTATGAACGTATGTGCTTGCGAATGTTAAGTACCAAATTGATAAGATCCTGATACCTTTGGAAGAAAGAAGAAGATACCATTTTTGTACTTTCCTTATGCACCCCCTCAGGAGTTGTCACAGCAGGTCAGAACTGCCCTCATCATGCCTCCTCGCTGCCTGGGTGTGATTGGTGCTTCTCGTTCCATTGTTTCTGCACGTCTGTCTTTCCCTTTAACAAGGCAAGTCAGCTCCACGTGGAAACAGTTACATGCCGCCAAAGCAAAAAAAAAAAAAAAAAAAAAAAATGTTGATTTGTGTTTGTTCTTATCTCCTGTCGTAGTTGCATACACGTATGCCGCCTCAAGGTGTATATACATAAATATATATATATATATATGTGTGTGTGTGTGTGTGTGTGTGTGTGTGTGTGTGTGTGTGTGTGTGTGTGTGTGTTTCCTCTTGCAGCTAGTGAAGGCTTTTCATATTTGTATATATTTTCCCATTTTCTTTAACTTCAACCTTTTTTTTTAAATTTCAGATCTTTGCCAAGTCATTACTATAATGATGGAAGAATTGTTAACCTGCACTTGTTTTCCCCCACTACTTAATTGTTCAGCATTTATATATATATATATATATAGAGAGAGAGAGAGAGAGAGAGAGAGAGAGAGAGAGAGAGAGAGAGAGATTTGTTAATTGATTTATTTATCTGTTATTAATTTATTTACTTATTTTTGCGAACTTACCATTTTCGTATTGTGTGTCTGTTGTCTGTATGTGTCCTAGGTGAAAGAGTGCCGCAAAAACCTTGATTTCGGAGCTACACGCGTGAGAATGTTTCACCATGAACTTACTTCTACGTTTATCATTTTCTGACGATTTCTCCCTCATTTAAGATTTTTTTTTAACTTCCTTATTTTCTTCTTTGTTTCCTTAATGGCGAAAGGTCTTGTGATTGACTCACTAGTGATTAACATCCATAGGAAAGAAAGAAGTGTGCTGATTTTTTTTTTCTAAGGTCCGGAGACTGCCCAAGCAGAAATGGTCAGATCTTGTCTGTAATGATCAAATCGACAGAGGCATGGCCGACAACGACACAGATGTTCACTTGTTTGTTTGTTTGCTTCTCAGTTTGGCTTTTATTATTCATGTCGCCCAGCCGACCGCCTGAGGCCTTTGAGGCCTTTTCTCAGGGCTGTCAATACACGAGGGGGAGAAGTATTGTCCTAGACACACACACACACACACACACACACACACACACACACACACACACACACACACACACCGACAGAGAGACAGACAAATGGACAGACGGACAGAGAGAGAGAGAGAGAGAGAGAGAGAGAGAGAGAGAGACGGAAACTTCAATCGTGATTAGGCCATTTCCCCTCATGAAGGGGTGCATGATTATATACGAAACATTTGTCCAATCTGGCATTTATAAACCATGACATCGTTCATAACACACTGAGAATAGAACGTAGCTTAAAACCCTTGTGAATATGGATTGACACATATCTGACTGTTTTCTCATGAGTCCACATCATGAGCAATACCAATTTAAACTGACTTGGTACCTTATAACATTTCGACTGTATGTATTGTGCTGTTGAGTCATGTACTATAGGACAGCAAGAAACAAAATGCACCTTATTTTCTTTCTTTTTTGACAAAGTGGACATATTAAGTCGTTTTCACCGTGTTTTCTATAACCATTACAATGTACTGCAATTTCGGAAATGCCAAACCCCAAATCCAATCAAATTAAACCTTAAATGTCTGTCTAAATTGACTAAGAAATATGTTTTAACATCAGGGACAGCGCAGAAGGTTCTGTACACGTTAAACCTGTCACTGTTATTAATATGATCATCCCAATCTTGCCATCTGCACCAAATTAGCCTTTCCCTAAAAGGTTTTAGAAATTCGCTAATCCATTCCACGCCTTGATTCGGCCATACATATCTAAATCCAAACATGTACAATTTACAGCGAACATTTGAGGCCCAGTTTTTCTTATCGAGCAGATCCAAATCACAAAGCATTCTATAGGCCTTATAGGGTGATCTATATTCGTCCATTCTCGTCAAAACCTAGCACACTTTACAGCTGATTGTATGTAAATAGGATATCGGTTCGTTTCCCCATATGTCATGTCATAAGGTGTTCGCATTTCTATGCCTAAGAATCTTTTTAATAGCAAAAACAAAAACAAAAAAAAAAAAAACAAACCTCGCAGCTTTTCGCAATGGATTGCTGCATTGTCAAGACCCCATAACTCTGTACCATACTGAACAATAGGTTGAACTTGTGAGTCAAACAACCTTAAAAAGGAAGAGTGAGAATAGCACTTCAACTTAAATAACTGTTGCAAATTGCCAAAGAACGCGTTTTTTGCTCTACTATTGAGATCATGACGTGGCAGCAACAAAGCTTAACTTTCTTGAAAAATAAATTCCTAAGTATTTGTAAATATTCACAACCAGCATAACAATCCCGTTATATGTCCACCTTTCTCTGGCAGCTAAATGCCCCCCTTTGCTGAATACCACTATGTTGTTTTATCCACACTGACCTTTAGCTGCAGAGCAGCAGCTGCACGTTGAATACTGTTAATCTGCATTTGTAAGCCAATGACAGTCTCTCTGAAAGTAAAGCCACATCACCAGCAAGAAGTAGGATAAATAATTCAAAATAATCAGACGTAAACATTGCACCATGTCTTCCACCCCTTATCACCTCTAATGCTAGCTCATTGATAAATAAAGAAAACAAGACAGAGCTGTAAGCGTCTCCTTGTTTTACTCCATGGGTGCAATTAATTATAATCTGTTACACTACACATTTAATTCTTGCTTTGCCATTGTCATACATACTGTGAATACACCTAAATATTGTGCCTTTGATGCCAATTTTCAATATGATGGGCCATAAGAAGCGTCTTTTAACAGATTCGAAAGCCTTTTCAAAATCAATGAAGGCTACATGCAATTTACGATCATAACAAAACTGGTTCTGTACGAGTGCCAATAATGTTAACATGTGATCGACTGTGGAATAACCTTTTTTTTAATCCTGCTTGATGTTCACCTGTCAGATTATGTTCTTATAGCCATTCCTGCAATCTGCTATTGATAATTGTGCTGTAAATTGTACTGCTCGTATCACACAGTGAAATGCCTCTGTAATTGTTTGGATCGTTAACGTCACCCTTCTTAAACAAGGGTTGAACAATGGAGTTGGTCCCGTTGTCTGGGAACACGCCTTTATCAAACAACGTATTTAAAAAAAAAAAAAGCTTTACAAAAAAAGTCAACAACTCGTTCCCCACCATACTTCAACAACTGGTGAGAGAGAGAGAGAGAGAGAGAGAGAGAGAGAGAGAGAGAGAGAGAGAGAAGAGAGAAGACAGACAGACAGACAGACAGACAGATAGGCAGACAACTGAGGGACGGACGGACAGAGAGAGAGACAGACAGACAGACAAACAGACAGACAGACAGACGGACACACAGACGGACAGACAAGACAAGACAAAATTCTTTATTTACGAGGATAATAGATAAGCACTGACACGCTTTTTTTACATCAAGTCCTCGCCCTGAGTAGGGACAACAACATGCAGTGAAATGAAATAATGTAAGAAATCAAACAAGGCAGTCATGCAATCATAGTGGAACATGCTGGGGGGAATAAGAGAATGGAAGGGCCACAAAAAGAAGTAGAGGAAGGGAAAATACCAGGGGAAAGAAGAGAGGGGGCGAGAGGGAGGGTCAAACAGAAAGCGGGAAAACAGACAGACAGACAGATAGACAGACAGACAGACAACAGACTGAGAGAGAAGAGAGGGGGCAGAAAGAGGGACAGTGCTGTGTGACACACTGCTGATCATCACGTCCGTTCGCTGACCTGACATCTCCTGCACACGCTCCGTCCATAGTTAGTTATGTACGGTTGTCACTTCGGTACAAAAATGTGTGTGCACGCGCAGACTCTCTCTCTTTCCCTCCCACCCTCCCTCCCCCCCCCTCTCTCTCTCTCTCTCTCTCTCACTCTCTCTCTGAACAAAAAAGAAGGATAAACAGTAAACAAGTGGGGTATTTTTTGCTCCCATAAGAAAACCTAACACAGAGTAACTTTTATTCAAGACTGGCACAGCCTTTTAAACTTGAATAAAGTCAGACAAATACATAGACGAACAATCTAATAGTGGGGGAAAAACCAAGCGCAGGCCAACAACTGAACTATCTTCATAGTAATGACTTGGCAAAGATTTGGACTTAAGGAGGGGGGGGGGGGGGGGGGGAGGTTGGAAGATGGAGAAACTGGGAACATAAAATTAAGAAAATATGTTACAGATATGAAAACTCTTCACTAGCTGCATAAGGGAACCATCGCAATCCCTTTTGAAGGCAGATACATTTGTATTGCCTGCTCCGAGGCCTTTCGTCCGCTGGTCGGAACTCATCAGGGAGACACGGCTGGTTGTGTCTGCGCTCCTGGCGTCAAATAGAGACACACCACAGTCCATAATACTGCGGTGTTCTCACCACCAAGGGTGCAAAAAAGAATCCAATAGCACCCCAAAGCAGCCAGCGAAGAGTAGTAAATGAAACCAAACGAAAGTGTGGGGAGGAAAGCGGACGAAAGGCCTCGGAGCAGGCAATTCAAATATATCTGCCTTCAAAAGGGATTGCGATGGTTTCCCTATGCAGCTAGTGAAGAGTTTTCATATCTGTAACATATTTTCTTAATTTCATGTTCCCAGTTTCTCCATCTTCCAACTCCCCCCCCCCCCCCCCCCCCTCCCTAAGTCCAAATCTTGCCAAGTCATACTATGAAGACAGTTCAGTTGTTGGCCTGCGCTTGGTTTTTCCCCCACAATTAGATTGTTCGTCTATGTATTTGTCTGACTTTATTCAAGTTTAAAAGGCTGTGCCAGTCTTGAATAAAAGTAACTCTGTGTTAGGTTTTCTTATGGGAGCAAAAAATACCCCACTTGTTTACTGTTTATCGTTTACTGTTCCCTGCCTCGTTTTATTTCCGATTTTGAAAAAAGAAGGAAACAAAAGGTAGGGAAAACATCAGACACAATACAGGAGGCAAGTGATGACCAATACCAACAACACACAGCTATTAGGAATGCTGGATAACGTTGACAGCAACGACACCGACATGTCAGCTGACCCAGCAGTTTAATGGCCGTGCGAGCAGTGGACTGTCAAGGGGCACAGCGGTATGGAGGATGGAGCCCATTTCTCTCATTCCGCCGCTTTTACCTTCCCTGACCTGAATCAAGTCACCATTTATTGCTGGATGATCAGCGAGAGTTTTCAAGCCGTGAAACCCTGACTCCAGTAGTGGTTCGAACTGATGACCGTCGGCTCCACAGGCAAACGGTCTAACCACTTGACCACGGGCCGTTAGACAGATCCAGACTGACAAACTGACAAACCTACAGACTGAGAGAAGCGAATTTTCGAAGACAGTAATATATCAGAGAGAGAGAGAGAGAGAGAGAGAGAGAGAGAGAGAGAGAGAGAGAGAGAGAGAGAGAGAGAGAGAAGGGGGGGGAGAAGGTAAATATGGTGGCGAGGTGGAGGGGGGGGAAGGAGGAGAGGGAACTGGGACTTGTGGGAGGGAGGGGGCTAGGGGGAGGGGGGGGGGCGGGCTGGGACAGGGGGTCCCCAGAGAACATTCCACACGAGTGCGTCATGTACCTGCTCAACGGGCTTAAAACAGATCCCCTCTTTTTCCAGAGAATGTTTAGTGTGACTTGCCTAAAGGACGACCACACCGCAATACTCTGTCGGCGTGGGTAGAGCTGAGACAGGAGTAGGAGGGAAAGTGTGCTGACGGGGGTGGGGGAGTGGGGGGCTGGGGGCAGGGAGGAGGAGAGAGGAGGTAGAAGAAGGAGGGAAGGATGGGAAGGGGAAAAAATGACTGGAGGAAGAGAGAGAGGAGGGGGGGGGTGTAGAGAACTGGGGAGGGGGGTGGAGGTCAAAAAGCAGGTTTGTCCTCCAGATGTAACTGGTACGGACGGGTAGCTTGTGTCGCGTCATTTTCTGCTTGTTTTTTGTTTGTTTTGTTTGTTTTTCACCCTTTTCCCCATGCTTTTTCCTCCTTTCTGTGAGCACCCCCCACCCTCCTTAAACACACACACACACACAAAACTTGCGCGCGCGCACACACACACACACACTCACACACACGCACACACACACACACACATACATACACACACACGCGCACGCGTACATAAGTGCGTACATGCGAGCGTGCGGTGTGTGTTGTTTGCGCGCGTGTGCGCGCGCACATGTGTGTGTGTGTGTGTGTGTGTGTGTGTGTGTGTGTGTGTGTGTGTGTGTGTGTGTGTGTGTGTGTGTGCGCGCGCGCGCGCACGCACTTCATGATCTCGATTTTGTATTCACCATTTTTTTTTAACTGTTTCACCATTCGTGCCACCCACGCCGCTCATCTAACTCTGTCAACACACTCTGCCTAGCATCTAACTTTCTGTCAACACACTTGCCTAGCATCTAACTCTCTGTCACACACTCTGCCTAGCATCTACTTTCTGTCAACACACTCTGCCTAGCATCTAACTTTCTGTCAACACACTCTGCCTAGCATCTAACTTTCTGTCAACACACTCTGCCTAGCATCTAACTTTCTGTCAACACACTCTGCCTAGCATCTAACTCTCTGTCAACACACTCTGCCTGGCATCTAACTCTCTGTCAACACACTCTGCCTAGCATCTAACTTTCTGTCAACACACTGTACTGCCTAGCATCTAATTCTCTGTCAACACACTCTGCCTAGCATCTAACTCTCTGTCAACACACTCTGCCTAGCATCTAACTCTCTGTCAACACACTCTGCCTAGCATCTAACTCTCTGTCAACACACTCTGCCTAGCATCTAACTCTCTGTCAACACACTCTGCCTAGCATCTAACTCTCTGTCAACACACTCTGCCTAGCATCTAACTCTCTGTCAACACACTCTGCCTAGCATCTAACTCTCTGTCAACACACTGTACTGCCTAGCATCTAACTCTGTGTCAACACACTCTGCCTAGCATCTAACTCTCTGTCAACACACTCTGCTAGCATCTAACTCTCTGTCAACACACTGTACTGCCTAGCATCTAACTCTCTGTCAACACACTCTGCCTAGCATCTAACTCTCTGTCAACACACTGTACTGCCTAGCATCTAACTCTCTGTCAACACACTCTGCCAAGCGAGTCCCGCCACAGCCCGGCACCGGCAATGTACAGACAGCTGTCAACATGGAGTCGTTGTGAGGCAACCCAGCAGAGGCGACACTGCACTATTGCCGAGTCACGTCGGTGGCGTTCAGTGGTGCCTGTTCTGAACCAGCATACGCAGGACACCACCTACTAAGCTACCTACCTACTGACGACAGTCACTGCGAAGTCGTAGAGCCAGCGTGAGTGAGCTCTTCCTCCGGAGGGCACCGCCATGTCCGTCCAACAACAGCCCCCATGGATTTGCCGATATCCGTGACTCTGATAGAACCTCACCAAGGGCACAGCCGTGGAAAGCAAATCGAAGCTGAGGTCACTATGACGGCATGGAAGGCACAGAATTTGATTTATTTCAGCTGATTGATGAGACTGCGGATGATGAAGATGATGCTATGGATTTCCATTCTGGTCTGATAATGCATGACAGGGCTGTATTGAATGCTTACTTTCATAATATATCCTTGCGTCAACCGGGCCCGAGAAGTACATACACCTGCAGTGTTGGTCAGAAAATTTGAGCACCACTGTGAGAGACTCACTTATCAAATGAATGGGACTCAATGTGTGGTCCAAGTTTTCCCAACTGAGCCCATATGAATTTCAAATCTGGGTAGAAACCGGTCGGGACAAGAAACGGTCAGTACAAGACAGGTCGGGACCAGAAAATCCCACAAACAAATAACTCTGATGGGAAGCGAACGCACGACCTCCCAGGCAGGAGTTGACGATGGTGACCACTTCGCCACAGTGGACTGGCTGCATTTACCAACTTTTTCCACATTGACTTTTGGACTTTTTTTTCACTGTCGACATGAAAAGGGTAATGATAATTGTCCGCTCACAATTTTTCTTGTTATACATATGTTCACTTTGTGGTGCGCAATGACATTTTGACGCCAACATTATGATTCACTCTAATTATGATTTTGAGGGTCTGGGACACATCGAATGGGCAGCGGAGACACAGGAGAGAGAGAGAGAGAGAGAGAGAGAGAGAGAGGAGAGAGAGAGAGAGACTGATTCTGAATGAAATGAGTGACGTAAAACAGTGAGAGCAAAAAATCATAGGCAAACAAATTAGATGTAAAAGAGGTTGCAATATGCCAGAGAAAGACAACAATATGACATGCTCGAGCGCACAGAAAATGCGGATCTCTTCATTCAGATTAATTACAGCAGTTCTCATATTTTCTACTATTGACCACGGCCGTTGTTTCTGCAAGAATCTGCAGATAATTACGTATTGATAATTACATGGACGTTGAATTTAGGGGGTGGAGTCTTGCTCTGTCAGTACTGGATACAGT
>CM065720.1:36295056-36310056 GCA_033310375.1 Conus canariensis
TCTCCATTGCGTGTGTACGTGCGTGCATGCGGATATATATATATATATATATATATATATTATTTGTGTGTGTGTGTGTGTGTGTGTGTGTGTGTGTGTGTGTGTGGTTTGTTTGCTTGATTTTGTTTATCTGGTTTGTTAGTTGGCGGTGATTACATCTATTTTTTTTATATTTTAGTGCCCATAAATTTGTTCATTGCCAATGAGTATAATCCTCAGATGTATCTATCTATCTGTATATATATATATATATATATATATATATTATATATATATAGTTTGTCTCTCTCCCTCTCCCTCGCTCTCTCTCTCTCTCTCTCTCTCTCTCTCTCTCTCATCCTCTCACACACACACAGATGTACCCGTTCGCCACTCCACCACTCCTAATGTAGGTGCAACTGAATACCCCTTATTGACACCTTCTCACCCCGCAAAGCCTATCCCTTTACCCTGCCACATTGTCTCCCTTTATATATAATATATATATATTTTAATATATAGAGAGAGAGAGAGAGAGAGAGAGAGAGAGAGAGAGAGAGAGTGACGGATTTGTTACGGATACGGGTGTTTTATTTATAATGAAGGGGGTAATGTGAACAAATCTTTTCTTAAAAGAAACAGGAACAAAACAATCAAATATCCATCAAAGTGCAATGGGTAATCGACTAACTAAACATCAAACAGTACACAGCAATTAATTCTTAACTGTACACTATACTTCTAATCCTAAATGCCTTGTACAAGAAAACAGCAAAACGTTTTATGGTAGCTTCGTTTGTGCATGCCATGAGTAATGAAAGTCGAAACAGAGAAGGATGCTTAGGATACTTTTGATCAATTAGTTGCCTCCTCAGATCATTCAAAACTGGACAACAGAACACAAAGTGAACCTCGTTTTCTTCGGCACTTTTACACAGCGGACAGAGAAGATCACATTTGCTATGCTTCCTGTAACGATAATAATGAACTAAAAAGTTCAGAAATACTTAATCTGAACTTTGTCATAATATACCTTAAATGATTGTCCCTTTTAATTGATAGATATGATGGAACACAATGCATACTTCTGAACTGTCTGTAAAAAGCAAAATGGTCGCTTTCTTGAACATGACATGACCATTCTTGCCATCTGCAATCGATTAGTCTATTCCGAAATATCCGAAGGAAATCATTCATATCTCCGACACCCTGTTTTAACCACACGAAACCAAAACCAAGTTCATATAATTTAACCCTCACATTTGAAACCCATTTCACTCTTCCTCTCGCATCCAAATGATATAACATATTATATGCTTTCCTTGGCAACCTTGAGATTTCCATTTGCGTTATTTTTAACCAGTAGTGTATACACTTGGTAGCAGAATTTCAAATATATCGGATATCTGTTTACTTTGCCATAGGTTAAATCGTTAGGTGTTCGCATGCTCACTCGTAAAAACTTCTTCAGCGCAAATAAATGAACATTTTCACAATAAGCAGCAGAATCATAAAGGCCCCAAAGTTCACTCCATAAAGTGCGATGGGCTGTACCATGAGAGTCAAACAATTTCATAGTTTCAAAGATGCGTTTTCTAATTTTGATAGCTGTTGCATAATGCAGAGTAATACACGCTTGGCTGTACTTGCAAGATCTTTAAATGCAAAAATTAAGCTTAATTTTGTTAATATATTCCCAAATATCTATATACGTAAACTACAGGCATCACCACTCCATTGTAAGTTCACTTTTCTCTAATTTCTAAATACCCACCCTTTCTAAACACGATAATTTTGTTTTTTGACATGTTGACTTTTAATTGAAGTGAAATTGCAGATCGGAACAAACTATTTAGTTGAGTCTGCAAGCCTATCACAGTTTCCGACATCAAAACAACATCATCAGCCAAAAGAAGTATAAACACTCTAGAATGTCACAGGTAAACTGTGCACCATGTTTTCCAGTTTTAACAACTTCTAAAGTCAACTCGTTAATGAAAAGAGAGAACAAAACAGGACTACATACATCCCCTTGTTTTACACCTGAGGTACATTGAATATAATCAGTCATGTTACCCCCACACCGAACTTTAGCTTTTACACAGGAATACATGCTTATTATACACCTAAGCAGCTTAGGCCAGAGAAGAGTTCTATTCAACGAATAGGCCAGAGAAGAGTTCTATTCACTGAATCAGAATGGGCCAGAGAAGAGTTCTATTTACTGAATCAAATGCCTTTTCAAAGTCTATAAAAACAACATATAACTTACGATTTAACGAAAACTGTTTTTGCACAAAGACCATCAAAGTAAACATATGATCAAAAGCTGAATGATTGCGTTTTAACCCTGCCTGATATTCGCCAGTTGTATTATTATCTTCAGTCCATCCCTGCAGCCTATGATTAATGATAGTATTGTACAATTTGCTGCTCGTGTCACTTAAAGAAATCCCTCTATAATTGTTAGGATTATTCACGTCGCCTTTTTGTACATTGGTAGAACAATACATTCAGTCCAACATTCAGAATAAATTCCCTTGTTGAATAAAGAATTAAAGAAGGTAACAAAGAAGTTCAAAATGACATCTGTTTTACATGCATACTTCAGCAGTTCACCAATTATAC
Source organism: Conus canariensis (assembly GCA_033310375.1). Taxonomy (NCBI): domain Eukaryota; kingdom Metazoa; phylum Mollusca; class Gastropoda; order Neogastropoda; family Conidae; genus Conus; species Conus canariensis. Next base: position 36,297,664 of record CM065720.1, read on the forward strand.
CAGCTGGCCCAGCAGCTTTACGGTTTTTAACTTTTCTTAATGCAATTACTACCTCCTCTTTGGAAATTGGATGGTTTAAATAATCATCTTCCCCTTCATCTTGATTCCACTGAAATTCATTATTATGCTCTAAATCATTTAGTTAGAAGTGTCGTAAAATGTTCATACCTGGTTTCCATACTAATATTGTTCACTGGTAGTCTTCGTTTTAATGAAACCCGATGTACGTTCTTCCAAAATTCTTTCTGATTCTTTATACACGCGATTAATTCTGTGAGTAAAGTGCTGTTAAATTACTTCCGCTTTATCCTTTGCAAATGTTTACACTCTCTTCTCGCCCTACACTAACCATTACGATCTCCGTCGTCATGTGTACGTTTAGATTTGTTAAATAAATTACTTACTTTTCTTTTATTCTTATGGCATTCAGTATCAAAGTAGTCTTTGGACTTCAAATCATTATTACTTCTTATTTCTTTTTTTCATACACTCGGCAGCATCTTTCATTCAGGTATTGAAAACATTCAAGGCTTCATTTATATTGACATCAATGAGACCGACTGCATAGTTAATTTCCTCATGGATCTGTTGTGAAAAATGTTATATATGAACACATCAGCATAATCTTTATTCCATATATATTTTTACAACGTAAAACTTGACAGAAGAATTTGTCTCCCACATAACATTGTCACTACAAAAACTCAAATGAAGTTCCACAGGCATATGATCGGAGTCAAATCTCTCAGACACTCGTAACTCGCATGAATCACAAAACAATGCATACAATTCACATGACATAACAAAGTAATCATTTACATTCCATCCGGTGTCTGATATGTACGTGTAGCAACCTTGTTGGTCGCCATAACACATACCGTTGAGAATGCACAAATCAAATGCAGTAAACGGTATTCGACATCTATTTGCCATAATTATTCAATACAGTCTTCTGAAAATCGATTGACACTTAATGGATGACTTGTATGTTGCAAAATCAAAATATCGGAAACTCCTTGACAATGGTGTGAGACATTACCTGTATGACTGTTTAAATCAACAACAACGACGACGACGACAACAACAACGATGACGGCAACGACAACAACAACATCGACGACGACGACGACAACAACAACGATGACGACGATGACGACAACAACTATGATGATGACGACGACAACAACAACGATGACGACGACGACAACAACGATCACGACGACGACAACAACAACGATGACGACTGCCGCAGCTGCTGCTGATAACACCACAGGTGGGCGATGCTTTCCTAATGGCCTTGTTATCGTTATGAGAGAGAGAGAGAGAGAGAGAGAGAGAGAGAGAGAGAGAGAGAGAGAGAGAGAGAAGATGACTCTTCAATCTAAGACATAGGGGCAAACTTTGTTTATATATATATATATATATATATACTAGCCGGTGTACCCGGCTTCGCTCGGGTATATCTGTACAATAATTTTCTGGCCACCCCTCTCTCTCACCACTTAAAAGACAATACAATAAAATTCAGTTTGGGTTTGTTTCGTTTTTCCCATGCCGAACCAATTGCCCCAGCCTCCTCCTATCTACTTCACCCAATTTGTTCGGACGCCCACTCCCTTCTTGCCTCTCAATCTGTTTTCCCTCACGAATTTTTTCCATAGATACACAGTCGATAGAGGGATGCCTGTACTTTGTGAACTTACCGATGCATTCTCAATTCCTCGATTGAAGTGCTCCAAAATGACAACTCTGTAGGGGCCGCCATAACCTAGTGGATAAGGCGCTGGACTCATGATCCAAAGGTCGTGGTTTCGAATCCCGGTTTGGTCTTGGAAATTTTCACGTGGAATGTTTCCAGCTAAAATGACCGTAGTTCACCCCGATGTCCACCCTGGCCCCGCAGGTGTCAGTCTAATGTGACGGACCAGCCGTCTGCATATCCTTGATTTGGGCACGGACGTTAAATCCAACTCAAACATGACAACTCTGTGAAAAGACTGCATTTTCACGATGTATCATGTCTATTGGAGAGCCTCTGGGTAGACATTTCTGGTCTCCCTGTTTGGCGCAAGTATAGTCAGTGTTTCTGCGCTTCCAGTTCGTGATGCTGCAACGTAGAACATTCCATGTGTAAAACACGGAACGGTCAGGTCTGCCCCAAGGGATGAAAATGTCGGACCCTGGCTCTTGATGATTGTCAGAGCGAAAGCTGGTTTCATAGGAAACTGAAGCCGTCAAAACTGGAATGGCAGGGGTGAGTCCATGGGTTCCAGAGGAATTCTGGGGAGCAGCACCGGTTCACCTTTGTGGGGGCCACATGATATTTTCGCTTCTACAACGTTCCTGTGCAGTCTGGTGAAGACACATCGGGTGCCATTGATCACCTTTGGCGGGTCCAGTGAGCGGAGAATGATAATAGGGACTCCAGATTTCAGCAACAGTTCATGTGGTGGAAGTCCAGAAATCTCAATGGAGTTCAGGAGTTCTTGTGGATAAAGGACTGCCTCATCATCATTCTTGGCCGTGTCAACAGATTTGTACAGTTTCCTCTCCAGGGAAGTCAGCTACGATTTTTCTGTTCAGCCTGTTGACAGTCTCGTTCAGGGAGGAGATTATGGCCCTTTCCGCTAACCAGTCTGAGTCTGCGCAGTGAGCATGAAGATCCGGGTAGACTGCTTCTATCAGATCCTCCTGGCTATCAGACAGGCGTTGACAATGTTGGCTCTGGTGCCATTGAGGACGACAGGGAGGATCTGCCTGAAGTCCCCACAGAACAGCGTTGGGATGCCTCCCATTGGCCTGTGCACTTGGGTGATGTCCTGCAGCGTAGAGTCCATGGCCTCGTAGACAGCTTTGTGGGTCATGGGAGCTTCATCAATTATGACGGTTGCAGCCTCTTTGATGACTTTGGCCAACGTTGGCCCACGCTTGACAGAGCAGGTTGGCGTTTCTTGCTTGTCGGCATCCAGAGGGACCTTGAAAATGCTATTTACTGTCCGCCCACCCGGCAAAAGAGTAGCGGCAATGACACTGGAAGCAGTGGCTAGCACTATTTTGCCTGTGGAGCGGATCCTGTTCAGGATAAGATTCAGGATGGTCTTTCCTGTCCCTCATGGAGCATCAAGGAACATTATGTTGCTGCTTGCTGTGGGATCCTGCCTCTGCTCAACCATGGTCATAAAGCTGTCGTACACGTCTCTCTGGTCAGCTGTCAGCTTCTTCAGCTGGTCATCAGCTGCTGCCCGGAGTGCAGTAGTGTCGTAATTGGTCTCGCGGTAGTATTCTCGAGGCACAGTTTGTTGTTGTGTGACTGTTGGCATCCCATACTCCTCTGTAGACTTGCCTCCAAGAAGGAAGAGTTTGTGCTGAATCACAGTAAGAGCTTGGTTGTAGATGGCATTTGTGTACTGCGCTTCATAATAGACATCTCTTCGGACTTGGAAGAGGAAATCTTCAGCAAGATGGTCTCTGAAGAGGTTCCACAGGTTGCCTGGGTTACTGGGGTTGAAAGCCACCAGGATAATACAGAAGTCACGCAGCAGTCGGGGTCTCTGAGAGATGGAGGCTTCCTCCAGGGCAAGTTGTAGAAGGCGGTCATCTTCTAGGAGTCCAAGAGCATTGCAAGCATCTCGAAAAATGTTGTGGACATAGCCGTTGACAATCTTCAGTTCCTCGTACGAACGGGATCCTTTCATAACGTTGAGTAGAAGCCTCAAGAAGTAGCACTCTCCCTGGCGAGGACTGATACTGTACAATCGCCGGATTGCAGTGCCCCTTTGTCGTTTCTTCCACATATTCTGAGTGGACATCAATGTGAAGTGCTCAGGGACTTCCACGTACTTCAGCTCTCGTGCTGTAGGGTCTTGAGAGCATAGGCTAAAGATGGCGGTAAGGGTTGCTTCTGGGGGAGAGCCTTGTGCTCTTTGCGCTGCGTTGTGTGGATTGAAGTAGACCCATTGTCCATTCTCCAAATGGACAGCTGGTCTCTGCACCATGGGGTGGCGCTCATGCAGGTCAAATCCCAGGAGTCTCCAGGTCGCCTCGATGCTGCCAACGTAGCGGGCATTCTGGTACATTTGGATCTCATCAATGACTGGAGGTTGTTGGGCTGCTCCTTCACCTGCCTGAGTGGCTTGGAGTTGGAAGACAGCTTGGTCTGTGCCCTTGTGGACATACTTCAGGACGTACTTGATGAATTTTATGCTACTGCATATTTCCACATTGATGTGGCAGTTGAACTAATGTAGGAGGTAAGGGTTGTAGGGGACAACCCACTGGTTGGTGACGATGATTTCTCTCTGCCCAAGCTTCACAGTCCCAGTATGTCCTCATTCAGACTCCTCACGTCTCCTGTACTTGGGGTAGCTGTCCTCACCCTGCTCTATGACCCTTCTTGCCTCTCAATCAATTTTACCTCACAATTTTTTTTCGTAATACGATACACAGTCGATAGAGGGATGCCTGTACTTAATGAACTTACCGATGCATTCTCAATTCCTCGATTGAAGTGCTCCAAAATGACAACTCTGTAGGGGCCACCATAACCTAGTGGATAAGGCGCTGGACTCATGATCCAAAGGTCGTGGTTTCGAATCCCGGTTTGGTCTTGGAAATTTTCACGTGGAATGTTTTCAGCTAAAATATCCATAGTTCACCCCAATATGCACCCTGGCCCCGCAGGTGTCAGTCTAATGTGACGGACCAGCCGTCTGCATATCCTTGATTTTGGCACGGACGTTAAACCCAACTCAAACATGACAACTCTGTGAAAAGATTGCATTTTCACGATGTATTATGTCTATTGGAGGGCCTCTGGGTTGACAACATTTCTGGTCTCCCTGTTTGGCGCAAGTATAGTCAGTGTTTCTGCGCTTCCAGTTCGTGATGCTGCAACGTAGAACATTCCATGTGTAAAACACGGAACGGTCAGATCTGCCCCACGGGATGAAAACGTCTGACCATGGCTCTTGTTGACAGACAAAAATCAGACGGTATTGCAGAGCATCATAACTTCGGTGTATTTCTGAAATCCTCTGCAGACTACCATCTCTAAATTTAGAAATTAACGGTTTTTAACGGTCAATTTTAAGTTTCTGTTCATATTAGTTGTCTATCATTGATCAGCGTGTAAAACTGCACCTGTATACCAAATTTCATCAAGAAAGGTCTAAATTTAGAAAATAATGGATCTTAACGGTTTTTAACGCTCAATTTTATAGCTTCCGTTCGTGTAAGTTGTATATCATTGTTCAGCGTGTAAAACTGCGTCTGCATACCGAATTTCATCAGGAACGGTCTAAATTTATATAATAACGGTTTTTAACGGTCAATTTTTAAGTTTCCGTTCGTGTAAGTTGTATATCATTGTTCAGCGTGTAAAACTGCATCTGTATACCGAATTTCATCAAGAACGGTCTAAATTTATATAATAACGGTTTTTAACGGTCAATTTTAAGTTTCGGTTCGTGTAAGTTGTATATCATTGTTCAGCATTGAAAACTACACCTGTATATCAAATTTCATCAAGAAAGGTCTAAATTTAGAAAATAACGCTTTTTAACGGTGATACCATCTCTAAATTTAGAAATTAACGGTTTTTAACAGTCAATTTTAAGTTTCTGTTCATATTAGTTGTCTATCATTGATCAGCGTGTAAAACTGCACCTGTATACCAAATTTCATCAAGAAAGGTCTAAATTTAGAAAATAATGGATCTTAACGGTTTTTAACGGTCAATTTTAAGTTTCCGTTCGTGTAAGTTGTATATCATTGTTCAGCGTGTAAAACTGCATCTGTATACCGAATTTCATCAGGAACGGTCTAAATTTATATAATAACGGTTTTTAACGGTCAATTTTTAAGTTTCCGTTCGTGTAAGTTGTATATCATTGTTCAGCGTGTAAAACTGCATCTGTATACCGAATTTCATCAAGAACGGTCTAAATTTATATAATAACGGTTTTTAACGGTCAATTTTAAGTTTCGGTTCGTGTAAGTTGTATATCATTGTTCAGCATTGAAAACTACACCTGTATATCAAATTTCATCAAGAAAGGTCTAAATTTAGAAAATAACGCTTTTTAACGGTGATAAATAACGGTCATAAAAACTATCGAATGACCCAATGTTATTCACAGTATGTCCTTCTAGACTCATGCCAAGTTTGGTGGCGATCCGAGGACTCCCTTTGCCGCCAACATCAGAAAAGATTGTATTTTTGGTCGTTTTTAGGGGGGTACGTGTTGTTAACGGTTTTTAACGGTCATAAATAACTGTCGTAGAAACTGTCCAATGACCCTATGTTACTCGGGAGATGTCCCTCTAGGTTCGATGTACCTGTGCAATGTCACAACGGCCATTTGATGAAAAGCAGAGGAAAAAGATGTCTTTGAAACCGTTATAACAGTTTTTTAACGGTTTTTAACGGTTTTATTTCTTTAAAGATTAGCCCAAAACCATCCTCGGGTCGCAACAGACATACCTGCTAAATTTCAAGAAGATCGGGTTTTAAACAGTTTCTTTTATAGGGTTTGGTGTTTTTAACGGTTTTTAACTGTTATAAATAACGTTTTTTAACTGCCAAATAACGGTTCTACTTTTAGAGAAGTAGTCCTGTACCTGTGCAATGTCACAACGGCTATTTGAAGAAAAGCAGAGGAAAAAGGATGTCTTTGAAACCGTTATAACAGCTTTTTAACGGATCTAGTTGCAAAGCGAGAGGACTGCAGGCGGAAATCTAAACAAATCTTAAATAAATGTTAGCGAACCGCCCAGAGAACGTGGACAAACGAGTCACAAGACGAAACACAACTAGTTTCGACCTCTTAGGTCTTCATCAGGTGAGACATTAACGAATAAAACAATGAAAATTCACTTATTCGTTAATGTCTCACCTGATGAAGACCTAAGAGGTCGAAACTAGTTGTGTTTCGTCTTGTGACTCGTTTGTCCACGTTCTCTGGGCGGTTCGCTAACATTTATTTAAGATTAGCTTTTTAACGGTTTTTAACGGTTTTATTTTTTTAGAGATTAGCCCAAAACCATCCTCGGGTCACAACGGACGTACCTGCCAAATTTCATGACAATCGGTTGAGCCGTTTTTGAGTCTATAGCGTACACAGACACACACACACACACACACACGCAGAGACAGAATTTGCCCTTTATATATTAGATATACATCTTCAACGACTAATAGACAACAGGACAAATAATCTTCCAACAATGCAATGTCATTTTCAGAATTAAAACATACATAATAAGGAGAACCTTCTGGAGGTACGTATGAATACACATACAATGTATCTTTGTCTATACAATGTTTTACTGATGATTAATGCACCAAACATATCAGATTTTATTTCAACCTCTCTGACATGTGACACAAATATATTTCTAACGAGACATAAGTTTCCATCTGGTCTCCCTCTAGCGGTTAATTTTATTGCAGGTAAAAAAAACATTTTATATCCAGAAAAGATAGGAGATTTAAGTTCATCAATAAACATTTCAACTAAACAAATAAATCAAACGACTGAAGAAATGAAACAAAATCATTGTTTTGTAATTTTGAAAGCAGTCCATTAACAATCCAATGAAGTACAGATAATGATCTGGTTTTGTTACTTTCGTTGCTAACTACATTTTCCCAGCGCCTGTGTTCACCAAACATCATGCACGGAATTTGACACACATTCCAAAGTTGAAACATTCCGAGAGTTGTCGTCAGCCGATTCACCACACTCGCGGCTGTCATCCACATTCAGATCCCGTGCATGCTCACTTTCATTCTGGGTCAGGCTGGGCGATGACACCGGTGTCTCTTTTAGGATAGTTCCCTCACAAACAAAAACGTCTGCAACAAAACTGGGCTGGCTGGTTTCCTATTTGAAGTCTACGAGTCTGTCACGAGCGTCAACAGAGAACTTTTTTGCCGTCAATTAATAAATAATCAAACACAATCGTGGCTCGTTTCCCCTCCTGCCTTGCCCTTTTTAAATGCGGAGTCAGCCTTCTTCGGATATCCATGACCCCTTTTGAAAAGTCCTCCCCGATGGAGACCTTAAAGCCTTTAAGTTTACCTTTAGCTTTTAGAATGTTCACCTTCTGTTTATAAACGGCGCAGCGGGCAATCACCGGGGAGTCGGGTCGGGAACTGAGCCGGTGGACACGGTCGAACTCCACGTCGTCTGTCAGGCCCAGCTTGTCCGTCAGCAAATCCTGCACCAGGCCCTCGCAGTCTGCACTGATCTCCCCGTCCCCCCTGAGTAGTCCGTAAAAAATCAGGTTGTTCCGCTTGGAACGGCCCTCCAGATCATCGATCCGTTTCTCGCAGTCGTCCAGCTTCTGACGCAGGTCGTTGCTGGTCTTCTGCAGCTCCCCATTTTCTCTTCTCAGCTCTGTCACCTCCTCCTTCAGCTCCCTCAGCTCACTGTGGAGAGTTGCGTGAGACTTCCGAAGACTGTGGACTTCCTGCTTCACGGCGTCCAGCTTACCGTCCGTCTGGTCACTTCTCATGTTCAAGGTGGCCATGAGATCACGGAGTGTAGGTTCTGTGGTGACAAATGAAGGCGCAGAAGTGTGAGAGTCCGTTGATCTTTCCAGACTGACTCTCCGTAAGGAGCTTCCACTATGAAGTCGTGTCTGGCGTGTGGAGTCTCTGCTGGGAGGAGGGTTGGTGGGTCCCGGGTTTGATTCGATGTCGCCACACCGAAGAAGCAAACTGCCCCAGAACAAATACGACAGGAGTAGTCTTAAGGTAGCACCGTCCCCTCTGTGTCGAAGTGTGACAATGGCGATGCGGACAACAGCCTTTTCTTTAGCCCTTATTGTCATAAACCCGATGAAGACGGACAGGAAGCGGCCACAAACACATCGGAAGTCGATGGCAGCAGACACCTGTCTGCAGAATCTGGGGGTACAATCCTGTCTTCGTCCGCCACAATCAGCAGTGACTGTCAGAGGTCAAAACAAAGCGTCCTGACACAATAACAGCAGTTCACTGTCCCCGAGAGAGAGAGAGAGAGGGAGAGAGAGATGTTCTTTTAGGATGGTGCTCAAGTTTTCAGAATAAAACTTTCTGCGCCGCTTCCGCGTCTGCTATTACATGAATACCTGAGTGATGCATGTTGTTCACATACCTGTCAACAGGTACCGCCATCTGAAAAGTAGGAAGTGGAGAAGGAGCAGCAGCAGCAGCAGCAGCAGCTTGACTAGAAGTAGTGATAGTAATGGAGGCGTTGGCGATGGTGGTAGCAGCGGCAGCGGCGACGGTGGCGGGAGCAGCAACAGTAGTAGCGATGGTGGTGGGGATGGAGATGGTGGTGGTGAAAGCAGCAGCAGCAGCACTGGTAGTAGTAGTAGTAGTAGTAGTAGTAGTAGTAGTAGAAGTAGTAGTAGTAGTAATAGCAGCAACAGCAAACATAGTAGCAGCAGTAGTAACAACAATTTTTTTTTTTTTTTATCTCCAATGAGAGCAGTGTTTGCTAGCCTACTCCTGTTGCTGCTTTGATACTGGTACTGCTGTTGCTGCTTCTGCTGTGACTGCTGCTAATACTGTTGCTTTTGCTACCCCTCCTCTTCCTCCAACTTCTCTTCCAAGTACTGCTCCATCTACTACTGCTACTCCTACTCCAGCTACTACTACTACACTTCTACCACTACTACTACTACTGCTGCTATCTACTACTACTACTACTACTACTACTACTACTACTACTACTACTACTACTACTACTACCGCAAAGCCATTGATTCCGCTGCTGTTAATAGACTTTACCGCCGTTGCAACAGCTGCTAAGTTTTAACACTAATATGACGACGACAACGACAACAACAACGACGACGACAACAACAACGATGACGGCAACGACAACAACAACATCGACGACGACGACGACAACAACAACGATGACGACGATGACAACAACTATGACGATGACGACGACAACAACAACGATGACGACGACGACAACAACGATGACGACGACAACAACAACGATGACGACTGCCGCAGCTGCTGCTGATGACACCACAGGTGGGCGATGCTTTCCTAATGGCCTTGTTATCGTATGAGAGAGAGAGAGAGAGAGAGAGAGAGAGAGAGAGATCACCTGATTGTCCAGAAAGCCACGTGTACTCTTGCGTCGCGCTATTCCTATCTCACGCGTAGTGTAGCGCATTGAAATTACTTTCTACCCACGTAAGACGTCCTTATGGGTTCCTCTGACCTTATAGTATCTTCTTCTTCTTCTTCTTCTTCGACAAGAACACAGAGGTTCACCATTTGGTGAGAATGTTGCATGTGTCCAATTTTTATTCTTTTATTCTTTCTTTCTTGTTTAGTCTTAACGCTGACGGATTGTTAAATTCTGCCGTGTGGGATTAATATTGAAGCAAGACATCAGTGTGCTTTTTTTTTTTTTTTTTTTTTTTGGGGGGGGGGGGGAGGGGAGTGGCGGGGGGGGAGGTAAAGGAGGGGAAGGGGGCTGTTGGAGGGCAGGAGGTGAAAAAAGGGAGGGTAGAGGGGTAAGGGAAGGGCGTGAGGGGGTGCTATTATATATTCAACTGGTACTCTTCCACAAATTATGGAATTAGATTTGATACGTATGCAGATTTTATGGTTTTTCTTTTCAATGTTTTTATTTTACACACCGGACCTCCATGTAAAGTCTCATCCGAAAATTTGGAGAGGATGAAGTCTATGGAGGTGTTTATCCAAAGAAGAAAAAAATCAGACTTGGTCATTTTGAGCGGGGATTGAACCGAGGAACTTCGTAAAGCCTTATCTCCACGGCCAATCAGGCCAGGCCTAAACGACGGCCAGTCAGGCCAGGCCTAAACGACGGCCAATCAGGCCATGGCTAAACGAATGACAAACTAAATGAAGGCACTCTGACTGGCTGTTGTGCCCTGTCCCTGTGGAAAATAACCTGTGTTGATTGGCGCAAAGAGAGGGACTTACATCACTGAACCAGCGGTGCTCCACATTTCGTCCAGTCACGTTTTGCCCAATCGCATTTCACCCAATTACGTTTTGCCACGTTTTACCTGATGACGTTTCACACATTCACGTTTCGTCCAGTGAGTCTTCTGTATTTCCACACACCCATCACGTTCCGCTCCCAGACCAAATATCATTTTTACATTAATGATAATATTCAGATGACGATGATGATGATGGTGATGATGATGTTGATGATGATGATGATGATGGTGATGGCGATGAAACAACGATGACTCTCAGCAATTCATCAAACCTTGGACACATTTAGCCAGTATATGATCAAATGATTATTTTGAGGGTCATGCCAGTCCACTTAACTGCGTTCACACCTCTCACGCAATCCAAGAAAGGTCCGTCAAAAATGTGGTTAATTCCTGCTCCCACACACAATCTGCCATCGTGAAAGTCGGACAAAACTGCTTTTGGGTGAAGCATGAGAGGAAATTTGGGTGAAATGTTCCGCATAGGATTTCTATAGCCCTATGAGGGAACACTCACCACAAAAAGTGACGCACGTGAACAGAGGAGTTGGAGAAACGTGACGGGGCAAAACGACACCAGACGACAGCGCAGTGAAAGGGGCAGCAGAGGGACATCCGGAGTCATGAACCGGGTGTGGACCAACCCCCCTAGAGTGTCAGGAGATAAGGGCCGAAACACTTGCTTGAAAGGGGCTTCTCTTCTGAGGACTCTCTGCTGCCACGTTCTCCACGAGTTTCTTTCTACTGATGCATGGGTAAACCATTGACTTCTGGGAATAGGCCGGAGGACGTCCGGGAAAGACTGGAGGACACTGGGAAAGACCAGAACCAAGGGCTCTGTGGGCTGGCTCCCCACTTTGCCTTCAATATGTGGCGACTAAGTACAAAAAGAAAAGATGCTCCCAGGATTCACCGAAAGGGGGAGAGAATGATGAATCCATCGGTGCTCAACCAATCACGACTGCAAATCCCAAACGGACTATGAACATGGACCAAATGGAATATCCATGTGTCTGTGGAAAGCGTTTCGCTACCACCCGTGGCATGAAGATCCACAGAACAAAGATGGGATATGTGAAGACTCATCTGAATGAGCAGCAGCGCACTGCATCAGCAGATAAGACGTCAGAAGACCAAGGCCAGGATTTAAACCACAGTGCCAAGGACATCCATGCTGTTGGTTCGGATGAGGAATTTGCACAGGCCCTCGATGCCAGGCACCTGAAACTCAACCTGCCATGAGCAAACGAAACTGAAGATTGGGAGAAACTGGATGCAAAAATCGTCCAAAGACTCGATGCACTGATAGGGAAAAGCACCCTGAAACACAAACTAGCCACATATGGGGACATTGTGTATGTCACATGTAGAGACGCCTATGGAGCAAAACTACCCAAAGAGAAAACA
>CM065720.1:36315056-36325056 GCA_033310375.1 Conus canariensis
ATACAAGTCATCAAGGAGGGAATGAACAGGAATCATTCCCTACGCCATACATTAACACGTTGACAACACCTGCCAACGCTGTCATGAAAATGATTTGCTCTGCTTTTCTGTACTGCTCTTGTGTTGTGGTGACGTAGAAAGCAATCCAGGCCCAACTGATGCAGATGTCATGCAGCAAGCAGTACGTTCTCTCGAAAGCAAGCTAGACATACAGTCTCAGGTTCTAGAAAGTAAGCTGAACCAGTTGATAGAAGTAAGCAGTGCAACAAAACAGCTAAGTGAACAGCTACAATCTAGACTGTCGGCTCTTGAAGCAAGATTTTCCTCACAAACGAAGAGCTGAAACACGAGATCGAGATACAAAGACAGCGCAGGAGGATCTTAGAACTGTGTTACGACAGCTGGAGCTCAAACTAGAAAGACAAGATAGACATCTGAGAAAATCTAATGTCGTGTTATATGGTATGTCTGAGAATTCAAGTGAACAAACTGATGTGTCTGATGCTGTTGTATGTTTATTACGCAAATATTTCCCAGGTAGAGACTGGCATACGTGTGACATCGACTATGCACAGAGGCTTGGTTTGAGCAGAGAACGGGTCAATGGCAAACCAAGGCCAGTTTTGATAAAATTTGTATGTTTAAGAGACGCTATGCTGGTGCTTCGTGATACAAAAGCAAAAATGAACATGCAAGAGGCAGGTCTTCGTCTTCGTACAGACCTGACCATACAACAGCGGGAAAAAATTTCCAGTTACAGGCAACAGGGTTTGCATGCCTTCTATTCCAAGGGCAAGCTGGTCGTGTCCGGGTCCCTTGGAAAGAGCAGTATTTTCCCTCGCGATGTCCGTCCTTCCCATCTTCACCCTGCCTCTCCAACACCACGTCCCTGTCCTGCTCAACCACATCCCTATATTAAAGTGCCCTCTGCTGTTTCTTCCCAGAAGACTGTTCCCAGTGCTACCCGGCCCCTGCATGGGAGGTATCTCTCACACTCAGGAAGCCAGTCCCGTTCCCCCTCCTCCCTCCCTTCACCTGAAGGCCGCAGTACGCAGGGTGATCAGTTCGTTCTGGAGATGCCATTGCAGCAGCTGGTCCATTCTGAACCTGGCACCGCTCTCAAACCGGACGAGACTGACACCACCAGCAGTCGGGGTGTGGACCTGCATCAGGACGCAGACGACTACGGTCCTCGAGGCAGTTGGAGCACTGGGGCCGTTCTCGGTGTCGGAGATGTCCAGGCGTCTCCCGAGGCAGCGGAACATGTCGACACTGTGCCGTCAGCAGCCAGTTCTGCTTCCCGTCATGTGGGAGATTCACTGCCTGCCCCTTCAAACTCCTCCCTGGCTCCGCGGGCTGATCAACCACATGACGTGTCATCTGGGTCATCACACCGACGAGGTGGATTAAGACGGCACTCCTCTGGCAGTGCCGTTGTGACAAAAACTAACAGCAAAACTACCAGCGATGACAGAGGACCTTGCAGCCAACAGAACGGACGTCAAAGCTGTGAACCTCGTTGCTCATCCTCGCTGACAAGGAACCGTACTCAGAGGCGTCAGTCCACGCTTGACGCCAGTCTGCGCCAGAGCAGTAGAAGATAGGGGTTAGGCCAAGGCTCATCACTTTGTGTTAGCAGGAATGAACGGTGTGATTCTACTAGTTCTAATTCAAAACAAATTTTATCTTTTATGACACTCAATGTTGAAGGCTTACGGACCATCACAGATGAATGTGATCTCATATTTTTGATGAATGAATATGACTTTGCTTTTTTTTGTGAAACCTTTTACTAAATCAATTCCTCAGTCACTGTTCTCATGTCATAAAGTCTTTGATGTGGCGGGCGTTAAGCTCAGTGATAACATTCACGGGCGTTTATCAGGTGGAGTTGGTTTTTTGGTTAGAAAGAATTTATGTCATTTTATTGAAAGAATAGAGACTGAGATAGATAACATTGTCTCCTTGAAGCTTTCTAAACATATTCTAGCCACAGAAACTGATTGTTTGTTGGTAGGCTGTTATTTGCCACCTGAAACCTCTCCTTACTATGAAGAGACTGACATTTACAATGGTGTTTCATTATTAGAGGACTGCCTGCTTGAACTTATGAGAGAGCATAGTGATTTACCTATCATTATCTGTGGTGATCTGAACGCAAGAACTGGCTCCCTACAAGCCGACTTTGGTGATCCAACTCAGAATCTGGCAGATCTGACTGATTCAGCAGACGATAATCCAGAAGCTGATGAGAGAACTGCACGTGTTTCTCGCGATTTGTCCGTTAATGCTTTTGGTCGCCTGTTACTAAATGTCTGTGAAGAATTTGGTCTGTGTATTTTGAATGGTGTTAAATCTTATGGGTTTCCTGGGCACTTTACGTACACTTCACCTAATGGCTCAAGTGTTGTAGATTATTTTATTGTTTCCCGCACCCTGTTGCCATTTTGCCAGAGTTTTAATGTAGTACCCCTGATTGAATCAAAACATACAATTGTTGAGCTTAAATTCATGGCCGATTCGACAATTGTTTCCACTGCACATTTACCAAAACAAACTGCACAGCTAAGTAAATATAAGTGGAAAGATGACATGAAAGACATATTTTTAAATTCAATGCAGTCACATGAAATTAAAGACAAATTAAATGTAGCTACTGATCTGATAAACACTGATGTGAACTTAGCCCTTGCCCAGTTTAATAATTGTCTACGTAAGGCTGGTGAGAGTATGCTGATGACGCATACTGTGGGTGCGGAAAAATTGCGGATTTGGTTTGACCTTGAGTGTCGGCAAAGTCGTCGACTCCTGAGGCAACGTCTCCGCAAATGTCAATATTCTAACTTTGTGGAAGATAGACTCTTTTACTGTGAAAAAAGAAGACAGTACAAACAACTTTTAGCAGATAAAAGGCGAACGCATCGTGATAGTATCATTAATAATCTTAATAACTGTTCCAATGACCCACGTAAATTTTGGGACACTATACGTGCTGTGCGTGCAAGAGGAGCTACCGGTGCAAATGTTTCAAAAGAACAGTGGTTGTTGGTGAACTAGGGAATTCTGTATTTCTTGATTGTGAATGTCTAAATGTACCAATTATTTCTCACGAGATACGCTCAGCTATTGGTGCCTTGAAGTATCACAAAGCAGCTGGGCCTGATGGTCTTATTGGAGAATTTTACAAATGTAGTTGTGAACAGATTTTACCATTTCTCACGAAGCTTTTCAACTATCTTTTTGACAAGGGCTTATTTCCAGATGCTTGGTCATTGTCAATTTTACTACCATTACATAAAAAGGTGACCCCTCTGTTCCAGATAATTTCAGGGGAATTTCTTTGCTTGACATCAGTAGCAAGCTGTACAGTTACGTTTTAAATAAGCGTATTACTGACTGGATTGAAATGAACAATGTTATTGGTGAGGAACAAGCTGGCTTTAGACCAGATCACAGTACCATCGATCACATTTTTACACTTTTTTCTATGATTCAGAAACAGCTTTTAAGGCACAGAAAATTGTATGTTGCTTTTATTGATTTTCGCAAGGCATTTGACTCGGTTTGCAGAGATAAATTGTGGAAAGTATTAGGCAAGCATGGTTTGAATGGTAAAATTTTTCATGCCTTGCAAAGCATGTACAGAGTTGTCAAAGCACGAGTGCGCGCAGGAGCAGATCTAACTGAAGAATTTTTTTGTCCTAAAGGAGTAAAACAAGGTGAAGTGTGCTCCCCTGTATTGTTCTCACTTTTTATTAATGAGCTTACTTGTGATATTACCAAGCACGGTAGACATGGCATTCAGCTTGCCCCAGAACTAACAGAACTATTTATTTTGTTATTTGCAGACGATGTTGTTCTATTTTCTGACACCGTTATTGGTCTACAAACCCAGCTGCACATACTTTGTGAAAGCTCAAAACGTTTGGGCCTTGTTGTGAATCTTGACAAGTCGAATATTGTTGTGTTTCGAAATGGGGGTTTTATTGGTGAAAGCGAAAAGTGGTATTTTAATGGTTGTGAACTGAAAATTGTTAACATGTACAAATACCTAGGTATTCTTATGTCCACCAAACTTTCATTTTCTCATACCATGAAAGACTTAGCTGGGCGTGCCAGCAAGGGTGTTTCAGCAATTATGAAGTTATTGTGGTCTGTTGGCGAATTCTCTCCAAAAGTGTTTTTCAAACTTTTTGACTCGCAAATTCTGCCTATCCTTACTTATGGTTCAGAAATTTGGGGCTTGTCCCGAGTCCAAGACCAAATTGAAAGAGTACATCTCACAGCTTTGAAGCGATTTCTTGGTGTAAGTTATAAGTCTCCAAGACAATTAATTTACGGGGAAACTGGAAGATACCCCCTCTTTGTAGCTACTTACTCCAGATGTATAAAATTTTGGCTGAGATTGACAAGATTAGATAATTCAAGGTACTCAAAAAAGGCCTACAACATGTTGTTGGAGTTGCAGCGTCATAATTATTCTACTTGGGCATGCAGCGTACGCAACATTTTGTTCAAATATGGATTTGGAATCGTTTGGGAGTCGCAAGGTGTCGTAAATGTTAAAGTTTTTATAGCAGAATTTAAACAACGTCTTATTGACTGTTTTAAGCAGGACTGGAGATCTTCGTTATCTTCTCATGATTTTTTTTACGTGTATTCCTTTTCAAACGCGATGTTATTTGCTCTGAGTATGTATCTTTAATTAAGAATATAACTGTGAGAAAGTCTTTTGCAAGGTTTAGAATAGGGATGTCCCTTTTGAAGTCTCACTTTCTTAAGTTTCAACCTCGTCGTAATATTGATTCTCGCTGTCCTTTTTGTTGTGACGTTGAAGAGAGTGAAATGCACTTTCTCTTGATATGTCCAATGTATGAAGATATTCGTGCCCGGTTTATTCCGCACAAATTCTGGAGGCAGCCATCTTTTTTCAAATTTATATTGTTGATGTCAAGCACAAACCAAAAACTGATAAAAGAAGTCGCACTTTTTGTTCACAAAGCTCTCTGTATCAGAAACTTGAATTTCTAATGTGTACATTAGTAACTGTTTAGTTGCTTCATTGCCAGTTGTGTCTTAATTGCTTCATTGGTTACATTTTCTGTATGTTTAAATAGATTTGTTTATACTGTTTTACGCTGGCGAATAAGTATGATTTAGCTGTGCTCTTTTTTTTTTTTTTTTTTTTTCCTTGCGTGCTTGATCGTGTGTGACGATCTTTTATGTGTTTTATTGTGATGGGCTGGTGGCCTTTACAATTAAAGAATCATTCATTCATTCATTCATTCATTCATTCTCTTTCTCTCTCTCTCTCTCTCTGTGCGTGAGTGCGTCGCGCGTGCGTGCATGTGTGTGTGTGTGTGTGTGTATGTGTGTGTGTGTCTGTGAGAGAGAGAGAGAGAGAGAGAGAGAGAGAGAGAGAGAGAGAAAGAGAGACAGACAGACAGAGACAGAGACAGAGAGACTTTAGACAACTTGAGGTGCATTGAAAATGAAATCATTGTTGAACGTGATTGGCCATACTCTTTAATGACAGTATTCATCTTGTTTTTCTATGAGAACCTGAAAATCTTTACATTTTGTTGTTTGGTTTTAATTTTTTTAATGATTTTTTTTCATTTTTCTTTTAGTTTCATGTATAATCTGTTTAAGATTATGCCTACGTGATTCATAAATTCTGTAATTTTTTTTTCCGTGCCTCGTCTTCCGTGCCACTTCATTAACATCACACCAACGCCACTCACCACGGCTCCCCCCCCCCCACTCCCCCCTCCCCCCCACCCCCCCCCCCCCCCCCCCCCCCCCCCCGCCCCCGGTCAATAGCCGAAGGCTTGCTTTTCCCGCCACAGCCCCGGCACCGGCAATACACAAGGAGTCAGTATCAAGCTGGCACAGGGCAATCCATCTGAGAAGATACCGCACTGCCGCCGAATCACTTCGCTGGTGTTAAGCGGTGCCTGTTCTGATTCAACGTACGTCTTGGGCACCACCTTCTAAGCCCCCTACTGCCGACAATAACTGTTCGGCCCGACGACAGCCCCATGTGTTTTCAGAAACCAGTAGCCACGACATAGAGCGGGAAAGGAATGGGCACTGAGGTGACTATGAGATGTGGACATGAACAGTCATACAACTGGAGATTTTTGTTAGAGCAGATCGATGAGAATGAGATTGCTGCTGCTACGGATTTCCATTGTGATCTGAGACTGCATGACAGGGCTGTACTCTACGCTTCCTTTCCTTTCTGTATTTCTCTTCTTTTTCTTTTTCTTCTGATTGTTTTTAATCATAGTTCTCTTCTTCTTCTTCTTCTTCTTCTTCTTCTTCCCTTGCTTTTGCCACTCACATCGCTCCTTCCTTGCCCCGTACACAGATTCCCCTCTCCTTTCTCAGTCTGTCTGTCTGTCTGTCTCCCCCCCCCCCCCCCCTATCTCTCTGTGTGTGTGTGTGTGTGTGTGTGTGTGTGTGTGTGCCAACACATCAACACCACGTACTATCATGTTTTAACCATCTCATCATGACCACAGCCACTTGGCCAGTTCACTTTCCCTAATGTGTTCTACTCTTTTTTTTTCATATCCCCTCTCTTCCCTCCCCCGCATATTTTTCTTCATTTCCCCTACTTGTTCTTCCTTTTTGTACCTTTTCTGCCTTCTCCTGATTTTCCCATCACGTCCTATTTTTTTTATTTTATTTTATTTTATTTTTTGGTGCTACCCTTTCCTCTTTTCCTTAGCTCTTCCTTGTTTTCCGATAATTTCCTGCTTTCTTTTCCCAGTCTCGTCCTCCTTTTCCCCATCTTCCTCTTATTCTACCTACTTAAGCATTTGCAACGAAAATTGCCTGCCTGGACAAGAAAGGCTGCAAATTCTGGTGACGCACGGTGCAGTACACACTGTGAGATGCGGTCTAAGCCGGTGGTGCCCTGCAATATGTTGGATCAGAACAGGCACACTCAGAACATGACCGAAGTGACTCATTCAGCAACAGGGCAGCGTCTCCTCCAGCGGGTGTCCTCACCGCGACCTGATCGTGATTGTTCCCTGCGGGACTAGCTGCCACCACTGAGGCTTCGACAGAACTGACCTAAGTGAGCATGTAGGTGATGCCTCTGAGAAAGCACAGATGATCCAAAAGATTTTGGTGTGTGTTTTTTTTTTCACTGGACTCCCGTAAATGAATTCAGTTTCGATTGCCACTAAACATCACAATATAAATTTGAAAGGCACGGTAGAGCGCAGACAGATCCTAGAATCTTGTTTTGTATTGGTCAGGGGAAATGATTATTAGAATGGACGATAAGGGTTACTTCCCATGTAGTTTCTTTGTGTGTGTGTGGTGTGTGTGTGTGTGTGTGTGTGTTGTGTGTGTGTGTGTGTTGTTGTTGTTGTTGTTGTTGTTGTTGTTGTTGTTGTTTTGAGGTAACTGTAAAGACGACATGTCAACTTTCATATTACTTTAAAGTTTTAATATTCCCAAATACATTAGATCTACTTCATAGTCGTCAGTTCGTAAACAATACTTCACAGAGTTCATGGTATACGGAAATTTCATATTTACCTTGCTCAGCAGTGGAACATCTATATTCATGTTGTCGAATAGATAGTAGATCCAACGACCGATTCGGATCTACACCAGGGATCTTAACCACATTCTACTGGCTGGTTACTGTGCCACAATCCGTCCGCCCATCAGGTTGCGTTGGAATCAGTTCCATAGTTTGTTGCTGTCAGACAAACAAACAGACGCATCAACGGACGTGGGTTAAAAGATAAGCGCCCTGGTGAAGAGGGGCCTGAGGTCAAATAATGACAACGTCTGCCTGCAGTGCTGACGGTCGTGAGATCGAACCACTCGTAAGGTCGGTATTTGCTTTTTTTCCGGCTTGAAAACCCTGTCTGTCCACCCAGCAGTAAATGGATACCTGAATCAGTTCAGGGAAGGTTAAAGATGTGAAAACCCTGTCTGTCCACCCAGCAGTAAATGGATACCTGACTCAGTTCAGGGAAGGTTAAGGCGGCAGAAGGAGAGGGACGGGTTCCAATTTCCGTCATGCCGTGTCTTAGACACGGTGAACCTCTGACACTTCACTGGCATTACAGCCGACAGACCATGTGAATTTTAAACTAATTTTTTGTTGTCGTAAATGTTAAAGAAAAAGTAAGAAACAAACAAACAAATCTCTCATTCTACAGTTTTGTCGCGAACGGTACAGAGGTTAAACACCCACCTAGGGACATCCTAACCGTCATGCTGTACAATGACTTTTATTCATTTCTGTAATTATCCCCCCCCCCCCCCCCTTCCTTCCACAACCTACCACCTTTCTGCCTACCCCCTCTTTTTCTGTTGTGTTTAGGTGCGCGTTTAAAGCAATAGCATGGTTCATTTTTTTTTTTTTTTTTGGCCAACGAGTAACTGTTATTCGAGGTCATTGGTCTAATATCATGTCCACTTGTACACATGTTCAACGGAACAGGGAGATGAAGATGAAGAATGTGAAGAAACCCAAAGATCAGTGATCAACGTACAGGTTCCACTGCCCGCTGCCTTGTGTTGCAATGTAGAATTACGTTCTTATTCCTACAAAAGACGTAGCAAAAGAGTGGTGACTTTTCCCAGTTAGACGTTGGCTGAACTACACATGAAGTAAAACGAGAAGATGACTGAGCAGCAAATGTAGTAAAAAGTGGTGCTGACTGAACGACACATGTAGTAAAAAGTGATGCTGACTGAACGACACATGTAGTAAAAAGTAGTGCTGACTGAACGGCACATGTAGTAAAAAGTAGTGCTGACTGAACGACACATGTAGTAAAAAGTAGTGCTGACTGAACGACACATGTAGTAAAAAGTAGTTCTGACTGAACGACACATGTAGTAAAAAGCAGTGCTGACGGAACGACACATGTAGTAAAAAGTAGTGCTGACTGAACGACACATGTAGTAAAAAGCAGTGCTGACGGAACGACACATGTAGTAAACAGTAGTGCTGACTGAACGACACATGTAGTAAAAAGCAGTGCTGACGGAACGACACATGTAGTAAACAGTAGTGCTGACTGAACGACACATGTAGTAAAAAGTAGTGCTGACGGAACGACACATGAAGTAAAAAGTAGTGCTGACTGAACGACACATGTAGTAAACAGTAGTGCTGACTGAACGACACATGTAGTAAAAAGCAGTGCTGACTGAACGACACATGTAGTAAACAGTAGTGCTGACTGAACGACACATGAAGTAAAAAGTAGTGCTGACTGAACGACACATGAAGTAAAAAGGTGCTGACTGAACGAACATGTAGTAAAAAGTAGTGCTGACTGAACGACACATGAAGTAAAAAGTAGTGCTGACTGAACGACACATGTAGTAAACAGTAGTGCTGACTGAACGACACATGTAGTAAACAGTAGTGCTGACTGAACGACACATGTAGTAAACAGTGGTGCTGACTGAACGACACATGTAGTAAAAAGTGGTGCTGACTGAACGACACATGTAGTAAAACAGTGGTGCTGACTGAACGACACATGTAGTAAAAAGTGGTGCTGACTGAACGACACATCTAGTAAAATGTGGTGCTGACTGAACGACACATGTAGTAAAACGTGGTGCTGAATGAACGACACATGTAGTAAAACGTGGTCTGACTGAACGACACATGTAGTAAACAGTAGTGCTGACTGAACGACACATGTAGTAAAAAGTAGTGCTGACTGAACGACACATGTAGTAAAAAGTGTGCTGACTGAACGACACATGTAGTAAAACGTGGTGCTGACTGAACGACACATGTAGTAAAAAGCAGTGCTGACTGAACGACACATGTAGTAAAAAGTAGTGCTGACTGAACGACACATGAAGTAAAAAGTAGTGCTGACTGAACGACACATGAAGTAAACAGTAGTGCTGACTGAACGACACATGTAGTAAAAAGTAGTGCTGACTGAACGACACATGTAGTAAAAAGTAGTGCTGACTGAACGACACATGTAGT
>CM065720.1:36327556-36337556 GCA_033310375.1 Conus canariensis
CACGCGCGCGCGCGCGCGCGCACGCACGCACGCACGCACGGAGAGAGAGAGAGAGAGAGAGAGAGAGAGAGAGAGAGAGAGAAAGTAAATAACACAATGTGTTCTGGCCTGAAAGACAACGAGAGTAAGAGAGTGAAGAACGAAATAGACCTCTGATTTCTCACAATTCACACCGAAGAGAACACATTTGCTATTTACTAAAAGACTGAAGACGCACTCAGCATCTGCCATTAGAGTGAAGTTGTTGGCCCATGGCAATTGTCTATAAAGATGCATGCTGATTCTCCAGCTGGCGAATAATTATGATACTTATAAATGAGGAAGGCCTAGGAGGCAGTCTGACTTCTCTACGACTGAACGTGAGTTCATTATGTTAAAGTAGCTGTTCAACCTATCCCTCGCCCCCCCCCCCCCCCTCCCCCAACAGACCCATTCACCTACTCCCACTTAAAACCATCCTCATCCCGCTCCCTCCATTCCTCCACCCAAGCATTGTCACGCCCCCTCCCCCCCCCCATCCCCCCTCTCCCCCCCCCCCCCCCCCCCCCCCCCCATCGTTTCTCTTTCATTCTACCCTCTTCGTCTCCCCCTCCCCCCTCCCGAAATTGTCTGTGCCCTTCCAGTCTCTTTCTTCTCTTACCTGACTGTCTGGACGTTTGGAAACTTTGTGATGGGTCCTTGTTTGTTCTGTGTACTCTGTCTTGGCATGTCGGCTGGGCGATTTGGTGTCTGAAGCAGCCTTTGTTTGGAGTTATGGGCCTGTGATCATTTCATCATGAGAGCAAGAGTTACTGTACTTGTTCGTTATTCACGATTATTTCCCTTATGACATTGCTTCGCTTCGCAATATTGTCGCATAGCAACACAACTATCTAGCAACAAGTGATCACTTTGGATCTATCCAGTAGGCGAATCATCACCATGCCCAATTTGGAAAATGTCAAATGAAAACTGTGGTTTTGTAAGAACATAGACACACATACAAAACAAGCTTCATACACCAGGTAATAGAGAAGTGAGGAAAACAAATGCAAGGAAAGGTAATGTTGCTTATTGCCCAGCCGACCTCAAAGGGCCATATTAGGGCTGTCACCACGTTGAAGTCAACTCACAAGTCATTCATACACACAACCTTTTAAAATACACCTTAAAACTCACCGGAGTTTTGTTAAAAATCTGTCTACTATACTGTAAAATCTCAAATCGGATGAAGAGCGTTAATCCCTTTCAGAAATTCAAAGATCACATCAGGTGGAAACATCTCTGAACAAAGTTTTCATGGAGTCTGCTGTAAAATGTTTATGTCTCACATTATGCCAGTCCAAACATTATTCGACCAAAAGCTCAACTTTCATAGCTACATTAAACACTTACAAACTTCTTGCCAGAAAGCTTTGAGCATTCTGTGGGTCGTACCACACACTGACTGGGCCGCTGATAAGAAAACTTTGCTGCACCTCTACAGAGCCTTGGTCCGTTCTAAACTGAACTATGGTTGTGCTGTGTATGGCACTGCGAGACCCTCTTATCTGAAACTCTTGGATACTATTCATCATCAAAGGCTTCGTCTCTGTCTTGGAGCATTCCACACCACCCCAGCGCACAGCCTATACGCACAGGCAGGTGAACCACACCACCCCAGCGCACAGCCTGTACACACAGGCAGGTGAACGCTCATTATCCAACCGTAGGCTGAAACTATCCTCGAAGTACTGTCTCAGATTGTTCTCTGAACCGGAAAACCCTGCTTATGACTGTTTTTAATCCTCAGTTTCAAAGTAAATTTGAAAAAGAATCCCAACTGTATTCATCTGCTTGGACTTCGTATGAAGCCTCATGCGCAGAATGTAGGTCTTGATCTAGGAGTTGTGTCTGACTTCTTTAAATTTCCACATAAGCCTCCATGGACCTTTTTCACACCAGAAATCTGCTTCGATCTTGCATTTCGCAAAAAATCCATCTGTTCTCAGGCATACAAGGCATTGTTTGCTGATCTCTGTACAAAATTTCCATCCTTTCAGAAAATGTTTACTGATGGTTCGGAGTCCGAAGATGGAATGACTTGTGCAGCCTATTTCCCAGGTGTTTCTTTTCAAATATTATCAAAGTATATTCCATCAGATACTTCTGTTCACTCTGCCAACTTACGGCTTTGGTTCTAGCACTGAAGATAATCTCTCAATCTACAAAGAAGGACTTTCTGATTTTGTCTGATTCGTTATCAGGTTTGGAGGCCATAGCTGGCCGTAACCTCCATCATCCTGAACTTCTAAACATAAAGAAAAAACTTTTTACCTCTTTGAAAGCGGAAGGTCTCAACATTGTTCTTGCTTGGGTCTTGTAGGCATTCGAGGAAATGAAATGGCTGACCGTTTGGCCAGGAATGCCACAACGAACAAACTGTCCAACATATCTATCCCCTGCTCAGATTTGAAACCGAAAGTTAATGATTAAATCAGAGACCCCTAGCAGGAGGACTGGAATGCAAAGACGGATAACAAACAAAAAGAGTTCCTCTCATCTACCTCTGGTGGTAGCAAAGAAGTAAAACGGTTTAATGCCGACTGCACACTGGCCATTCCTTTTTAACTCATTCGTACCTTTTAAAGAGTGAAGAAGCTCCGTGGTGCATTCCATGTCATGTACCACTCACATTGAAAACAAATGCAGGCGAACAACCAAGGCATTGTGTTGGCACAACGTAGCTGGGTCGAAAACTGAGTGCAGGTAAATCATGATGTTAGCATGTTCACACAATATAGCTGGGTAACAAAAGTAAGTGTAGGTAACTACGATCTTATGTTCATACGTCATAGTTAGGTAAGAAATCAAGTGCACGTGAACCACGATGTTATATAATGGCACCACACAGTTAAGGAAGAAACTGAGTGCAAAACAATGTTATTATGTTAACTTAACACAGTTGGATAGATAAGAAATGAGGTGCAGGTAAACAACAATGTCTTTTTGTTGACACAACACGCGTCCGGAGGTTTAAATAGGGTCAAAATACCCTCCCATCGTAATACAAGACATTACAAACCTGCTTGGGGAGAAAAGGAAAAGAAAATGAAAGACAAAACGGGAGGGGTGGGGGGCGAGGGTGAGAGGGCTGGAGGGAAGCATGAATGGAAAGGAAGGGGGGAGTAGTAGGTGAAGTGGTGATAATCGTTTTCGTTTCAGTTTATTATATTCCTGCAGAACACACAAGGCGAGAGGTGGTGGTGACGGTGCTGATGGCTAGCGCAGCAGTCGTAATAGTTTTGGTGGTGGGGAAAATAACGGGGATTGGAACATGAAAAGTCAAACCCTGTGGAATGGCAGCACGTAGAACGCACTGACTGCACTTCTGAGTGAAGAGAACTCGCCAGCCAAGATGTGGGAAGAGACAATGCGTCAGCAAACATACGTTACACAAAATGACATTTAGGGGACAGACGCCATGATACACCCTAGGTCCTACAGTTCAGTATGCCTCACTCTAACCTTACCCTTAACTCTTCTAACCCTGCTTCTATTCCTAGCCCTTCTTGTAAGCCTCCTTCTACCCCTAACCCTCGGTTTGGACGTACTGAAGCTGGGACCTATCAAACCTCCCATTCCAACTCAACCTTAAGTCCAATCCTATTTCCAGCTCTAACCCTACTTCAGCTTCTAGCGAAAACCCTTCTTCTAAAACTACTTTTTTTTTTACTTAACTATCATCCTACCTTTACCTACTTCTAATTCTAACCCTCTCTCTGAACTTAACCTAATTATATTGAACCTGTGACGTGTGGAACATGGCACTTAACGAAAGGATACCACAGGGTATACCACAGGGTATACCACACCACTTTCTTCGTCATCAAGCAGCATGCAGTTGATCACCGCCTGTTTCAGATGACACACGACTTCAACAGTCTAGTAAACCCTAAGAAATTAAACCACTGACGCTTTCATTCCAACACTGTGCCTGTGGTATAAATGAAGTCGCTGACGCAATCCAACAAACCGCAGCTCCTTGTTGACAGGATTGAAGCTGTCCAGTTTTCTGGCCCTGCTGGGACATCCCAAACCGTTCTCTGCCCTCTTCTGTCACCATCGCGTGTACAGAATATCCTTTCTGAGAAACTAGCAGAAATATTTCAATAAAAAAAAAAAAATTCCTCACAGTACATGCCACAAAAGGGAGTTAACTTTATCCCGTCTGGGCACGATCGGTACATATATGTCCTTCCTGACTGCTCCGATTTTCAGTCTATACTCCGTGTTCAAAGTTCAGTCACCCGTTAATTTCAGCTTTGAAGCACGGCACCGCAAACCTTGCGCTCCATCTGTGATGAAACTTCAGAGACTCCCGCTCTCTGAGAGAGACAATGAGAATGCGAGTATTTGTGTCAACATCAGGCTTTAATCGCATGAACAAGCAACGTGAGTGACCTTCAGGTGAAGGGAAGAGAAGTGTGTGTTGATCTCCGCACGAAACCAATGCATCACCTCAGTACATCATCTCGCTTCCAGACCAAAGGTAATTTCAGACCAAGGGCTAAAGCTGGATATTATAACAGAGCAATATCAGGAATGGAAAAGTTTACATAATTTCCGTACCTTCAAAAATCGCAATTGCCTTATTATGGATCTTTCGCTTAGCTTAGCTTAGATGCTACCGCGTCTTGCGACGCATGAGGCAGTCAAGGCGCTCCACTGTGCAAGGTCTTGAGCCAGTTTGCTGGTGTCACTCCACCCTCTGTCAACGAGTCTGAGGTCTCTCTCCACTTTCTGTCGCCAGCTCATCCTGGGTCGTCCTCTTTTTCTCTGGCCTGCTGGGGTCCATTTAATGGCCTGGTTTGCAGGTCTTGATGAGGGTAATCTCAAGACATGACCTAGCCAGCGGAGGCGCCGTCTGCAGATGATGGTTAACACGAAGAGCTGTTTGGACCTCTCCCTGACCTCTTCGTTTGGTATAAAGTCTGACCCTTTGACGCACAAGATCTTACCTAGGCACTTGGTGTCAAAAGCGTTGAGTTTCTTCTCCTGGGTGGTCTTCAGTTGCCAGGTTTCACAGCCATAAAGCAGCGTTGAAATCACACTGGAGTTATAAAACTTCAATTTGATCGCAAGGGAGAATTTCTTGCTGTTCCATATTTTGTTCAGCTGATTGAGTGCTGATGTTGCCTTGCCAGTACAACACTTCAGTTCATGATCGAGGTCATTGGCGTTGTTGATGGAGCTGCCAAGGTATGTGAAGTTCTCTGCTTCTTCCACTTACTTTTGGTCGATGAAATCGTCTGTTGGCACTTGGTATTTACCGGTCATCATGTTTTTAGTCTTTTTGGCACTGATAATGAAGCCAACGTGACCTGCAGACTTGCTGATAGTCTACAAAGCACCTGTAGATCTTGAGTGTTGTTTGCAAGAGCGGCAATGTCATCGGCAAAATCCAGATCGGAGAGGCTGTTTCCTTCTGTCCACTTGATTCCTTTTCGGTGGTTGCGTGTTTCAAAACCCAGCCGATGGCAAGTGCAAAGAGGAGAGGGCAGAGGATACAACTTTGCCTTACCCCGGTGACAACTTCAAAGCAGTCACTGTAGCTATCTTCTGTCCTAACTCTGCACTTGGAGTTTATGTAAATCTGCTCTATGGCCGACACAACTTTCTCTAGTATGCCGTAGGATTTCATGATTTTCCACAATGATGGTCTGTGGACACTGTCAAATGCTTTGGTGAAGTCAATGAAGCGGATGGCTAGGAGAACTTGATGCTCTCCACACTTCTCGATGATCTGTCTTTGTGTGAAGATCTGCTCCACACAGGATCGTTTCGGGCGGAAGCCTGCTTGTTGTTCCCTAAGCTCATTGTCCACTACGTCGCGCAGTCGGTTGAGGATGACCTGGCAGTGCACTTTCCCTGGTATTGACAGTAGAGTAACTCCTCTCCAGTTGTGACACTCTGAGAGGTTGCCTTTTTGGGGGTTACAGATGACTTCGTCGTTCTTCTAATCCTCTGGGACGATGCCGGAGTTCCAAACCTGGTTACAGAGACTGCACATCCAAGAGACGATACAGTCGCTACCACCTTTCCGCTGTTATTCCGTGGAACCCAGGAGACTTGTTGTTCTTTAATATCTTGATGGCTGTTCTTATCTCCTCTTCAGTGAAGTCATCGGTGTCGATTGAGAGCAGGAGGGATGGGTCTTCCGCCTCAGCTGGTGTCGGTGGCTCGGGATGTTAAAAACTTCTTTGAAGTGCTCGGCCCATCTTGCAAGTTTGTTCTCGCCTCTAGACAGAAGTGTGCCATCTTTTGCCTTTACAGGTCCAGAGCCAGTCCTCACAGTACCAGTTATCTTCTTTGCGATCTGGTAGACAGCTCCCATGTCGTTGAATTTGGCAGCTTCTTCGGCATCTTCTGCTTGCTTGTCCAGACAATCCCTTTCATCTTTCTGGGCATTTCGCTTCACCTGCCTGTCCTCGATGTATTCCTAGTAGTACGCTGCTTGGTCTGAGGAGCAGTTGTGTCTCTTCTGGTGGAGTTCTTTCCTCTCTGCTATCAATTTCCATGTGTCATCACTGACCCAGGATTCCCGCAGTGGCTTCTTAAACCCTAGGATTTCTTTTCCGGCTGTTGCCATGGCATCTTTCATCTCCTCCCATCATTCTGTCGATCCTGGCATTGTTTCAGTCAGGACTGAATACCTGTTGCTCAGGGAAGCTTGGAACTGGGCCATTGTAGTAGGGTCTTTCAGCTTGCTTGTATCATATCTCTTGGACCAAGTCTCTTTCTTCTTTCTTCTCTTCAGCTTGATCTTCAGCTTTGCTATCACGAGATCATGGTCACTGCACACGTCTGCTCCACGGTACACGCGTACATCTTGCAAACATGGGGTTCTCCACCTTGGCCCAATCGCGATGTGGTCTATCTGAGTCTGAGTCCTGTGATCATTTGATATCCATGTGATCTTGTAAATATCATAATGTTGGAATAGTGACGATCCAATTTTCATGTTGTTCATTGCGCAGAACTGCAGAAAGCGTTCGCCATCAGTTCTCTTGCCGTACCCATGTGGGCTCAAAGCCAGACCGATCCTCCCCAATTTGTGCATTCATGGATCTTTCTGTGAGCAGAATTCACTGTATCTGTACGTACTATTTGAAGGCTCTACCAATATTGGCGAAAGGATACATTTGTAGCAAGTACTGACTTCAAGCTACACAATACAGACTATGAAAGATTAAATCTCGTTCCTTGTGGTCGACTAGGCCTGTTTACTTTTTCATTTTTGTGCGTGCGTGTGTGTGTGTGTGTGTGTGTGTGTGTGTGTGTGTGTGTGTGTGTGAGAGAGAGAGAGAGAGAGAGAGAGAGAGAGAGAGGAGAGAGAGTGACAGACAGACAGACAGACAGACAGACAAACACAGAGACAGAGATAGACGGACAAACACACGAACTGTTGTCTAAAACGTGCTTTAAATTTGTTTTTTGTACTCCCAGTTCGTATAGAACAGGGAGTACTTTACAATGGGAACAAAGAAATGCTGTCTGTGTGACTATGTGTCTGTCTGTGTGTCTGTCCGTGGTCAAAATGTGTTCCACTCGCTCCAGACAAAACGTCTGGGTCGATCTTTCTGAAAACTTGTACGTATGTTCATTATGGGTCACGGATGATGCCCGATGTTTTATTTTACCAGAATGGCCGTTACTAACGGTTATAACGGCCCAAAACGGTTTTTCTTCTTTATGGACTATCTCAGAAAGTACTTTGCCGATTTATAAGCGGTTTGGACACGTGTATTCAAGGTAAACTGGGAGTACGTTTATATGCTTTGCATCTTGTTTTTCACCCACGTGAGCGATACTCCATGACGAAATGACCGATTTTGTTCGCAGACTCGTTCTGTTCGTGTGAAAACATAACTCGCTGGTAAGACGGCAGTGCTGCTTTCAAGTTCTGAACAATTGTGGAAAAAAACGTCACTTTTGATTGACCCCGTCCAAGACCTGACTCTACTTGTGGGGCACGACGTCTGTTGCCTGTAAAAACAGGGACCAAAGAGCAAGTGCTGGGGCCTCTCACAATGGATTCATTTCCTGCTTCACACCGGCGTGAACTGGAACTGTCGCACTGCGGACCGTCTTTTGCCGTGGGCATTTTGTCAGCTGGACTTGACTCTGAAACAGCTTCATGCACCAAATGTTTCGTCTTTTTTTTGGACGACGACAAATAATTTGCGCAACAGAAGCAATGTCGAGGAAAGTCGAGCAAATTCACCCTCCATGGCACCAATGATCTTTGCGTTTTTGCATGGCTCTGGGCATTCCCGTCTAAGGTATGGTCGAAGATGCTGGTCTGGTCTCAGCGAAGCATGTGATATTCCTTACAGCTGATTGAAGCTTTACACTACTATAACAACAGAAATCGCTTTATGCCATGTAGAACAAACTGTTCACAAGCTGTGTCATCAGTCGATGTTCACGTGTGGAATCGGCTGAGCGACAGATTGAGAAAGAAGATGGTAAGTGTCTCGCCATGCTGTCCCATTGTTCGCTTTTATTGGAGTCCCGTTCTTCCGGGCACCACAGTCTATGTACTGTGAGAAATTGTTCGACAGGCTTGACAAGTAACCACGTAGGCCGTTGTCTTCATGTCTACCGTTTAGCCAGGTCAGGCCACCTCATGCATGTGGCCTTTGCCTTGGCGCGAACACCGTGCACGTGCTTCAGATTTGACAGTCTGACACAATCAGCGGCAAAATGTGACGAACAGACAGCCATTCTACGATCAGAAGGCAGACAAAGAGCCAACAGGATCAACAGGAAGTAGTGCATGACTTCAACATGCCACAAGTAGTGAAGGGCGAAGCTACATGTCCTTCCTCCTCTTGATGTAGAGCTGAGGGTACTCGACTTTCGATTCTATGAGGGGGCTGATCGACTGTTTGACTATTGCCATGATATGACAGCTGTACATGTTCTTCCTCCTCTTGAAGTAGAGCTGAGGGATACCTCGACTTTCGATTCTATGAAGGGGCTGATCGACTGTGTGACTGTCGTCATAATATGACAGATTTGATAAGGCGTACGTCACTCCCAGGGAAACCAAAGGAAAATGCCTCCTCCATCTTACATAATGTGTGTCTTAGTGAATCGTCTGTATTTTATTTTCTACTCGATTTGCTCACACAATAAACATAAAAATGAAACTGTGTATCGTGTCTTGTGTTCATTGGTGACTGGTCTTGCGCAGTTTTCAGAGTGGGGTGCATTTCAAAATGCGCAGCATTTGGCTCTCATCAAACTGTACCCTGTACCAGAGAAACTCGTTTTTATTGGCCGTCAATGTGCCACAATGTTAAGACCAGAACAACGGGGGGAAAGGCCCTGGCTGCGATCCAGGCTGATTTTGGCTTCCAGAATGGAGATGGAGAAAGCCGTCTCTTCGTTCTCAGTCATTAGGATTGTTGCCTGAAGGTAGAGTGTTCAATCCATATCAAACAGAGATATCCAGCATGCTGTCAGAGTGCACAGTCCAAAAACAGCGTCCAGTAGCCTGTGGTCTTCATTTTTCATGCCTTGACTGGCCAGTCGTTTTGTCCGCCATTCCAAGTCGCTACGTTAGCCCCTCTACCCCGCACGCTGAGAAAGATAGCTCAAGTGTTCATTTTCGCGCAAAGGGAAAATATACAAAGTGATATCACTTAACTGCTCAGTTGACCTCGTTTTACGCTCTCGATCCATATGTAAACATTTCATTCAAGACGATTTTGGATGTGAATAAGTGAAACTTTGGGTAAAGGTATTGCTGATATCGATTGCTGAACAGCTCAACTTTCAGTAGGCCTCGCGATCTCTCTAAGCCGAGTAGCCTACCAGAGGGTGGTATTTGGCAGGCTATATGGATGTGTTTTCTCCCTGAGGAATGATCGTCTAATTAAGACAGCGATCTCTGTATTGCAACACCATGATCGTCGAAGGCAATGAAGAAGCTAAGGAAGAGTTCGTCGTGAGTCAGCAATCTACACATGCC
>CM065720.1:36345056-36357556 GCA_033310375.1 Conus canariensis
TCAGGGCCGTGGCCATGTCAGACCCTCGCCACGTTCTGCGGGGGGACATATCAGGGCCGTGGCCATGTCAAACCCTCGCCATGTACTGCAGGGGGCCATATCAGGGCCGTGGCCATGTCAGACCCTCGCCACGTTCTGCAGGGGCCATATCAGGGCCGTGGCCATGTCAAACCCTCGCCACGTTCTGCAGCGGGCCATATCAGGGCCGTGGCCATGTCAAACCCTCGCCACGTTCTGCAGGGGGCCATATCAGGGCCGTGGCCATGTCAAACCCTCGCCACGTTCTGCAGGGGGCCATATCATGGCCATGGCCATGTCAGACCCTCGCCACGTTCTGCAGCGGGCCATATCAGGGCCGTGGCCATGTCAAACCCTCGCCACGTTCTGCAGCGGGCCATATGAGGGCCGTGGCCATGTCAGACCCTCGCCACGTTCTGCAGGGGACCATATGAGGGCCGTGGCCATGTCAGACCCTCGCCACGTTCTGCAGGGGGCCATATGAGGGCCGTGGCCATGTCAGACCCCCGCCACGTTCTGCAGCGGGCCATATCAGGGCCGTGGCCATGTCAGACCCTCGCCACGTTCTTCAGGGGGCTATATCAGGGCCGTGGCCACCCTCGCCACGTTCCGCAGGGGGCCATATCAGGGCCGTGGCCATGTCAGACCCTCGCCAGGTTCTGCAGGGGGGCATATCAGGGCCGTGGCCATATCAGGGCTGTGGCCATGTCAGACCCTCGCCACGTTCTCTTGTCGCAAAAGAGTTCATTCCCACCAGCTTCAATCCGCATTAATTCTTTATAGATTCGTAGATAAATCGGAACATATTTACCTCCCTTAGAAATCCCAAAATTACATCTGGTGGAACTTTTCTGTGCAAGGTCTTCATAGAGTGTAATGGGAAGAGCTTATGCAGACGTCTTGCAAATTCCTGACATTCTGTTAGAGCATGTTTCATAGTGAGCGGCTGTCTTATAGTAGGCCTATGTATCACAGAGTCCCTCACCTTTTAAGACGTACGAGTGAGTGTGAAACAAGTGGCATGTGTCTAAATCATAGGTACAAAACTTTAGTTTTGTTTTGTTTTATCTTTTGGCACCAGCGGTAGATGGCAGAAATTCTTTACTGTTTAAAGGGATCTGAAAAGTTCATTATTCATGCGTGTGGTCCAGAGATGAGGCGGAAAAGAAGAGGAGGACAAGACAAAGGGGGAGATAACAAAGAGGGTGAAAGATAGATGAGAAAGTGAAAGAGAGGGGGCAGGGGAAAAAAAACCGGAGGAGAAGAGAAGAAGGGAATGAATAAAATGAACAAGAAGATGCAAAAAGGAAGGAAAGGAGGAGAAACAAAGCACAGTACAAAGATGGGAGAAGCGGAGGAGGAGAGGATAACAAAATGGACGAGGAAGAGACGAAGAGAAGGAGAGAAAGACTCTACGCTGTAACAGTCACTTCACGCTGTGCATGTTCTCCGGATAATTCAGATATATCACAAGTGTGAACAGATTTCTATGATCCGGATTCACACCGGATCTTTCGGTTTGCCGTTGTGTCACAAACTATCTCTCTACGAAGTGTCGTTCAAGTCGATTTCGTAGTTTCTGCGTCGTAAGATTGATAATAGTCGTGATGAACGGTTCCTGGATCGGCTGTTTGAGCCGGATCGGCATTACGGATCCGCATCCAAATATAACGGGTTTATTCTCCGGCCACATTCTTGTTTTGACCAAGTTTGCTTATGTAGCTGCTCGGGTGCTTTGTTTGCGTGATTGTTTTCGTCATCCTGCGGACAAACAACAGACGTACTCTGGTGAAAAGGGAACCTCTTTGGCAGAAGTAAATGCGGAATGAAATACCCAAGTACACGCGTGCTTTCGCACTCACACACACACACACACACACACACACACACACACACACACACACACACACACACAGGCGTGTGCGCGCGCACACACACACACACACACACGCAAACACACGTACACACACATACACAGAGAGAGAGAGAGAGAGAGAGAGAGAGAGAGAGAGAGAGAGAGAGAGAGAGAGCTAAAAGCTGTTACTCAGATACAGGCCAAGGCCCATAATTGAATGGTGTCAAGTGCGTGAAACCTCTCACAAAAGGCATTAAACGCTTAGAGGCAAAAGGGACGTTGTACGTAGTATACAAATAGGTAATAGAACCATTAACAAGTATGCCTTACCCATCGCACACGGTCGAACCGTGTCGAGGAGGACGAAGCGGTCAGGTGACAGATGGCACCTAAGGTAGTGAGGAGTTCGGACCTGCCCGACAGCGAAAGGGGAGAGGAACATAACCACTAGGACCTCGGTGCACCAAGTGAGCGCTAAATACTCAGTTAGCTGAGGTTCTTTTGTAAACAGTCAGTGAAGAGCAGGAGTCTTGGACTCGTTCGGATGGTATTGCCGTGGGTCACTGGGTTGGTTCTATTGTCAGGCTGGTTGAACGCGCGTGGATGTTGTTATCGTAGCCCTCTTTAAGATAATTACTGTGTTAAAGTGGCCTCCGAAGTCGGCGGGAATTTTCGATGTCCATCTGGTGCCAAGTGTTTGTTTGCTAATCAATCAGGTAGGGATGTGTGTAAATGCAGATGTGTGGAGAATGTAGCGAATGGAGAATTCACAGCACTTGTGAACTAGGGGTTTGAGAAGCAGCATGGACAAAGGCATGGCCCGAAGGGGAATCCTTTGTTTCCATTCCTATATAAAGTGAGGGAGAACAACGAGAAGAAGAAGAACACCAGGAGAGAGAGAGAGAAGGCAGAGGAGAGAGAGAGAGAAGAGAGAAGGGTGGGCAGGACAGAGAACGGGTCGAGAGAAACGTGGTCTGGGAGATAGAAGAGACAGCAAAGTCTTAGGGAAAAGACAAGCTGGAAAGAGAAGAAAACTAAGTTTGAAGCCCAGAGGTGGGTGAAGACAGACAAACTGAAATTGAACCCAGAGGTGGGTGAAAGAGACGAAGAAGAAGAGTTCTACGTCGAGATCCCAGAGACGACCACGAAGACCCAGTCCTGAAACCTGGAGCCAGTCAACCAAGGGCCTCACCATCAAGCAGTGCTGAAGAAGACGTGAAGAGACTTTTCAAGAACTGTGGTGTGGTGTGAAAGCGTGGTTGTGTGTGTGAAAACCTGGCCAGGTAAGAAGTCATTTTTATTATAACCCGGGATTAGGAAGTATTGATCTTTTATGTGTTGATTTGTTCATTTTGTGTAATTGGATTTTTCATGTTTGATTATAAGTAGCATAGAAATTGTATTTCTTGTGCTCAGTCGTGTTAGAAGGGAAACGAATGCGTGACATCCCATTCCCAGAGAGAGGTGAATGTTTGGTGGGCGCATGAGTGTGCATATGCGTGTACGAGTGCAAAGATAACCTTGGTGTGTTAAACCTGACTAATAATACATCAGCTTAGTGCACTTAAGCAATACCATCACGATTTCCCCCGTCCTGGACAAAGTGGTGAGCCTGCCAGGATCGCATGGCCCAAATTAGTCTCAGGAGGGAAACAAAGTGAGTACTAGAGTAGTACTGGGGCGAAGCGTCCACTAAGGGCAATTTAATTAGCTCTTCTAATTAGTTCCTTTAGTTCTTTGAGTGTTGAGTGTTGACTTGCGTGTAGGGTGGTTGTATTAATCAAAGGTCGTTCAGAGAAACGAAGAACGAGGTTCTAGTCTTAACTCTCACAGAAGCTGTGGTTTAAGATTAAGGCTCCTTTGTGTTGGGAACACTACCACTGGTTGGTGTACTCGTAACGTTTGGTCGATAAACTGTTTACTGACTTTTTCCGGGTCTATACGAGTAACTGTTTTAGTAGTGCTAAAACGACAAAATGGCTGAAGAAAGTTTTACCCCCATTGAGAAACTGATGAGTTTAGGGGAGAAACTAGGATATACAGGAGATGAACTGCGTAAGTTCATAGAAACTCAGCAGAAGACTGAGAGAGATGAAAGGGCTGAAAGAAGGAAGTTTGAAAAGGAACAGCTAGCAGCTGTCAAAAGAAATCTAGAGGCAGAAACTGCTGCGTCAAAGGCTAAAGCAGATGCTGAGGCCGAGAGACTTAGACTTGAAACTGCTGCGTCGAAGGCTAGAGCGGATGCAGAGTGTTTAGCTGCCAGAGCGAGAGCAGAAGCGGAATCAGAGATTTTAGCCAAACAAATTGAGTTGGAAAGAATAAAATCTGAAAATCGTAGTGAAATAGACACCAGTTCTGAGTCAGTAGGCCGCAGATTAAGTTGCGCACCTAGACTTAAACTCCCACTTTTCAGAGAAGAAACTGATTCGATCGATGCCTATATCAGTCGGTTTGAATCGGTTGCCGAGCACGAGGGCTGGCCGGAAGATGACTGGGCAATAAACCTGTCTGCCTTGTTGACAGGTCGTGCGTTACACACTGTTTCCACCTTACCCAAAGGTGATCAGAGGGATTTTGACAAGGTGAAACAAGCAGTACTCAAGGCATATGATTTGACTGAAGAAGGTTTTAGGCGTAAGTTTCGCGAGGCGAGAATCGAACAGGGTGAGACATACACACAGTTCGGAGTTAGACTGGATCACTATTTCAACAAGTGGGTAGAACTTAGTGGAGTGGACTGTGATTTCGAAGGCCTCAAGACACTGGTGATGAAGGAACAGATACTTGATGGTTGTGGGACAGGCCTCACAATCCACATTAAGGAAAAAGGTGCAACCACAATAGCTGAGGTACTTCAGACGGCAGAGACTTACCGGGAAGCGAGGCGTGATTTGCCTGTACAAGAGGAAAGCCCGGAAGCATATTCAGAGGATAGCAGGCCAGCACATATCTCACGCAACGGGCCAGTATTGCACGCCCGTAGGCCCACGGCATCACGTGAGCAAACAAGGGTGAAGGCCCACGTGGATAAGGCCGTAGATAACGTACCTGCTTCTTGTGCATAAGACAGGACACTTGGCTAGGGACTGCATATTCAAGTCACAGAAAGCAG
Source organism: Conus canariensis (assembly GCA_033310375.1). Classification (NCBI taxonomy): domain Eukaryota; kingdom Metazoa; phylum Mollusca; class Gastropoda; order Neogastropoda; family Conidae; genus Conus; species Conus canariensis. Next base: position 36,350,042 of record CM065720.1, read on the forward strand.
CAGCAGTGAGGGTCAGGCCAAGTGAGAGGCAGGTAGAAAGAGATGGAAAAGATGACAGTGTTATTTTGTCTGGATTGTGCTGTGTGTTCACAGATTCAGGTGATAACATGGATGTGCACAAAGGCAGAGTGGGGGACAATGTGGTTAATGTCATTAGAGACTCTGGGTGCACAGGTATAATGGTGAAGGAATCCCTGGTTAAGGAGGGACAATTCACAGGTAAAACACAGAGGTGTAGACAAATAGATGGAACAGTAGCAGAATTCAAAACGGCCCAGGTATTTATTGATACACCATTTTATAGTGGGACTGTACAGGCTTTGGCTGTCCCGAAGCCGCCGTATGATCTAGTAATCGGAAACATTCCAGGAGCACGCGGGTACGGAGACCCAGACCGTGATTTCTGTGTTGAATCAGGGAAAAGAAATCACGGGAGAGAAAGGCCCCAGGCGGTCACACACTCCAGAAAGCATTGGACCGTGTCCAGTGAGACTAACCCCACTCACTTACGGGCAGAGCAAAAGGGCGATAACTCGCTTAGAAAATTGTTTAGGTTCGCCCACACAGGACAGAAGAAAGGTGTTAAGGAGGGCACCATTGGTTTTGAGCTAGAAGATGGGGTATTGTACCGAACTTTCACGCATTCAAGTTCGGGGAAGATGAAAAGACAGATCGTTCTGCCTACAAACCGCAGAAAGGCGGTGATGTCCGAAAATCATGTGACGTCAGCCTCGGGCCATCTCGGTAGAAAGGCCACACAAAAGGTTGTGACGCGGGAGTACTACTGGCCCGGTATCCTAGGTGATGTAAGGCGTTTCTGTGCGCACTGCAACACATGTCGCGGGGTACGGAAAGGTACAGAGAACGAGATCGGACAAGTCTCACCCGAAGGGGGCCGTAGGCCAAATTAAAATAGTCAGGCGAAAAGTGGGTTGTGGGTGCGTGTGTCTTTTGCAGTGTCGTGTATGCGTGACGTAGTTGGTTGCGGGCCACGTGTATGAAGAGAAAGGGAGAGAATTTCCGTAGAAACATAATGTTTATCTATATATGGCCACACTGCTTGGAGCTGGTGGAAGTTTCAGACTGGTGTTGATATTTGCTTGGTTTTTAGTGCGCACGGTATTGATTTTTCTCTAATTTTGTTGCAAGGTAAATCTTGCGTGCGTTCTCTGGTGTAAGGAGGCTTATGAGAGGCCTAGATTAGAGTTGGTTTAAATGAGAGAATTGTGAGAGTTTCAGCTCCTTGAATGTGTTTTAGCCAATGCAGGGCATTGTCTTGAAGTGGGGGGAATTTGTCAAGTGCGTGAAACCTCTCACAAAAGGCATTAAACGCTTAGAGGCAAAAGGGACGTTGTACGTAGTATACAAATAGGTAATAGAACCATTAACAAGTATGCCTTACCCATCGCACACGGTCGAACCGTGTCGAGGAGGATGAAGCGGTCAGGGGACAGATGGCACTAAGGTAGTGAGGAGTTCGGACCTGCCCGACAGCGAAAGGGGAGAGGAACATAACCACTAGGACCTCGGTGCACCAAGTGAGCGCTAAATACTCAGTTAGCTGAGGTTCTTTTGTAAACAGTCAGTGAAGAGCAGGAGTCTTGGACTCGTTCGGATGGTATTGCTGTGGGTCACTGGGTTGGTTCTATTGTCAGGCTGGTTGAACGCGCGTGGATGTTGTTATCGTAGCCCTCTTTAAGATAATTACTGTGTTAAAGTGGCCTCCGAAGTCGGCGGGAATTTTCGATGTCCATCTGGTGCCAAGTGTTTGTTTGCTAATCAATCAGGTAGGGATGTGTGTAAATGCAGATGTGTGGAGAATGTAGCGAATGGAGAATTCACAGCACTTGTGAACTAGGGGTTTGAGAAGCAGCATGGACAAAGGCATGGCCCGAAGGGGAATCCTTTGTTTCCATTCCTATATAAAGTGAGGGAGAACAACGAGAAGAAGAAGAACACCAGGAGAGAGAGAGAGAAGGCAGAGGAGAGAGAGAGAGAAGAGAGAAGGGTGGGCAGGACAGAGAACGGGTCGAGAGAAACGTGGTCTGGGAGATAGAAGAGACAGCAAAGTCTTAGGGAAAAGACAAGCTGGAAGAGAAGAAAACTAAGTTTGAAGCCCAGAGGTGGGTGAAGACAGACAAACTGAAATTGAACCCAGAGGTGGGTGAAAGAGACGAAGAAGAAGAGTTCTACGTCGAGATCCCAGAGACGACCACGAAGACCCAGTCCTGAAACCTGGAGCCAGTCAACCAAGGGCCTCACCATCAAGCAGTGCTGAAGAAGACGTGAAGAGACTTTTCAAGAACTGTGGTGTGGTGTGAAAGCGTGGTTGTGTGTGTGAAAACCTGGCCAGGTAAGAAGTCATTTTTATTATAACCCGGGATTAGGAAGTATTGATCTTTTATGTGTTGATTTGTTCATTTTGTGTAATTGGATTTTTCATGTTTGATTATAAGTAGCATAGAAATTGTATTTCTTGTGCTCAGTCGTGTTAGAAGGGAAACGAATGCGTGACATCCCATTCCCAGAGAGAGGTGAATGTTTGGTGGGCGCATGAGTGTGCATATGCGTGTACGAGTGCAAAGATAACCTTGGTGTGTTAAACCTGACTAATAATACATCAACTTAGTGCACTTAAGCAATACCATCACGATTTCCCCCGTCCTGGACAAATGGGTATAGTCATAGTATACCACGCACACATCAATCGTGCAATGGAACGGTTGTTAGAATTAACAGTTTCTCTGTCATGAAAGGAAGCAGTCATAGATATTAGTACAATGACGGCATGATCAAAATTCATATTTTTCGACAGTGCTCAACCATATAAAAGCTTTGTAGGTGAGCAAATGCCATGTTAGAGACAACGTCCTCATGGCTACATAGCATTAGTAAATTGAATCTGAAGTGGTATGTGTACTTACAGCATGTGAGATCAAAAGCAAAATTGTCAAGTTAAGATAAGAGAGAGAGAGAGAGAGAGAGAGAGAGAGAGAGAGAGAGAGAGAGAGAGAGAAGATCCCTATTCCCGAGGGTAACAGAGAAACCAGATGATTCTTTTTCCATCTGACCCTTGTTCCTCCAGGGACTAAGTATCGTAGCACACGAACACTTTCACTCTGTACAGAATTGATTTTAAAAAGAACAGTGATGATTCATATTAGCATAAAGGAAACCATTCATACACGCTAACTATGTGTCACACACACACACACACACACACACACACACACACACACACACACACACACACACACACACAACACACACACAACTACGTGGTATATAATATTCTCACGCGTGAATGAAGATATGGAAGCATCAGTCAGCAACCTAATATCATCACGTAGCCCTAAAGGAAAGTCATGTTCAGTTACACTGCCAATTCTTGCTCATGAATCAAGATTGGTTTTTCAGACCAATCAGGAAGAGGAGAACAGTTGTTGTTGGAGAGAGAGAGAGAGAGAGAGAGAGAGAGAGAGAGAGAGAGAGAGAGAGAGAGACAGAGACAGAGACAGAGAGACAGAGAGACAGAGAGAGAGAGACAGAGACAGAGAGAGTTCAACCGTGCACTGTAGTGCATAAAAAATATTTCTAGACAGAAAGACAGAAAGAAAGAAAAATAAATGAATAAAAAGAAAGCCAAACACAACAAAATGTGAAAAAGGTAACATTATTATCCAGTTCCCCACTTCCCACCACCACCACCCCGGAAAGTACTATTCTATGAGCAGTACGCTGGCTCATATACATACGCTGCATGAGTACACTGTAATTCTTTCACACATTAGATTTGCATACACTGACATAGCGTGTTCACTACTCAATAACAGCAAATCATTTAGAAACAATAGTATTTGTAAACAGCAGAAGTCACTGCATTTCATCTGACTTCTCTCTCCTGCCTCAAAAAAGAAAAAAAAAAAAAAAAACCTTCACCAAGGAATATTTCCTCAGTCATCCATTTAAGTTGAGTAGTGTGTTTCACTCTACGTGATTTGTATGGAGCATTCCTGTCACAAGCAGTATAGAACGTTTGGAAGCAATATTCTAGTGCTTCTGTGAATTAGTATAATGGTAGACATTGGAAAATAAGAGAGAGAGAGAGAGAGAGAGAGAGAGAGAGAGAGAGAGAGAGAGTACAAAATTTTTGAATGAAATACAAAAGAGAAAGAAAGTGGAGGGGGAGAGATACTACTAGAAAAGGATGAGAACATACACAGACACTCAGTGAAGCTCACCACACACACACACACACACACACACACACACACACACACACACACACACACACACAGAGAGAGAGAGAGAGAGAGAGAGAGAGAGAGAGAGAGAAAGATAGACAGACAGACAGACAGACAGACAAACAGGTAGACACACAGACAGAGTGACAGAGAGAGAAACAGACCCGGCCGCACAGCAGCATCTATCACCTCCACATGTAAACAATAGACACGGTTCAGACGGTTACGGAACTCTCTCTCTCTCTCTCGCTCTCGCTCTCTCTCTCTCTCTCTCTCTCTCTCTCTCACCTCATCACACACACACACACACACACACACACTTCCTGTCCTTTCCCACCCACCCACGCCGAACGGTCAGCCACCTGTTTAGTCACGCTTCAGTGTCAAAGCCTTTCACCTCCTGCCCTTCTGACCCCTCCTACCGTCACAACTTCTCCGTCCACCCCCAGCCCCGCCCCCTTCCCCCATTTCCCCTTCAGAACGTCCCCTTCCATCCCCCCCCCCCCCCCCCGACACCACCACCACCCGACCCCCTTTCTACCTCCAGCCTCTCCCATCCAAACCTCTAGTCATTAAATCCCCATGCCTCTTCCCTCTTCCCCGCACGCTGTGCCCCTCAGTCCCCATCTCCCATCTCCTCCCACACAGTGACACTGTTCTTCCGTAACCGGCTTCCGGCCCGTATTGTGTGTGACCGTAGCTAAGCGGGGAGTGCTTACTCTTCGTCCTCCATTGGACTTGACCGGGAGGCTCCACGCTTACAGATCTGTCAAAAGATGGCGAGTAAAGTGTGTATCGTTTTCTCCTCCTTCTCCTCCCGCTTCTCCCTGCCTCCCTCCCTGAATAATGGTGGGGTTACGTTGGTCTCCTTGGACTGTCCCAGTGTTCCTCGTGTATCAATGGATAACGGTGGGGTTACGATGGTCTGCTTGGCCCGCCCACCACTCAGGTCAAGTTAAGGGATTCAGGTTTTAACGGTGACATACGACACGATCAACAGGCGTAATATAACCAGCAGCTATCAGAAAGAGAGAAGGGGTGGGGAGGGGGGAGGGGGGGGGGGTATCAATCCGTATGCTCGTACCGCAGGCAACGGAAACGCGAAAAGTTATAACGAACATATACCTGATCTTTGCTCCCACGGTAAAGACAGATGACCACGCACTTTCCCTCCAAGCTTAATGCTACTGGCGGTACCCTTTCACCTAGGGCGCTCGGCTCGCCCAGACAACAGGCACAACTTTTCCACGAGCGAGCGCATGCTTGTCATTTGTTCTAAGCTAGTGTAGAGCTTGACACAAAGAACACGCAGGAAACTACGGAAACCTGAGTGTGGATGGTGGGGAAGGAGGGCATAGGTGAGGCAAGCCGGAGATGTTAGCCATGAGTAGCAAACAAGGGAGGTCACCTTTGCTCTCACGGTTAAACTAACAGAGTTACACTTACATAACTCCAAACTACTGTTCTTTGTTCGTAATACATTCGCTGTTGTTCTGTACAGGTGTAACTTGCTTCTTTTTTCGTTGCGTGGTTACCATGGTAACAGTTTCAGTTTCATCAAGGAGGCGTCGTCACTGCGTGCGGACTAGTCCATATACGCTACACCACATCCACTAAGTTTTGAGACCACACTACGCATGATTTTAAGCTGATGGACGAATGAACTAACAACTAAGATGAGAGAATGGAAAAAGAGGGTCTCGTGGCTACGACCAAAGATAGTACGCTCTACGGGCGTACTATCTTTGCCACGACTCAGCATATGTTTGACCTACGCATTAGCCCAACGCGTTGGTCAGACCTTGAGTGCCTATCTACCTTTTTTTTTTTTTTTTTTTGTTACCATGGTAACAATATGACTCAATAACATTGTCTAGAGGCACCTTCGAGTTGGCTATGAAGTTGTATAAATTCGTCAGAAACAAAAGCAATCAGTGTCGACAACAGCCAGTATTCGCCCGTTCGAACAGATGAGAGCGTGGATACAGAAGCTCAAACGTGAAATTGTTTGACATGGGACGTTTTTCTTCAAACGGGATAAAAAAAAAAAACAAGCAAAGAAACCAAATGAACGTAAAACAGTCTATATGTTCACTACCTCGGCAACTTTTTGAACTATTTGAATGTATCCATCCTACTTCCTGTGTGTTAGTGGTATTTTCAAACCATTTAAACAGCTGAGTAAATGCTTTGATGGTTTAGGCGATGAGATGTGTGGGCTTTCTTTCTGAGCTATACAATGAGTTTTATAGGTTTTGGCATTAAGACGTGTACTTCTTGAGTTCACGTATGCTGGTGGAAAATTGGTTTTAAGACGTGATTTCAGCCAGAATTTCTGTTAAAAAGAAGCCTTTTTCTGGCATGGCAACGGCTTCTGAACCGATTGACGTGTAAGATCTTAGGTTTACTATTTTATTTGTAATGCACGTTCACAGATGGCCGACAGTGCTGCAGTAAATGAGTGCAGTTCCCTGGCTTAGTTCTCCGCATTTCCAATTGTAACATCCCAAACTCGACACTTTCAATAATTCAAGAATTAGACAGACCCTGTGAGATTTTAACGATGAGGTTTGAACTTTCTGAGCTATTATTCCTCCCTCCCATCCCCAACTTCCGCCTTCCCTCCCCCTCCCCTATTTTTCTTTCCTTTTTTTTTTTTCACATTCACATATTCTATGAAATTCTACATTTCTGAAGAAATCATGTCAGAATCTTTTAAAACTTGGGCGCTTCAACGACTTATTTTGGTGTGAGAAAAATTTTCGTTACAATTCATTTCAACTGAAAATACAGCGGTAAACAAGTTGGGTATTTTTTGCTCCCATAAGAAAACCTAACACAGAGTAACTTTCATTCAAGACTGGCACAGCCTTTTAAACTGGAATAAAGTCAAATACATAGAGCAGGAGCAGGCAATACAAATATATCTGCCTTCAAAAGGAATTGCGATGGTTCCCTTATGCAGCTAGTGAAGAGTTTTCATATCTGTAACATATTTTCTTAATTTCATGTTCCCAGTTTCTCCATCTTCAAATTCCCCCCCCCCCCCCCCCCCCCCCCCCCCCGCCCCTCCTTAAGTCCAAATCTTTGCCACTATGAAGATAGTTCAGTTGTTGGCCTGCGCTTGTTTTTTCCCCCACTATTAGATTGTTCGTCTATGTATTTGTCTGACTTTATTCCAGTTTAAAAGGCTGTGCCAGTCTTGAATAAAAGTTACTCTGTGTTAGGTTTTCTTATGGGAGCAAAAAATACCCAACTTGTTTACCGTTTA
>CM065720.1:36365056-36380056 GCA_033310375.1 Conus canariensis
AATGTGACAAAGTTCCTGATGACGTATTGGCTACCTGATCTAGTCTATTCTCCTCTGTTGTCAATGTCTTCTTGTGTTGACTTTGCTCTAGTCTTTGGCACCAGTTTGTCTACACTGAGTTAACAAGGCCTACGTGCGCCCGAACAGTTCCGTTGCGATCCGTTCAAACGAGACTTGGTGGTGGCTGTTGATGATAATCACAGCCTGCCAGTTTGGGGCTTGAAGCAACTAAGATTACTGTTGTTGCCACGACCCAAGTTCAGTGTGGCAAGCTTACATTTGTATCAGTTATACTAACGCTAGGCTTTTGGTAGCAATAGTAGTAGTAGTAGTAATAGTAGTAGCAGTAGTAGTTGTTGTTGCCATTGTTGTACTAATAGTAGTAGGATTGTGATGCGAAGGGTGAGCTTAACGTCCTGTCGGCTGTAGACCCTTAAGGACAAGGCATCCCAGATCGTTGTCTGTGTCGTTGATGTAGAAGGAGGCAGGGAAAGGGGTGTGTTCTCGTCCTTGTCACTGGTGAGCTGAGGTAGGTGCTGTTAGTCTTTTATAGAACTGCTACGGGTTTCTCAGGCTGAGGCTGTTCAAGTAGTGCTGGGACTGAAAAATAGTAGTGGCCGTCTGCATGACGTCTGTCTGTCTGTCTTTCTGTCTGTCTGTCTCCCTCTCTCTCTCTTTCTCTGTCTGTCTGTCTGTCCGTCTGTCTGTCTGTCTGTCTCTCTCTCTCTCTCTCTCTCTCTCTCTCTCTCTCTCTCTCTCTCTCTCCCCCTTTCCCCGCCAGAAGATAGAGCAAATATTGAAGGGAAAGAAAAATGAAATCAGAATAACATCAGACTCTTGAGACGCAGGACACGACGTCACTCAATCAACAAATAAATAAACAAATAAACTGGAAAATGCAACTAAACTAAGGTCGTGAAATATTTATTTTTAATTTAAAGGTAATTATAGAAAATGCCGAAGGTAGTGAGAAAACACATGGTTCCGGTTTGATTCTGAAAATGCATTCAGGCTCACATTTCTACTGGAAGAAAGAGGAAAATTGTTCCATTGGTCTTAGGGCTGCTGCTATTCTTCGGCTGGCTCCTGTGGAAAGGAAGACAGGAAACTATGGGGAAAAGGTTATGGAAATCCTGAGGCTTTCAAGCCAGGCGATGGCAATTTGCACACACACACACACACACACACACACACACACACACACACACACACACACACACACACACACACAGAGAGAGAGAGAGAGAGAGAGAGGCCACTGTGACATGCACTTTTTAATTCAACAAAATAACAATGCTCTTTTCGATGAGAGAGAGAGAGAGAGAGAGAGAGAGAAGAGAGAGAGAGAGAGAGAGAGAGAGAGAGAGAGAGAGCATCAGTACGGACCTGCACTCTTACAATTTAAAAAAGAAAAGAGAAAAAAAAAAGCCATGCTAATCCACCTACCCCCGTTATCTTCCGTCCTTCTCCACCCCTTCTCCTTCCATCCCCCTCCCCCCTCCTCAATCTTGTGCCCCCCCCCCCCCCCCCCCCCAGCACCTCGCCTCTCTTCTTGCATTCCTTACTTTATCTTTTTATCTAGTTTCTTCCTCATTTACAATAGTTTTGATCTGTAGCGAGATGGCGATAAACAAATTAGATTTTTTTTACACTGGTTTTGTGCAAGACATTTAAAGTATCTGTTACAAGTTATTGTTTAATCAAGAAAATGCTAATCGTGCCCTTTGAGGAAAAGAAAAAACATTTTAGAAACTGACATTTCGTTGTGTTGTACTGCTTCGATGTTGTAACTGTTGTATTCATTTTATATTAAGCTACACTCTCACTCATATCTCTAATTTCTGACACTCTGCCTTTTAAGATTATTTATTTACTTATTTCTTTATTTATGTATTGATTTATTGATTTATTTTTTGTTGCATTCAGGCTTGTTGACTATATTTACGAAGGGTGGAATGGCAGATGGGAATAATTCTTCCCTCTCTCCAGGAGAGTTTAAGCGGGGAATTTGTCAGACTGTATAATAGAACACAAGAACGACAACACGAAAAGATGAGCAGCGAACATGCTGGTTTATTTGGTTTGATTATTTGTTTATGTAGGACGCCAACGGAATTTGAACTCGCAAGTCGGAGACTTGACCAATTATGCATGCTGCAGCATTATGCGGATGATGAGATTTACGTCCAGTGGGTAGGTAAAGCCGGCTTTTCCAAGACAACAGAAACAGATGTTATCATTAAAAGCCAGCAGGATGTTGGGATTCTCGCGTCAGTACTTAAAAGTTGGATCCACCGCGAACTGAGGAAGAGGTCCAGCCCGGTCTTTGTCAGACCTCTTTGGAGTATTCGAGCTCCGCGTGGGGACCCCCAATACAGAGGAATGTGGACAAGATCGAAGCTGTACAGAGAAGGTGGCTCCCTTCGATCTCAAACACTACCACAGCCCCTCCAACGTCAACGACGTGTTTGGCCCACACTCCAGGCAACGTAGGCAGACAGCAAGATAGACGGTGCTCTTCAGGTTCTGGAGCGATGTCCTCCGGATCAGTCGGACCCAGTCGCAGCCAGCTGCAGGCTGTCAACAGGAGCTCATGGCTGTCAGTACCGCTGCCTGCAGTGCCACACGCATTACCGGTTGAACTCGTTCTTCCATGGGTTCTCAGGGAATGAGCCGCCTGCAGAGACTACCTGTGTGCGTCGTCACTCTTGACACTTTCGTGCAAGAATGAAAAAAATAACTCTGCAGACACCTCTCTCTCTCTGTCTCCTCTGTCTCTCTCTGTCTCTGTCTGTCTGTCTGTCTGTCTGTCTGTCTGTCTGTCTCTCTCTCTCTCTCTCTCTCTCTCTCTCTCTCTCTCTCTCTCTCTCTCTCTCTCTCTCTCTCTCTCTCTCTCTCTCTCTCTCCTTTTTTACTTTTTTCATAAATATTCTTTTAAAATCTCGGTTGATGATTTCTGCCACGAGTCGGCAGAGTTACGACTCACTGAACGGACCTTGGCAAGCCAGTCGCCGATCGCCTCTCCTCCTCCTCCTCCTCCTTCTTCTTCTTCTCTCCCCCCACGCACCCACCCCCTCCCCCCTTTTTTTTAATGTCTTCGAGGCTCAGCCTGAAAATACGAATGAAATCAACTTGATTGTGGATGCTTGACAGAAGCAGAAGAAGAAGCAGAAGAAGAAGCAGAAGAAGAATGTAAAGTGGAGGCTGAGTCGAGAAGAAAAGGCAAGAGGAGTACGAGACGGGGAAGAGAGTTGGGGAGGAGAGCGGGTGGGCACATCATCTCCCTCATCAACACCAGCTCGTTGGTTTCCTCTTTTACTTCAGATCATACCGACCTATTAAGACATAACCGATAATGATCATAACATGAAGTATTTAAAAAAAAAACATATACAGATAAAACATAATCATTCAACATGAACAATAGTTTCAAGGGAAGAGATCAAACATTAATAAGACACAAATCATTCAAATTAAGCCAAGACGAGTATCACGCTCATAATGGAATTGTGAAATCATACATTAAAACAATAGGTCTTAGCTTCAAAAAATATCTTAATATTGTCCCTGCAGCACATAGACATCATCAAAATTAAGGTGCAGGGATTTACAACAAAAATGGACAAAAGGCCTCCCTGTTGCGAACTGTAGGAGGTAATGCCTTTGCAATCAACAACATAATTATTTCATGATCATAACATCAACAAAGGGGCTCCCCGTTGCGAACGGCAGAAGTTACGAACAGTCAAAAGCATGGATCATAAAGCTGTAGCAAATAACAGCATTAACAATGAACATACATAAGCACACAAAATGGAGCTCCCCGTTGCGAACGGCAGGAGTTGTGAACAATGAATGAAATTATTAAACATTTAATTTTCAATAGCAAGGCATCACTTGGGCCTGTAGCAGTTACATAATTGTATGGACAAAATCATCTGCATAGTGTCCACATAATCATGTGATCACATTCAAAAAGGACATATTTCGCACATCAACCAGCCAAATAAATCTTTTTTTTTTTTTTTTTTTTTTACTCCGTAGACACACCCAGCTCAGGACAGTGGTGCTACACGCTTCGGCTCCTCACGTTTCACCCGTTAGCCTCCACACCAGCCCGGTGCGGCTGTTGCTTTTCAGCCCTTTACATTCACAAACACATGAGTAACGGAATCAGCGTCACAGCCTTCACCACACTGCTCAGCGAAGAAATGGCCTAAAAGCTAGGACACTGGAAGTATATAGGCCTCCCAGCCTCTTTCAACGAGATCTTTCCAGAAACTCTCTTTCAGGCTATCGCCACGCCTCAATCACAATGAAACCATTAGAAGCGTCGCCATCGACTTCCACCTGGGGAATCGCTATAAAGGCTCAAACGCTCCTCAGCAAAGACAACACTAACTATGGCGTCACAGACTCCCAGGGCCGTACCTTCGGCCACTAACTGGTCTTCCAGACAACTCCATCCAGACCAGCCATGCTCAAAGGGAGGCTTAAGACCTCTCAGCAAACGCAACAACAATTACGGTGTCGCCGAATCCAAAGCTGTTTTCCCAGACTCTGATTAGCCTTCTAAACCAGTCTGCCCAGACCAGCCATAGCCAACATGTCTGCCGAGTGACCACAGTCTCCAGACATCTCAACTGACATTCCAAATTACCAGCTAAGTTACCCCTCACTACTGCGATTCCATCCCACGTTGGAGGGATTAACCCCTGTAAACTCGCTGTTCTCAAAAGGTGTGCAAAATCATGCCCTTTGCAAGAAGAAAAAGGGTATGAATGGAGTCAGGAAGTTCCATGAAGGCACTGAGTGCCCCACCCTCCATGGTCATGTGTAGCCAGGCCATCCACCGTCGAGGGAAACACCGCCTATGAAGCACAGAGGCCTGTGCAGGTAGTCCCAAACTGTACCGTCCTAAACGGCCAGGAACCATCGTCTTGTGAGGACCAACTTTCCTGGGGCGAGAGAAGGAAGTCTGCGCCAGCCTGTCGTTGGTCTGTCAGCTCGATAGTCTCCCAGTGCAAACTGCAACTTGGCTTTGGCGTCCCAGGGCCTGTCACGTGACAATAAACATTTCAACAGCTCCTCTGTCAATCAGATGACGTTGTTTTGTTTTCTATGGAGTAAGGAGAAAATGATAATAGGTAAACACCGTTAGAAATTATTTCCTTTTCGATTTCTGGCCTTTGAAAACATCTGTCTTGTGTGTATTGAAGATGAAGTGGATTTTTGTCGGAGAGACGCTGGATTACATCTAGATTGTTTGAACTTTGGCTTTCTTTTTCATTTCTGTCTATCTTATTTGTAAGTATCAACATACATGTCCGGCAAGGTGGTACGCCGAATCGTTTAGATTTCCTTGCTACTGGTAGGAAGAGCGGATGGAATGGTCCTGTTGACATGGCAGTGGGGACACCAGTCGTGGTATATGCAGGGTTCTTGAAACATGATTGATGAGACACTCGTCCCGTGAGTCTGAGGCCCTTAGTGACATGTTCCCAGACCGAAGTCTATATGGAGTGGAAGTGATGAGGGCGAAGTACACATGTTCTGCACTGGTGGCTGGTGCTGTCGGAGATGCCTTTGGTTCCCTTCGTGGTGAGGTGGCTCGATTTCTGTCGGCCAGTGAGCGCCATTGCAGTGTCCTGCTTCCGGTTTTCAGTAACTAGTACACCCTTTTCAAGCCCGATGGAATCAGAGTCACTCTTGCTGACCGATCCCGTGGCTGATCGATCCTGTGGCTGATCGATCCCGTGGTGTCCAATCCTGTGGCTGATCGATCCCGTGGTTGATCGATCCCGTGGCTGTGCGATCCCGTGGCTGAGCGATCCCGTGGCTGATCGATCCCGTGAATGATCGATCCCGTGGCTGATCGATACCGTGGCTGATCGATCCTGTGGCTGAGCGATCCCGTAGCTGATCGATCCCGTGGCTGACTGATCCTGTGGCTGATCGATCCCGTGGCTGATCGATCCCGTGAATGATCGATCCTGTGGCTGAGCGATCCCGTGGCTGAGCGATCCCGTGGCTGACCTTGTGGTCTGGGCCGTCCATCCGCATCAAAGACTGGAATGGGTCCTTTGGACTTGGTTCTGGACCGCATGGGTCCTTCTGATAATCATCGGGAGGTTCCTTGACCTTGGATCTTCTTTCTTTTCTTTTTGGTCTTCCATTCGCGCTAGACTATCCTTTCACTGTTGTGCTGCGGCAGGACCGTATCTATCTGTCACTCGCCTGTCTGCCTGTTTGCACCTTCTTTCTGTTTGCCGCCTGTCTGTCTGTTTGCCGCCTTCTGTTTGCGCCTTCTATCTGTTTGCCGCCTGTCTGTCTGTTTGCCGCCTGTCTCTGTCCCCTGTCTGTCTGTTTGCCGCCGTCTGTCTGTTTGCCGCCTGTCTGTCTGTTTGCCGCCTGTCTGTCTGTTTGCCGCCTGTCTGTCTGTTTGCCGCCTGTCTTCTTTTGCCGCCTGTCTTTCTGTTGCCGCCTGTCTCTCTGTTTGCCGCCTGTCTGTCTGTTTGCCGCCTGTCTTCTGTTTGCCGCCTGTCTTCTGTTTGCCGCCTGTCTATCTGTCTGCCGCCTGTCTATCTGTCTGCCGCCTGTCTGTCTGTTTGCCGCCTGTCTGTCTGTTTGCCGCCTGTCTATCTGTCTGCCGCCTGTCTGTCTGTTTGCCGCCTGTCTATCTGTCTGCCGCCTGTCTGTCTGTTTGCCGCCTGTCTGTCTGTCTGCCGCCTGTCTGTCTGTTTGCCGCCTGTCTGTCTGTCTGCCGCCTGTCTATCTGTTTGCCGCCTGTCTATCTGTCTGCCGCCTGTCTGTCTGTTTGCCGCCTGTCTATCTGTCTGCCGCCTGTCTATCTGTTTGCCGCCTGTCTATCTGTCTGCCGCCTGTCTGTCTGTTTGCCGCCTGTCTATCTGTTTGCCGCCTGTCTGTCTGTTTGCCGCCTGTCTATCTGTTGCCGCCTGTCTGTCTGTTTGCCGCCTGTCTATCTGTCTGCCGCCTGTCTGTCTGTTTGCCGCCTGTCTATCTGTCTGCCGCCTGTCTGTCTGTTTGCCGCCTGTCTGTCTGTCTGCCGCCTGTCTATCTGTTTGCCGCCTGTCTATCTGTCTGCCGCCTGTCTGTCTGTTTGCCGCCTGTCTATCTGTCTGCCGCCTGTCTATCTGTTTGCCGCCTGTCTATCTGTCTGCCGCCTGTCTGTCTGTTTGCCGCCTGTCTATCTGTCTGCCGCCTGTCTATCTGTTTGCCGCCTGTCTGTCTGTCTGCCGCCTGTCTGTCTGTTTGCCGCCTGTCTATCTGTCTGCCGCCTGTCTTTCTGTTTGCCGCCTGTCTATCTGTCTGCCGCCTGTCTATCTGTCTGTCTCCTGTCTGTCTGTTTGCCGCCTGTCTATCTGTCTGCCGCCTTGTCTGTCTGTTTGCCGCCTTGTCTGTCTGTTTGCCGCCTTGTCTCTCGGTTTGCCGCCTGTCTGTCTGTTTGCCGCCTGTCTTTCTGTTTGCCGTCTATCTTTCTGTTTGCCGCCTGTCTTTCTGTTTGCCGCCTTGTCTGTCTGTTTGCCGCCTTGTCTGTCTGTTTGCCGCCTGTCTTTCTGTTTGCCGCCTGTCTTTCTGTTTGCCGCCTGTGTTTGTTTGCTCGTCTCGCCAGCTGTGCGCTCTGGAAGCTCATCTTCGTCATTCTTATACTGGCCAGGGAAGATTTCTTGTGGCTAGGCCGATCAGGGTCTCAGTCTCAGCTGCGGTGTCGGGCTGTGTTGGTTCATTTCTTCAGTGGCAGTTTGTGCTCCAGTCTCTGTCCTTTCCTACACCCTGATTCGTCCTGGCCTAAGAGTCGGGCACGCGCCCTTTCATCCATGCCGTTTGATACAACGGATGCCTGTCTTCTCTGACCATCTGGTGGACTGACGGCTCTCCAAGCTGTATCACAAACTGTCTGTAAGTACTCTCCCCTCCCATGGTCGGCCTTTGCTTCCTGGGCTTCGTTGGCGAGAGCCAGCTTTGGTTGTGGCATGTAGCTCTCTGCCCTCAGTCTGCTTGTCAGCAATCATGTTTTACGAGGTGTGCAGCTGTGCTAAGTAACTGTGTGCTCAGCATTGCAGCTGGCGCAAGGTCAAACGCTGCACGTGCACGTTGGTGACAGATGCCTCTCTTCTGGTCATGTGTGAGGCCAGTGTCTTGCTTGTTTCTGCAGCATCTCATTATGTGGACGATTTTGTGATGACTGTGCAGACTTGTTCAGGTTACTGACATTTATAGTGGCGAGACCCAGCCAGAGTGGCGATATCTGAGCGGGAGATTATTTCCCCTGAGCTTTATAACCAGCGCATCACGCGTTGATACGGTTGTGAAGCCTGACGAATGGACCGACGAGCAATGCACGTAACCCCTTATGAGAATGGCCCAACTTGTCACAGAACAGGAAGTGAACGGCGCTTCAGTCCTCTCACTTTATGAACCAATCACTGATTTCTTGTAAGTGGCGGCGCAGCAAAGTAAGAGTTGTGGCCCTTTTCGTTCATTTTGACCTCCTTAATTAAACGGGAGGGGAGTAATCTATATGATTAATTTCAGGGACTACTTTATTGACACCTTTTTTTTTATATTTCATCGCAGATGTTGATCCGGAACGGTGGTGATTTGTCCTGATGGTTGATGGGTTCATCTATCGACAGTCTGTTCATAAACGCTCTTGAGGAGTTGGAAAGGAAGAGGCAGTTAGAGAAGGGAGAGGCGCTTGTTACTAAATCTCACCGTGGAACACTGATAAAATATTGATTTTTTTTTTACCCTCCGCGATGTGGGTTGAGGTGGGAGATGAAAAAAAATCAATGTTTTTCATCACCCGGAAGGACTTTTTTTTTTTTTTTTTTTTTTAAACCACGCAGAAGTAGCATTCTCTCATGCGCATCTGCATGCCTCAGCGGCAAAATGGAGGAGAGCTTAATGATCGCCCCATTACGGGGCTTTAAAGAGGACGTACAGGCTAGCTGGCATTCCGCCCACCTCCCGCCGCTCGCCACTGAATGGGAGGGGATCCATTCACAACAGCTGCACTCTGACAAGTGCGCGAAGGTGACTGACGCCAGCCATACACAGCGTCGACTGTCGCGTGGGCGGATTCAATGAAACATCAAGGTTTAAGGTACACAGGCAATAAAGCGATACCAATGGGTATGATAATAACAATGCAAAGGAAACCAACTGTTCCGTGAAACAGTTCACAAGTCGTTGGCAAAGTGTGATACGTCACAGAGTGTTTTTGTATCGCCTACCATTTAGGCTTCACCAGTCTCTGCTGCCTCCTATGCCGGGCGATGATAGCCGATTTACTGTCTGAAAGACGTCTATGGTCATCTCTCTCTCTCTCTCTCTCTCTCTCTCTCTCTCTCTCTCTCTCTCTCTCTCTCTCTCTCCTCTCTCTCTCTCTCTCACACACACACACACACACACACACACACACACACACACACACACACACACACACACACACACACACACAATATATATATATATATATATATGTGTGTGTGTGTGTGTGTGTGTGTGTGGGGTGTGTGTGTGGTGTGTGTGTGTGTGTGTGTGTGTGTGTGTGTGTGTGTTCTCTCTCTCTCTCTCTCTCTCTCTCTCTCTCTCTCTCTTTCTCTTTTCCTCTGTGTCTCTGCCTCAGCCTTTATCTCTGCCCCCACCACCCCTCTCTCTCTCGCTCGTGTATAGTATCAGCCATTCTACATGGCTGTTCTGCATATTGTGGCAAAGATACAAAGGAATACGTGGGCACTGACCCCAAGGAAGGGGTGTAAACCTGCACCAACACAGCGTTACCGTATTCCTCCTATTACCGCTCATCGAGATTGTCATTATCGTCCTCTAAGATCTTTACGTTGACCACGATCCCGCGTCGTTAACCATATCAACGACCATATATAGCAACGTCATTGACCATATCAACGATCATATGTAGCGACGTCATTAACCATATCATCGACCATATGTAGCGACGTCATTAACCATATCAACGACCATATATAGCGACGTCATTGACCATATCAACGATCATATGTAGCGACGTCATTAACCATATCAATGACCATATGTAGTGACGTCATTAACCATATCAACGACCATATGTAGCGACGTCATTAACCATATCAACGACCATATGTAGCGACGTCATTAACCATATCAACGACCATATGTAGCGACGTCATTAACCATATCAACGACCATAATTATGTAGCGACGTCATTAACCATATCAATGACTATATGTAGCGATGTCATTAACCATATCAACTACCATAATTATGTAGCGACGTCATTAACCATATCAATGACTATATGTAGCGATGTCATTAACCATATCAACGACCATAATTATGTAGCGACGTCATTAACCATATCAATGACCATATGTAGCGACGTCATTAACCATATCATCGACCATATGTAGCGACGTCATTAACCATATCAACGATCCTATGTAGCGACGTCATTAACCATATCAACGACCATATGTAGTGACGTCATTAACCATATCAACGACCCTATGTAGCGACGTCATTAACCATGTCAACGACCGTATGTAGTGACGTCATAAACCATATCACTGACCCCATGTAGCGACGTTCAGGCTGGCACTAAATGTATGCAGCAAAGGCGGAAAGAGGCAGTCAAGTTTGTGCTAATAATCATGCAAAGAAGAGAAAGGCCATTCCCATGTATTTCAAATTTCAAGCATTTTGGTTTTGTGTGATTATGTCTCTTCTCTTCTTCCCTTAACTTCGTGACGAATCACTCAGGCGCAGCACCGAAGAACCGTACACAGCATTCCCTCGCTCAAGTCGGTTGTTTGCCAAGGCCTGCGATGTTGTCGGTCCATCTTTTTTTTTTTTTTTTTCTGTTATCCCCTCACCTCCCCTCCATCCCCCTCCCTCTCCCGACTGCTTTATTCAGCAGTTAACCGGAAGACTATTTCCTCAAGGCCACTGGATCTTGTTTCATGCATATGCCTACGTAGGTGGCTTTTTTTTTTTTTTTTTTCTGAACTCATGTCGGCAGATGTTCATATGATCCGATGTGCTACTTGATGGTTTGAGGTAATGTGATCAGTATAGCTGAGCCGCTGTGAGGGTCCCATGTCTCCCTGCATGCAGGATAATGGAATGTACCAGTGCAATGCATGAGCCTGATCTTATGTTTCATGGAGATACCGTTGTCCTTCCGTACAGGCTTCTCTCTGTCTCTGTCGCTGTATGTGTGTGTGTGTGTGTGTGTGTGTGTGTGTGTGTGTGTGTGTGTGTGTGTGTGTGTGTGTGTGTATGTGTGTGCGTGCGTGCATGCGTGCTTGTGTATATGTGTGTAAGTGTATATGTGCATATGTGTGTGTGTGTGTGTGTGTGTGTGTGTGTGTGTGTGTGTGCGTGTGTGTGTGTGTGTGTGTGTGTGTGTGTGTGTCCTTGATTTTTTTAATTTATTAATATCATGATTTTTTTCTTTTTGGGGGTGGGGTGGGGGGTGGGGTGTTGGGCGGGTGTCTCAGCTGTTGTGCCCCTGTAGTATTTTCCCCGCCGTGCTTTCCGGCTTCCCGCACACACAGACACAGACACACTGAGGTTTGTCCTGTCAAAGCCCTGGAACCGCTGCCAAGAGAAAGCCATTCTTTCGGGCCTCCAAGAGGCACCTCTTCAGAGGAGACACTACATTCCTGCCGTGTTCTCCGGTGCTTGTTCTGACCCAACGTGCATACGCTCAGGACTACGTGTGCCTACTAAAGTCTCCTACTGAGTGAGGACAATGAGTTAGTCGCGGAGCAAATTTTTGTTTATTGTTTTTGTTTGTTAGCTCGTCTTCTTTTTCGGTTTGTCTATTTGGTACCTGTTGCCTTTTTGTTATTGTTTTATTTCTGGATTATAATGATTAAAAAAAAAACTTCACCTTGTTCGTAAATCAACTATGAATCACTTTTTTATGCTTTACATTCTCTCTCTCTCTGTCCTCTCTGTCTCTGTCTCTGTCTCTGTCTCTCTCTCTCTCTCTCTCTCTCTCTCTCTCTCTCCACACACACACACACCACACACACACACACACACACACACACACACACACACACAGAGTTGTGCAACACTGTCTCCAAATACGGTTGAATTGTTTATTTTGTTATTAGCAGATGATATAGCTTAGTCATCAGAAACCCCAATTGGCCTTCAGACTCCCTTTAACAATTTATGTAATAATGTAGCATGTAGACTCCCACTTAACGTGACTATGAAAAAGAGCAGTATTGTTGTGTTTAGAAAAGGAGGGCTCCTTGCAGCAAGAGAGAGATGGTCTTTTAGCGGGGAGCACATGGCTGTTGTTAACTGTTACAAATGTCTTGGTATTTACTTTTCTGCCGGATTTAGCCTTGTGGCTGCTTGTAAAGATCTCGCAAGCAGGGCAAGAAATGTAGTGCTATTTGTTATGCAACGATTGTACATACTTGATAATAATTTACTTAAAGTATTATGAAAAAAATTTTTATACTCAGGTGCAACCTATTGCTCTCTATGGGGCCGAACTGTGGGGATTGGATGCTGCCGCTGTTCACATTGGATTCCATGTTAAAACACCTTATGAATTAGTGTATGGAGACACCGGACGTTAACCCATTTATATAAATTTACTTGTGCAGTGTATTAGATACTAGCTTAAAATTTCTCTGATGAACGATAACAGGTTGCTTTTGAAAGCCTGTCAAATGCTAGTTTGGTTATATTCACGTGGTAAATCCACATGGCGTCAGATGTTCGTAAGATACTATTCCTAAATGGCTTTGGATTTGTATGGCTGAATATTTTTTTGCAAGTATTTCGTCAAAAACTGATTGATAGCAGATGGCAAAACTGGCATGAACATATTCAAAAGAGAGGTAGGTTTTCATGGTACAGAAGGTTTAAATCATCTTATTATTGCGATATGTTTCTTTCACTTTGATATTGACAGACACATTAAGAATTACATGACGAAGTTCAGATTTGGTGTTTCAGACATAGCAGTGCATCGTCAATGGTACACTGTTGTTTCTGACAGCAGTCTGATATGCCCACTATATGAAAAGTCAAACGATGACGAAATACACTTTCTGTTCTTCTGCCCTACTCTCAGTGATCTACGGCAGATACATATTTTATTTATATACTACACAAATCCATGTCGGTTTCGTATGATTCTGCTAATGTCGAATAAAAATCAAAAGATCGTGAGGAATTTGTGCACATATTTGTACAGAGCCTTTAAGAGGCGCGCTGTTGTGTTCTGTTAATACCTATTTGAAATGCCGATGACTTATCCTGGTATGAAGTTAATATCTGTGTCAGAAACTGCATTTCACGCGCAAGTGTAGCAGATTGTAGTTAATGCATTGATGTACTATACTGTTATTGTTGTTGTTAAACTTACTATGCCATGTTTTTTTCAATGTAAGCTCCATTCAGAAGGGGCTGTGGCCTATCCTGAATAAACTTTCATTTCATTTAATGTCCTCTCTCTCTCTCTCTCTCTCTCTCTCTCTCTCTCTCTCTCTCCACACACACACACACACACACACAATACACACACGCACACACACTCTCTCTCTCTCTCTCTCTCTCTCTCTCTCTCTCTCTACGTCTGTATGTCTGTCTGTCTCTGTCTCTGTCTCTCTTTCCACACACACACACACACACTCGCATGAAAGGAGAGAGAGAGAGAGAGAGAGAGAGAGAGAGAGAGATTTCATTCCCTGTAAAGACTTCACGAACCCACACGCTTCAACACTGCACTACCGCATGTGCACGCATGGACAGGTGGGGGCTTCCAGAGACCGCCTCCCTGTTTGTTGTTGCTGTTGTCGTTAAGGAAACTGTATGAGTCTGCTGGCCGCAAGCATTGTGAAGTCCGTCAGGGCCCCTCGGAAACGAGAAAGGAGGACAAGAAGGGAAAGCGAGTTGCACTCGGCTTTCACCGAACGGCCCAGTGCGGCGTGCAAGGCGCAGTTCACTGACGAGTCTACGGATTCTAGGAAACTTCACTTTCAGTTCTACTTTCGGTTTTGCTTCTGCTGGTCGCCCCTGGACTCCAGTGAGATCGACACGCCCCCTGGCCCCTGGCCTCTCTCTGGAAGCCCTTCATCCAACAGTTCTTGATCCGCCCCTGGGAGAAACTCAAACACTGCACCGGACAATGAAAGAGGCACGGTGTGACAGCTTTAGGCAGACTTCACGGACTGAACAAGACGTTCGCAACAGGCTTGAGGGGGCTTTTCGTACAACGGAGGCGAAGTGAACTTAACCACCGAGGCGGTAGCGACACAAGATAGCGGCGGAAACATCGCGGCGGATGGACGCGCGTTCGGCAGGAAAGCGGAAAAATGAACACGTTTCGGTTTTTTCTCTGTTTAAACAAAAAGGGGACCAAAAAAAAAAAACAACAACAAAAAAAAAAAACAAGAAAGGGAGTGGAGGGTGGGGTGGTGATGTGGGGGGTGAGGGGAGGAGGTAGGGGAGAAGAGGGCGCGATGTCAGATTTTGTAAAAAAAAAAAAAAAAAAAACCAAAAAAACAACCAAAAAAAAACAACAAAAAACAAACAAAAAAAACCCAAACTTTTTTCCCCTCGATATTCACCTCACACAAAAAATACGTAAATGTATTGGAAAGAAAAGGGGGGGGGGGGGGGGGGGGGGGGGGCTTCTTCTTCTTCTTCATAACATCATCATCATCATCATCATTATTAATCATCATTATTATTATTATTATCATTTTTATTATCATTACTATCACTATTATTATTATTGTTATGATTATCATTATCATTATTCCATTTTTTTTTTCTTTAACCGCGCCGGCATCCTACACTTTAAACGCACCGTTCCGCCGTCTAGTAACAATGGAAACGCGGCCTTACGTGTCTGATAGGACGTTAATCTCACCGTTGACCGTCCACGCAGAGATGGGGAGTGGGGCAGGCAGGGGGGGGGGGGGGGTGTTGGGATGGGAGGG
>CM065720.1:36387556-36392556 GCA_033310375.1 Conus canariensis
ATACAATCAATGAAAATTGTACAATACAGTACAGTATATAAGTTTCTATTCAGTACAAAGCAGTACAATCCAGTTAGTACGGGCAATAATACAACATAGCACAATAGTCTGTCTGTCTATCTGTCTGTCTGTCTATCTATACACATACATACATAGAGAGAGAGAGAGGGGGGGGGGGAGGAAGGGAGGGAGGGAGAATAAATAATAAATAAAACAGCAAGGAAGGAACCTTGCTGCCCCTATGCCGTGAAAGGCACGCAACTCCAAACTCAACTGAATGCTGCTAGCGGTACCCTTTCATATAACACGCATGCAAGCAGGAGACACACTGAGCAAATCTCCCCGCCCAACTGTCACTCTAAGGGAAGGAAAATATCTTCTTTTTTTTCTTCAGTTGATTATTTTCACTGTAAAAGCCTCCGAATCTTCCTCAGACAGACATCACCCTCATTCCCTTTCCCCTTCCCTCCCCATCTCCCGTAATAGACTTATCCCGCAGGGGGAAAAAAAATCAGGGGAAGACATTGCCTGTTTACCCATTTCAAACAGAGTTACCTTTTCTCAGTTTATGGGACAACCAAACAGATCTAGAGAGCCAAATATTTAATTGTAAACGCACGCCAAGATAACGATCGGGGTATCGACTGTCTGCATTATACTCACTCCGTTTTACACCCTTGTTTTGGCCCTTTCCCTCTCTCATTGATCTTCTAAGCTGACTGATGGGGCAACATTCATTTGAGCGTGCCGACCAGCTGCGACTGTCCCATGAAAACGGTGGGGTCATTCTCGTCGAACGCGAGCTCTAATACAGATTACCTCCCTTGCAGATTTCCGAAGTCATCTATTACCTCCGCTGAGGATGTTATCGTTTCGCATTTTTTGGTTTGTGTGTTTGTCTTTCAGAAAGATGATGCAAAAACTGCCGGATCGATATCAACCAAAGTTAGTGGAAACAAGTACATTTGGGAGTGAATCGCATACAACGGCAGATCTGGATGGTACAACGGATTCAGACTCCTTTCCAAATGTTGACAAAATTTTAACTGTGTATGAAAAGTGTGTGTTTATTGTCTACGAACTGATAAGTCTGTATAACCATATTTCATAGAATATTAAAACTTTCTAGTGATACGAACGATATTTCGTATTCTCCAATCCTATTCAAAACCAAAAACAAACAAACAAAAAACAAAAAAATAACAACAAAGGAAAAAAAAACAACAAAAAAACAAACAAAACAAAAACAAGAAGAATGCATGGGAAGTAACTTTAGTCGGTACCCTTGGGTAAACATGATTTACCCATACACCGACTTGGTCACAGAATAAAGAGGAAACAAAAAGAATAGATCAGGATGGAAAAGCGTGCCTCCCAACGGTATTCATACTCCTGTTTTACGTGAACCGCGCCATTTTTTTTTTTTTTTTTTTCACTCCCTGAAGTGGTGGTGCCTGTTTGTCTTTCTGTCTGTCTCTGTCTCTGACCTTGTCTCTCTCTCTCTCTCTCTCTCTCTCTCTCTCTCTCTCTCTCTCTCTCTCTCTTTCTCCCTCTCCCTCTCTCTCTCCCTCTCTCTCTCTCTCTTCTCCTCTCTCTCTCTCTCTCTCTTTCTCTGTCGGTGTGTCTGTGTGCCTGTGTGGCTGTGTGTGTGTGTGTGTGTGTGTGTGTGTGTGTGTGTGTGTGTGTGTGTGTGGTGTGTGTGTGTGTGTGTCTCCGTGTCTGTCTGTCTGTCTCTCTCTCTCTCTCTGCCCCCCCCCCCCCCCCCTCTACTTTATCTCTTGTGAGAAGAACCTTAGTTCACGGCACAGCTAAAAACTATGCAGGTCTCACAGTTTGTTTGGACTTCAAGAACAGACCCTAGTGCACCCACCTCCACCCCCACCCCCACCCTACCCCCCGAACTCCCACCCCCCGTCTAGGAGAGAGAGAGAGGAGAGAGAGAGAGAGAGAGAGAGAGAGAGAGAGAGAGAGAGATGCTGTATTAGGCACAAACCAGAGCCTTTTGATCTGCCGAAAGAGAACCGGGTGACCCCATGGTTACTGAGCACAGTCTGTGACAGTGTGTGTTAGTGGGCCGATAAGGAGGAAACAAGATCAGCGTGACACGACCAATAACCACTACCATAAATGAGAATGGCCGCACGGCTAGGAGAACTGAACGGAATGGGGCGGGAGGGATAGGGGGAGGAGGAGGATGGTGTCACAGCTACTACAATAAACATATATTGTGTCCCTTCCCCCCCTTCCTTCCTCTCCTATCCCCCCCCCCCTCCTCCCCTTCCATCTTCTCCTTCCCTACCCCTTCTCTACTTACGAATGACGCGTGAGAATGGCCGTTCCGGCTGGATCCCAGAAGGTTGTAGGTCGTTCGGGTGCATTAGTGTGTGAGTGATCTGCCAGACAAGGTCTCTCGCCGTCGGCCTCGAAGGACAGTTTTCACTGGCCGTCGTAAACGGTCATTATACCACCAGGCTTGGTTTAAAAAAAAAAAAAAAAAAAAAAAGTTTCATTTCAGTCTCTGCAGTCATCTATCACAACATGGAACGGCAGATAGCCTACTGTTTGGTTTGAGATATCGGTTCACTGTTGAATGCCAGCCCACCCATCCCCGCCTCCTTCCCTTACCCACCTCTGCCTTTCCATCGTGAAATCCGCCCCTGTTCCCCCACCCACCAAACAAATTCGGGAATCACGTTCGGCAGACTGGTGCAGGATTTTGCGTAGCTGAAAAACCTCTCCAGTGTGACTCAGTTGAAAAACCTCTCCAGTGTGGCTCAGCTGAAAAACCTCTCCAGTGTGACTCAGTTGAAAAACCTCTCCAGTCTTTGACTAAGTTGAAAAACCTCTCCAGTCTTTGACTCAGTTGAAAAATCTCTCCAGTCTTTGACTAAGTTGAAAAACCTCTCCAGGCTTTGACTAAGTTGAAAAACCTCTCCAGTGTGACTCAGCTGAAAAACCTCTCCAGTCTTTGACTCAGTTGAAAAATCTCTCCAGTCTTTGACTAAGTTGAAAAACCTCTCCAGGCTTTGACTAAGTTGAAAAACCTCTCCAGTGTGACTCAGTGAAAAACCTCTCCAGTGTGACTAAGTGAAAACCTCTCCAGTCTTTGACTCAGTTGAGAAACCTCTCCAGTGTGACTCAGTGAAAAACCTCTCCAGTCTGTGACTCAGTTGAAAAACCTCTCCAGTGTGACTCAGTTGGAAAACCTCTCCACTCTTTGACTCATGAAACCTCTCCAGTGTGACTCAGTGAAAACCTCTCCAGTGTGACTCAGCTGAAAAACCTCTCCAGTGTGACCAGTTGAAAAACCTCTCCAGTCTTTGACTAAGTTGAAAAACCTCTCCAGTGTGACTAAGTTGAAAAACCTCTCCAGTCTGTGACTCAGTTGAAAAACCTCTCCAGTGTGACTCAGTTGAAAAACCTCTCCAGTCTTTGACTAAGTTGAAAAACCTCTCCAGTGTGACTCAGTTGAAAAACCTCTCCAGTGTGACTCAGTTGTAAAACCTCTCCAGTCTTTGACTCAGTTGAAAAACCTCTCCAGTGTGACTCAGCTGAAAAACCTCTCCAGTCTTTGACTAAGTTGAAAAACCTCTCCAGTCTTTGACTCAGTTGAAAAACCTCTCCAGTGTGACTAAGTTGACAAACATCTTCAGTCTTTGACTAAGTTGAAAAACCTCTCCAGTGTGACTCAGCTGAAAAACCTCTCCAGTGTGACACAGTTGAAAAACCTCTCCAGTCTTTGACTAAGTTGAAAAACCTCTCCAGTGTGACTCAGTTGAAAAACCTCTCCAGTCTGTGACTCAGTTGAAAAACCTCTCCAGTGTGACTCAGTTGAAAAACCTCTCCGGTGTGAATCAGTTGAAAAACCTCTCCAGTGTGACTCAGTTGAAAAACCTCTCCAGTGTGACTGAGCTGAAAAACCTCTCCAGTGTGACTCAGTTGAAAAACCTCTCCAGTCTTTGACTAAGTTGAAAAACCTCTCCAGTGTGACTCAGCTGGAAAACCTCTCCAGTGTGACTAAGTTGAAAAACCTCTCCAGTCTTTGACTAAGTTGAAAAACCTCTCCAGTGTGACTCAGTGAAAAACCTCTCCAGTGTGTTTAAGTTGAAAAACCTCTCCAGTCTTTGACTAAGTTGAAAAAACCTCTCCAGTGTGACTCAGTTGAAAAACCTCTCCAGTCTGTGACTCAGTTGAAAAACCTCTCCAGTGTGACTCAGTTGAAAAACCTCTCCAGTGTGAATCAGTTGAAAAACCTCTCCAGTGTGACTCAGTTGAAAAACCTCTCCAGTGTGACTCAGTTGAAAAACCTCTCCAGTGTGAATCAGTTGAAAAACCTCTCCAGTGTGACTCAGTTGAAAAACCTCTCTAATGTGACTGAGCTGAAAAACCTCTCCAGTGTGACTCAGTTGAAAAACCTCTCCAGTCTTTGACTAAGTTGAAAAACCTCTCCAGTGTGACTCAGTTGTAAAAACCTCTCCAGTCTATGACTCAGTTGAAAAACCTCTCCAGTGTGACTCAGTTGAAAAACCTCTCCAGTCGTTGACTAAGTTGAAAAACCTCCAGTGTGACTCAGTTGAAAAACCTCTCCAGTGTGACTCAGTTGTAAAACCTCTCCAGTCTTTGACTCAGTTGAGAAACCTCTCCAGTGTGACTCAGTTGAAAAACCTCTCCAGTTTGACTCAGCTGAAAAACCCCTCCAGTGTGACTAATTTGCCGTTTAACTCCAAAACCTGCTAACAGTCAAGCAACACTACTTTTTCACCATGCAGCTGCTATTCGGATGGCATCATCGTCACCATCACCCTATGGAAGCCGCAGCAGAAACAGTAGCAGCGGTGGCGGTGGTAGCAGCAGCAGCAACAGCAGCAGCAGCAGCAGCAGCAGCAGGGTTTAATTCAACAAGAACAGTCTCTTTCCTCCATGATTTGAATCATCTGTTGTTAAGTCGGTCAGAGGCGCTGACTTCTCACACGTGGAATACAGTCTGCGGTCACAGGTAC
>CM065720.1:36397556-36440056 GCA_033310375.1 Conus canariensis
ATGAAGCTGATGCAAGTGAGAAATAATAATAAAAAAAAACGAACAAACAATAATTTGAAATATATAGTTGAAAAAAAAAATCACCATGATCGTCACAATCAAAACAAGTTAAAACATTTGTTTCCCTTCCGTCTTTGTTCATTCGAGTACTAACGTACAGAAATTAAATAAGCCCCTACTTACCCCCCCCACCCCCCACCCCCCTCACACCCAAAATGTGCCGAACTGTCATAAAGTACCTCATCGTAAAACACTACCAGTTAGAATCCAGTTAGATTTTCACTTCAAAGAAAACAAAAATGACAAAGAGAATGATCAAGGGGCAAAAAAGATGAGAGAAATGATGGTCGAGTTGAGTGGGGGTGGGGTTTCATATGAAAGCGAGAGAAAGGACGAGGGAGAGAGGGTGATAGGTGGGAGACAGGGGATGGAGGAGAGAGAATGGTTGAGAGGGACGAGGGGAAGGTTAACTGACAAAGGCAAATTACGAAACTAAGAGATTACTGCTTTTTTTGTTTTGTTTTGTTTTGTTTTTCCCCAAAGAGTGGGAAAGAGTTGACTCAGGGACAGGGTAAGAAGACACACAGGGAAGACATGAAAAATGGATGTGAAATCAGCAACATCACTCCACCACTCCTGGAAGAGAGAGAGACAGAGAGATAGAGACAGACAGACAGACAGAGATAGAGAGAGTATGGGGAGGGAGGGGGGAGCTTTAATTCTGGGGACAGGATTTAAGATTTCAAGTTTCGAACTGTCCACTTGAAACGACTGACCATGAACCAAGCCCCACCACTCGCCACTCTTGACAAGAGAGAAACAAAGCAAAACAAAGCTACTACACCACCAACAGTTTTTCTTTTCAAGTTCCCCCCTTCTCCCCACCACCTAATTACATATTCCATAGCTTAAGCTTAAGCTATGTTCTGGAACCACAGGGATCAGACCAAATCTAGCAGGAACTGGGGAAATCGAGGAGCACTCATTTGGAAATGACAGTTTTTGTTACGGTTCATGACATCTAGAAGCACTTGATCTGAGGGGTGGAGGGTGGTGGAAGGGGCATGGGTATCTCCGTACACCAAGTTTTTTTGTTTTTTTTCTTCTTATAGCTAAAAACAAGCCTCAATACAACCATCTTGCACAGTAATTAATAACAGAAATTTCCATCCTCTTCTCGGTAAAAGAAACAATCGAGAAAATTCAACTGTTCCCAAACCCCAAAACGTAAAGATCTGACTCGTATGGAGGCAACACCTCTGCCCTGTGGCCCATGACGGAGAGGACAGGAAGCCGTCGTGGTCGTCACCCCTGACTGCCCCCTCACACCTGTCCTCCTGGCACCACTACCACTTGCAGTCAGGTGCAATAAATAAAACAAATAAAAACTGTACTGCTGGCTCAAGAATAAAATCTTATTTCCCAAACCTCCATCATCAGTTTCGAGTTGTGAATTCAAATTATTTGTGTATTTTTCCTCGTAAGGCAAACTTCCCGAAACAATTCAAGTCAGTTGACAGCCAGACTTTTGTAAGTCATTCATAATATACAGTATTAAAAAAAAAAAAAAGAAAAAAAAAGGGGGAAAAAAAATAACCCCGCCAACCACCCATGCCTCCACATGCCCAATAGAGGAATATTTTGATGTCGTTTCAGGCAGGAAAATAACCAGTTAATATTTACATATCACTCTCACTGTCAACAACTCAAAAAAAAAAAAAAAAGAAGAAAAAGAAAAAAGAAATCCCAATAAACCGACTCGATGTCTTCGACCGAGTTCTGTCCAATTCTGACCATTAAGTAGTTTATTAGGTTGTAGGGGAGAGAGAGAGAGAGAGAGAGAGAGAGAGAGAGAGAGAGAGAGAGAGATGCTAAAGAGAGAGAGAGAGAGAGAGAGAGAGAAGGCAATTTACTGACATGTTAATATCTTCTGTAACCTCACTACTCATCCAGACAGTAACTTTTAAATCAGTTGGGGCAGTCTTTTTTAACATTTGTAGTTTACAGTCTAACAACTTTCAACTATTTTCTTAAAAATCTGAACCACCCTCAGCAGACCATAACAAAACAAACAAAAAATTTAACAGATACGAAATTTCAGGACAGGAGGAGGGGTGGAGGGGGGAAATTAGCACATAATCAATTCACATATAAATGAATGGGGGAGGAGGAGGGGGGCAACTGAAACAAAACAGAAGCCTGAGAAAGAAGGGATAAAAAAAAAGAGGAAGAAAACACACCACACAGTATCTCACACACAAGCTCAAGAACAAGAAAAGGCATAACCAGCTTTTAGACAGACTGATAAATATGACACTCAAGGAATTACAGGCATATCTACAAGAAAACGAAACTAACAACAACAATAACAAAAAGGGGAAGAAAAAAAAAGGTTGAGGGAGGGGGGAGCAGACAGAAAACAAGAAAAAACCCGTGTAACAACGGAAAAGTCGATTGGTAGGTGGCACCCCACACGCTTTGTGTCACCATCGCTGATTGGCTGCTGGTTGACACTTCAGGTGAGAGCACCACGACCACCATGTTGCATTGTTGTGTGCATTTGTGAGTGCTCCATTCTCGAAAAGCAAGGTTCTACCATGGAAATTGGACAGAACACATTCACAGCTTCGTGAAGGTTTGCACTGAAAGAAATCTACAGCAAGATCACATGTACAAATGACACTGAAAATGGATCCAGAGTTTGTTTTTTTTAAATGGGAGGGGGGGGGGGGGGGGGGGGGGGATGAAAGAAAAAAGGGGATGCGAGAGTGAGGATGGTAAAGATTTGTGTGTGGGACCGAGGAGTGAGAGGAAAGCAGGGGAACATGAGATAGAAAAAAAACAAAAAACGATTCAGTCACACAAATGTTATTCATAAGATAAAAAAAAAAAAAAAAAAAAAATCAACAATCACACACAGCACACATGAATTATAACTTACAGGCATGCTCATAGTTCACACAACTACACAAGCCACAAACACTTTTCGTATAAAGAAACGTTAATACATGTTCAATCATTTCGCAAAAAGGAAAAAAAAAAAAACAACAAACAAAAAACACGCACTAGTAGTAGTAGTCATCAAATTGTCCATGCAAAACATTTTTGGTCATTTTTTAAAAAAAGTTTGGACTGTTTCAAGTACGATTCTTTGAATGAATGATCCAAAATGTGTCTGACAGGGATGACTGGTGTTTGGCAAATGATTGATGCATGAAGAGTGCAGCGATTCCCTGGTAGTCAAACCATTACACACAATGTTAACCATACTTTTTTTTCCTTGCTGGAATTTTGGAGTTCTGTCTCAGTTTCCTTGTCACAAACCACCTTTCAGAAGTCTGCAGGTGAAAACAAAAAAGTGCAATTATTTCCACAAACCACAGTGTGGTTAATATTTCATCTTTTTTTTTTTTTTTTTTTTAATAATAGTCACCCCCCCCCCCCCCCAAAATTACAAACATAACACCCTCCATTCCACCCTATGAAAATGGGGTGAAAAAAAAAAAAGTGCCCAGAATATTTCAACAAAATGTTATTTTGGCAGTGAGGGAGCAAGTAAAGTCCGCAGTAGTGCGCCACTGGGGGGGTGGGGTGGGGTTTAAGGGAGGGGGATGACCCCATCTAAACATGCAAAGGGCACAGGAAGTACCTACCAACTGAGAAACAGTTTAAAGTATCTAGCCAGTGGCTGTTGTCTGACATAAATATTCTTTCATACAATTACAAAAAAAAAGAAAAAAAAAAAAGAAGAAAGCGGGTCAATCTCTGTTTAAACAATCTTATCAATTAACCATCTCCAACTTTGACCCAAATGAGATACAGGCTGTCTTCAACAGGTAGAGGAATAGGTAAGACAGGATATCTCTTATAATAAAATAATGCCCCATGGCTCCCACCTCTTTTGTATATCGATAATGAAGTAAGAGAACAAAAGAAAAACTCAGGTTGGCTCTAGCTCAACAAAAAAAAGAAAACAGAAAAAAAAACACTTTCTGATCGACAGACGATTCCTGTGCCGTTTTCACTCTCAAAAGCAAGCGCTTAACTAAAGTGACTGGGGGGGGGGGGGGGGGGGGGGAGGTCATACAAACGAAGTATTAGCTAAGGTGTCAGTGTTTTCATTACCCATAGAGAAGTTTGTCGAGAGATTGACATAAGTGGTATTGTGCAGGCATGTTCAACTGCAAGTGTCTGGGAGAGAGAGAGAGAGAGAGAGAGAGAGAGAGAGAGAGAGAGAGAGAGAGAAGGAGAGAGATAGAGCGTTTCATATCAATATGTTGTTGTTCTTTTTCACTTTCCTGTGAAGCGAACTATACAATATATTACACAGAATATGTACAACTGTTCTTTTACTATACACAACAGAAACACAGCTCAAAGACAGGGTGTACTTCTAATGCTCTATAATATATACTTGGTAAGCTCTGATAGTCCCCACAAACCCAAACAGCCACACCATTCCTTCAGGGGGTGTCAGGCAGGGAGTGCTAACTACCAACATCATATACAATAGTCAACAGTAGGGGGAAAAAAAAAAAAGCTATGTATATATGTTACAGATCAAATGAACTTTGCAAAGAAAACAGGGGTCAAAACTGGAAAAGGTTGGGAGGTGACTGCTTTTTCCTTGCACCACCTTCTGATAGTTTACTGAAACTGAGAATATAAAGTCCGATGGAAATCATTACTTCAATCCATATGAACTACCTAGCCCAGAAAGTCTTTTTCTTCTAACCCCCCCCCCCCCCCCCCCCAAAAAAACAAAACAAAACAAAAACAAACCCTTAAATTCCCGTCTGTACTGAACTAAACTAGTTGAGGACACTAAAGAGCCCGAAATGAGGCAAACTGCATGCGAACATTTCCAGACGTGACATTTCCTTCTGATGACATCATAATAACTTAGAAATTCATATGTACATCAGATACTTGTTCAGCAACACATCCATATCATACACGACTTTAAAAAAATGAAATGTAGGGAGGAAAAAAATGGGGTGAGGAAATGCACACACACACACACACAACACCCCCCACCCCCATCCCCTCCTCTCCCCCAATCCCCATCAAATTTCACTAGTGACTATGAGAGTCTTGTCATAAAGTGGAATGTCAGTTTCAAACAGTGCAAAGAGAACCCTTTCTCCCCCATCACTCCCCTTTTTAGATAAACAAACAAAATACTCAAATATCTTTTACTTCTTTCAATAATTCCATAATTTCCCACAAGAACCGTAAAATATAAACAAAACAAAACACAAAAAAGGGGGCGGGGGAGGCGGGGGGAAATTTCACTGTAAACAACCAACAAGATTTTCTTAAGGTGGGGGGGGGGGGGGGGTGGGGTTGGGGGGGTGGAAAGAGGAGCAATCAAGGGGGAGAGGATGTTTTCTTCTGAACATTGAAGGTGAAAAAATAAATTATTTTCCGATGATGGATGCATGTGATGAAGCAATGAAGGAGATGAGATGAATGTAGCAATGTCCAATGAGAGCAGTCCGATCCTAAAGATCAAAGTGATTGATGATGCTGATCCAGAATGTCGGGTGAAATCAATGTATAGCACTTTCTTCTCTTCAGTGTGTGTGTTTTCTGTGTAACAAATGTGTCTGAGAATAAAACTGGGATTGAAAAAAAAAAAAAAAAGAAAAAAAAATGGATGCGATGACGACGATGACCAGCCCTCATGACTTGTGGACGATGACCCCCGGGCGGTAGTACGGGGGTCGATGGAGAAGATGTGACGCGATGGGGTACTTCTCCGACAAGATGCCTTGATGCGCGACCTGAGGGGCACCTGGCATGGCGGAGGCCGACATTGCCAAGCTGCGCGCACAGAGTCCAAACGGGGAAGGTGAGTCACGTCCAGATCCTTCTGATTTAGACTCCTCAGGGTCACTGACACTGCTCTCCTTCTCACTCTCCTCACTGCAGTTAAGCACAGAATGGCGGTCCCCAGATAGATACTTGCTGTCGTCACTCAACACACGGTCGCCTTCGATCTGTCGAATCGCCTCCACCAGATTCTCAAGGTTCCGCCGAGGTTTGGGGTTGTAGGCGAGCTCAGACTGGACGCGGTCCTCGTGGGCCGAGATTTCCTGCACGTTGCATGCTGGTTTGGTGACTGGAGACTCCTGAAACAAGGAACCAAAGATGGTTTTGTTTTTAACAATTTCAAAAGACAAAAGTCTGTGACTGCAACTGTGACCACTTGCTTTATTTTCATAGAGAAAAAATTGTTATCAAGTTATGTTCTCACTCGTCAGAACAAATGTTCAGTTTCCCATGACTTTACCCTTTTCCACTCCCAACAAGCCACGATTCTGTTCTAAAACTGTACATTGTAAGTGTTCTGGTAGTCTTGATTCAATTACAAAGATTCATGGTTGGCCGACTCTTCTTTTTACATAAAATATGGATTTTTATGTGGACGATTTAATAGTAACAGCACAGACTTTCACTAGTTTCAATTTTCTGCAGAACCCTGATCTCAAAATCACACTGGTAATTGTTAATATATAAAAAAACCCATTTCCGTTGGTAATATCAGTGAGATTTACAGAATTCCTTGTTTCAAACAGACCCCCCCCCCCCCCACCCCTCTCCTGAGAAAGACAGTCCTAAATTTCACACAAGCTAAATAATTGTGTTAAACACATTAGTAAAATCTAAAAAAAATGAACCCCCCACCCCCAACTTGTGTCCTTGAGAGATTTTGGAAGGATTTGGGACATCTTCCCTCCACCCCTACCTAGATTTATCCCCTACTTCAATGTTAAAATCTAACTTTAAAGTAATTCAGAAGTTGGTGTTTGATAAAGTACAAGACTGCCTGCAGTTCTAGGCTCATGACAAAGTACAAGACTGCCTGCAGTTCTAAGCTCATGACAAATTACAAGACTGCTTGCAGTTCTATGCTCATGACAAAGTACAGAACTGCCTGCAGTTCTAAGCTCATGACAAAGTACAGAACTGCCTGCAGTTCTAAGCTCATGACAAAGTACAAGACTGCCTGCAGTTCATGACAAAGTACAAGACTGCCTGTAGTTCTAAGCTAATGACAAAGTACAGAACTGCCTGCAGTTCTAAGCTCATGACAAAGTACAAGACTGCCTGCGGTTCATGACAAAGTACAAGACTGCCCACAGTTTTAAGCTCATGACAAAGTACAAGACTGCCCACAGTTTTAAGCTCATGACAAAGTACAAGACTGCCCGCAGTTCATGACAAAATACAAGACTGCCTGCAGTTTTAAGCTCATGACAAAGTACAAGACTGCCCGCAGTTCATGACAAAGTACAAGACTGCCTGCAGTTTTAAGCTCATGACAAAGTACAAGACTGCCCGCAGTTTTAAGCTCATGACAAAGTACAAGACTGCCAGCATGTCTGGGCTCACCACTTTGAGGTTGATGGGGGAGGAGAGGCTGGGGGCGAGGATGGGTGGGGAGATGCGGGGCTGGCCATGTACCAGCTGGGCCTCCAGAGCACGGGCCCTCTCCTCCATCATCATGCGCAGCATCCTCTCCCGCTCCAACTGCTGCCGCAGCTCCACCAGCTCACGGTGTAGGTCCTCCACACTGGGCACGTCCTTCGACCCTTCTGAGCCCGGTTCACACATGCCGATACCTTCGTCGGAGCATTCTGAAATACAAAAAAAAACAGGGCTTTAGTTTAGCGTGGTGGGGGTTCCTTATGAACACCGAAAGCCTGCTTAATGAAAAGTCTGAAATTTTGAATCATAAAAAGAAATATGGTTTATTACTTGTGTGTGTTTGCCTGCATATGATATAGTTCTTTTTTGTTTTTAATGTTGGTTTTTGTTTTTGAGCGGTTAAACTATGACCAATCTGAAATCCTACGACCTTCGTCTTAATTTTCTTTTTTGTTGTCTACTCCATTTCAGCCTGGTTTTCTACAACAGTCTGCTGAGTACACAACCGGAGGAAAAGATGGGAGTTGTGCAGCTCAGTCACAGTGACGCTGATCTTCTTGAACTGCTGGGACATCCCTCTCTCATCCCTTCTCTCTGCCTGAGCAACTCTCCCAACTGATCTCGGACTTGCTCAGTGTCTTGGCTGCCACGTTGTATACATTAAGTATCTCTTCTAAATGTTGAGACACATGTGTGTGCTTGATTGAAGTCTTGGGCAGCAGGGAAGTTCAAAATTTGATTGGAGATGGAAAGGGAAGGCCGGGATGGCGCTGGTTAGTTTACAGTGTTCTGAACCATTTTAAGCTGACAGGCATTCGTCAAGAAAACAAAAACTAAAAAATACTGTGGAATGAGAGGAACTGAATTCACAATTGGAGACAAGGATAGAACTGTCAAAGGATGGAAAATGTAACTTCAGTACAAAAGATGGTTGAACACAACTGCAAGCGTTTACTAACCTCACATACACACAAAAAAGGACTGGTCACCGACCATACTTAATCGCACCTCAACTTTTCTACCCAACCTACCTAATCACACTCGTTCTTGTAATTTGTCATATTTTTTATTGATGTTTTTTATTTTGTTCTTGTCCATCCTGCCTTCGATCGACTTAAAAACAGCCATCACCGAATCACACCTGTGTCACGCTTCTTTCTCTTGGGCGGGGGCGTTTCATTCTGCCGCTCAGCCAGGTCGCGGTCACGGCTCACTTCCATCAGCATCCGCTTCAGCTGCTCATTCTGGCTCTTGGCCTGCTTCAGCTCCTGCTCCTTCTTGGCAATGTACTCCTTGGTGTGCTGCAGAATGGCCGCCTGGGGGAACAGAAACAAGCAGAAACATTCAGTTTAAATAGCCACCTAGGGGAACAAAAACAGGCAGAAACGTTCAGTTTAAACAGTCCCCTAGGGGAACAGAAGTGTGATATCAAAGGTGTTCAGTTTAAATAGTCGCCTAGGGGAACACAAACAGGCAGCAACATTCACTTTAAATAGCCGCCTAGGGGAACAGAAGTTGATATCAGAAGTGTTCAGTTTAAATAGCCACCTAGGGGAACAGAAACAGGCAGCAACATTCAGTTTAAATAGCTGCCTGGGCAACAGAAACAAGCAAAAACATTCAGTTTATGCGGTTTAAAAAGCCGCCTATGGGAACAGAAATGGTCACCAACATAATCATAGCTAGGTCAAATATGCAAAGCATGTTGTGTCTCATTGTTCAAGATAAAGGAAACACTGTTGTGCGTCCTTTGCTAAGTAGTTATGACATGGGAACAGGGATGTGAAGAAAGCCATCTTCCATCCACAAGCAATCCCATAATTCAGCTGGCATTATGATATATATATACTGTGGTGAGAATTTTGAGAAAATAAACTGTCCGCAAGTTGAACAACATATTCAACTAAATACTTTATAAACAGATATATAGCTTTTCATGGAGAATATACTCCCCCCCCCCCCCCCCCCCAAAAAAAAAGTTCTTCCCTTTTCTAAATTCATGTTCATTTCCTATTTATTCGTCAACAATCAGAATGATGTGAGCTTTAGTGTATTTGAAGAACTATTCCACATTCATATTGCATGTATGTGTTCAACCGTCCACATTTTGAGAGCCAAGGTGTTGCTCTATATAAACATGTCTGTTCTGTGTGTGTGCCCATGCAGGAGGACACATGACAGGATGTGCAAGGTCATTCACCTTGTTGGAAACAGAAGTAGCCTTCATAACAGGTGAACCATTCACAAGCACGGAAATGATATATGATTGCCCTTTACATAAATCTATTATTGACCTTGACATCAATTTGAATAAGTGACTGTACTTCTTATTGTACAACAAGCGTGTACACAATGTTTTCCAACATATAATATGGTAGACTTGAGTTTGCGTAACGTGTGTGTATGTGTGTGTGTGTGTGTGTGTGTGC
Organism: Conus canariensis; assembly: GCA_033310375.1. Classification (NCBI taxonomy): domain Eukaryota; kingdom Metazoa; phylum Mollusca; class Gastropoda; order Neogastropoda; family Conidae; genus Conus; species Conus canariensis. The sequence goes on from CM065720.1 coordinate 36,407,420, forward strand.
GCGCGCGCGCGTGCGTGCGTGTTTGTGTGCGCGCGCATGATTGCGTGTAAACTTTCGTCCTGGCCGAATTCATCTCTCACTGTGTAAACACGTTCTTTGTCACAAGTTCCGAGTCAGATAATTTCAACCTCTTCAGCTCTCTCTTTTGTCAACTGTTTCTCACCATCTACACAACGCCCTTCCCCCTCCTAAAACCAAGTCCACAATCGTACAACACAGGCGGCAGTTACACAGCACAGTAGGAGGAGGGGGTGGGTGGGGGGTTGGGGGTGTGTGACTAGGCAAGCCTAAACATTTCAACACTCGTGCGTTCACCTGAAAATGTAGAAGCAAGCCGTTGCGAGTTCTCTCCCCCCCCCCCCCCCCCCCCCCCCCCCCCCCCCCCCCCCGCTGCGCGCGGCTTAAGTACGCGTAGTAAGTAGCACCCCCACTCCACGCAAGTGAGGTGGCTTCTCGACAAGGAAGGCATGCCAGCCACTGAAAAGGAAAGGGAGGGGGAGAGTGGAAGAATGCCACCTCTGCGCCGCGGGACAAGACGGTGGAGGAGAAGGGAGGGGGAGAGGGCGGTCGGAGGGCTGGCTGAGTCGGGAAAGGTCGTCCGTCTACCTCTTCTCCCCCACCCCCTCCCTCCTTCTCAAGCTTCCTTCGACCTCGCCACCGTACCAGAACACACGCTCGTTCTTCTTGGCTGACGCCTCCACTGCCCTTCCCTCCTTACAACCCCCTCACAAACTCGCTCCCTCCCTCTGCTCTCCATGTGACAGGTGACCCACATAGCGGGCCGCACCTCTCTCACGCAGGCATGCATATCAAGCAGGCGAAAAAGCTGAAAGGCTACGGGGTCACATAGCATCTGTAGCGTGGGTTTCTCGAGTGCGCGCGCGCGCGCGCGTGTGTGTGAGTGTGTGTACACACTACTCTTCCACTTCTTCCTGTTTGGTTTTCCACCTCCCCCCATGTTCATTTTGCTCCCCCTGGACTTTCCACATTACATGTCAATAATAGACAATTCTCATTAACTGACGCGCATACGCAAATCTTGTTATCTACTGTGTCGGCAAGAGCGTGAACGGGTGAATCCAACATTACCCCATCAAGGGACACACTCGAGGCAAGGGCCTGCATCGCACTGTGTGATGATAATAGCTTCCCGAGTAGCGACCGGACCCGTACTGACGAAAGAGAGGATAAAGCAACGCCATACATTCTCCGGCTTTTATCAGCCCCACACTAGCTCCGTCGTTTTTGGCTGGATCTATCACGAAGCGATCCTTCGGATGTTGCTCAACGTTGTCAAACATCCCTTTATCTGGAGTGGTGGGGCGACCCCGACCTGCACCCGTGAGCAACTTTGGGAAAAACCAGTTTGGAAGCTCCCCCACCTCATCAATCCTTTACCTCACACACGCCCCTCTCCCTCTTTTTCTTGAAAAGGTGGGAGGTGTTTGGAGGGTAGAGGGGATCAACATGAATGGGCAAGTTTGAATGAAACGTCAACCAACTTGGCTTGCCGTCCGTCTTCCATGAAAAAAGGTGCGCTGCTGGTTCACAAGCTGTACACGAGAACCGCTAGGTGACGCTTGCGGCGTTGCTTAGTGCGCCGAGTGACGCGACGTACCTTGTTCCATCGTGTTTCTCAGTCTGTTACGTTCCTCGCATTATTCCTAGTAACAGAATTACAACCCCCCCCCCCCCCCCCTCACTTAGACGTTGTACTTTTTCTCCTGTTTACTATGAACAAGAGCTCAGCTTTATTTACTTGGGGAGGGTGGACATGGTTAATGGGGAGGGCGTAAATTTTAGACGTCATGACTTTCGCTGTTTCCGGGGGTGAGGTTAAATAATCCGTAGACGTCATGACTTCCGCTATGTTTATCGACAGCTTTGGCTTCGTGTTGATATGAAACATGTTTATCATCAGTATTATCATTTTGTGCACATTGTCGCGATGCAAAGATATCTTCTCCCCTATCTTTCTTCTTTTTTTCTTCTTCTTCCTTTAAACACAATACGAGATTCTCAGTAATTAACAGTTCATGTGCACGTCACATGCACATATCAAAATCAGGATAAAACAATAATTTCACACTCACAGGAACGTAACAAGAACTCGTGTGTGTGTGTGTGTGTGTGTGTGTGTGTGTGTGTGTGTGTGTGTGTGTGTGTGTGAGGGGAGGGGGGATTGAGGCCGAGATAAACGGACCGTGCAGGTCCTTTTGAGGCCCATAGCCAACGGCCTGATCGGAGAGGGGAGTGGGATCGAGGGGGGCAAGCCTAAGGATGAAGGAGGTATTTTTGAAACGCCTGACACCCCCCCCCCCCCCCCAAAAAAAAAAAATTGTCTGGTCTTCCTACCCCTTTAGGGGTATTGCATCCACGCCGCTCATTTTGTCTCCCCGTCCACAACTACATCCTGGCCCTCCCGACACAGCCCCGGCGATCCACAGTAAGCTTTCAATGTCAAGTCGTCTTTAGCAACCCACCAGAGGAGACACTGCAGTACTGTCGAGTTACTTCAGTGGTGTTTGGTGGTGTCTGTTTTGATCCAACATACGCAAGACACCAATGCTAAAACCCTCTTCCAGACGACCATATGTGCTTATTTGCGGAGATGCCTGAGAGCGAGCTCTTCCTCTGATGCTCGCCACCATCTGTGTCCAACGGCAGTGACCCCGATAGAAGGAAACAAAGTGCACTGAAAAATTTCACAGCTAAATGGCTTTGATGGGAATCGAACCCATGACCTCCAACTCGGGAGCTCGCAACTCTTCCCTCTTCATCAAGATCCCAAATCTGCTCTTGATTACCACACGTGCTCAGGTGAATTCTCAACGTCCAATGATGTTCGAAAAGGGTACGGGGTCAAACATCAGTTGCGAATCATACATAACCTGTATACTGAACGGATAAAAAAAAAAAAAAATTGCATGAATATACAAAATCGCGAGCTCCGTGCACAATAACATTCTCATCAAACCGCCCCTCTATTCAATTTTTCTTTTCCATTTTATCTTAACATTACAATTTAAGCCTCCTGCGAAGAAGTTGCCGATGTGAAACCCAGACGAACAAGGTTTTTAACTGGGTAAGTTACAAATGCATCATGTTCTATTTATAGTCAGCGCCGAAAGACCCGAGTGGGGAAGGCGTTTCCAAGAACCGACCAATCACATCTTCCAAACTTCGCCGATCCAGCTAGCACAGCCAATCAAACCGAGTCGTATCTTGTGACGAGCGGTCACGAGGGCATCATAGAGCGGGGAGAGGGAGATCGGGGCTGGGGAATGGGACTGAAGGGGTGGTGTACTAAACAATAGGAGGGAAGGAGAAGGACACTTTGTGAGCCCTTCACACTTTGTGAGCCCTCCTTGCCATAGCAAGGAGTTGGCTGGCCAACCACGTGAAGCGGCGTCTTGTGTTCGAGCCACCGCCACAGGCGGAGGAGGACCACTACTCTCGGAGCGACGAGAACCGTTAATCCCCCGACCCAACCGTAACCCCCTCCCCGGTTTATTGTTTAATAACTTTGCTCGCGTAAACGCCCCAAGCAGACACTCCAAACCTATTGGGCGGCCTAGCAACCACAGTGGTTCAATCCACAAGGTCGTCGATAGCTAGGGGGGAGAGGGAAGGTGTGGGCGTGGGAGGTTGTCTACGCATTTATCCGCTTGGTGGGTGGGGAATTCATCCGTCTTTCCCCCTCCCCCTCCATCCCCACGCCCGATCCTCCGTCCCATTCAATGCCCTTTATGGGACGACTGATAATGCTTTTAAAACCTCTGAACTCTCGCGCTAACATTTTTCTCAATGGTTCATTGGTTCTCGTTACACGTCAATAGCAGTGCTGTGACAAAGGAAGTGTCCTCGACAGGGTGTCAGAGAGAGAGAGAGAGAGAGAGAGAGGGATGGATATCAATGATGGCAGACGAAAAAAAAAGGTGCGTAAGAGGCGGTGAAGCCATCGTAACTTCTTGGAGTTCAACTTTGTTTTCAGACATTGAGACAAAAAGTATTTTCCTTACGTTCTTCAACTTATGAAGAACATAGCTCTCACAGTGGTTGCCTATCCACCCACGGCTGAAAGACGTTTTACTTAAGGAAGACAGTTCGACAAATAAAATGAAAGATGGTACTCAACAGGTGGAAAGAAAAGAAAATTATTCTTTTCTCTCCCTTCCGTCAACAGATTATCTTCTTTACACCTGTGGTGACGCTGGCTCGGCCATGTTATGTTTAGGCCGAGAGCTGACGGGATTCGAAGTCACAACCTCTGACGACGCCAACTCGGCGCCCTACCACGGGAGCTAACTAGGCGCTCTCCCCCCACCCCGACCCCCCCACTCTCCGGGCACACCAGCAAACCGGTATCGCTTGCGTCGCCATCTTTTTCCCGGGCGGTAAGAGGAAGAGCGCGTGACTGTCTGCCAGAGTTGGTAGTGGTGGTGGTGGTGGAAGGGGGGGGGGGGGGGGGGGGGGGGGGGCGGCGGTAACGGTGCAACATCTACAGCAGACGAGACGAAATATACATGGGAGTAGGAGCCATTGACCTAGTTGAGTCAGACAGACGCACAGCCGCCTCTGCACGTTGTCACACAGACACCCTCCACGGAAAAGGGAAGGAGGTGGGGGGAGGGACGAGAAGAACGGAAGAGAAGGGAGGGGGTGAACGCCTTTGCTATCTGTCTGGCCCATACCGTGGTCGCGCTCACATGCTTTTCTGCACACCACCCCCCCCCCCCCCCCCCCCCCCCCCAATTACCAACGCAGCTCTGCAAGTCCTCGTACGGATCTGTGTGCAACACAACTGCCGACGAGAACGCGGGGGCGATGTCTGGTTCCCGTACGTTATCACCGCAGAGAGAGAGAGAGAGAGAGAGAGAGAGAGAGAGAGAGAGAATGCGTCGTACGTTCGAGGACTTCAGAAATATGAACAGTAGAAATTCACAAAGGTTGAAAAATCTGAGAACTCTCAAACATGGGAAGCGGCTTTTCATTCATAACCAATAATTCACGTGCTCTTTCCAAGGTCGTGATACACACACACACAACGCAGTGTGTGTGTGTGTGTGTGTGTGTGTGTGTGTGTGTTTGTGTGTGTGTGCGTGCGTGCGCGCGCCATTGAGAGAGACAGAGAGAGAGAGAGAGAGAGAGAGAGAGAGAGAACACTTGAATGATGCCTCCACAGGACTTTCTCACGCCCTCTTCTCTCTCTGCCGCCTCCCGCCCGACTCCTCCACACGCCTTCAACCGTACTCCGTAGTAGTAAGTAGTACTGCACCCCGCACATCCCATTCTGGGCCTCGCCCTAGATGTCGAAACCCGCAGACATTTCTCCTCCCATCCCTCTTCCCTGCAGTACCTCCCGCACGTTTCCAGACTCCCCTCCAGTTCCAGTGTGTTGCATCAGAAGCTAGCAGAGAGCACGCGCCATGCATGCTCTAAGACCCTACGCTCACGTGTGGCAATGCATTGAGGTGATCGGGGCAAGGCTTTCTTTTTTTCCTGGTCTCCTCACTGTTCCATCCCCATTTCTCCGATCTCCATTCACCCCCTTTGCGCTGGGAGAGCGAGAGGACGTAAAGGGCAATGGCGTTAGTCCACAGACATACACACGTTTTAAAGGCACTGGGTTATGTCGGAGGAGGAGAACAGGCAGGACTGTTCGTCAGCTAGGATGAAAACGATCTGCTGCAACCGTGTTGTGTGTGGGGAGAAGGCAAGATTCCGCGACCAAACTATTGAATGTATACCTCTTGACAGTACATACTAATAATAATGTTAATGAATTTAATATTGGGTGCCGGTGTGCGAGTGAACATGAACGGCCAGAAACAAAGCGAGAGAGAGAGAGAGAGAGAGAGAGAGAGAGAGAGAGAGAGGGGGGGATACAGGGCGAGGACATCAAAAACTCGTCCTTTAACCAAAGACGGGCGGACGGACATATGCATATACTAAGACACATACACACACAATCGAGAGAGAGAGAGAGAGAGAGAGAGAGAGAGAGAGAGAGAGAGAGAGAGAGAGACGCAACGCGTTCCACTTCATCTCCTTCGACAGACAAAAAAAAAAAAAAAAAAAAAAAGTGCGACAAACAATCGCCCCACAAGACACCACATCAAACGTTGTGCACGTGCACTACGTCCTCAAATACAACCCAAAGCTCAGCCTTCCCTCGCCCACACACACGTACACGTGCGTACATACGCACCTTGCTGAGCTTTTCGCCGCTGAGCTGTGGCATGAGCGCCCGTAGCCCCTGGAAGCCGGCGTTGATGCACTGCATGCGTCGTCGCTCATTGCTGTTGGCAATCTCCCTCCTCAGCCGTTTCTCCTGCTCCAGCTGAGCCTTTGGAGACATCGGCCTTGACCTAGTGGGAGGGCACACGGAAAACAACACGGCACGTGACAATCGTGGATGCCTTAGGGTGGTGGTGGGTGAGCGGGGGTGGGTGGTGGGTGGGAGGCAATATGAACACGTGATAAAACGTGTTTTTCCCATTTAAAGAATGAAATGTAAACAATCTTGAACAAATGACAAATTGAAAACAATTACATAAATACACAGAGAGAGAGAGAGAGAGAGAGAGAGAGCATGTTTGCTTGTCTTCCATATGGCTCTTCTTTTTTTTTTTTTTTTAAATAATGCATGAAAATTCCTTACACGACAGTGAACGAGCGAGGCGGCGGGGTGGGGTGGGGGTGGGAAGGGGCGCATGAAAAGAAAAACTATAAGAACAACTTTATTTCGTTGACCGATTCCCACAACAGTAAAATAATATTTCACTGGAACATTACTCGTTTTGTTCGCGTAATACATGAAAACAAAACAAAACACACACACACACACACACACACAAAGAGTGCTTGTACTTTATCACTAACTTCTAGGACAGTTCAATCAACACGATAAAATCAACTTGCAGCTTCATCAACACAGTTCTTTGCAGTCTTCTTAATTTACGTGAGGAACACGGAGAGAATAAAAGTACCAAAATATGATGACAAGTAACGTTTTCCAAAACTGGGAGATAACAGTATTCACAACTATTAGCTCACAGGAAAAAGTGGTCAAATAGCCAACAACTACATTCATTCCAGACTAAAGATAGTGAACAGGAAAGTCCAAATTACAAAAATAAACAGGCTGCTGGGCAGAGAGAGAGAGAGAGAGAGAGAGAGAGAGAGAGAGAGAGAGAGGGAGAGAGAGGGAGAACTGTCCTTCAGCTGCCCTCAGCCTCGCTCGGCCAAGAAATGGTTTGCGCTGTGCGTTCAGCTTTCAAATTCATTTTTAAAACATTTGGCCCAGGCTTCTTCAGTGTTTACGTCGTAAATTAAAAAAGAAAAAAAAGTTATCTTGGTAGAGGTATGTATGCGCGCTTTTGTGTGTGTGTGTGTGTGTGTGTGTGTGTGTGTGTGTGTGTGTTTGTGTGTGTGTGTGCGCGCGCGAGCGCGCGCGCGTGTATAGTGAGATACTATACTTCTGTGTCCACTCGCTCCCTCTTCCACTCGACGGCAACACAAACAGGAAACGGTGATATGAACAAATACGGTGAAATGTTCAAAACGATGGCGATATGACCATTTAAAGACAGCGCGCACAAGAAAAACAGCAAACACGTGAACTGCCTGAGTTTTCCCCCCTAAAATGATTAAGGTTTTTAATCAATTCTGGTTTTTCCTTCGTTATGAAAATTAAGTTTCATAAAGTTTTGTTTTACTTCCATATCCTTCTGTTTGCTCTTTGTCCCTTTACTTCTCAAAAAGAAATAATAGACTAGATAACATTTTCACCATTTTCTAAAATGCAGAAAGCATTACCTGAAGAAACTGCCAAACTTCGTCTGCTACACAAAAGACACCCCCCCCCCCCCCCCCCTCCCCTCCAAAAAAAAAAAAAAAAAAAAGTTTCCAAAAAGTATGATTAGGTCAAAGCGAACCCTCTGGCATGAATAAAAAAAAAAAAAATCTGACTAGTACTCTGAACAATGCCAAAGTCATTGTGGTTTGAACTAAGCTGTATGCATGTTCACGAGTTTTTCTCTGTGCATACTGACTCACACACCTTTTCTTCTTCTCCACAATATGAAACAGCATTAGAATAGTGTCGTCGACGCGGCAAAGTATCCAAAACAACAGCTAAATCCAGACAGAAGGAAGAACACACAGACGTTCCAGTCGGGTTGTTTGACCTCCGCAGTGACGCAACTCCGATAACTCAGTCCACAATTGTACGCACAAACAGGTCCTTAAATTTGATTGAGTTACAAACACTCAAACAAGTTGAACTCTGTTTGAAAAGGCCGAGGACAAGCAGCAAAGGTCAGTCACTCGCGCCAGACAGCACATAACATGGACTCGTCCCTGAAAGCGTCCCCAGAACCCACAGACAGACAGACGACTCGATCAGTCGCGCCAAACTGAAACTCGGCCCGTCCCACTCGCGAATGGCCCAGTCGGACGGCGACACTACAACCACTACAACACCTCGCCTTGCAATCCAGAAAGAAAATAGTGCGTGCGTGTAATGCGTGTGACCGTGAGAGCGTGGAGAGCGGCGCGCCATGGCACCGTGCCAACGCGCCACACAAGTGACTTGCACGACCCTCGCTCGCGCGCGCGCTGTGTGCCTTGTCAGCCGATGAGCTCAAACCTTGGCGGAGCGAGTACCTCCTCTTTCTCCCTACCTCTATTCATGCCCCACCCCTTCTCCCTCCCCTCCCTCCTATTCTCAGTCTCTTCCTTCCACTCTCCAGCTTAAACACGACCCCCCTCCCGAGAATAGCCACCGGTTGGTTGTACCCCTGGTCGACCATATGGCTTGGTAGTTACCCTAATCTATCATTACAGCCCTTGTTACAGACAATTCTTGAGCCTCACGATCTGCAACACGAAACGTCCTTCATGCGATCCATGGTTGTCAAACATTTTAGGTTTATCCAACAGCGAACCGCTCAAAAGTGATAAAAGTTCAAGCGTAGAATCACTTAGAAGTCGCAAAACCATCACACACAATATAAATACATGTAAAATAAACAATCCATGTATCCCACGACTCAGCATCGACAACTCGGCATATTTATCATTGATAACAAAACACCCGAGTTCAGAATTTACATATATGTTTTGTTTTAAAGATGGACAACCTGAGTATAACAATCAGGAGGGTAGAGTTGGGGCACATGTTCACACAAAAACTGTAAGGAGAGATCGGGAGGTTGTGAGGGGGGTGGAGAAGCGAGAGAAAAAAGCCAACAGTTCAGCTTTTCTTTCCATATCAGCGAAGCTGGACAGAAATGTGTGAGGAAAGAACTGGTCCCTCGTTTGATCTCATCACACGGCTTGCTAATCATTCTAAAAAGAAAGCCGCCCCAGGACCGCGCAGATCACCCGGCAAATCTGGTCAAACACACATAATGGCCAGTGGTCGAACTATGCCCGGAATGAAGGTAAAGCTCTTTTGTTCTGGCCATGAGCCAAACTCAGACCTTGAGCTGACAAGCCCATGGATCCCTTGCGTCTGACCCGCAGTCAAAATCTAGATCCGCACACAGGCAAACACGCCGTGCACGTGCACACACACGCAAGAGAGAGAGAGAGAGAGAGAGAGAGAGAGAGAGAGATTTTTTGTGTGTTGTTCTCCCTACCCTTCCTTTTGGCCCTCCATAACGCATCTCAGCACACCAGCTGACGATCAGCTGTCGTGCTTGTACAGGCAACACGTGTACAGCATAAGGCTACACTATGTTCACAGTTGATTTTTTTTTCATTTTAAACACTGTAACAGTTGCATTCTTTTTCTATTTGATCAGTTCAACTGAAGCCAAAATAACAGCGAATCTGTGCCCACCTGAATGTAATAAACGTAAATGCGAAAATAAATGGTGTTTAACGTGTTGACCTTGTGGAGACATATTGTACAATATATATTCTCCAAGCAAGTAGGTCCTACGCAGTCTTAGTTAACGCTCATTAAGTTATATTACTGGAAAGTAACCGACGGTCTCCCCTCCTCTCCTCCATTACGATTGCAACGAGACCGCATGAAAAAAAAAAATGCTTTTCTAACATAAGAAAAGCTGTTGTAACAAACTTTTGAGTCGGGAATATGGATCTAAATTCAAGTCTGTGCTCTTCATACAACAGTGATGCAACCACTTGGGCCGGGGATAACGTGAGTTGTGTAACAGGCTCACTTCAAGGTCTAAATATCTTCTTAACTGCACAAACGTAAACATGTATCAATTTAAACAGATAAACATTTGCAACACGTTGAAAAGCGTATGTCAAGAACGGCCCGAATGATTTCGAATCGCTGTGGTAAAACAGCTGAGGGACATCGGTTGGCCTACAAGCAACCGAATCGCTGAATGGAGGCTTTTGTTCGGTCTGCCCTGTAGTTCTGCCACGAACTGGCGTCGATAACCTTGTGGAGCAGTCATGTATCGAGCAGACTGTTTCACCACTCAGCCATATGATGAACTTACACATAAGCAAATGAAAGAATAGTTTTAAAAAAGACAACATGCAGATGAAATTCCATGTTAACCAATAAAAACAGGTTACAATCATACAGAAACAAGCAAAAACCACGAGGAGTTGTACGCTAATGTTTATGCGCACAGAGCATGCGTACTACTTTACAACTTACATGTCGAGGTCAGCTGCATTATTTTTCTCTTCGTAGAAGAAATCCTCGCCCGGCCTCCTCCTCGTGTGCGTTCTAGCATCAAATGCCATCAACGAAGATATGTTTTACACTTTCCGATAATAAAAACAATCCAGAAAGTTGAAATTAAGGATGATTGCAAGTCACAGTCGACAAGAAGCACAGCACAACACAACCAGAATGAGTAATAATTGGCGGGAAACAGCTGTCGTGGCGATTCACACCGGTAGCGTGTATGTAAAGAAGCCACGCAACTTCTTCATTTTGGCACATTCTTTAAGTTTTGCTCAACGAACGCAAAGAATCTATGATGTTCCTGACTAACATTACATCAACCTACTTGTTAACTAATTCATTATATCATAATTTAGTAAAACATGGTAGGAATATTTTCTTGCGCGGATCTCAAAATTCTCCTGGCTGTGCGGCGTTCTAGGTTGGCAAGGCGCGGGAAAGCGAAAATAAACACATGCGGAGCTCCGCGGCTTGTTGCCAAGATGAGGTTGGGAGAATTTAGCAGTTGGGTAAAAATGTTTTACGCAATTTAAGTTTTCCATTTCTAATATACTTAATGCAGTTACACTCATATGATGCAAACATTATTTGACTTTTAGGTTCGGTATAGAAAATGAACCATTATTACTGAACGAGTACAGTAATTAATGTAGACAAGTCTAGACACAATGAATTCATCTCTCAGCGCACGCTGTCTGGAATGCACGCGCTCCTACGACATTGCCTTATTCGTCACAGCTCATTCAAGTCAGCTGACTGTTCAGGGAAGTCGGATTGGCTCCCTGATTATCAACACACACACACACTGACACACACACACACAAAATCAGACGGGACGGAGCACGACTTTCGAAAGATAGTCTTTTCCATTTTAGTTGCGCTTTAGATTAAATATCTTTTCATTAAGAGAGACAATGTAACATTTTGCATGGACAATAACTATTTTGCTTGAATTTCTACGTACCATACTGTGTTTTGAACATTAAACATGCTCGCACTATATTGTAGTAAAGTTCATTGAATTTATGCCAATGCGAATACCTTCGCTCGCTCAGTCGCTACAGTTGTGAAAATTTACGCTGTTTTCGTTTTAGCGTTCGGTACTCTAATCGTAAAAGGTAACTTTTGTTATCCGACTTGTTTTACGTTTTTATTTGTTGCAATGTTTGGACTGTTATCAATTTGTCAGAAAATAAAGTGTTGGCATTTGGCATGCGATGTAGCGGTGACCTCTGGCGTTCAGCTGATCTGTCACATGACAAGAGAGACCTCCCGCGACGCTTTTCGCGCGGAATGCGTGACGTATTGTTTGGCACGCAGGGGGTCTGAAACACCATGTGCACGAGGGGAAAGTGAAAATGGCTTCACTTTCCTACAGACCGGTACGGAAAGCCTCAAGTCAGCTGTGATTCACGGTTCAGTGTTCTTGCTGCGCCGAAGAATTGTCAACAAAGCCCTCTGAGCAACATCGCTTGTGCCTGTTTGTCAAGGTATCAGTCGTGATGATAGCTTCGTTATTGGTACACTTTCTCCGGCTTAGTCCAAAGGTATAGATATTCAGTGGGTTTGATAACGGAATTGAATGGCTGAGGGGGGAGGGGGGGGGGGGGAAGCTGAGGGAGTGCCCCATGCTTAGCGTGTTGGAGAGGGGTAGGGCCTAAAATGCTGAGCGAGCGCCGAGGCCACTTCAAGTACAGCGCGACAAATAGCAAGATGAATTGTTATGGATACTGTTTCATTCAAATAACAAATAAATGGTTGAGGAAGAGGGGTGCAGAAAACGATAATTCTGTTATTTTGAAATGTTATTTAAATCGGTATCACATTTGAAAATGTCTTTCTGGTCAACTGACTGGCATACTGGCAAACATTGACGACGACAACAACAACAACAACAACAACAATAAAGAGATCTGCACTTATTTCGGCATTCAGAAGCTCGATCTTGAACTGCGTACCGGGTTCTACTATATATGGGTGAACTGTTGGGCGTGTTTTGTTCCAATGATAATATGACTTGGCAATGCAAAAATGTAATCGCGTGAAAAATATATCAGTTTTTAAAATAATGGTCATCCAGATCCAAGACGTAAGCCTACGAGATCGCGTCGACTTTTTTTCACCTAAGAGGTAAAAAAAAAAAAAAAAGAAAAAAAAGAAATTCCGGGATTCCCACATGACTTTGAAGTTTGGGTTTTGGGCCACAGGATGCATAAGGCCTTTTTTTTTTTTTTTTTTTTTAGTTCTTTAGTTGGGCGGAAATCACCTTTTGATGTTTTGAAAACCGGTTCTAGTCAAATTTTCTGATAACCAACACCGCAGGTGTCTTACTTTCGGGCCTGGTAGATGATGAAAAAATGCGCAGAGTATGATCCTGTCATGTAGTCTCAACCAGAATGGAAACTCCACAGCGTCATGTTCACCATCCTGTCCTGAGAATTCACACTAAAGAGAAGTTTCTCAAGTGGTGTCAGTCACTTCATGCCCAACTCTCAGTGACTGAAGTCTCGGGCGATTTCCGCACACCGCCATCATGGGTTTGTTACAGTCTTCGGTTTTTGTCAAATTCACTTTGGGGGAGGGGAGTGGGGTGGTTGAACTTGGTGGCTGGCTCCACCACCAAGGAAACAGTTATTGTTGACAGTATGGGGTTTGGAAAGTGGTTCCCTGTGTAGTCTGGATCAGACTCGGCAACAGTACAGTACTTTTTTTCACTGGTGGGTTGCCCTTTGACGACCTTACTGGACAGACAGTGGTTATACCGAAGAGTGGGAAGTGGGACAGCCAAAACAAAAACGACTATGTTTAATTAACCTCATCGTCCTAGACGGTGGCTGTCTAGGAAGCGCTGGTTTTACGTACGAGTCCTGCTTTGAGTTATACCGACCTAACTTTTCTTTCCTCTTTTTTCTTCCTTTCTTTCTTTCTTTTCTTTCTTTCTGCCTTTTCTTCCTTTCTTTATTTCTTTCTTCAGTTCTTTCTTTCTTCCTTTTTCTTCCTTCCTTTCTTCGGTTCTTTCTTCCCTTCTGTTCCTTTTTCTTCCTTTTTTTGTTCTTCTTTCCTTTTCTTTCTTTTTAGTGATTTAGATTGTCTTGTAATCGATGACTTTAAGTTGCTTTGGACTTTTTCAATCGTGGATGTTGATGCGCGCATCGCTGTGCCGCTGTTGTTAACGTGCTGGCCTTCCTGACACGGCCTTTGACGTCTGCTGGGCCATGGAGCAGTCTGAAACGTGCTGGCCTTCCTGACACGGCCTTTGACGTCTGCTGGGCCATGGAACAGTCTGACTCCACTTGGCTGGTTTTCACTTCCGAGCAGCGGTGGATTTTTGTTTTTCAATTCTGAATTATGAGGTGGGATACAGGCAACGAACATGAAATACGACGATAAGCAAAAACAGAAGAAGACGTAAAGATACAACGATGAACGACGTCGTGAAATAAAGACAAGAGCGCGGGCATCGTGGGAGGAAACTAGTAGGCACTTTCGTGACACGAATGACTTTTGATCTGTGTGTCGGTCACACGAGGAACATGCTCATCGTGTATTCCGATCGGCACGCAGACTATTGGTAGCATCTATTTCTTCATCGTTTCCTGAAACAATGGTTTTTTACTTGTCGATCAACGTAATATTGAGGGTGGTTTTGAACTTGACGTTGGTTCAACAAGGTCGAACCATCGTCAGAAATTAACCTGTCATCTTTAAAGCCTGTTAGTCAGAAAATCGATTAGATTTACTTTGGTACATTTTTACTACATCATCAAATGACATAAATGAGCACACACAACACGCACGCACGCACGCACGCACGCACGCGCGCACACACACGCACACACACACACACACACACACACACACACACACACACACACGCACGCACGCACGCACGCACACTCTCTCTCTCTCTCTCTCTCTGGATTTATCGAATTTTCAAATACAATTTGAGAAACGTCTTAATTTACGTAAAAATGCCATTTTGACATTGAAAAGGTCTATATCTAAGCGAAACTAAAATGCTGTACGACAACATTTTCCAAAATGGACGTTTGGAATAGACATTCTTTTTTCTGAGCAATCTGCGTGAAACATTGATTTCTATGTTTTAAATGAACTTATCAGAAGTATCTGTTATTTCAGAAATTTTTGTCGCCATAAAAATGTACCTGCTTATTTGCGAAAACGAAGTTGGTTTCAGAAAAAAAATCCTAGTGGGTTTACAACAAAACAAAACAAAAAAAAAAAACAAAACACAAAAAAAAAAGGGGGGGGGGGGGGGGGGGGGGGGGGGGGCTTTTCGGGCTTTTGCCAGTTAGTAAACAACTTTACGAGTTTGGCCAATGTACACGATCTTTCTCAAGTACAACAAAATTCAGCTTCATCAGCAAGGTTGGTTGCCCTACTGGAGAATTTCAGTATTGTAAAGTTCCAGTTCTGTCTCTGCGTGCGGATTTGTTCATACGCTACACGACGACTACTTAAAGCATGAGCCCTTAGTGCGCAGGTGTGGAGGAGGGTGGGAGGGATGGTGGAGTGACGTAGGAAGATTTTTTAAGCCAGGATAGGGAATGGGATGGGGCAGAGGGCCATGGGGGGAGGGGGGGGGGGTGTAGTGAAAGTAAGAATTCCAACAGAAAGAAGATGATTTATGATATGAAGTTAAAAGACCAACTTGAAGTAGCCACGTTCCGGCATGGTGGCGGTTTGAAGTAGCCACGTTCCGGCATGGTGGCGGTTTGAAGTAGCCACGTTCCGGCATGGTGGCGGTTTGAAGTAGTCACGTTCCGGCATGGCGGCGGTTTGAAGTAGTTACGTTCCGGCATGGCGGCGGTTTGAAGTTTGAAGTAGTCATGTTCCGGCATGGTGGCGGTTTGAAGTAGCCACGTACCGGCATGGTGGCGGTTTGAAGTAGTCATGTTCCGGCATGGTGGCGGTTTGAAGTAGCCACGTCCCGGCATGGTGGCGGTTTGAAGTAGTCATGTTCCGGCATGGTGGCGGTTTGAAGTAGCCACGTTCCGCATGGTGACGGCTTGAAGTAGCCACGTCCCGGCATGGTGGCGGTTTGAAGTAGTCACGTACCCGGCATGGTGACGGTTTGAAGTAGCACGTCGCGGATGGTGGCGGTTTGAAGTAGTCACGTCCGGCATGGTGGCGGTTTGAAGTAGCCACGTTCCGGCATGGTGGCGGTTTGAAGTAGCCACGTCCGGTATGGTGGCGGTTTGAAGTAGTCACGTTCCGGCATGGTGGCGGTTTGAAGTAGCCACGTTCCGGCATGTGGTGGCGGGCTTTGAAGTAGTCCACGTTCCGGCATGGTGGCGGTTTGAAGTAGTCACGTTCCGGCATGGTGGCGGTTTGAAAGTAGTCACGTTCCGGCATGGTGGCGGTTTGAAGTAGTCACGTTCCGGCATGGTGGCGGTTTGAAGTAGTCACGTCCCGGCATGGTGGCGGTTTGAAGTAGTCACGTCCGGCATGGTGGCGGTTTGAAGTAGTCACGTTCCGGCATGGTGGCGGTTTGAAGTAGTCCACGTTCCGGCATGGTGGCGGTTTGAATAGTCACGTTCCCGGCATGGTGGCGGTTTGAAGTAGTCACGTCCGGCATGGTGGCGGTTTGAAGTAGTCACGTTCCGGCATGGTGGCGGTTTGAAGTAGTCACGTCCGGCATGGTGGCGGTTTGAAGTAGTCACGTTCCGGCATGGTGGCGGTTTGAAGTAGTCACGTCCCGGCATGGTGGCGGTTTGAAGTAGTCACGTCCCGGCATGGTGGCGGTTTGAACATATCAGTCCCGGCAAGGTGGCGGTTGGTACGTACCAAGGACCGCTGGCATGGTGGGTACGGTTTTGAAATGTATTCCTGCATGGTGCGGTTTGAGTTCACGTCGTCCTTTAGGGCGAGAGAAAAAGATTGAAGTAAACGTCCAGGGATTGGCATTTTGAAGTAGTCACGTGTTCCGCCGATGGTGGCCTTATAAAGTAAAGTCGATGATGATTGTGCATGATGAGAACGGAAGGTTGAAGTAGTCACGTTCCGGCATGGTGGCGGTTTGAAGTAGTCACGTTCCGGCATGGTGGCGGTTTGAAGTAGCCACGTCCCGGCATGGTGGCGGTATGAAGTAGTCACGTTCCGGCATGGTGGCGGTTTGAAGTAGTCACGTTCCGGCATGGTGGCGGTTTGAAGTAGTCACGTTCCGGCATGGTGGCGGTTTGAAGTAGCCACGTCCCGGCATGGTGGCGGTTTGAAGTAGTCACGTCCCGGCATGGTGGCGGTTTAAACACTAAGTTTTACGGAAGGGAAGGGGTACGCGTACCAAGGGACCGCTTAGGTCATGGTGGGGTCACGTGACTATCTTGAATGTATTCTTGATTTGTACGGTTTCGCTTCTGTCGTCCTTTAGGAGCGAGAAAAGAAAAAGAAGAAAGGAAAACGAAGAGGAATTTTGAGTATATTCGTGTTTCAGCCGACTTAAGTAGGCCTTATACAAGCTGAAAAGATGATGATGATAATTGTGATGATGAAGAAACGGAAGAGGAAAAGAAGGAGAAGAAAAGATGATGATGATAATAGTGATGACGAAGAAACAGAAGAGGAAAAGGAGAAGAAAAGATGATGATGATAATTGTGATGATGAAGAAACAGAAGAGGAAAAGAGAAGAAAAGATGATGATGATAATTGTGATGACGAAGAAACAGAAGAGGAAAAGAAGGAGAAGAAAAGATGATGATGATAATTGTGATGACGAAGAAACAGAAGAGGAAAAGAAGGAGAAGAAAAGATGATGATGATAATTGTGATGACGAAGAAACAGAAGAGGAAAAGAAGGAGAAGAAAAGATGATGATGATAATTGTGATGATGAAGAAACAGAAGAGGAAAAGAAGGAGAAGAAAAGATGATGATGATAATTGTGATGACGAAGGAACAGAAGAGGAAAAGAAGGAGAAGAAAAGATGATGATGATAATTGTGATGACGAAGAAACAGAAGAGGAAAAGAAGGAGAAGAAAAGATGATGATGATAATTGTGATGACGAAGAAACAGAAGAGGAAAAGAAGGAGAAGAAAAGATGATGATGATAATTGTGATGATGAAGAAACAGAAGAGGAAAAGGAGAAGAAAAGATGATGATGATAATTGTGATGACGAAGAAACAGAAGAGGAAAAGAAGGAGAAGAAAAGATGATGATGATAATTGTGATGATGAAGAAACAGAAGAGGAAAAGGAGAAGAAAAGATGATGATGATAATTGTGATGACGAAGAAACAGAAGAGGAAAAGAAGGAGAAGAAAAGACGGTGATGACAAAGAAAACAGAAGATGAAACACGAAGGGAAAGAAAAAAGAGGAAGGAAGAGGAGATGGAAGGAAGGAAGAAGAAAAGAAATGCTGAAGAAGGAGAAGAAGATGACATAAGCTGAGGAAGAATAAGCTGAAGGGGGGATGGGGGTGGTGGCGGGGGTGGGGTGGTGGGGGTCATGAAGGCAGAAGAAGAAGGAAGAATGGTCATGTAAAGGCTGAAGAAGAAAACGTGTATTGTGCGTAACAACAGCACATGTTTAGATCACATGATTTGCAGACACCGAAGCTTAGGGTGTTGACAAAAGTTCTACCAGAAGTGTATAGCTATCATTATTATTCCCTGTTCTTAAAAAAACAAACAAACAGAAGAGAAAAAAAAAAACACTATGAAAAAGAGCTACTCTTTCACTGTAAAGAACAATATGAGGAAGCAGACGGGGACAATATTCCAAATATCCAAAGGGTAGATGAGAGTGCATCTCTTCCTTCTGAAATCCTTCTTGCATGTCAAGCCTTAAATCCGCCCGCAGGACGTGCCTTGAGGGTGACAGATCCGTCTTCTGACCGACGCGGGCAAGATAATGCACAGAATCGCGAACATAGTGATTTCCCTAAGAACTGAGAAAGATTTGGTGAGGTTACAAACTTTGCCATATTAAAGAAAGGAAGCAGGAAAACAGAATATTTCGGTGAAGCGGGGAGAAAAAGAAAAGAAAAGAAATAAAGGGGGGCTTATCAAGTTTAGGAAGCAAAGGCTGGTGGAAAATGATGAGATCTTTCTTCAACAAGAAAGAAATCGATGCTGAAGAAATTCTACCTGTAGGGTCATATGGCGTAGTATATTATTTAAACAAAGACACACATTTTCAATTCCTATTTTGTACGAGGATCAACATAATAAAACAATAACGATATGATACTGAACATCACATGTCTTGGTTGTAAACATGATTGGATGATATTTTCACAATGAAGTTGCTTTCACTGCTAAGAAATTGAAAACAACCAACCAAACAGACGTGACAAAACAAAAACTCCAGATCTTATTCACAAAAATTTGTTAATATTGTACCCTCTCACACGCTGTTTCACAGATATCTACATATGAAAGCAGATTCCCATTATTGATGAAAATTGCACTCATAGCCCCATATATAAAAGAGACCAAGAGATCTTCGTAGAAATTACTGACCAATTTCCTCAAAGATACTCGAAAAGTGTGTACACCAACACGTATATTCATTTCTTATATCAAATACTTTCTAACTCCCATGCAGTCTGGATTTATCCCTTGTGATTTTAGAGTCAGTTACTTTCCACCTATAACGAAGTTGGTACTTGTTTATATGCTGGAGTTACTTCACAAATTGTATACCTGGACATACCAAAAGCCTTTGATCATGTTTGGTACCAGTGGTCTTATATTACAGCTAAACGCTGCTGGGGTCAGAAAGAAACTGCTCGACTTTCTCAGAGACCATCTTGCCAACCGTTTTGAGGCAGCGGTTATGAAAGATGAAAAATCCAATCTCCAAAATGCTTCTGCTGGAGTGCTTCAGGGATCTGTGTTAGGTCCTTTGTTGTTTGTAGTTTACATTAATGCTAAAAGTTCATGACATCGGTTCTGTAGTCAAACGACTCACTGGCGATACCAGCTTAGCACTTTCTCTGTCTAACCCTGTAATTCGTTCTCAACTCTTGGAGTCTGACCTACAAAAGATTGCGTATTGGATAGAGCACTGGAAGATCAAATTTAATGGGAAGAAGGCAGAACTGTTAAATATTATTCGAGATTACCAGCAAGCGTACCCAAACATTTGTAACACACTTCTGCAGTCAGTTAATGCACATAAATATCTTGGTATACCATTCAGAGCAACCGAATGAGAAGAACAGATCAGATTACATTAAACGAATTTAACATGTTGGATTACCTGCGTACAAAAATACAAACAGAATATCCAGAAAAGCCCCAAAGACCTTGTATAAATCATGCATCTTTCTCCATTTTGACTATGCTGATAGTACTTGGGACAACTTCAGTGAGGCGAAGGCAAAGAAACTTGAAAATTTTCACATAGAAGCAGTTCACTTAAGAATAAGATGTAAAAGGCACAAGTCACCCGGATTCCGCTTTTTGAAAGGGGCGAGAAGGTAGGAATTTATTAAGTTTAATTAAATGGTTAATGGTATATTCCCAGAACTGTTTAGTTAGCCTAGTCCCACTCTTGGTGTCAACATGAAATGCATATTCGTGGCGAAGACCTCTTGAGAGGTATGTACTTCTGTGTAAAATAGAACTGTACAAAAGCCTCATCTAGTCCAAACATCAAACTCACGACTGACCTACTAGACAATATAAAAGCCCACAAAATCTCTTAACGAATTCAAACGTTTTATTTCACGAGATGATTCGTTTTACCCTGTTCCTACTATTACAGAGATAGAAATATGAACAGATTCACCGAAAAATGCGCCGTGAAATGAGTAACTTAAAACAGATCTTGTTAAACATTCCTGATAAAAACAAACCCGTGGGATTGATTCAGAAACGGTTAAATATCTCTTACTCTATTGTCCATGTTGTAATATCGTTAGAAGAGAGAGATTTCCACTCTGACACCTTACTGGCTTGAAGTGGATACTTCGTCATGGTAACCAAGCTCTTAAAAGCAAAGATAATGAAATAATATTCAAAACTCGTCATCTCTTCCTCAAACAAATTGATTGGATTTGAATTTCATGTATCCAAAATCAGAACGGACACTGGATTTTCTGGGATTGATTCAAGTTTAGGAAAATAAAACTGTTAGAGCAAATCTCTCGCTCGCTCTCTCGCTCTCTCTCTCTCTCTGAACGCCTAAGATAAGGTTGATATTGAGAGTGAGTGATTTTCGCATGCTTGTTTTACTTTTTACGATGTTCATTGTTTTCCTTCACTTTCATTCTGTTACGTTTTATCCAATGTTCGCAAGTTTGAATAGTCTGTCTTTGTCACATATGTTACATAAACATTTTGAATACACCGGAAGCACTAAGTTGTCGCTGTTCAAATCTATATATATATATTTTTTTTAGATATTGTTTTTCATTTGAAAACATATTTTTCTTCGTAGAGGAACACACACACACACACACACACACACACACACACACACACTATATATATATATATCAAGTCTGAAGAAGGAGGAGAAGACATAAGATAAATGTTTAGGAGGAAAAGGTAGGACCGAAGGAAACAGAGAGAGAGAGAGAGAGAGAGAGAGGAGAGAGACTGGGAGCTTAGAATCCCAACCCCTGTGCGGGGCCCCCTGTGGTCCGTGGTGGGACAGTCCATTACAACGACGGACACTCTTATCTGTCGGGCAGACAGACGCCGGCGATGACGTCAACGCAGGGATCGAACGGGCTGAGACCGCGGGCCCCTTAAAGATAGGCTTTAGCGCCTCCAGGGGGGGGGGGGGGGGGGGGGGGGGGGGGGGGGGGGGAAGGGAACCGGAGGTGGGAGAGTGAGGGAGGGACGGGGTTTCTAGATTGGCTAGACAGAGAACGGGGAAGGGAGGGTGGATTGGGGGAGAGAAAGGGTGGCTCGGGAGGAGAGGGTGGAGGTGGGGGTTGGGAGTTACATAGACGGGGTTGGTGTGGGGGTCGAAGAAGGATAAAGAACGGGCGGGGGGGGGGGGGGGGGGGGGGGGGGGGGTGTTTGAGTAGTTTGAAGGACGTCAGGGCAGCTAATCAAGAGACGAAAGTGTTCAGGCAGTAAGAGAAATCAGGGATGGTTTCACTTCTATTCAAGACTGATACTGACTGAGTGATAAACCATTTGTAAAATAACACAAAAACAAACAAGCTAATAACCGAACTACTCCACTAGAAAATGATCGAGGAATCACCATGTATGCCAAACTTTACTTCGATCACCCGCCGAGAAGAGGGAGGCGTGCGAAACTCTTCCCCCACCTTCCTTTCCCTCCCCATTCGTCATATACACATACATAGGTACGTCC
This sequence comes from Conus canariensis, assembly GCA_033310375.1. Classification (NCBI taxonomy): domain Eukaryota; kingdom Metazoa; phylum Mollusca; class Gastropoda; order Neogastropoda; family Conidae; genus Conus; species Conus canariensis. Next base: position 36,429,407 of record CM065720.1, read on the forward strand.
TGTTCTTGTTGAATCACACACTGTGTTCGACGACATTCCTCTTAGAAAGCCTTGTCTGTAATGTGAACACTGTCTCATCGTCATACCGTTTTTCAACTTGGCAAACACTTCGCCGTTGACTGTCCACGGAGACATGGTCAGCAAGTGCCTAACTGCCGCAATGTTAATTTTATGTTTGCCCACAGCGACACCTTTCATTTTTTTGTTCCTCATAGTGCTGTCTCTCTTCTTCCGATCAAAGAACCGCACAAGAGTCCATGGGGGCTGTTGTTGTACGAACGTGGTGGCGCCCTCCGGCGGTAGAGCTCACTCTCGCCGGCTCCGCGACTAAGCAATTATTGTCGTCAGTGGGCGGCTTAGTGGGTGGTGTTCTGCGTACGTTGGATCAGAACAGGCGTCACTGAACACCACCGAAGGTAGACTCGGCAGCAGTGCAGTGTCTCCTCCGGTTGGTTGCCTCTTCACGGCTTGACATTGATTGCTCCCTGTGGATTGCCAGTGCCGGGGCTGCGGCGGGCCGGGCGGGTGTAACTTACCCCCCCCCCCCCCCAGCTGGAACTTACCCCCCCCCCTCCCCAAAGGGTCAGTCTAGGACTATTTGGAATCTTCCTCCACCCCACCCCACCCTTCAAACAAGAGAGGGTTATTCAGGGTTTTCCTCTGCCTTTTCCCAATACGCACACCCGCCTTTAAAAGAATATTTGGGTTAGCCTGCAATTTTACACCCCCTCTCCCATTTCCTATATACAGTCAGTTGGGTTTAGACAAAGTGTAGTTCTAGACTCTTCTCAATAGATGGACCTCCTACTTCCCCCCCCCCCCCCCCCCCCCCCCCCCCCCCCCCCCGGTTCACTAACAGATACGTATGAACATTTCTCACGCTAGCTTACACGCGTGGGTCAATATTCGGGTGTGTGAGTACGCCCGTGCATGCGTGGGAAAGAAAGACGGCTACATGCCAATGTGACCAAGTGCCAATGTGACCAAGCGCAGTTGTGACAAAATGTCGTTGTGACCACGTGTCGTTGTGACCAAGTACCGTTGTTGCTTCATCCCGTTTTGCCTCCTTTAACTATTCAGCTAATTAGAGTCTCTTGAGTACCTGTGTACCTTAGCTTGTACAATGCAGATGACTAGTGGTCAGTGGCGAGTCTCTTGAGTACCTGTGTACCTTAGCTTGTACAATGCAGGTGACTAGTGGTCAGTGGCACTGACCACTGGTCATCTGCATTGTACAAGCTAAGGTACACAGGTACTCAAGAGACTAATTAGCTGTAAAATAGTGAAAATCAGTGTGGTCATTTTCTTTTTCTTTTCTTTTTTTTCCCCCCGCATGATGTTACCGACGGACCGACAAACCAGACGCGGCCGAGAAACATAACGGAAGATACGGAACAAGACAGTAGTCATTAAGAAACTGTTATCTCAAAATGGTTTATTAGACTGCACATGTAAGAGTCGCGAATCTGTGGACTATAGTGTGACCTGTCGTGGAAAATGGATTTGTATGTCAGTGTAGTATAAGCCCGCTGTTACTGGAGAATCGGTGGGTGAGGAGGGGTGGGGGGGGGGGGGGGGGGCAGTGGAGAAGCGAGGGAGGAGGCGGTGGCTGACAGGAAGTCTGGTGTATTTGGCTTTTGGTTCAGCTGCAGCTGATGACAACCAAAGGGCTTTGACCCAGGAGATAACACACGCACGCACACATGCTCTCACCCACGCACACGCACGCACACATGCACGCACACACAGACACACACATACAGAGAGAGAGAGAGAGAGAGAGAGAGAGAGAGAGAGAGAGAGAGAGAGAGAGAGAGAGAGAGAGACAGAGAGAGAGAGAGAATCTTGAATACGACAGACCCCCAGTTTATGAAACTGAAAGTGACCAAGGCATCACTGAACACAAGGCAAAATACAAGCAAACACACAACGTTACATGTCTGTTTCGCCTAACGTATCAAGGCCTTGTTTCTTGTGTATTGTTGATTGAAATCTTTTTCTGTTTTGTATCATGTGTTAAAAACATTTCTATTTATCATTGCATATTTGAACTTGCGTAAATGTGTCAGTACAGTATAGTAAATTAAAGACTTGTCTGTTGTGTATTCTGTATCAAATTCTTGTCTGTTTTGTAAAGTACTTCTCTGTTTCATGTTATGTATAGTGAAAACTTTTCTGTTTTGTATTGTGCATGTAAATCATCTGCTTTATATTGCATATTAAAACTTGCTTGGTATTGTGTTGAAAACGTTTTGGGGTATTGTGTGTTTCAAAACGTTGGTGTGTTTCGAATTGTGAATTAAAAAAAAGAAATGGTCTGTTTACCTATTGTGTATTACACGAGCGTTCCTTTGCACTCTCTATTGAGTGTAAACTTGTATTTCAGCAGTTTACGTTTTACAAAGCGAATTATAAACATTCCGACTTCGACAAGCATCGAACTTGAAGACACTCTACGATTACGTGTGTGGGTTGCAGATCGCAGCCGCCCCTGTCCGATCAATAACAGATGAGCGTTGACATCTTAGCCGGACCCCAGGATGGGAAGAGAGAGCTGATCCCCACTGCACGTGCGCTCACACGTCATGTCGGCTGACCGGCTGTGACGGAGGAGGTTGAATGACTGAGCCTTGTCCGGCCACGAGTCTTGACCCTGCTGACGCAAAAGGCCCGCTGTGCTGACCCGGGGGTGGGTGGGGGTGGGCGGATGGGTAGGTCGGAGGGTCGGGAGGGGGGAAGGGAACCTGGACGCGGAGAGGAGGGGCGGACTGATCAATGATTCTGACTCGCTGGGGGGTCTGGTTCGATCCTCGCCTGGTGACTTATTTTTGGTGTGTTGCTGACTCTCTGTTGTGCGCCTTCCCCGTTCTCACCAAAGCCGTCCTCTCTACCCCCCCCCCCCCGCCATCCTCAACTCCGTCTCCCCCTCTGCTCCCGTCCCCTCCATCCACCCCTGTACCCTTCACCTTCCGGCCTGCTGGACGTGGTCACTGTTCGGACACGTTGAGGTGACAGGTGAGTGTGTGTGTGTGTGTGTGTGTGTGTGTGTGTGTGTGTGTGTGTGTGTGTGTGTGTGTGTGTTGATTCGTGTGGTGGTGGTGGTGGTGGTGTGGTGGTGGTGGTGTGTGTGTGTGTGTGTGTGTGTGTGTGTGTGTGTGTGTGTGTATGCGCGCGCGCAAGTGCGTACGTGCGTGCGTACGTGCGTGTGTGTTGTGGTGTGGTGGTGGTGATTTTGGTGGTATATGTGTGTGTGTGTGTGTGTTGTGTGTGTGTGTGTGTGTGTGTGTGTGTGTGTGTGTGTGTGTGTGTACAGTCTGGTAACTTGTGGCAGATTGTCTTGTGGTATGGAGAGAACTGGACCGTTGGGTTGGTGGCAAAGGTACAATGTCTTTGACTCCGACACAAAGGCTTCGTTAGAGGAACGGTTCCACGTTAACGGAGCTCTTTCTTCACCAGTTAGTCCCTCACTCAGTTAGCTTTCTGCCCCATGACGTGGACAGCTAGCACTTTTCTCTCTCTGATTGGCAAGAGAGATAGTGTGGGAAAGGCTAATGACGTCCTCTGTGTGTGTGTGTGTGTGTGTGTGTGTGTGTGTGTGTGTATCTGTCTGTGTCTTTTTCTATCTGACTGTCTTTCTGTCTGTGTCTCTGTCTGTCTGTCTGTTTCTCTGTCTGTCTCTTTGTCTACCTGTCTGTCTCTTTGTCTCTGTCTGTCTGTCTGTCTCAACTGTGGCGCGCGCGCGCGCACACACACACAGACACAGACACACACACACACACGCACACACGCACACACACACACACACACACACACACACACACACAGAGTCTCCCTCTATATATCTGTCTCTGTCTCTCTCCCTCACACACACACACACACACACACACACACACACACACACACACACACACACACACACACAATGCGCGCGTGCAAAGACACGCGCACCTACATCCACTGGACAGCGAGCTTTTAGCAGGCACGAGACTTGCCGTTAGGCAATACCCGCACAATGTTAAACTGTGTTTAAGGGTTGATGCACAATACCCGCACAGTGTTAAACTGTGTTTGAGGGTTGATGCACGATACCCGCACAGTGTTAAACTGTGTTTGAGGGTTGATGCACAATACCCGCACAGTGTTAAACTGTGTTTGAGGGTTGATGCACAATACCCGCACAGTGTTAAACTGTGTTTGAGGGTTGATGCACGATACCCGCACAGTGTTAAACTGTGTTTGAGGGTTGATGCACAATACCCGCACAATGTTAAACTGTGTTTGAGGGTTGATGCACAATACCCGCACAATGTTAAACTGTGTTTGAGGGTTGATGCACATGTGCTGGAGAAAGGCAGAACATCTTGACTGATCGTATATAAAAAAAAAAAAAAGAGGTGGACCCTTCTAGCCGAACAAAGTGTTGGCAACTTTGTCCAACAGATGTATTAGATGCCACAGCCATGACTGGTGATTGTTACTTGGTTTTTATGTTCTAGTATGGGTGGGGGTAGGGGAAAGGGAGACGTGGGAATAGGTGGAGGGTGGTGTTGATGGGGATGAGGTGAGGATGGAATGGGGGGGGGGGGGGGCGGGAGAGAGAGAGAGAGAGAGAGAGGAGAGAGAGAGAGAGAGAGAGAGAGAATACATGTAAGTTCTTCAGTCATTTGTGCACTCACACATATTCGTGATTTATGTTACGAGTGTCTGTTGTCGATGTTTTCATCCTTTTGAAATTTGGAGGCATGATATGTTACTCAAGCCGCTTCCTTGATGTGACTGAGAAAGTACTAATCTTGCTGAAAAAACAATGAAATGGTGATGCATAAATACCCGAGAGCTTAGTTCCTGTTGTTTTGTTTGTTTGTTGAGACTGTCCTTAGGAAAGAGTGTGGGACGGAGAATGTATAAAGTGTTGTTGAAACCAAAGTAAATACCATCCGTTTTGACCGAAAATGTATTGGTGTAAGCTGAAATTCCACAGCATTGAGACAGCATAAACTGTAGCTGAAACGAAACAGAATTGAGAATGTGTAAACAGTGTGTACAGAGCATAATTCTGCTCAGCTGAGAGGAGAGAGTTTTAAGAAGTTGATCGCTCAAACTCGGGGATAGAACCTGTTTGAGGTCGAATTTCAAGGAATGACGCTTGGAGCGTTGATGCTCACAAATATGGAAACCATTAGGAAGGGAGCTAACCCATACACAGTTTCATCTAACAGATGGGGTCCAGGGTGAGGGGTACACTCTGAAGTGCCCTCCCGACTGTGGTCACTCGGCAGGCCCAGACACTTGACCGTGGCTGGTCTGGACGGCTTGATTTGGAAGAATGATTAGTGGCCGGTGAGACAGCCATGGGGGTCCCGTGATGCCGTAGATGGTGGTGTTTTTGCTGCCGTGAGGAGGACTGGAGTCTTTAGAGGGGTTGATTTCCACAAACGGAAATCAGTTGCGATGGAGCTGACCCATGCCCAGTTTCACCTCAGGCGGTCAAGGTGAAGGGCTTGTTTTGATGTCCCTGCGCCCTTCCGGAACCAACCATTCCCATGGTGGTCCGCCGCTGTTGATAGTCAGGCCGTGCAGTTTGGAATATCTGTTAGGGATCTGGAGACAGCTATGGCAGCCCTGTGGTATCGTGTCTGATGTTTGGGTTAGACGCTTCTGTCGGTTCCACAGCGGCTCATGCGTAGCTATGGTCACAAGGGGGAGGGAGAGAGAGAGAGAGAGGAGAGAGAGAGAGAGAGAGAGAGAGAGGGAGGGGGGGTGGTGGTGGTGGTGGTGGTGGTAAGGCCTCGTTCAAAGAGGCTGGGAGGCCTGGATTATCTTAGTGTCCTGGCTGTAAGGCCATTTTCTCGTTCAGCAGAGTTAGGTGAAGATTGTGACGCTGGGTCCGTTTATCAAGTGTCTGTGAATGTAGAGGCTTGTTGATGCTTTGCCTAAGGTTTTGCTATGTATTGCTCAGAGTGAAGATAGACACAGTACTTTCTTAGACGAAACGGTATGAGTAGATGGAAGTTCAAGTTTGGTTCTTACATTTGATTATTTAATCCCTTTTTTTTTTTCGAATAACTTAAAATGTGAAAGACTAAACTTCCACCATCATTCATACAAGTAACTCTACAAATGAGAAGGGACTAGCGTTTAAGTTAGTCTGAAATCAAAAACTGCAGTTCGTTATTATAACAGGATGTAATGATGCTAATCAGGTATTTGATGCCAGGATACATAGATCAAAGCTCCTCCGCCTTTCATCGTGATCAGTTGATTAAGCTTAACGCACGCGCTGCACGTTCCTAGTGTTCGAACACCAGACAAACGGGCGTAGCCACTGAACTTCATCCTGTCAGTCTCGCCAGCCAGCAAGGGCGACGTTCACAGGCCATTTTGTCTAGTGTTCGAACACTTAATCTTTCCCTCAATAACCAAAATGTGGTTCGTTCGTTTTGTACGTTCTTTGTGTTAGTTGACATGACTAAAATATGATTATTTTTCGGTTTGTACGTTCTTTGCGATAGTTCAAATGACTAAAATATGATTTTTTTCGTTTTTTACGTTCTTTGCGAAACTTCACATGACTAAAGTATGATTTTTTTCGTTTTGGACGTTCTTGGCGATAGTTCACATGACTAAAATAGGATTTTTCCGTTTTGTACTTTCCTTTGCGATAGCTCACATGACTAAAATAGTATTTTTCCGTTTTGTACTTTCCTTTGCGATAGCTCACATGACTAAAATAGTATTTTTCCGTTTTGTACTTTCCTTTGCGATAGGTCACATGACTAAAATACGATTTGTTCGTTTTGGACGTTCTTTGCGATAGGTCACGTGTCATCCCGCGGAAATGGCGTCATCGACAATATGAGTGCACTATTGTCAGACACCACGCCTGTCACACTTTTTTTCTTTGCGTTGTCTCATTTTTTTGTCAGGTCAATCTGCTATGGATCCTTGGTTGCTCTGTTCAGATCGTCCCCTTGACAGGCGCTGTCGGTACACTCGGGGCAGGAAGGGGGTTGAGGTTGTGATGGGAGGGCTGGGGAGGGAAGGGGGGGGGGGGGGTTGTGAATGTCGAGGGAAGCTAGGCACCAAAGCTGTGACAGACTCGGTCTAGGAGGACCATTGTTGTGACGGTCACGACAGGGGTGGGGGCCGGGTGATCGGAGAAGACGGTGGTCGTGACGGTGAGTCTGTCACAACTTCCATAATGACTATCTTGTCCACACAGGGACCAGATCAGATGGCATTACTGGGATATGGGGGTAGGGGTGGAGGAGGAGGGGAGGTGGGAAGCAAGAAAGGTCATGAATGCTGTCGGGTTTGGGTGAACAAAAAAAAAAAAAAAAAAAAGCGAGGGGCGGAGGTTCTGATCTACTTGCATAACGACCCACCTACCTACCTACGTGCCTGCCTGCCTGCCTGCCTGCCTGCCTGCCTGCCTGCCTACCTACCTACCTGTTTTAGTCTTGTTTATTTCCCCGTATTTTTTAATCCTACCCCACCCACCCCCACTCCGTCTCCCACCCAACCCCCATCCCCATCCCTTTCCTTTCTTCCCCTTCCTCTCACCTTCCCCACTCCTCTCCTGCTTGTGACTGGGGTTGGAAGGTGTGGGGGTTTCGGTAGTCACCGGCAATGGAAGAATGATGATGATGACGATGACGACGATGATGATGATGACGATGACGACGATGATGGTGATATGATGATGATGAGGATGGTAATGATGATGTTGGCAGGCAGACATAATATTTGCACAAGGGCTGACAAGTGAAGAAGCATGTTTGAGATTCTTCAGTGTGGAAGATCGTTTACGACATCGCTTTTGCTGCTGCTCCGTCTGGTCGGTGCCTTGGTCTTCAAAGTCATTGTCTGATTGTTGTTTTTTTTTTTTTTTTTTTTTTTTTTTTTTAATTGGATTTTGTCTTCTTGCTCCTCTTATATTTTCTTCTTTGTCTTCCCCCACCCCTTCCCCTTCTTCTTTCTTGTTCTTCTTCTTCACGTTCTAGTTCTTGTTGTTCTGTTCTCTCTATCTTTCTTTCTTCCTTTCTTTCCTTAATTCATTCTTTCTGTCTATCTGTATGTCTGTCTGTCTCAACAGTGGTGCGCGCGCGCGCGCGCACACACACACACGCACACACATGCGCACGCACACACACACACACACACGCGCGCACACACACACACACACACACACACACACACACACACACACACACACACACACATACATACACAGACTGTTCTCCTTTAATGTTCTTGTTCTTGTTCTTCTTTCTTCTTGTTCTTGTTCTACTTCTTCGTCTTCTTCTCCTCCCTCTCCTCCTCCTCCTCCGCCTCCTCCCCCTCTGCCTCCTCCTCTTCCTCCTCTTCTTCCTCTTCCTCTTTCTCCTCCTCCTTCTTTTTTGTTGTTCTTTGTCTTTTTTCTCTCCTTCCTGCTTTCCTTCTGTTTGTCTCTTTATTTTTCTCTTCTCCTTCTGTCCTTTCTACTCTACCACCCTTCTCTCTCCAGTACAAGGCTGCGTCTTGGAATTTAGTGTGTTCGTGCGGCAGAGAGTGTGGTTGGGAGGGGTGTGGTGGTGGTGGTAGTGGTGTGGGAGTGGGAAACTGAAGTGAGTTGGAGGTTTACATTAACATTACGTTTGTAGTCAAGTTTGAACAGGGCTGAACTGTACGGGTCGGTCTCCTTTCGGACAAATGTTGACAAAATTTCTCCCTCACCTTCTTTGTGCCTACGCGTGCACGCATGTGTGTGTGTGTGTGTGTACAAGAATGCGTGTGTATGTGTGTACAAGAATGTGTGTGTGTGTGTGTGTGTGTGTGTGTGTGTGTGTGTGTGTGTGTGTTAGTCTTCGTTTTGTCATTACGCATACCGTTTGCGTTGTGCCACCATGCCTGTCGAGAAATGTTCAGAATGAAGCCAGTCGTTGTCTATGACATGTCGGTCTCTGGTGCTGATGTGTGCATAGACTGAACAGTCTGCTGTCGACCGATGTGTGAACAGCATATCGTTTGACCGCAGTCGCTGCTGTGTATATAGACAGAGCAGATCGTTGTTGGCTGATGTTATTCATGCGGGAGGTAGATTAAACAGTTTGTAGCTGACCGCTTTTGGTGATGTGTACAGACTGAATGGTCTGTTGTTGACTGCTATTGTGCTGATACTGAACACTTTGTTGTTGACATCTATTATTGAAGTGTGTATATAATGAATTGTTTTGTTGTCGGCACCATTGTTGATTTGAGTAAATGCTTCTGTTGATTTTTTTATGTACTGAATAGCTTGCTGTTGATCACCGGTGTTGATGTGTGTACAGATTGAAGCGTTTTGTTGTTGACTCCTACGCTTGGTGTGTACTTACATCGAACAGTTTGCTGTTTATCGCTGTTGCTGCTGTGTGTATACTGTATAGTTTTTGTTGACATCAGTGTTGATGTGTGTATATGGTATTTGTTGATTGCTTTTGTTAGTATTTTATATACTGAATACGTTGTTGTTGGCCACTATTTTTGATTTGCTTACAGACTGAATGGTTTGTTGTTAGCCGCTTTTGCTGTGTGTGTAGACGGATAGTTCGTTGTTGACCGTATGGATATTGAAGATAGAAAAGTTTGTTGTTGACAGTTGCTATTGATGTGTGTGTGTGTGTGTGTAGGCTAAATAGTTTGTAGTTGATCACTGTCATTGATATGTGTGTACACTGAGTAGTTTGTTGTTGACAACTGTTCTTGATATGTGTGTAGACTGAATAGTTTGACTCACTCACTCACTCTCTCTCTCTCTCTCTCTCTCCTCTCTCTCTCTCTCTCTCTCTCTCTCTCTCTCTCTCTTTGTTTTTTTGTTCCCCTCTTGGGCGAGGGCTGGATGTAAAAAAAATCATGAACTTGCTTATCTATTGCCCTCGATAATAAAGAATTTGTCTTGTCTTGTCTTGTCTCTCTCTCTGTATCTCCATCACGCGTTCTTACTCTTTCCTCGCCTGTCCCCTCCGTCTCTTTCTCTGTCCTCCCCCCACCCCCCACCCCCCGCCCCCACTCCCGCTCTTGTTCTCTTCGTCACATCCTGCCCATCCTCCCTTCGCTAACCCCCTCCCCTTCCCCTCTGTTCCCTACCACCACCAGCGACTTCCTCCTCCCCTCTCCCTCCCAGCCCAACTCTCTTTCTCATTCCAGTGACGTGTTCAACAGCCGGGCGAGAGCAGTCTCTCCTTCACACTGAATGAAAGACGCCTGGGGACAAATTCACGGGGGCGTTGATTGCCCCCTACATCGTCTCGGCCTTGAGTACCGATAATTGTTTTGCATTGCCGCCGCGCGCGCGCGTGTGCGTGTGTGTGTGTGTGTGTGTGTGTGTGTGTGTGTGTGTGTGTGTGTGTGTGGGCGGACGATCATCGATAGCGTCGTTGACTTCTGTTGCAGCAGCAGCAGCAGCAAAATCGATTCTACGATATAGTAGAAATCACACGCGCTGGCACAGGCAGGTTAGTACTCACATGCACTTACACAGACACTGCCACAGACACAGACATAGACACACACACACACACAGAGACACACTCATCTCTCTCTCTCTCTCTCTCTCTCTCTCCACACACACACACACACACACACACACACACACACACACACACACACTCACTCACACACAGAGTGACA